>CM060917.1:15360000-15972142 GCA_030737875.1 Allium sativum
TCATTTGGCTTGAGTGTCGCGAATATATTATCACCTCCACGGTTGGGATCAGCAACCGCTACCGAATGTTGCAGAAATGAAAGAAATGAGAATATAAAATAACCAAAAAGGACTTTCTCTAGATGGTGATAATATACCCTGCTTGGGTATGACCCAACTAGCCATGCTGCCTAGCCCAACTTCTGTCACCTGGTTGTGAGGTTTTAAGGTCATGTTATCACTTTGGCAGATTATTTCTTCAATTACTTTGAATGCCACATCGTCATACCCGCCAAATCATTATCGATTTCTTAAGGCATCACGGGTATAAAAGCTAAGAGAAACGAATTTCTCCGCCACCCAACAAATACGTTTGAAGAGATCAACATATATGATTCGTTAAGAATACTTTGTCAGACACTCGTCCATATACGTTGTCCTGGGACTGAACAAACCGAAGGTACTATTCAGTGAATCCATCCTACCTAGGCTTTTCACAATAGCCCTTGTACTTCACTCCGTCTTCAATTATCTTCAGCGTATTTGATCTGCAACGCTTATGTAAATACAGAGTGGTTCTTCGGATAATAATCCAACCGGCTCTCCATATTAACAACGTAAATATGGGCAAAACTTTGATAGTCTGTGATTTAACTATCAAATGAAAACATGTCGGTGTACAAACAACGATCTTATTTTCAAATGAGAATTCGATCGATCAATCATCATATATATATATATATATATGTTCATAATTTCTTATTTCATATATTTAGAAAATATATGTTATTAATCCTTGGAAAACATTTCCATTTCTTTATTTACCCATCACTATTATTTCACAACTATCAGTCCCTAACTGTAACTAGTATGAGGACAATTCTCTAAGTATCAATCGCGAAGGTCGAAACCAACATCAGATCGTCACTTAGAAAACCGTTCAACTTACCCTCTCCAGTCAGTTTCTGAAATTGCTTAACTCTAGTTCTTAAATTCTTATCATGAAAACATTTCATTTTCTAGGTTTACAAAACATATCTGATTATATTTGGAAAACGTTTCCAAAACTCATTTACGGATTTCAAATGAACGTTGTATAAATCATCGTTACGCTTTAATCCATTTATCGCTTATTACTTAACTATATTTCTACTCAACCTTTTAGATCGAACCACAACTATTCCTTTGTCAATTCTGAGGTCAATCAAGTTGGGGTACAAATACCTCTCAGACCTTAATTGAACAACGTCCTTTACTGTGAAATAGATGAAGCTCACCACTCACTTTTCTAATCACTATTTACGCAAATTCTCGGATTCAAGTTACGAATCCACTTCTTATATAAAACGTTTGATTATAACTGTAACGTTATAATCCCTATTTTCGAATATCTAACTTCCATTATAACTCTTATTCTTAAATTTGAATACATTAACCTAACAACTAATTTATTTATAAATAAATAAATCTTAAATAAATTGGAAAGTAATTAACACCTTCCCGAATTCGATATATCGAATTCGCCGATTAACTTTCTTTCGAGTAAATCTCTATTTGATTAACTCTCCTTCGAATATCTATATTCGATAACTCTTTCTTTTCAAATATCTATATTTGAAAATCTCACTTTCGAATAAACTATATTCAAAAATCTCTTTTCGAATAACTCTTATTCGATTCATCTCACTTCGATTAAACTAATATCGATAACTCCTCTCGATGGAACTAACATCGATTAACTCTCTTCGATGAACTAATATCGATAACTCCTCTCGATGGAACTAACATCGATTAACTCTCTTCGATGAACTAACATCGATTAACCCAGTTCGATGAACTAACATCGATTAACTCCTTTCGATGGCCTAACATCGATTAACTTCTATCGATGAAACTAACATCGATAACTCCTCTCAACTCGATTCGAATAACTAATATTCGATAACTCGACTCGACGAACTTAGCTCGACTGACTCGACTAACTTGGTTCGACAAATTTGATTCGATAAACTAGGCTCGGCTAACTTGGTCGACCCACTCGATTAACTCCACTCCATTCACTTAACTCGATTATCTAACTTGATTATCTCGACATGATTACTTAACTTGATTATCTCGACACGATACCCTTAACTTGATTATCTTAACTCGACAATCTCAACTTCATTATCTTAACTAGATAACTCAAATTGATTAACTCGACTTGGTAAACTAAATGACCAACTCGGCTTGGCTAATCTAACCTTTTAACTTGACTTGGCTAACCTAACCCTTTAACTTGATTCAACTCGATAACTCAATTCAATTAATATCTTTAACTTGATTAAGTAAATTTGAATAACTAAATTCAACTAACTTTATTTTGCTTAATAAAGATTTCCTTTTTATAACGTTTATTTCATTTTTAAAGATTTACTTTTAGTAACGGTTCTTCACTTTAAAAATGATTTCCTTTATCTTTCTATTTATTTTCTAAATAAATATCCTATTTCACATTCCCTATTTATTTAACCAATAAACACCTCATTTATAAAATCTTATGATTTTATAAATGCTTCTTTAAAATCTTTTCAATATATATATATATATATATATAACCCCTTTTATATTTACTCTATTTATCCAAAAGATAAATATTTCCCTTTATAAAATCCTATGATTTATAATTACTTTATTTTCAAAATATCTCCTTTTATAAAATCGGTTGATTTTATAAAATTCCTTTATTTCATTTATTTATAATCTAAATAAATGTTCCTTTATTTATTTCCTAAATAAATAAATCCTTTATTTCCTATTTATTTATAATATAAATAAATGTTCCTTTATTTATTCCTTACATAAATATTCCTTTATTTCATTTATTTATAATCTAAATAAATGTTCCTTTATTTATTTCCTAAATAAATAAATCCTTTATTTTCTATTTATTTATAATATAAATAAATGTTCCTTTATTTATTCCTTAAATAAATATTCCTTTATTTCATTTATTTAATCTCTAAATAAATATCCTTTATTTTATTTATTTAATCTCTAAATAAATATCCTTTATTTTATTTACTTAATCTCTAAATAAATATCCTTTATTCACTTCATTTATTTATTAAATAAATAAATGTTTTCCTTTATACAATCCTATCGATTTTATAAATATTCATTCTCAATATAATCATTGAAAATTCCCTTCTCAATATAACATTGAAAATCTCCTTTTTATAATTGTTCTATTTATTAAATGAATATTTCTCTTTATAAAACCCTTTTGATTTTATAAATACTTTATTTTCAAAATATCCCCTTTTATAAAATCGGTTGATTTTATAAAATTCCTTTATTTCAATATACATTGAAATATTTCTTTATACATCCCAGGGTCTCTTATGACATTTAAAAATATCGAATACCAATGATCAATATCATTCTAACCATACACGATCAAACAGATAATGTATATCACATCATATATCAACATATATGAAAAACAGTAAAATAAATGTTGAGGAATCCCGTCGGATTCCTCCAACCTGTTCCCCTGCATCACAGATGTTAGACACCACAGTTATAACATGTTCTGATAAACAGAATCAATATTCGATTAACGATTTATATATATATCGTTATCGATAATTTCAATCAATACACAAACAACTCAACCAACAGTTAACACACAGCAATCAGTCATCATTTATCAGTTCTAAATATACGTTATAAAAATATGAACTGATCAGAGTTGGTGAGTTTTACTCACCTTGGACTATCATCGTTAATAACGATATTTGTCGCTTGATTTGATTCTGACAATTTATTTCGCCATAAATTGTAACGGCCTCGGATTCACTCCCGGTCAGTCTCATTGTGTTGCTCCCGTCCATACGATCCCAACGCAACTTACGGTTTGTCAATCTGACACCGTATGACCAAGATACGGTCATTACAAGTTAAGGTACCATTCACTTTGAAATAAACTCGAATAATAAAACTTATTGGGCTTTCCACCTTTCTCCCTTCCGGCCCAAACCTTTAATTAAAACCCGCACCCGTATAACCATTCTCCCCCAATTCATTGTTCACGCTCCAGACACAAATCCGCATCCTCTCAACCCATTGACCAACGTTTGACCCCCCACCATCGTCACTCCGGTCATCAACTCCGGCGCCGACGCCATCCGTGACCTCGCCACCCTACCACGCGCCTGGCCATCACCACCTCCTCGAGCTCGCACGCACCCCAATACCTCGACCTGGAGCTACTTCGACCCCTGTCGCAACATCCAATCCAAGGCCGACGGCCTCCCAACTCCGACAGCAGATGCTAAACCCCCTGGTAAACTCGAATACGAGCTCGAACTCCCCTTCGATACACCCAAAACCGACCACTCCCGAACCCTAGCTTCACGTCGGTTATTTGCACTCGAGAAACACTGCGACGAGCTTCACCAAACGCGTATCAAAATGGAGAGGAACCTTGTACGAGTTCGGATATATATTTTATTGGATTTATAGGATTTTGTATGGTTTGTTCATGATTTTCTACTCTTGGAACTTTTGCTGTGTTTGGGCATTTTGGTGTATATATGCTACTGTCGGTTAGGTAGCTTTTGTGGTGGAGAAGCAAGGTCATGTGGCCTGTTTCGGATCAAGGAAAAATGGGGGAGATATTTTTGAATTTGATTTTATAATTTATTTAAATGATTTTATGCTCGTTCTTGGTCTTTAAAAATCACTGCGACCATATACGATACTCAAAAATCACCAAACCGGACCTGTAGCTAGAGTTCGACATTACGGTCCCAACGAAACTGGTTTCGTCGAATTCCGACTCCGTATGTTCAAACTGCATATTTTTAAAGGTCGATTTCTCGTCTGTTTCTCACTCTAAAAATCCGTACGACCCCACAGTGGTTCTAAAAATCACGAAACTTAACATCTAGCAAATACTTGATATTGCGGATCCAACAAAACTGGTTTCGTTGAATTTCGACTTCGTATGCTCAAACTGCATATTTTTAAAGCTCTGGATGACCCATTTAAATATATAAATATATTTAAATATTATTAAATTAAATATTAATAAATTAATATTATCGTATATATCCATATACTACGTCGTTCAGCTCCAGAATATCACCTCAGATTTTATGACTTGATTTCCAGACTCCAGATTATCCCGATATTCAGTTCGTATCGAAAAATCGATTTATAACGTATATAAAGCGTCGCAAATTATAAAGGAATTCCACAGCGACTTTTCTGAAATTTGATTTGGACATAACTCAAAATCTACACGATGAAATCCCGATTTTTCTCTTCCACTAGGAAGATATACTCCACCAGCTCCACACGTTTCTTGTTTCACAGGAATCCGGCTTAAAACGAATCCTGTACATTCAGTTGAAGTTCGAATCGCCAAATCGCGAACTGCAGCGCCATTTCGAGCTCGGTTTTAAAATATATTATAAATATACGTTCAAATTGTCGTCGATTGAATATATTCGTTATATAATTAATTAAATAAATTAATTATTATACCTTTCAAAACGCGCCATTACAGACTTCCCCACTTAAAATAAATTTCGCCCTCGAAATTGCTAAGTTGGAGGATGACCCTATATATTGGAACTCCTAAAATTGGTTTACCCCTTATTTCTGATTTTAACCGAACCAATTAATATCGACTGAAATATTTATTCTTCCGACTAACTAAAATTTTCAAAAATTCTGAAAATTTTCTACACTTTAAATTTTCGGAAAATTTCGCCATAACCTCCTTTGTACAGCCCTATCGGTAAAACCCCAACTCGCCTCTCTAGGCCTTCTCCCACCCAAAAGAAAATCAAACGGCCAAGCGGCTTGCCCAATCGGCTCATAAATTCCAAACTCATATAAATATAAACTTGTACCTTTTTGTCGGACATATCTTTTATATCCCTTCCATCTGCTACCACTTCAACATATACCAATGTTATCCATTCCAATTGATCTCAAATCAGTTTTTCCTCAAACCGAATCATTCACTTATCCAAGTCAAATACCATTCAAGTTTCACTATCAAATTCAAACTCTCTTACCTTATAAATCCAATTTACTTAATTTCGTTAAGCTCCATTCCAGATTATTCTCTAATCAAATTCCAGTTTTATTTAACTTTGCTCAAGTTAAATTTTAATTAAATTATTCATTACCATCTTAATCTATTTAACTTCATAAGTTAAATTAAATTTCCGAAATTTCAAATCCTTGGGTTCTATTTCAAATCAATTTGAAACCATAATACTAATTCAAAACTTTTGAATTCCTAAACCACTTGTTTTCTCAATATAATTCAAAACAAAACTTTGGTAGTAATCCGTCACTTACAACTCGAAAATGACACTGATAATGCTGCAGCAAATATCAGAATTATTTTCCAGCGATCGAAGTGAGTTCAATACTATATCACTTTCAAAATCATTTTAAACTCTTTTATTTTGAAATACATTTCAAATATTCTTTCTTAATACTCGTAAATCAATTTAAAATCTCCCAGGAACTTAAAATTTTCTTATTTTAATTCCTGATTCATTTATCAACACTTACTCAAATTTCAGGAATCTTAATTCCAATTCTGATTCAAATTTCAGATTTAATTCATCTTGATTTCATATATTACACTTATATGATTTCTGATTGGTTATTTACATAACCATTTCATTTATAATTTTACTCGGTTATAATAAAAATCAATATATCCCATATATTATTAATTCAATATATATCAAATATACTTTGGGAAAAATTATTTCATTTACCCTCTTTTCAAAATATACCATGATGGTTCATCGTATTCGAGTGTTTGGTAACTCCTACCGATACAGTGGATCAAACTGATCGACCAGAATTCACAAACGACTCAACCAATAAATCTCCACAATATAAAACAATTTTATATTAAATAACAAATACGCTCTCGTATATATACACTCAAACTCAATATAGGGTATTGCTAACCCTATCTCTACCGAGTCACGCCACAGAGCCAAGGTAATCACTTAAACTTAAGCTCTGATACCATCTGTAACGGCTGGAAATTTTCGACTCCTCGAGAGTCGAAAATTCCGAAGACGTTAGTGAAAGAAGTTAGAGGGTGAGAATAGAAAAGATAGAACTAATAGAATAGAAGAAGAAGAAGCACTTACATCATCAGAGTAACACGAATCTCACAGCGGAACGAATAAAATATAACATAACTTTGAATTACAACTTGTATATACATACCATTTCAAAGTACAACACAGCGGAAACTATAATAACTAAAATCCTGAAGCCTCCTGCTCCAAGCTCTCCAAGTGTATCTGTAAAATCCCGACCACTTGACTGCCCGTACAAATTGAGCACCCAAGAGTTTAGGGAAAACAAAACAAAATAAACTCCGGGTCAGTCATGGGACTGGTGTGAGTAAACTCAAATACTTGGTTAAAATAAAGGATATCTCATAAGACCACGCCGTGAAAACGGAACGGGTTTTTACCTTATGAGAATCAAAACATCTTTGATATTATACAATCTAGCAGAACGCTTTCATCTCACGTTCCACATACATAGTATGAAATCAAAACAATATCTTTGTGATATTATAATAATGTCTAAATACAAATAGATATCAATCTGGCAGAACGCTTGCATCTCACGTTCCACATACATAGTATACAAATAAAATCGCGAGCGCTTATTGGGATTGGATTCCAACAGACAAGGTATGGGAGCACCTTCTGAACAGTGTACTCTAGAGGAGATACACTCAGGGTTCAACAAGAACGTCTTGCAACCCGGCCACACAAGACCGCTCACTCATTTGGCTTGAGTGTCGCGAATATATTATCACCTCCACGGTTGGGATCAGCAACCGCTACCGAATGTTGCAGAAATGAAAGAAATGAGAATATAAAATAACCAAAAAGGACTTTCTCTAGATGGTGATAATATACCCTGCTTGGGTATGACCCAACTAGCCATGCTGCCTAGCCCAACTTCTGTCACCTGGTTGTGAGGTTTTAAGGTCATGTTATCACTTTGGCAGATTATTTCTTCAATTACTTTGAATGCCACATCGTCATACCCGCCAAATCATTATCGATTTCTTAAGGCATCACGGGTATAAAAGCTAAGAGAAACGAATTTCTCCGCCACCCAACAAATACGTTTGAAGAGATCAACATATATGATTCGTTAAGAATACTTTGTCAGACACTCGTCCATATACGTTGTCCTGGGACTGAACAAACCGAAGGTACTATTCAGTGAATCCATCCTACCTAGGCTTTTCACAATAGCCCTTGTACTTCACTCCGTCTTCAATTATCTTCAGCGTATTTGATCTGCAACGCTTATGTAAATACAGAGTGGTTCTTCGGATAATAATCCAACCGGCTCTCCATATTAACAACGTAAATATGGGCAAAACTTTGATAGTCTGTGATTTAACTATCAAATGAAAACATGTCGGTGTACAAACAACGATCTTATTTTCAAATGAGAATTCGATCGATCAATCATCATATATATATATATATATGTTCATAATTTCTTATTTCATATATTTAGAAAATATATGTTATTAATCCTTGGAAAACATTTCCATTTCTTTATTTACCCATCACTATTATTTCGCAACTATCAGTCCCTAACTGTAACTAGTATGAGGACAATTCTCTAAGTATCAATCGCGAAGGTCGAAACCAACATCAGATCGTCACTTAGAAAACCGTTCAACTTACCCTCTCCAGTCAGTTTCTGAAATTGCTTAACTCTAGTTCTTAAATTCTTATCATGAAAACATTTCATTTTCTAGGTTTACAAAACATATCTGATTATATTTGGAAAACGTTTCCAAAACTCATTTACGGATTTCAAATGAACGTTGTATAAATCATCGTTACGCTTTAATCCATTTATCGCTTATTACTTAACTATATTTCTACTCAACCTTTTAGATCGAACCACAACTATTCCTTTGTCAATTCTGAGGTCAATCAAGTTGGGGTACAAATACCTCTCAGACCTTAATTGAACAACGTCCTTTACTGTGAAATAGATGAAGCTCACCACTCACTTTTCTAATCACTATTTACGCAAATTCTCGGATTCAAGTTACGAATCCACTTCTTATATAAAACGTTTGATTATAACTGTAACGTTATAATCCCTATTTTCGAATATCTAACTTCCATTATAACTCTTATTCTTAAATTTGAATACATTAACCTAACAACTAATTTATTTATAAATAAATAAATCTTAAATAAATTGGAAAGTAATTAACACCTTCCCGAATTCGATATATCGAATTCGCCGATTAACTTTCTTTCGAGTAAATCTCTATTTGATTAACTCTCCTTCGAATATCTATATTCGATAACTCTTTCTTTTCAAATATCTATATTTGAAAATCTCACTTTCGAATAAACTATATTCAAAAATCTCTTTTCGAATAACTCTTATTCGATTCATCTCACTTCGATTAAACTAATATCGATAACTCCTCTCGATGGAACTAACATCGATTAACTCTCTTCGATGAACTAATATCGATAACTCCTCTCGATGGAACTAACATCGATTAACTCTCTTCGATGAACTAACATCGATTAACCCAGTTCGATGAACTAACATCGATTAACTCCTTTCGATGGCCTAACATCGATTAACTTCTATCGATGAAACTAACATCGATAACTCCTCTCAACTCGATTCGAATAACTAATATTCGATAACTCGACTCGACGAACTTAGCTCGACTGACTCGACTAACTTGGTTCGACAAATTTGATTCGATAAACTAGGCTCGGCTAACTTGGTCGACCCACTCGATTAACTCCACTCCATTCACTTAACTCGATTATCTAACTTGATTATCTCGACATGATTACTTAACTTGATTATCTCGACACGATACCCTTAACTTGATTATCTTAACTCGACAATCTCAACTTCATTATCTTAACTAGATAACTCAAATTGATTAACTCGACTTGGTAAACTAAATGACCAACTCGGCTTGGCTAATCTAACCTTTTAACTTGACTTGGCTAACCTAACCCTTTAACTTGATTCAACTCGATAACTCAATTCAATTAATATCTTTAACTTGATTAAGTAAATTTGAATAACTAAATTCAACTAACTTTATTTTGCTTAATAAAGATTTCCTTTTTATAACGTTTATTTCATTTTTAAAGATTTACTTTTAGTAACGGTTCTTCACTTTAAAAATGATTTCCTTTATCTTTCTATTTATTTTCTAAATAAATATCCTATTTCACATTCCCTATTTATTTAACCAATAAACACCTCATTTATAAAATCTTATGATTTTATAAATGCTTCTTTAAAATCTTTTCAATATATATATATATATATATATAACCCCTTTTATATTTACTCTATTTATCCAAAAGATAAATATTTCCCTTTATAAAATCCTATGATTTATAATTACTTTATTTTCAAAATATCTCCTTTTATAAAATCGGTTGATTTTATAAAATTCCTTTATTTCATTTATTTATAATCTAAATAAATGTTCCTTTATTTATTTCCTAAATAAATAAATCCTTTATTTCCTATTTATTTATAATATAAATAAATGTTCCTTTATTTATTCCTTACATAAATATTCCTTTATTTCATTTATTTATAATCTAAATAAATGTTCCTTTATTTATTTCCTAAGTAAATAAATCCTTTATTTTCTATTTATTTATAATATAAATAAATGTTCCTTTATTTATTCCTTAAATAAATATTCCTTTATTTCATTTATTTAATCTCTAAATAAATATCCTTTATTTTATTTATTTAATCTCTAAATAAATATCCTTTATTTTATTTACTTAATCTCTAAATAAATATCCTTTATTCACTTCATTTATTTATTAAATAAATAAATGTTTTCCTTTATACAATCCTATCGATTTTATAAATATTCATTCTCAATATAATCATTGAAAATTCCCTTCTCAATATAACATTGAAAATCTCCTTTTTATAATTGTTCTATTTATTAAATGAATATTTCTCTTTATAAAACCCTTTTGATTTTATAAATACTTTATTTTCAAAATATCCCCTTTTATAAAATCGGTTGATTTTATAAAATTCCTTTATTTCAATATACATTGAAATATTTCTTTATACATCCCAGGGTCTCTTATGATATTTAAAAATATCGAATACCAATGATCAATATCATTCTAACCATACACGATCAAACAGATAATGTATATCACATCATATATCAACATATATGAAAAACAGTAAAATAAATGTTGAGGAATCCCGTCGGATTCCTCCAACCTGTTCCCCTGCATCACAGATGTTAGACACCACAGTTATAACATGTTCTGATAAACAGAATCAATATTCGATTAACGATTTATATATATATCGTTATCGATAATTTCAATCAATACACAAACAACTCAACCAACAGTTAACACACAGCAATCAGTCATCATTTATCAGTTCTAAATATACGTTATAAAAATATGAACTGATCAGAGTTGGTGAGTTTTACTCACCTTGGACTATCATCGTTAATAACGATATTTGTCGCTTGATTTGATTCTGACAATTTATTTCGCCATAAATTGTAACGGCCTCGGATTCACTCCCGGTCAGTCTCATTGTGTTGCTCCCGTCCATACGATCCCAACGCAACTTACGGTTTGTCAATCTGACACCGTATGACCAAGATACGGTCATTACAAGTTAAGGTACCATTCACTTTGAAATAAACTCGAATAATAAAACTTATTGGGCTTTCCACCTTTCTCCCTTCCGGCCCAAACCTTTAATTAAAACCCGCACCCGTATAACCATTCTCCCCCAATTCATTGTTCACGCTCCAGACACAAATCCGCATCCTCTCAACCCATTGACCAACGTTTGACCCCCCACCATCGTCACTCCGGTCATCAACTCCGGCGCCGACGCCATCCGTGACCTCGCCACCCTACCACGCGCCTGGCCATCACCACCTCCTCGAGCTCGCACGCACCCCAATACCTCGACCTGGAGCTACTTCGACCCCTGTCGCAACATCCAATCCAAGGCCGACGGCCTCCCAACTCCGACAGCAGATGCTAAACCCCCTGGTAAACTCGAATACGAGCTCGAACTCCCCTTCGATACACCCAAAACCGACCACTCCCGAACCCTAGCTTCACGTCGGTTATTTGCACTCGAGAAACACTGCGACGAGCTTCACCAAACGCGTATCAAAATGGAGAGGAACCTTGTACGAGTTCGGATATATATTTTATTGGATTTATAGGATTTTGTATGGTTTGTTCTTGATTTTCTACTCTTGGAACTTTTGCTGTGTTTGGGCATTTTGGTGTATATATGCTACTGTCGGTTAGGTAGCTTTTGTGGTGGAGAAGCAAGGTCATGTGGCCTGTTTCGGATCAAGGAAAAATGGGGGAGATATTTTTGAATTTGATTTTATAATTTATTTAAATGATTTTATGCTCGTTCTTGGTCTTTAAAAATCACTGCGACCATATACGATACTCAAAAATCACCAAACCGGACCTGTAGCTAGAGTTCGACATTACGGTCCCAACGAAACTGGTTTCGTCGAATTCCGACTCCGTATGTTCAAACTGCATATTTTTAAAGGTCGATTTCTCGTCTGTTTCTCACTCTAAAAATCCGTACGACCCCACAGTGGTTCTAAAAATCACGAAACTTAACATCTAGCAAATACTTGATATTGCGGATCCAACAAAACTGGTTTCGTTGAATTTCGACTTCGTATGCTCAAACTGCATATTTTTAAAGCTCTGGATGACCCATTTAAATATATAAATATATTTAAATATTATTAAATTAAATATTAATAAATTAATATTATCGTATATATCCATATACTACGTCGTTCGGCTCCAGAATATCACCTCAGATTTTATGACTTGATTTCCAGACTCCAGATTATCCCGATATTCAGTTCGTATCGAAAAATCGATTTATAACGTATATAAAGCGTCGCAAATTATAAAGGAATTCCACAGCGACTTTTCTGAAATTTGATTTGGACATAACTCAAAATCTACACGATGAAATCCCGATTTTTCTCTTCCACTAGGAAGATATACTCCACCAGCTCCACACGTTTCTTGTTTCACAGGAATCCGGCTTAAAACGAATCCTGTACATTCAGTTGAAGTTCGAATCGCCAAATCGCGAACTGCAGCGCCATTTCGAGCTCGGTTTTAAAATATATTATAAATATACGTTCAAATTGTCGTCGATTGAATATATTCGTTATATAATTAATTAAATAAATTAATTATTATACCTTTCAAAACGCGCCATTACAAAGGTCAGAAAATCACCTCCGTTATCAACCTCGCGGCAGCAAGGAAGGCCACCGGAGGTGATCACTCCGGCGCCGGTGGACGCAGTTCGAGGCGGGCTTCCGTTGGCCGATGGTCGGGGTTCCTATTTTGGCCGGAGTTGGGAGTTTTGTTCGGTCAAAGCTATGGTGGAAATGGGTTTTTACGTGAGTCACTGTTCACGAGATTCAGAGCGAGCGGGAAGAAAGGTCTTGGGCGGGTGACGTGGCAGCACACCAATGGAGGGTATTATTTTATTTAATTATGTATATATATTTATGTATCAACGTTTTAACGTCCATAACTTTCGCATACGAGGTCTGATTTGAGCGCGGTTCGTTGCATTGCGATCGTGGCGAAATTGCAAACATTCTGGCACTAACCTGGCTGCGTCTGGAGACTGTAAAATTTTGAGTTTTGGTTGGACGTTCGATCCACCAAAGACTCAAAGGTGAGTGATTCTTCGCTCACGAAATACTAATTTTTTCCCATATTTATTAAATTAAATTATGAAGTAAATTTGGTTGCATGTTTGTGTTGTTGATGAACGATTGTTTAAGTTTGACATGCAAGTGTTAATATGCAAATAAAATCGATAATTAGTTATTTAAATTTAATTTAAATTTCTAATTAGAAATCCCGACACTTGTTAACCAGTAAAATGATTTCATTTACTGTTTGAATGAAATGATGTGATGGATGCCTTGATTTAATTTGATTGATGAATGAATGCTGCATGAACTGGCTGTTTATTCAGTACATGATATTCCATGCATTTTCGATAAATCCCAATTTCTCACCTGTGATGTTACGGGCATCTAATAAATCCGGGATTTATCAAATTGAATGAATTAAGAACACAGGTTGAAATGATATATACCTGTGACCCTGAATTGGATTGAAATGATAGATCCACCCCGAAATATCGAGAAATTAAATTTAAGACTCACTTGGCCATAGGATAGCAAACTATATATGGACATCGGTTGGTTAAATGATTTTAATATTCGAAATTCTATTTTATGGAAATTTCATTCAAGGGAAACGTATTGATTTCGATAAGTTTTATTTTCCTTGAAATCTGAATCTTAAATATGACCTGAAATGATTTAGGAAATTTTTCCCAAGCGAATTTGAAGTGTTAAAGATTAAAATTTTAGATTTTGGGTTTTGTAAGAATTGGGTAGATTCAGATTTAAATAAATTCTTATGGGATTTAAATTTTGGAATCAAGATAATGGAGAATACTCGAAAATTGTTTTTAAACCTAATTCGAGTATGGTCTTGAATCCTTGCATTGAAATGGGTTGAAATGGGATTTGAAATAAGTCCTTTGAGCTAAGCAACCCCATGGAAACTGGAGTTTAGATTCAAGTATCAAAGTTCGGAAGGAAGAATCGATTTTCAGTAAAGAATTTATATATGTATTTAAAATTTTGATTTTTATAGCTATTCTTTCTTGAAATTTATTTTTTTAAATTCTTATCCATAACTATTTTATATAACCAAAATTTTCTTATATTCTTTTATTTAAAACTATTTAGTAATTTTTTTTTTAAATTTATATATATACGTAGTGTTTTAAACTTATTTATCCTATTTTTTTTACTATTATATTCTATACATATATTATTTATATAAAGGTTTCTTTATAAACATCTATCTTTTGAATTTATATCTTATAAGTGTAATTTTTCCTCCGAATGGAAAGTGATGGATCTAAGATCGTTGTTGAAATGGAGTTGAGATAAAAGTATTTCTTTATGAATCGATTTCAAACCGTTTTCAAATATGGAAGATGGTTTATATTCCACTAAATATAAACTTATCTCCTAAGGGAATTGAAGTAAGTTATTGAAGTATATATATTCTATTTGAATATGAATGAATTTCGAAGATGAATCGATTTGGAATAATTTGAAATCTTTGAGATTGAATATATTCTATTTGAATATAAGTCGATTTTTGAAATACTATATGATTATGATATAAGATATGGAAATATATTCTAATTTTAGAATATAATCGAGTTGGTATGATTTATGGTATTTCGATATGAAACTATATTCTATTTTTGAATATAAATTTGGTTCGAGACAAAATACGATATTTTGATATGAAAACGAACCCTTGAAATGTAAAAGAACCAACCGATGTGAAAGATGTAAGCGTTGGTTGTCAAAGAGACCGGAGTCGGCATAAGGCATACTCTCTGTCAGTGTCGATACCACTTTGACAGCTATAAACGTTTTGACGTATCTGCGAACGTTCCGACGTATCCAGAATGAGATATGATGACTTGAAGGCGATTATTTAATCGAAGGAAGATGAACGATTGCGAAATAGCCCTGACCTTCGGGTCAGAATTAAAATGACTAAAACAGGAGCTATACCGTGACAAATTGAGGTAGCACCTTTGATTGGACTCACTCCTTCGATACTATTTCTATGACTATGATGATAATGATGATTTGGGCCCATTTTGACTTTGGGAGTGTGTTCCGAGGTGGGCGGTAGTGGCTGCTATGCGTTACCACCGGTCCGGGAGTGCAATTGGTAGAATCCTACCCTGGGCCTTGCCTCGAGTGCCTTGTCATATATATCCATATCGAGCCCCATACGATTTTGATTTAGCATTGCCTTCTATGGAGTGCCCTCTGATAACACCAGTACGGTGAATTTACGGTACTGTATAGACTGTTGATGCCTATAAACGGCGTAAGGGTAATATGGTAATCCCGCTTACGCTATTTTCAGTATTTATACTTTACTGGATAGACACTACCATAATAGCGTACTATATTATATATGTATTAGTTTAACGGATCCTCGAGAGATGGGAAAACCCGTAACATCTCTTGAGTTACTGCACCATGACACTGATATTATTTCGTATTTTAATTTGACTAATATGAGAATGATTTAGTGCTGATCCGAGTGTTTGTTGTGTTTTCTTTTTATGCAATACGCTCGGGTCAGCAGAGTTGCAGTATTTGAAGATGACTGTGCTTGGAGATCGAAGACGAAGAGTTGGTATATCTATTATCTATACATATGTATTTCCGCTGCATTTATTTCCGTTGCTTATTATGTACATTCGTATGTATATGTAACTCTGATAATCATTGAATGTTATAATCACAGTATACATCTCAACTGCTTTTAACTGCTATTTGTTTATTATATGTTGTCCTTCCGCTGTGAGATTCTGTTATTGTCTTTCTCTTCTTTCTTTCTTTTTCTTCTTTTCCCAATAACTACCTGCATTTGCGACTTGTTTGGGTCGACATGTGTGGCATATTGTCGATTTTTTAAACGGTCAAAATATGGGTCGTTACATTTGGTATCAGAGCGATGGTTAGCGATAACCCTGGCTCTGTTTGGGAATTAACCCATTAGAGATAGGGTTAGTAATGCCCTAGAATGAGTTTGAGTAGTATACGAGAGAGCGTATTTGTATTTTTATGTAAAATGGTTTTATATTGTATTGACTTATTCTGTTGAATATTTATGAATTCTGGTCGATATATGGGACACCATATAATCGATAGGGATTTCTAAATAGTTGGATAGAATGAATTGATATAATAAGGTTTCCGATAATATTTTTTATATATATATTAAATATATTACTTTTGGTTTTAAGAATATGCATTCGATACTAGTAGGTAGAAATAGTAAGTTATTACCTATTATGGTCAATTTAATAATAGATATAATAAGAAGAAATTAGCTGGTTTTATAAAAATATTCGAGAATGAAATATCTTAAGCCTAATTGGTTATATAATATGTCTGTGACTTAAATGGAAATGAATTTGAAACTTGATCCTGGGAATACTTTTGAAATAAGTTTTGTCAAGTTTGAAATGAAAATCATATTATAAGTATTATCAAAAAAGAATGGGGCTTTCAAAAGTCTTTATAAACGAGTGTATAATCCTTTGCTCAGATCTTTGAAATAGCCTTGGTAATGAGTGCACGCATTATCGATGGTTATTCTGAAGAGTCTAAGTGGGGGAGAGACCACTCAATGATGATTATAATTGGGTTTGCCGCAGAATTTCTGGATTTAACTCTATATCGTATAAATTTTCTAAAGGTATTTGTTTACTATATTCAAAGTTTAATTTAAATTTAAACCCAGAATTTAAATTTCTTGCTTAACTAAAAGTTCGGGTTTGAAATTTCATATAGTATGGTTTATAAAATAATATAAGTATATATGTATGTTATTTTGAACTTGTTTTGCAAAACCGGGATCAAGCGTTTAGTTTACTTTAACTAATGATAACTATAAATTTATTAAAACGAAACTTGAATTCGGAATGTATGAATTTATATAATATGAGCCTGAACTGGCGCGGTAGTTTGGAAATTCGATCTTTAATTTCTGGAAAAATATATAAAATTCAATATAAGTCAGAATTGGATAAAACAAGAAACATTAAGATCGGATTGATCATATCTCACCAATGAATGTAAGAAATTTAATTTTCACTTTGTAAATGGTAAGTTAGGGTTAAATTAAAATTTAGAAATAGCGCTATGGAATTTATATATATTTAAATATAGTTTATTAATATATAAGTTTAAATAGAAATCTTTCAAACGGCTTCCGAATCCGATAAAACTACTTTCTGTGGATCAATGTAACGATTATAAATCTAAGTGTAAATGATGAAAGGAAATGGAATGTAACTTGATGATATGCAAGGCAATCGAGCTAAATTAGTAACTTAGGAATCGAATGATAATAATGTTTGAGAACTAAGTATAAGATTTGGTCATGAATAGTTCTTAACCCAATCGATGATTGGTGAGTAAATTAAATGGATTGAGTTAAGAAAATAAAACCTTTTGAACCACATGAATAAAATATAAAACATATAACCTGAGTTGAGACGATGGATTCAATTAAAGAGATCAATTTAGAGAACTTATAAGTTAATCTAGAATTCATGCCGATGGTTAGATGGAGTAAGAAAAATTGGATTTGTACTAACGATTAATATTAAGTAAGTAAATGGAAGTTTAATAAACGAGATCAAAGTGAAATGGTGTATTTCAAAAAAAAAAAAAACATAACTAACCTTAATCCACTGATATTGATTCTAAGATAACTAAGTATGAAGAAGAAATGAAATAAACTTGAAAATTGGAATAAGAACAAAGGTATAAGAAATTTAAAACCAAAGTTTAGATCATTAGGTAGAGTGTCGAAAGAATTTAGAACCAAACCAATTCAAATAAGTCAAGTAAATTAAACAAATGAAGGTAAACTTGGAAAAATGTAATTTAGTCAATTTAGAACTAAATATAAGTGGATTCAATTTAATTGAAGGAATAACGATTTAACACTTATAAAAGATAAATAAGAAATTGAATACGAACCATTGCTCGGATAATGAAGTAAATGCAAATACTATAATGGACTTAGATAAATAAATAAATGTGTTGAAAAAAAAAAGAATACTTGAGCGATAAAGGCTAAACCACACTCAAGCATAATGGAATGATTCATTTAGATGGTTTAAGTTTGGCTTAAATTTTGAATTGGAAAGTTTGAACTTGAAATAAAATCGATCAATGTTTATGCCAAAAATCTGAAATAGTCAATAGGCTGTAGTAATATGGACATAACTTTTGAATGGATGATCGGAATCGGACGATTTTGGACTTTCCGGAAACCTTAGAACCTGAACTAAAACTTTCGTCTATAGAGTCATGTTGAAATTCTCATGTTGCTAAGTCAAAATTCAAGTTTAACCATAATAACATGTGCAGGAAATTTTAAGCTGAGATGTATATCAATATTGTTTTGACCATAACTTCCTAACGGAGCGTCGGATTTTAATCCACGAGTACAATTCGGAAAGATCAGAATGTAAACTAAATTTTCTCTTAATATGCTAAGTCAAATTTTGAGGTTTAGAGGGCTAAAAACTGGGTAAAACATTTCAGATCTGCATTTTCAGTGTGCGGGCTGAAGTGTTCGCTTTTATTAAAACAATTATAACTTTTGAACGAATTGTCGGAATTCGACGAATCCGGACAATTCGGAAAGCCTGAAACAAATACCATAACTTTTGCCTAGTATGTTTTAGTCAAATTACAACTTTTAAAGGGTGATAATCAATGATTTTTCGCTGGTCTGTTATGAAAATCCTGGTTTTGTGGTTGAATTGCTTTGTGTATGTTATGTAAGCTATATACATTTGCCATGGATTGTTATATATCTGATTCTTATGCATGTTTGAGTATGTAGTAGGTGCAAGGATTAGTATTATGCTTGAAGCTCGCTTGCACTAAGATTTGATGCAAAGGTAAACAAAAACCGCAAAAATAAACGCTTAAAGAGGTACGTGTTTGGGGTCGTATAAGCTTGGTGGTTTTGTTTTTGTTTTCCCCTGGTTCAGGGATGCCTCATCGTTGATGAGATGTATATTTTGGATTGATATATGTATCGGGATTTTTCCCGGGGCCCTCCGCACAGGGGAGATGCTGCCGAAATTTTCCGTGATTTCGGGAGTTAGAAATTTAGTGGGGTTTTACAACTATATACTTATCTTATAAAGGTTATTTTATAAGTATGGAATTCGAAGTATGATTTATTTATACCTTATCTCGTTCTCTTTTCGAGGACGAAAAGATTTTAAGTGGGGGAGAATGTAACATCCCATATTTTTCTATGTATTTAATTTTCAAATTTTAAATAAATAAAATATAATAATATTGGATGAAAATCAAAATTTGTCGATTTTAATGATGATGATTATTTGAATGGAGTATAAATAGATTTTAAAATTTAGTTTATACTTAGAATTGGTGCAATTTGAAAATTTATATTTTATTTATTTAATAAATTGAGTTATTAGTTATAATGGAAATTCAAAATGTAACTGGATAAATGGAGAATTCTAAGTTGAGGAATAATAACTGAAATTCAAATTTAAGATTTAAATAATCAACGTAAGATATTAAAATGTGTGAAATAAATTTATAGAATTTATTTAAGTTATGATTTGGTTAAATTTGAATTTATAAATAATTAAATTTAATTTAAACAGATAATCGAATAATTTAATATTTTATTTATGTATTTAACTGTGAAATTTAACCGTTTTGGCGACTGTCTCGGAATTCAACGAAACTGGCGCCATTAGAACCGGAACGGTGAATTATTATAGGATTTCAATTTGTGTTACAATCCGACTTACCGTTTGATCGTACGAGAGAAAATGTGAACGAGATCATTGTAAATGGATAATTGGGTATTTCTCATATTTGGGCCTTATAATTATATATAAATAAAACCCACTTAACTCCATCAGCTCATTTTTCATTCCATGTACGTTTTCTTCATCAAAACTCTTTCTCTAATGGCTGAAAACAGATTTTTCAAACCCTAGAAAACAAATTACAAGCTGAAAATAAAACTTCTCCAAACCATAGCTTATTATATGTCAAAACAAAGCTCTCGACGATACGAAGCTACTGGTACAAATTTTTCTGACATGCAATGCTTCGTTTAGCCGGAATTCGCAGTCAAAGGTTGCTGGAAATCGAAACCTTAAGTGAAATTTAGGGGTTTTTGATTTGTGTGTTAATCAAAGAATTGAACATATGGGTTTCGAAGAGGAGAAGGATATGAGTGCAATGGTGGTGGTTGCTTGACTCAGAAGTGGATGGTTTGCTGGGAATTTGCGTTTCAAGGTCAGAAAATCACCTCCATTATCATCCTCGCGGCGGCAAGGAAGGCCACCGGAGGTGATCACTCCGGCGTCGGTGGACGCAGTTCGAGGCGGGCTTCCGTTGGCCGATGGTCGGGGTTCCTATTTTGGCCGGAGTTGGGAGTTTTGTTCGGTCAAAGCTATGGTGGAAATGGGTTTTTACGTGAATCACTGTTCACGAGATTCAGAGCGAGCGGGAAGAAAGGTCTTGGGCGGGTGATGTGGCAGCACACCAATGGAGGGTATTATTTTATTTAATTATGTATATATATTTATGTATCAACGTTTTAACGTCCATAACTTTCGCATAAGAGGTCTGATTTGAGCGCGGTTCGTTGCGTTGCGATCGTGGCGAAATTGCAAACATTCTGGCACTAACCTGGCTGCGTCTGGAGACTGTAAAATTTTGAGTTTTGGTTGGACGTTCGATCCACCAAAGACTCAAAGGTGAGTGATTCTTCGCTCACGAAATACTAAATTTTTCCCATATTTATTAAATTAAATTATGAAGTAAATTTGGTTGCATGTTTGTGTTGTTGATGAACGATTGTTTAAGTTTGACATGCAAGTGTTAATATGCAAATAAAATCGATAATTAGTTATTTAAATTTAATTTAAATTTCTAATTAGAAATCCCGACACTTGTTAACCCGTAAAATGATTTCATTTACTGTTTGAATGAAATGATGTGATGGATGCCTTGATTTAATTTGATTGATGAATGAATGCTGCATGAACTGGCTGTTTATTCAGTACATGATATTCCCTGCATTTTCGATAAATCCCAATTTCTCACCTGTGATGTTACGGGCATCTAATAAATCCGGGATTTATCAAATTGAATGAATTAAGAATACAGGTTGAAATGATATATACCTGTGACCCTGAATTGGATTGAAATGATAGATCCACCCCGAAATATCGAGAAATTAAATTTAAGACTCACTTGGCCATAGGATAGCAAACTATATATGGACATCGGTTGGTTAAATGATTTTAATATTCGAAATTCTATTTTATGGAAATTTCATTCAAGGGAAACGTATTGATTTCGATAAGTTTTATTTTCCTTGAAATCTGAATCTTAAATATGACCTGAAATGATTTAGGAAATTTTTCCCAAGCGAATTTGAAGTGTTAAAGATTAAAATTTTTGATTTTGGGTTTTGTAAGAACTGGGTAGATTCAGATTTAAATAAATTCTTTTGGGATTTAAATTTTGGAATCAAGATAATGGAGAATACTCGAAAATTGTTTTTAAACCTAATTCGAGTATGGTCTTGAATCCTTGCATTGAAATGGGTTGAAATGGGATTTGAAATAAGTCCTTTGAGCTAAGCAACCCCATGGAAACTGGAGTTTAGATTCAAGTATCAAAGTTCGGAAGGAAGAATCGATTTTCAGTAAAGAATTTATATATGTATTTAAAATTTTGATTTTTATAGCTATTCTTTCTTGAAATTTATTTTTTTAAATTCTTATCCATAACTATTTTATATAACCAAAATTTTCTTATATTCTTTTATTTAAAACTATTTAGTATTTTTTTTTTAAATTTATATATATACGTAGTGTTTTAAACTTATTTATCCTATTTTTTTTACTATTATATTCTATACATATATTATTTATGTAAAGGTTTCTTTATAAACATCTATCTTTTGAATTTATATCTTATAAGTGTAATTTTTCCTCCGAATGGAAAGTGCTGGATCTAAGATCGTTGTTGAAATGGAGTTGAGATAAAAGTATTTCTTTATGAATCGATTTCAAACCGTTTTCAAATATGGAAGATGGTTTATATTCCACTAAATATAAACTTATCTCCTAAGGGAATTGAAGTAAGTTATAGAAGTATATATATTCTATTTGAATATGAATAAATTTTGAAGATGAATCGATTTGGAATAATTTGAAATCTTTGAGATTGAATATATTCTATTTGAATATAAGTCGATTTTTGAAATACTATATGATTATGATATAAGATATTGAAATATATTCTAATTTTAGAATATAATCGGGTTGGTATGATTTATGGTATTTCGATATGAAACTATATTCTATTTTTGAATATAAATTTGGTTCGAGACAAAATACGATATTTTGATATGAAAACGAACCCTTGAAATGTAAAAGAACCAACCGATGTGAAAGATGTAAGCGTTGGTTGTCAAAGAGACCGGAGTCGGCATAAGGCATACTCTCTGTCAGTGTCGATACCACTTTGACAACTATAAACGTTTTGATGTATCTGCGAACGTTCCGACGTATCCAGAATGAGATATGATGACTTGAAGGCGATTATTTAATCGAAGGAAGATGAACGATTGCGAAATAGCCCTGACCTTCGGGTCAGAATTAAAATGACTAAAACAGGAGCTATACCGTGACTAATTGAGGTAGCACCTTTGATCGGACTCACTCCTTCGATACTATTTCTATGACTATGATGATAATGATGATTTGGGCCCATTTTGACTTTGGGAGTGTGTTCCGAGGTGGGCGGTAGTGGCTGCTTTGCGTTACCACCGGTCCGGGAGTGCAATTGGTAGAATCCTACCCTGGGCATTGCCTCGAGTGCCTTGTCATATATATCCATATCGAGCCCCATACGATTTTGATTTAGCATTGCCTTCTATGGAGTGCCCTCTGATAACACCAGTACGGTGAATTTACGGTACTGTATAGACTGTTGATGCCTATAAACGGCGTAAGGGTAATATGGTAATCCCGCTTACGCTATTTTCAGTATTTATACTTTACTGGATAGACACTACCATAATAGCGTACTATATTATATATGTATTAGTTTAACGGATCCTCAAGAGATGGGAAAACCCGTAACATCTCTTGAGTTACTGCACCATGACACTGATATTATTTCGTATTTTAATTTGACTAATATAAGAATGATTTAGTGCTGATCCGAGTGTTTGTTGTGTTTTCTTTTTATGCAATACGCTCGGGTCAGCAGAGTTGCAGTATTTGAAGATGACTGTGCTTGGAGATCGAAGACGAAGAGTTGGTATATCTATTATCTATACATATGTATTTCCGCTGCATTTATTTCCGCTGCTTATTATGTACATTCGTATGTATATGTAACTCTGATAATCATTGAATGTTATAATCACAGTATACATCTCAATTGCTTTTAACTTCTATTTGTTTATTATATGTTGTCCTTCCGCTGTGAGATTCTGTTATTGTCTTTCTCTTCTTTCTTTCTTTTTCTTCTTTTCCCAATAACTACCTGCATTTGCGATTTGTTTGGGTCGACATGTGTGGCTTATTGTCGATTTTTTAAACGGTCAAAATATGGGTCGTTACAGAAATCGTTTAAAATCATATGATTTATGAAATATAATTACTATTGCGTTTGTAATGGGAAGTAAGATGACCGACCATCAAAGAAGACACATAAGCGTCAACGAACCAATAGTTATTTATTTAAAATAAAGTTTGTAAAAAAAATTAGTACATGTTTACTAAATCAGTAAATAAAATTTAAACAACATATACAATTAATGGTTAATTTTTCTTTACTTCATCATAGGTTTAAAAGTACAAAAAATTGTCAATTATTTAATTGATCAGAGCTAGATGTATCAAAGGAGGGAAACAAGTGGTGCAATAAGAGAACATTTTGAAAATGGGGTACAAGTTTTCATCAAATTTGCTTTAAGTAATATTGAAAACTATATAGAAATTCGTTGTCCATGTAGTAGGTGAAAATTGTTGAACTATTCAATACCAAATATGGTTAAGATTCATTTACCCTAATATGGTTTCCTACCCAATTATTTGCTGTGGGATTTTCATTGAGAAATTGTTGTCCCTAGTAATCTAGAACAGTCGGTGGAGGTCAACATTGATGAAGTTAGTACGAATCTCATAGAAAATATGATCGAAGATGTTGTATAATCAATGTTCCCTACCATTGAAATTGGTAATGACGATGTTAACATCGAAGAGGAACCAAATGTAGAAGCTAAAAGCGTTGATTTGCAGATGTAGTGGAAAATAGCAGGGCTAGAAGCGGATCTACTGTTGATCAGTGCTAAATTAAAATAGCGTAGCGGTTGAAGAGTGTTATGGGCTATAGCAGGGATATTGTGGGGCTTTAGCGGGGCCTTAACTGCATTACTCATCCGATAATTTAATGTACAAAAATCATTATGAAGTGAAAAAACTTATGTTATCTTTCGGTTTGCCATATCAGAAAATAGATACATGTTTAAAGGGTAGCATTTTGTATTGAAAAGAAGACATCAATCTTAGAAATTGTAAAATATGTAATCAAGAAAGATAAAAACCAAGTAAAAAGAAGGGAAAGGAAATTCCGTGCAAGCGCATTCAGTACTTACCCATCACTCTAGACTTCAACGGTTATATGCATCATCTGTAATAGTGCAACATATGAGATGGAACAGTGTGAGAACACCTCAAGAAGGTACGTTGGCACACCCATCTCATGGAGAAGCATGGAAATATTTTGAAAAGAAATATCCCAATTGTGCAGTGAAGAGTCGTAACGTTAGACTAGGTTTATGTACATAAGGATTCTCACCATTTTCTTAATTTGGTTCTAAATAGTCATCTTGGCCTATAATAATCACACCTAACAATCTACCCACGTGGATGTGTATGAAAAACCCATATATGTTTCTCATAATTGTCGCCCCCGACCACGATGATCCGGCATAGGGCATTGATTTTTACTTACAACTGTTAATCGAAGAGTTGAAAAAATTATGGTATTAAGGAATTGAAACATACACATATCGAAAAATATAATTTTTTGATTATTTGCTTCTTTGTTATGGACTATTGGCGTTTTCCTGCATATGCATTGCTTTCAGGTTGGAGTAGGGCCAGTCGTTTTGCTCGTCCTTATTGCATGGATGAAACACGAGCATTCTTGTTACTGCATGGGAAAAAATTCATGGATTGATTGTCATCGATGTTTTCTTTATATTAATCATACTTTTAGAAAAGACAAAAAAAACTTCATGGCTAATGGATAGGAGATTGTACGACCACCAACGTTTTGGGAAAGCGAGGATATATATGAACTTGTAAAAGATTATCCAAAGATACACGGAACCGGAAAACAAATTGTAATTCGAGGTAAATCGACGGATCATAATTTGGGCAAATAGAGTATATTCTGGGAATTGCCTTATTGGAAAAATCTCTTAATCTGTCATAACATTGACATGATGCATAACGAGAAAAACGTATTTTATAATGTGTTTAATACAATTTTGAATGTGAAGGGTAAGACTAAGGATGATCTAAAATCTAGAGGAGATACAAAGGAAATATGCAATCGTTCTGAGCTTCATATGAAGCCCGATGACAGTAGAAAAACCCAAAGCATGTTATGAACTAGACAACAACCAAGTTAAAGTATTGTTGAAATGGGTGGAAGGATTACGATTTCTCGATGGAATTTCCTCTAATCTTCGTTTATGTGTCGACTAAATAAATGGAAGGCTGAGTGGAATGAAAAGCCACAATTGTCATGTAATGATGGAAAATTTGTTACTTGTCGCTTTAAAAGAATTGTTACCTGGAAAAGTTTGCAAGGTAATAACAGAACTTAATTTATTTTAAAAGGAGCTTTGTTCAACTACGTTAAAAGTTGATCGTCTACTTGAACTTGAAGAAGAAATCCCTATACTACTCTGCAAACTAGAGAAAATATTTATTTTGGGTTTATTTAATGTAATGTAGCATTTACCTGCTCATCTTGCATATGAAGCACATCTTCGAGGTCCTGTGCAATATGAACAAATGTATCCATTCGAAAGATATGTTATTATACTAAGTATTCAAATGTTAATTTAATTATAAATAGAAGATAATATTAAACCGAACTATTTTTTATTAGGTACTTAAATCATTCAAAGAAAAAAGTCAGACAAAAGGCTCGAGTTGAAGTTTCTATTTGCAAGTCATATACCGAAGAAGAAGCTTCTTTCTTTTTCTCTCATTATTTTAATGATCATGTGAACTTATCATTTGAAAGCGTTCCGATTAATGATGAGGGCATTGAACAAGATTCTTTTTCTGAAGCAACATTATCTATTTTTAAATAATTTGACCGACATGTTGAAAAACATATGGAAATATGGCTAGATGATAAAGATTACCATGTAGCATACTTCTAGCTGGAAAACAATTGAAAGCGTTTTGATTAATGATGAGGGCTGGTAAGTCGCTGAAGCCACTTCTAGCTAGAAAGAAACGTATGTCCTCCCTGTAGTCCTTACTCCTGTTTCTAGTTCATACCGGAGTGTGAGACTCACGAAGTAACGCTATACACAAAGCTACGCCTAAAATGGGTTGTGCTTTGATCATCAACCAGAAGGCTCTACTTTTCAACAAAAGCCTTGATCATTTGCATCTTAGTATGCCACATTGTAAATCCATACTATACCATTGATTTCTTCCAGTATATAACCTGTAAGCTCGTACATATCAGAGAAGGGTGTTAGACACCAAACAGATATATATATTTAGCATAGATCAACAAATACAGCATAAAGGAATACAATGTCAGACATACATCCATTTACAAGTTCATTCTCGGTCTGAACGAAAAGGAGACACCTTATTCCTCCCCATATATCCAATATAGAAGAGAGGTTCTCGCATATCCATCGATCTCCAAGTACGTCTGGACGATCACCACTTATTACCTTGTCTTGGGATGCCTCCCAATCCAGACATTAGTCATCATCCAAATGATGTGAAGACCTCCAGTCTTCAACCACCGTCTTCATCTACGACACTTAATCGTCGTAGTAATTATTCGGAATGGGTTAAACCCGGTTTTTTCGAATAACTCACGTATTTTATAATCAATAATAAAGTGCTATAAAAACACATCAAGTGCCTCGTTCCAATTCAGATTATTCTTTTAAATAAATATTCACAACATTAGGGAAAGGTTCCCATTAATTTTATCAAAGATAAATTCTTTAATTTATTCTTTAATCCTCTTTTTAAAGATTCATTAAAACCCCAATTTGGTTTTAATATCAAAAATTCATTACTTTATGATTATTCAATTTTAAGAAATCAATCTTGTCTTTAACTGGGTTAAAGAACTATTGTTTTTTAAAAACATAGTTCACCGTAAACCCAAAATCATCTTCCGTTAAATATGGAATTTTCACAGAAATCAAATCAATATATAATCGATATAAATTCCCATATCAGACCAATAATATAAAAGGAATAATGGCAAAGCCTCTTAAATTCCATATATAGTAACAGTCTTCTTTTACAGAACCTCAACTCGATTATTATTAAATCGAATTCTATTCAATTCCAATTTAATATGTTAAAGTGGAAAACTTTACCTCCCATTAAATCTTAATAAAAGGATTTATAAATTCCAAATCATATTTTCACTGTTAATTGGATTAAAGAGCAAATGTCGTCTAAAACATAGTTCATAATAAACCCAATTCACATTTCATTTTATTCCACATACTAAATATAGTTGGAAACTCTAAAAATCTTAATTAAAAGATTTATTCTTATTACACGGGGTTTTAAGAATAGTGTTAGTTAAGACGCCATTCATGACAAACCCAAATATCCAATTTATTCTATTTAATTCCAATTAAATATTAATTAATTGAAAAACTCCATTAAACCTTAATTTAAAGATTTATTCTAGTTAATAACTAGTTCATTTGATAAAAATATATTTTTATCTTTTTAAGTATGGAATTTTTCATCCAAAATCTTTTCAAATCATTTATTATGATTTTACATAATTTTAATAATTTTATTTAGGCATGTACAGTCGGTTTCCAATAACGGCTACCGAACTACACTTACAGCGATCTTCTCTGAAATTGATTTGGACATAATTACAAATCTAACCGTTAGATTTCAAAACTCTTATACTCATTGGAAAGCTCTTTTCGATACGAACCCAACGGTTTTTAGGAGAATCCGATGGTCGGATCTCCCGTCACATCAATTTGAAGTTAATGGTCGAAATTCGCGAACGGTCGCTGTGTGGCGCGTTCTATTCGGGCCATTAAATAAATATATATATAACATCTAACGTTAATTTCTTATTTAAAACATATTTTATAAATTCCTTTTAAAATGGTTTTAACTTCATTTTCAATTTTAAGGCAAAATTGAATATTCTATATTTTTATCATATTAAAATAATAATATTTTCAAAATATTATATTTTAAAATCACTTCTTTTCGATATTCAATTTAAAATGGATAAAATTGGTCGATACACCCATTCGGGTTAAAATGGCGTTTGCTACTTAATTCGGTTTCACATTTTCACTGAATATTATTTTAAAATATTTATTATATTAAAAATATTCTTTGTCTAAAAGATTTCTTTATTTTAAAATATTCTATATATTAAAATATTCTAAATCGGAATGCGACTCAATCAATTACCGTATAACTTCAGTTATATGGATTTCATACATCGCATGTATATAACAATAATGATAAATAATCATCAAACATTCCATTCACATCCAGAGTGCAATTTACAATTGTGTGAGCACTAAAATAAAATTAATAACGCTCATCATAGACTGTCAATTCATCGATTGACATACGACTACATATTGGGACTAGTGTATGACAGTTATCATCCCAATACCCGTATGGGGTTTTCAAGCAACAACAGTTCATCAAAATAAATCGTTGGTTAATGAATTAACCAATTTTCACTGCTTAAATTATAAATAAATATTTATAATTAAATTTCAGCTATCATATTAATATTAACATTATAATGGAAATGTTTTAATATAGCCCAAATCATATTTTAACTTATGATCAATTTCCTAATAAAATGTCATTTTTATTTCAACATGACATTTCTAATAAAATGACATTTTCAATTCTAACATAAATGACATTTCAATTCTAACATAAATGACATTTCAAATCTAACATAAATCACATTTTGTATTAACAATTCTAATAAATGACATTTTTATTTCATACTAAACAAAAATGTTATTTTTATTCTAACATGTCATTTCTAACGAAAATGTTATTTTTATCCCAACATGTCATTTCTAATAAAAATGACATTTTTACTCTAATTTCACATTTTTAACAAAAATGGCATTTTTAATATAATATAACATTTTAACTAAAATGACAATTTTATTCTAATGTAACATTTTAACTAAAATGACAATTGTATTCAAATGAAACCTTTTACAACAAAATGTGATTTTTATTCTAATGCAACCTTTTACAACAAAATATGATTTTATTTCTAATGCAACATTTTGATAAGAAAACGTTGTTTAATTTCTAATGCAACATTTACAAAATGTGGTTTTATTTCTAATGCAACATTTTTATAACAAAATGTGGTTTTATTTCTAATGCATCATTTTTATAACAAAATGTTATTTCTTTTATAATGCAACATTTTATACTAAAAATGTTATTTCTTTTTACATAACGTATTTCTAAGAAAATGTTGTTTTTATTTACATAACATATTCTAACCAAAATGATATTTTTTTTACACAACATATTCTAACCGAAAATGTTATTTTTGTTTACACAACATATTCTAACCAAAATGATATTTTTATTTCTAATGTAACATTTCTAATCAAAATGACATTTTTAATCTAATATACCATTTTTAATCAAAATGATAGGTTTATTCTAATAAAACATTTTTACTTAAAATGACAATTTTATTCTCATGCAACATTTTATAACAAAAAGGTTATTTTATACTCATACAACATTTTATAACAAAAATGTATTTTATTCTCATACAACATTTTATAACAAAAATGTTTTTTATTTTCAATGCAACATTTCATACTAAAAATGTTATTTTTATCCAATGTAACATTTTATACTCTAAATGACATGTTTAATCTAATGTAGCATTTTAATAATAAGAATGTTATTTTTCCTTATGTAACATTTTACAACAAAATGTTTATTTACATTTTGTATACAAATCTAACATAATATGAAAATAAAATGTTTATTTTCATTTTGTATACAAAATCTAATGTAACTTGATAATAAAATTGTTTATCTTAATTTCGCATACAAATCTAACATAATATGACAATAAAAATGTTTATTTTAACTCAATAAAAATGATGGTCTTATCTTGTCAATCCTAATTCAAATGAAAATGACAAATTTATTATGTCTATTTTATTTCAACAAGAAGGTTATTTTTGTTTTGGCTATTTTATTACAACGCAATAATCCATCCAATCAAAGAATCAACATAACAACATAAATCAATCAATCTAAATTTCACACAGTGCATATATTTAATATTACAACCACAATCAATATAAATATATATAGATATATATTTCTATATATATATATTTATTTTAAATTTCAAACGAGAAATCTCACACATCACATACATGAATTTTAATAGAGAATACATGTAAATTTCACATCGCAAATCAATAGTTAAATTTGATTTAAATTAGATATCTCACCTTGATCGGATTAAATTGTTGAATATGATGATTTTAATTATATCAAACGAAGGCATTTAATTTAGTCAAAATTTTTAGTTACTTCAGAATTTGTCCAGGTGGGTTTCATGGCGTAGCATTCTTGAATACGATTCCGATGAGCCTTTGTTTGCTGAATTCTGTTATCGTATGATTAAGATATAAATTATCAAAGTTTTCATCCAATTAATAAAACAATGCTAATCACTTTTTATTAAACACAAATTATATTTGTTAGTGAAAACCAGCCGATTATTTTGTAATCCTTCGTCCTCCTTAGTATACGACTGGAGCCAAAACCGAACCCAATTAATCATCTAGGGTTCCAAACCGTTCCACCCACAAGCTGCCGGACCCAGATCCATCCACTCCACATCGACGGGCTTCGCCGGGGCTCCCTGCGCCTGGCGCCTTGATCCACTCACCGCCCCTATTCCCTTCCAGAAGCTCCTCGAACGCAGCAACTTTGGAGGCCAAAATCTCCTTGTAACGACCCGCATTCTACGTATCGAAGGATCGTAGAATATTTATTTTTTTATCTTGGTAAGTCGTATGGTCGTGTACTTTTGGGGAACGACTAGTGGGGTCATTTCCCATGTTCATGATTTTTGTCAATTTTTATATGACCGTTTTACCCCTAGTTGATCTTGTTTCGTCCATAACTTTTGATTGGTAAGGAGTTTTGACCTGAAACCACTTCCATTAGATTCGTTTGATGGTTTACCTTTCTGTAGAGTGTTCATAATAGCCAACCGGACTTACCGTTTGGGAGATATGGCTGAATTAATATTTAGAGGGTTAAAAACAACTACTTGGGCTTAACCGGGTGATTAGCAGCTAGGCCCATTGGGGGATTTCGGGATTTGGAGTGTTTAAGGGCTGCTAGGGTTAGGATTTCGGTTTTCCACTCATTTTTCAGCCGCCACAAACATTTTAGAAGCTCTAACAATGGCCTCCAACATCTAGAATCATCTCTAATCACTTCTTAATCAAGTTTTGGCTTAAACTACATCAAATCAAGGAGAAATGGCACCAAATCAGAGGCGGAGTTGCTGAGACACATTGGAATTCGACCCATATAGTAGATAATTTCAGATTTGAGATTTTATTATGGCAAAGGTGAGTAATTAGCATCCTTTTTACACCAATTACAGTTAATGTGGGTGATTAGTGTTAATTAGCGAAATTAAGCATGATAAAATTCTGTAAAAATATTTAGAAATTCCTAAATAATATTTTATACCTCTGTTAGAAAAATTGGTTAATCTGGTTAAGTTGTGTTAATCCTATGATTAGTTTTGCTTAAACATGCTTAAGGGAAAATATGGGATTTTGGCTATGTTTGATTTTTCTTTTAACCTATCATATTGTTGTTTTAGTGTTTGAGGTCACTTCTACTTGTTGCTATGATTTTTGGTATGCTTTGTGATTGTTTAGAATAGTTAGAATGGTCGAAAACGCCGCCGAGAGGCGTATTAACAGTCGCTGGAAAGTTGCAGGAATTTTTACAGGGATCGGATCGGACCCCCCTTAACTGACCCGAACCGTTCGTGGGTACTTGCCACGATCCGATAGGGAAAGGAGCTCGAACTCGAACCGCGTCACAAGCTGGAGCACCCGATCCGCATGTACGATCTGAACCAACCACGAGTCGACGCAATGAAGACTTGACTTGGAGTGATGGAGAGAAGGACCGATCCGAGGTGATGAGTATTTCGAACCGCCAGAAGGACTTGGAGACCGACCCGACCCGCTGGGGTGATGACGATCCGATCCAGTGTGGGTTATTGAAGGCCGATCTGAACCGTTTTGGCGATGGAAAGCTGGAGGCCGAACCGATCCGGTGATGACCAATAACCCGAGATGCAAAGGTAGTCCAAATAGGAAGTTAGAGCTCAGGATCCAGTTGGGAACCAACGAGTTCACTTCGTGATTGGACTTTGCTGCGGGACGTGTGCTAACTGGTTGTCGATGTCTACGACTTTTGGGTCACTTTGTATAGAAGGTACGTGGACGGATTCAGGGCCACAGTGGCCTAGGTACGACTAAAGAGCTATAGACCAATGAAGTGGGGTCATTTGTAAAGATTTGATCATGACTCCATGGGGTAAGCTTGGTAGTAGCAGTAGTTGTACAAGCCGAACTCCGTCACTACTTCGATGGGTCTAGTGATTGACAGTGGTGGACATCGTATGCTTTATGCACTGAGTGAGAGACGTGAGGATGGTTGCTATGATTGATTTGTTTGCTATCAATATGACATGCACACCCCCACCCCCGTATCTTTACACCACTTGTTTTGTGGCACCTTAGAGCATTGTACGGTATGTAGTGCTAACTCTTTGGTTGCAAGTCCAAGTTCAGGTATGGTTTAGTATAACTGTTTTGTTCTGTTTAGCGGCTTATCGCTCATACCAGACTTTTTGTCTGACCCAGAGTTTTATGTATCTTCTTATTACTCTGGGTGCTCACACGAGCAGACTAGATACAGGTTAGCTGGTGATGCACGAGTAGCTGTACCGGAGACGAGCAGCAGGCTCCCACGTATGATACTAATAGATATTCTCCCTGTGTTGTTGAAGATCTACTTGGGCATTAGTTGTGAATCTTTTGCTTTAGCTTTCTTTTGCTTTAGAGACAGTATTTTGAAAGTTGTAATAAGCTGTATTTGGATTTCCGCTGCTATGTTGGTTTAGTTTTCAGTTATGCACTGTCTCGCCTGTTTTATGTCAAGATTATGTTATTATTATATTTTGTTCCATGCGCTGTGAGACATTCTACAGGTTCCTTGTTAGTCCATTTTCTTCTTTCTTTTCTTCTGACGACCGTCCCTGCCAGTTGGACATGTGCACAGCGCACTTTTGGAGGAAATGTCGGCTAGTCTGGGGCAGGCGGTCACACATGGTATCAGAGCTCTAGGTTGCGTATTTAACCTAGGGAAGTCATCAGGGAGAGTTAGTACACGTATATGAGAGCGCGTATTTGTGATTACTTTGGTTTTCAAAAGCTATATATATACTACTAGTATAGATAAGAATAAGGTTGCACTGCACTGACACCACAAAGAAGATGGTTAATTGTTTCCTCTGTACAGATTGAAATGATGAGCCGATACGCAAGAGGTACTGGTAGAGGAGCCAATAATGGGAATGCTTCTGAGATGAGGACGATGTTTACTGACCTCATGGAAGAGATGCTTAGAGAAGTTCAGAGGGCAGCTCCTAAGGCTGCTAATGGTGGTGGTGCAGCGGTGCAGGCGCCTAGGGCCGATTTCACCAAGCTTAATAAGGATTATACTAGTCTTGGTGGGAAGTCGTTCCACGGAACGGAGTCGACTACGAATGTTCAAGATTGGTTGGATAGTTGTGAGCGTATATTTGATGATTTGGGTATTGAAGATGCAATGAAGAGAAGGCTAGCATCCCGTCAGCTGCAAGGACGGGCAATGAATTGGTGGAATGCTATTAAGGCAGCTACTCCAGAGGATCAGATTACATGGGATCAGTTTAAGGCTCGCTTTAGCGATAAGTTTATCCTAGCTGCTCAAATGTCAGAACTGTTTAGGAAGTTTCTAGAACTTAAGCAGAATGGAAGGGCAGTTTCAGAGTATGTTGCTGAGTTCGATACTTTGTCGAAGTATGGATTATCTTTGATTGATACTGCCGAGAAGAAGAACGAAAAGTTAATAACTGGTTTGGATGGATACTTGGGGGAAAGGCTTATTAACTACATCGATGAAACGTTTAAATCGATTATGGGGAAAGCTTTAAGATCAGAGAGCCTATACCCTAAGTCGAAGACTGAGGTTGCATCTGCAGAGGAACCAAAGCCGCAAGCAAGCGGTGGAGGTAAGAATGGTTCTCAGAATAAGAGAAAGCAGAATCAGACCAAGGATGGCCAGAAGAAAAAGAACAAGAAAGACGTTGAGTGCTTCAGCTGTGGAAAGAAGGGCCACTATGCCAAAGAGTGTCGGGCCAAGCCAGCGGATAGGAAGTGCTTCAACTGTGGCCAAGTTGGACATCAAAAGGATAAGTGTCCACAACCCCCTAAAGAGAAGCAGATCGTGAAAGCATATGCTATCAGTGCTGTTCCTTCTTCGTCGAATGCCCCAACTGCGGCTGAGAAGGGAAAGAATGTTGTTATCCAAGGTATGCTTTCTGTTTATGATGTTCCTGTTAGAGTTTTGTTTGATACCGTAGCTTCCAGTTCTTTCATATCTAGTGACCTGGTAGATAGGTTGGGATTGGATCCCGAGATAGTCGATAGACCTTTAGTAGTGACGAACCCGATTGGTGGTTCGACTAGCCTTGATATGATTTGCCGTAATGTGGTCTTATCGAGTCATGGATGCATGTTTGTTTGTGATTGCTTTGTTTTGGGCTTTACTGGGTTTGGCATTATTTTGGGAGTCGATTGGCTCCAAAGATACGGGGTGGTGGTAGACTCTGAGGGCTTGTTGGTGACAGTTAGAGCGGATGATGGGCGGAGGGTAGTGTTTGGTGGTCTACCTAATGATGGGGTAATGGCTAGTTTTCTAAATTCCCTCGACATCCTGCATGATGAGTTGTCAGGTATGCCCGTGGTTGGCTAGTATCCGGACGTCTTTGAGGAAGTGACCGGGCTTCCACCACACCGAGAGATTGAGTTCCATATTGATTTAGTGAAAGATGCCAGACCTATAGTGATGCCACTTCGTCGTATGGCACCAAGAGAGCAGCGAGAGCTCGGGGTGCAAGTCAGCGATCTTTTGAAGAAGGGATTTATCAGAAGGAGTGTTTCTGAGTGGGGAGCACCAGTTGTGTTTGCTACCAAGGCGAATGGTTCCCTTCGATTGTGTGTAGACTGCCGAGAATTGAATAAAGTGACGAGGACGAATAAGTATCCCCTGCCGCGGATAGATGATTTGTTTGACCAGTAGAGTGGAGCGAGAGTGTTTTCTCAGTTGGATCTCGCGACAGGTTTTCATCAGCTTAGAGTGGAAGCTGAGAGTATAACTAAAACGGCATTTCGGACGCCGTCTGGATTTTATGAGTGGTTGGTTATGCCATTTCGGCTAACCAGTGCCCCGGCATATTTTGTGGATCTAATGAATAGGGTATTCAGAGATCAGTTGAATAAGTTTGTTCTTGTGTTCGTGTTTGACATTTTGGTCTTCTCGAGGGACGAGGAAGAACACAAGGAACATTTGAGGACAGTGTTAGAGGTGTTGAGGAAATACCAACTGAAAGCAAAGTTTTCTAAGTGTCACTTCTGGAGGAAGGAAGTGAGATTCTTGGGCCATGTTGTTTCAGAAAATGGTATTGCCGTGGATCCTGCAAAGGTGGCTATGGCACAAGATTGGTCTACGCCCAAGAATGCAATAGACGTAAGAAGTTTCTTGGGGTTAGCTAGATATTATCGTAAGTTTATCCAAGACTTCTCCAAGATAGAAGCACCGTTGACCCAATTGACCAAGAAGAATCAAGCTTTTGTTTGGGACGAGAAGTGCGAGTATGCATTTAAGCGTCTAAAGGAAAAGTTAACAAGCACACCAGTGTTAGTCATTCCTAAGGGGAATGAAGAGATGACAGTATACACGGATGCATGTGGTACCGGACTAGGTGCTGTATTAATGCAAGGGGGTAGGGTTGTAGCTTATGCTAGTTGGCAACTGAAACCGCATGAGAAAAGATATCCTACCCACGACTTGGAATTGGCAGCGATCGTGTTCGCGTTGAAGATGTGGAGACATTATCTCTTGGGAGAAAGATTCGAGTTGTTTACTGATCATACGTCGTTAAAGTATCTTTTCTCTCAAAAGTATTTAAATCTTCATCAATAGAGATGGATAGAGTTCTTGGCTTCATATGATTTTGATATCGCATACACACCAGGCAAGGGCAATGCGGTAGCTGATGCCTTGAGTAGAAGACATGCCAGCCTAGGGGCTATGTTTTTTGAGTGGAAGCAACTGGAGTATATCGCAGGGTATGATTTCAGACCAAAGTGCGAGTTGGATCCAGTAATGTTAGCAAGTTTGACGATCAGACCCACTTTGATTGAGCGGATTGGTTCCAAGTAGAAGGACTATCCTAATCTACTGGAAATCATCTCCAAGTTAGAGATGGGTATCGATGAGGAGATGAGCAAGTATGGACTTGATCGAGATGGATGGCTTCGAAAGAATGGAAGATTAGTTGTACCCAACGTAGATGCATTGAGAGAGGAAGTGCTTAGAGAATGTCATCACTCAAAGTTGAACATACATCCCGGTGGTAATAAGATGTATCGAGACATGAAGCAGACCTACTACCGGGAAGGAATGAAAAGAGACGTTGGGAAGTTTATATCCAAGTGCATGAATTGCCAGTTAGTTAAAGCTGAGCAAAAGAAGCCTAGTGGTTTGTTACAGCCATTAGAAATCCCTGAATGGAAATGGGAGCAAGTTTCAATGTATTTCATCGATGGTTTACCGAGGACTAGATCGGGCCATGATAGCATTTGGGTGATTGTTGATCGTTTGACCAAAGCGCAAGGTTTATACCAGTCAAGTCGACTAGAACAACAGCTAAGTTAGCCGAATTATATATGAAGTGGGTAGTGAGATTTCATGGAGTACCCAAGGGCATTGTGAGTGATCGAGATCCGTTGTTTACTAGCGGATTTTGGAAGAGCTTACAAGAGGCGTTAGGATCGGAATTACATCTCAGTACTGCGTATCATCCTCAAACCGATGGTCAGACCGAGAGGGTGAACCGAGTGTTAGAAGACCTTTTGCGAGCTTGTGTATTGGATATTGGTGGATCATGGGATGACCATTTGCATCTAGTAGAGTTTGCCTACAATAAGAGTTATCAGTCCAGTATTGGTATGGCTTTATTTGAAGCTTTGTATGGAAGACCGTGCAACTCACCATCATGTTGGTTAGAGACTGGTGAGAAGTGTATGCTTGGACCAGATATGATAAGAGAAACTCCAGACAAGATCAAGGTAATTCGACAGCGAATGAAGGCTGCCCAAGACAGACAGAAGAGTTATGCTGATAAAAGGCGAAGAGATTTAAAGTTCTCAGTTGGAGATTTAGTATTTGTCAAGATTTCTCCACTAAAGAATGTGATTCGTTTTGGTAGAAAAGGCAAGTTGGCACCAAGGTTTGTTGGCCCATTCCTAGTTCTAGAACAAGTTTGGAATTTGGCATATAAAGTTAAGTTACCAGACAAGATGGCGGGAGTTCACAAAGTATTTCATGTTTCCCAGTTAAGGAAGTTTGTGCATAACCCCGATATGGCTATTTCACCTGATCAGTTGGATGATATCGAGGTTGAACCTGAGGCGGTTGGGAACCGCAAGCCTATGCGTATCGTTGGGAACGATACGAAGCAGCTTAGAAGGAAGGCGGTGAAACTAGTCAAAGTCCAGTGGGGTGAGAATGAGGAAGATTGTACATGGGAAACAGAGGTGGACATTAGGAGGAAGTATCCAGAACTCTTTGCGTGGTAAGGTTTTTATATCGATATAGTACTCCCTTGTTAGTAAACCGCAAGCTAGGGTAGGCTTGCTTTGTTTGTTTTACTTGTTTGATTGTTTCTGAATGATTGGTAGGCATGCAGAATCCTTTATGTGTTTGGTTAAGGCGGGGACAAAATTTCCTAAGGGGGGAGAATGTAATGACCCACATTCTACGTATCGAAGGATCGTAGAATATTTATTTCTTTATCTTGGTAAGTCGTACGGTCGTGTACTTTTGGGGAACGACTAGTGGGGTCATTTCCCATGTTCATGATTTTTGTCAATTTTATATGACCGTTTTGCCCCTAGTTGATCTTGTTTCGTCCATAACTTTTGATTGGTAAGGAGTTTTCACCTGAAACCACTTCCATTAGATTCGTTTGATGGTTTACCTTTCCGTAGAGTGGTCATAATAGCCAAACGGACTAACCGTTTGGGAGATATGGCTGAATTAAGGTTTAGAGGGTTAAAAACAGCTAATTGGGCTTAACCGGGTGATTAGCAGTTAGGCCCATTGAGGGATTTCGGGATTTGGAGTGCTTAAAGGCTGCTAGGGTTAGGATTTCGGTTTTCCACTCATTTTCCAGCTGCCATAAACATTTTAGAAGCTCTAACAATGGCCTCCAACATCTAGAATCATCTCTAATCACTTCTTAATCAAGTTTTGGCTTAAACTACATCAAATCAAGGAGAAATGGCACCAAATCAGAGAGGGAGTTGCTGAAACACATTGGAATTCGACCCATACAGTAGATAATTTCATATTTGAGATTTTATTGTGGCAAAGGTGAGTGATTAGCATCCTTTTTACACTAATTACAGTTAATGTGGGTGATTAGCGTTAATTAGCGAAATTAAGCATGATAAAATTCTAGAAAAATGTTTAGAAATTCCTAAATAATATTTTGTACCTCTTTTAGAAAAATTAGCTAATTTGGTTAAGTTTTGTTAATCCTATGATTAGTTTTGCTCAAACATGCTTAACGGAAAATATAGGATTTTGGCTATGTTTGATCCGTTTTAACCTATCATATTGTTGTTTTGGTGTTTGAGGTCACTTCTACTTGTTGCTATGACTTTGTGGTATGCTTTGTGATTGTTTAGAATAGTTAGAATGGTCGAAAACGCCGTCGAGAGGCGTATAAACAGTCGTTGGAAAGTTGCAGGAATTTTTATAGGGATCGGATCGGACCCCCTTGCCCGACCCGAACCGTTCGTAGGTACTTGCCACGATCTGAATCGGAGACCACGATCCGATGGGGAAAGGAGCTCAAACCCGAACCGCATCACAAGCTGGAGCACCCGATCCGCTTGTACGATCCGAACCAACCACGAGTCGACGCAGTGAAAACTTGACTTGGAGTGATGGAGAGAAGGCCCGATCCGAGGTGATGAGTATTCCGAACCGCTAGAAGGACTTGGAGACCCGACCCGACCCGACCCGCTGGGGTGATAACGATCTGATCCAGTGTGGGTTATTGAATGCCGATCCGAACCGTTTTGGCGATGGAAAGCTGGAAGCCGAACTGATCCGGTGATGACCAATAACACGAGATGCAAAGGTAGTCCAAATAGTAAGTTGGAGCTCAGGATCTAGTTGGGAACCAACGAGTTCACTTCGTGATTGGACTTTGCTGCGGGACGTGTGCTAAGGAGTTGTCGATGTCTACGACTTTTGGGTCACTATGTATAGGAGGTACGTGGATGGATTCAGGGCCACAGTGGCCTAGGTACGACTAAAGAGCTATAGACCAATGAAGTGGGGACATTTGTAAAGATTTGGTCATGACCCCATGGGGTAAGCTTGGTAGTAGCAGTAGTTGTACAAGCCGAACTCCATCACTACTTCGATGGGTCTAGTGATTGACAGTGGTGGACATCGTATGCTTTATGCACTGAGTGAGAGACGTAAGGATGGTTGCTATGATTGATTTGTTTGCTATCATTATGACATGCACACCCCCACCCCCGTATCTTTGCACCACTTGTTTTGTGGCACCTTAGAGCATTGTACGGTATGTAGTACTAACTCCTTGGTTGCAGGTCCAGGTTCAGGTATGGTTTAGTATACCTGTTTTGTTCTGTTTAGCTGCTTATCGCTCATACCAGACTTTTTGTCTAACCCAGAGTTTTATGTCTCTTCTTATTACTCTGGGTGCTCACACGAGCAGACTAGAGACATGTTAGCTGGTGATGCACGAGTAGCTGTGCCGGAGACGAGCAGGAGGCCCCCACATATGATACTAATAGATATTCTCCCTGTGTTGTTGAAGATCACTACTTGGGCATTAGTAGTGCATCTTTTGCTTTAGCTTTCTTTTGCTTTAGAGACAGTATTTTGAAAGTTGTAATAAGCTGTATTTCGATTTCCGCTGCTATGTTGGTTTAGTTTTCAGTTATGCACTGTCTCGCCTGTTTTATGTCAAGATTATGTTATTATTATATTTTGTTCAATGCGCTGTGAGACATTCTATAGGTTCCTTGTTAGTCCATTTTCTTCTTTCTTTTCTTCTGACGACCATCCCGTGCCAGTTGGACATGTGTACAGCGCACTTTTGGAGGAAATGTCGGCTGGTCTGGGGCGGGCCGTCACACTCCTAGTCCATGACCTTAAAATGGATCACTGTTGAGTATATAGATCTCACGATGCTCTAGAGATTTCGTGTTGAATTTCCATTAAAATGATGAAGGATTTTGAAGATTTTTGAGGGTTTAAATCGGAGCACGATGGCCGTAGAGAATATAATGGTGACGGCTCTGTATGTTTAGAGGATTAGGGTTGAAGTTAACCTAGGGGTATATTTATACTGATTATTTTAGTATTTAATTCTCTAATTTTCCAAAGAAAAACCCGTTAATTCCTATCAACTCCAAATTCAGCCCAAACAATGTTGCCCCCAGTCAAATACCCCCCTCCCAGGCACAATGGACTAGGTCCCGTCAGCCCGTTTGATCCTCTCAGCCCACTTTTCTTTAATTTAAAATATAAGTCATTCAATTATTTAATTTAATCGTACATTTTAATTTACCGACGCCACATACTAACTCTAAAAATTATAGAAAAAATATTTCTAGTAATGGTTTGACGATACGGTCCTAACAAAACTAATTTCATCGAATTTGAAGACCATTTGAAAAATTTCCATTTTCATGTCGATTAAATTTGACTGAAATTGACAAAATACGTTTTCTTTTGCCACGCTCACATATTAATTCTAAAAATTATGAAAATTTAAACCTAGCAATAATTTGACATTCCGGTTCCAACAAAAGTGGTTTCGTCGAAAACGGAGGTCGTTTTTCAAAATGGCTATTTTTAAGGGCTATATATTATATTAAAATATATATAAATTTTACAGCGACTTTTCTAAATTTTAAACTGGACATGACTTATAATTTATAAAGAGAAATCTCAGTTTCATACATTCATTAGAAAGATATTATTAAATAGATTTAAATATTTCTTATTTCGTCCAATTCTGATGTAAAATGAATTATGTATATTAAATTGAAATTAGAAATCGATTTTTCGAACCGCCGCGCCATTTCAAACTCCTTTTATATCTAAATTAAATTTCTTCATTCTAACTTCAACTTAAATAAATTTTTCGTCGTTATTATTTAAAATAAATCAATTTAAATATTTAAAAACCATTAAAATTTCTAAAATAATTTTTTTTAATTGGTTCCAAAATTCCGAGTTGCTACACGTTCCCCCCCACCTCCCAGGTTCGTAGGGTGGAAGTTCTCAGGCTTAGTCAGGACTCAGTTATCATCTTGCTTGGAGCAGCTTCTGAAGTATTGCTCAAGTTCTCATCTCTACTATGGCTTTGTCTCTTTTTAGGGAATTATGCTTTTTGTGTACTCTGATGGAACAAGACAGAAATTTTTATATTTTTGTAATGCCTTTTAAGTAATTTCAGACTTGTGATATTTTGCACCATGATATTATGATTTATGTTTGAGATAAAATTTTAAATTCCGCTGTTGCTTTTATATCTGTCTTGTAATATTTCTATTTCTGTTTACCTATAACGCATCACGAAATTTAATGCATTCCCTTAGTGAGTGACATTAACGGACGTGGGGTGTCACACTTACCTGAACATATACTACAAATAATTAAAATTTATACCAAATCCCTTCTATGCTATTGGAATGATTTTGAGCCACTGCGGTGCAGAGCAGGATTCTTTTCTCTATTTGCTTTATTTCTACTGCGACTTTCTATTAAATTTGATAAACGATGATGTAAAATAATGCAATCAATATTATAAATGTGAATATTATCATTATATCTTACTTTAGCATCTTCCGTCTCCCAGTACTTTTGAAATTCTTCCCAAACATCATCACTCATAAATGGAGGCTTTTTTCTATTTTTATTGGCCATTGAAATTGTCTCTCGATAATTCTTGTGCATTTTCATATTCCAATAACTCAAAAAAGTTGGCATGTCCGGCTCCTCAACACGTACAACAGCCTGCATATTACATTTATTTTTAATTATTCCCAGTATATTAATTTTTAATATTAGTATAAAAAAATACTTACCAATAAATCGGCTAGAATGACATTCTTAATATGTGCTGGGATACTATCCCAATGCGGCCAAGCACTCTGCATTCTGCTTGTGTAAGACTGCCTTGATACATCTAAAATGAACTATGCTGGCTCAATCTCGAATCCCCTGTGTAGATGTTAATATAAACATTTCATATATTTTAAAAAATCTAAATTTAAATAAATTTGATGTTTACCCAGCACTCTTCGGAACAATCTCCGCAACTCGGCGAAGATCTGGCACTGAGCTGCTCGAACCTGCTTCTAATCCTGGTCCAGGAGATGGTGAAGGAGTACGCTGAGATGTACTCCTCGACAATCTTCTATCATCTGACATATCTGTTACAATCATATAATGTGCATACAAAATAACTTGAATTATTAACATCAGTCATCATTATCATAACATAAATTGTAAATGAGAAGAACAATACTGCATAACATACATAGTTAACATTATCATTACATAAATCATACTAGTACAGAACGTAAGTAAATTCATAGCTAAGAAAAATCAACATCATTATTATTACACAGCTCAGTACAGTACATAAATAACATAAGTACATAACATCAGTCTTCATCATCTTCGGATCTGGACTCAATCTCATACTCTATATCGTTTTCTTCAGTACTTACAAATGCATCTACTAATACATTCGCTTCATCATTCAACGACCCTACATCAATGTCATCAGCTATTATTATTTCAGTATTTGGCTCAAAATCCGCTTGATATGCTGCTTCGTCTGGAATATTATTTCCATCAAATGTAAATCTTGCTTTTGTTTTAAAAACAGCCCACCAATCTACTTTATCTTTTTTAAGGATGGATACAGAGCAAAATAGAGTTGTAATGCATGCTTAGCTAACATAAAAGGATCATACTTATAGTAGTGCGACGTATGCCTTATTTCGATTAGCTTATAATCTTTGTGCACGTTGATTCTAGAACCAGGACAATTGCTAAACCAGTTGCATTTGAACAGATAAATTTTCTCTACGAGCTGAACATAATATGTCAACTGTACAACTTGCATTAAGACGCTGTAAAATCTTTTATATGCTCCTCTGGATCATCACTACCTTAGACAAATACACCGCTGTTATACATTAATTTTTCAGCTCCATAATCATTGGTGTTGAATTTAAATCCATTGAAAAAGTATATTGGATAAGTTTTGACATATCTTTTTGGTCCGATAGCAAGATGTCGTAATCCTTCATTAACAACACAGTTTTTTGGATCATGAACATAGTCTAAAAACCATCGAGTGAATTCTGTACTGAGATCAACTGATGGATGTTGTGATTCGTAGATACTGCATATATGTGTTATGTTCAATTTTTATTAATACAGACAAATAAATATATAAGTATATATAATCGAATTGTTCATGAATTTAGTATTACTTGACAAATGGTGCAACTTCCGCACAATTTAACAGAACATATGTGTGTGCCACATTGTAGTCTTTATCGCTTAACCTTATTTCCACACATTTTCCTGTAGGTCTTCCGTGTTGTCTAAAAATAGATAACATTGTTTGAGAAGACTCCTGCTCAACGACTTGTTCATTACGGGGAACATTTACAAAAGACAAGTTCACATCTTCACTAAATTAAGGGAGAAAAAAATGAAGCTTCTTCTTCAAGGTACGATTTGCAAATCGAACCTTCTACTCGAGCTTTTTGCAAAAAAAAGTTCTTCAAATGATTCAAGTACCTGTAATAAGGTAAATTTGATTTACATGTTGGTACAATAATGTAACAATCCGGGATTTTCAGAACCAATTTAAAATTTTTATTTTAGTTATTTTAATGGGTTTTAAGAATTTAAAATGATTTATTTTAAATAATAACAACTAAAAATTTATTTGAATCAAAGTTAGGACGTACCAATTTAATTTAATTATAAAACGAGCCTGAAATGGCGCGGTAGTTTGAAAATTCGATTTTAAATTTCAATTGAATATACAGAATTCAATATAAGTCAGAATTGGACGAAACAAGAAATATTTGAATCTGTTTAATTATATCTTTCTAATGAATGTAAGAAACTGAGGTTTCACTTTATAAATTGTAAGTTATGTCTAGTTTAAAATTTAAAACAGTCGCTATGTAATTTATATTTTTTTAATATAATATATAGCCCATAAAAATAGCCATTTTGAAAGCGCCCTCTGTTTTCGACGAAACCACTTTTTTGGATCCGGAATGTCAAATTATTGCTAGATTCAAATTTTCATAATTTTTGGAACTAATATTGAGTGTGGTGAATTTAAACATATTTGGTAATTTCAGTTTGAATTTAATCGACTGGAAAATTGCCATTTCTCAAACAGCCTCCAAATTCAACGAAATTAGTTTTGTTAGGACCATATCATCAAAACATAGCCAGATTTATTTTTTGGGAATTTTTGGCGTCACTATGTGGCCCCGGTAAATTAAAATGTACGTTCAAATACAATAAATATTGATTTATATTTTAATTTTAACAGAAACTGATCGAAAGAGTCGAATCGGCTTGTGGGACATATCCCATTGTGTTCGGAATGCAGGTATTTAGTTAGGTACGTCAGTCGTTGGGTCTCGTTTGGAGTTCGAAACTAAAAGTAACTTTTTGGGAAAATAAATAATATAATTTATTATATAATAACCCTAACCCTTCCACATCCTCCCAAACCCGTCGAAATCAGATTTTAGAAAAAAAACAAAAACAAAAGAGAATCCGCCACCGCGTTGAGCCCTTCTTTAACGTCCCGCATTTTATCGATTTATGTTTGAATATTTAAATTAGTTTAAATATTGAATTTAGAATATCAATGGAATTTTATATTAATTAAAATAAAGTTTGAAATGTATAATCATATATATTAATATAAACGAGTTCGAAATGGCATGGTAGCCCGATATTTACGATTTGAACTTCAATTGAGTGTACAGAAGCCGTTATAAGTCGGAATTCGCAGAAACAAGAAATATTCGAATCTGTTGAATTATAATTTTGTAATAAAAGAGAAAAATCAGAATTTCGTATTTTATATTGAGAGTTATGGCCAAATCAAATTTCAAAATAGTCGCTGTGAAATCCTTTGTAAACAATAATGATTTATTTAATATAATAAATCAATTTTAAATAAATAGAATATTGGTTTAACGTGAAAATAAAATATCAAGTTTAAAATTTCGTGTTTGTGTATTCTGGAAATTTTATATAATTCAGTTTGTGTATATTTATCTGATAATAATAATAATTTATTTGATCAGTTTATATTTAATTGAATTTAATTTTAATTGTCAGTTTAAAATAAATATCTTTGATATATGGTCAGATTAGACGGTAGAAACTGCTCCAGTGTGTTCAGAAGGGTGGTAGAACCCTGGAAATGCTTTTTGCTCCATTCAGATAGGAGTTGGTTAGCGCGTGGTATTTAAAATGAGGTAAAACCACACTAGTTCAACCGATAAAATAAAATTAAACCAATTATATAAACAAACCAAAATTAGGGGACAACTAAAACACAGGCTACACGGTAAGGCTACTACGTCTTCTCCCTGTACGATTCTTTTCCTTTCCTCTGAAATTTCAAAATCGGGTACATTGAAGCCATGCCTATCCCTAACTCTACTGAAGTCGACATTGTTCTTATCTAGGTCTTTGCTTCCCTATATAAACCGCCCCTTCGTTACTCTCCCATCCCAAAACAAAGACAATCCTTTTCCGTCGTTTTTCTTTCTCTTCTGTCTATTGCGGAAAGCAAAATCCAAGTTCATCGATAAAAAAAGGGGGTAAACTGAAATCACGAGTTGTGATTTAATCACCATCAAGAATTCCGGAACTCAAACCATTTTCCCATTCATTCTTTACTATCTGTAAGCGCGAAATTGAAATCGCGAGCTGCTCAATTAGCTGAAACTCGACTCAAGGATGAGTGCGACAAGAATGAATCGCGATTTAAGCTTGGAGCTCGAAACTGTTTTTGGAGGCGCTCGCAATACGGATCTGAATCTCGAACCAAAAGCAAAGACTAGGACTCGCAAGTGAAGACAGGGAGCCAATGTGACGGTGATGAGTTTGAAGTTGCGTTCGATGGTGAGATTGGGTGGAAAGGTCGATGCCGATGATGGGAGGACGGAGTTGTGTTTAAGCGGCAAACCGAGATGGAGTTTGACATTGAACTGAAGTGTTGGGTCATTGGAGAAGTCGACAGTGGATAGAAAGTGTAACGACCCGCAAACCCGTACTATCAGAGTTGACTAAATACACCATACGTCCAACCCAAATTGCACAGAAATACGAATCATTAATAGAAAGAAGTTAGAGGACGAGAAATAGAAAGAAAGAAAAATTAGAATAGAAGAAGAAGAATAGAAGCACAACACAGAATCTCACATCGCAGTGGAACAAAATATAATATGTCATAACTTTTGAAATACAAAATTTTAGCTGTATAACATACACTTATCCGAGTCCAACACTTACAATACAGCGGAAATAACACTAGATAACTAACGTTGAAGCCTCTTGCTCCAAGATCCTCCAAGTATCTCTGAAAAATCCTGAACTACTTGACTGCCCGTACAAATTTAGGCACCCAAGAGTTTAGGTACAACAAAACAAAATAAACTCTGGGTCAGTTATGGGACTAGTATGAGTAAACAATTTAAAATAGTTTGAGAAACTGAACCATATCTCATAAGACCACGCCATATAACACGGAACGGGTTTTTCCCTTATGAGTATCCAAAATGATCTTTATATCAAAACTCTTTTGATATTATAGTAGTGTCTAAATCAAATAAATAGAATCTTAATGGAACGCTTGCGTCTCACGCTCCACATATATAATGTATAATCATAAACCGCAGGCGCTTATTGGAGATTGGATTCCGACTATGACAAGGTATGGAACCACCTTCCGCTGGTGTATCGCTGGAGGAGAATACACCGAGTTCAAAAAGAACATCTTGCAGCTCAGCCACACATGACCGACCACTCATTTCTCTTGAGTGTATCGAATGTATATCACCAACTGTTGGGATCAGCAACCGTTTCCCGATAAGGGACAGCATTGATATAGATTAAAGAAGCAAATGAATATTCTCTAGATAAGTGATAATACACCCTAATGGGAGCTAACCACATAGCCATGCTTCCTGCCCGATTTTTGTCATTTCCCGGTTGTTGAGGCCAAGGCTAAAATTACTTTCCATTCATTGATAACACGATCACTTTGAATGCCACATTATCAGATCCGTTAATCACTAATTGATTTGCACAAATATTCTAGATATTATGCTAAGGGAATAAATCTGTTGCCACCATATATATTTGTACAGTCCAACATATGCGATCATTGGAAATATCCTGTCAGACATTCGTCCATATAAGTTCGTTCTGGGACGGAACAAAACCGAAGGCACTATTCCGTACATCCATCCTAGGCAATCTCTATCTAGGACTTATACAACAGCCCTTGCACTTTACTCCGTCTTCAATTTTCTTTGGCATATTTGATTCGCAACGTTTATCCCAATACAGAGTGGTTCTTTGGATAAGAATCCAACCGGTCTCTCCATATTAACAACGTTAAAATGGTCAAAACATTGATAGTCGGTGATTTAACTATCAAATGAAAAATGTCCGTGTATACACAGCGACCTTATTTCCAAATCGAATTATCGATCACATCATCAAACATATATATATATATATATTTATTCATATTTCCTTATTTTCTATATTAAGAAAATATATGTTATTAACTCTGGAAAACATTCCCATTGCATATTTACCTATCACTATTCTTCCACATCTATCAGACTCTAACTGTAAACAAGTAAGAGAACATCTTCCTAAGTATAAACCGCGAAGGACGAAACCAACATCAGATCGATTGTCAAAAAGTCGTTCAACTCAACTAATTTCCAGTCAGTTTCTAATTCTGCTTAACTCTATTTCTTTAACTCCATTTGATTAACTTCTTATCAACACAATCATTTTAATTCTGCAAATCATTTGCTTTTAAATCATCTTTCACTTTAAAACGTATATCTCCTAGGATTTTATTTATAAAATTCCTTTCCGTTTATAATATTCGATTTTAAGTTCATTTCATTATAAAATTCTATATATATATCGATATATCGATTTTTAGTTTATTAGATTTTCTTAAAAACATTCTAACTCCTTAAATTCCCTGAAAATTCGCCATAACCTCCTTTGTACCGGGAGCATCGCGAAAATCCCCAAACCACCACATAGGCCCTCTCCAATCAAAAAGAAAAAGGAAAAGCCAAGGGGCTAGCCGATACGACGCATAAAATCTCATATTCAAATTAAATATGTACCTTTTTGTCGAGCATTATATTTATACTCTTCTAACACTTCATTCCAAACCTGTCTCATGTATATCCCTACATTTCTAATTCATTTCAACTTAATGCACTTGTTTTTACTCAACTCCTTAATTTACTTTCTAGTTTACTCCTTTTCCTGTTTTACTTTTATATGTGAACATAACATGTTCAAATATAATTCTAACTTGCTTATAAACTCTTTGAATTCGATTTTCAATTCACTTTTATAAATTCATACTTGAATTTAAACCTCTAACTTATCTAATGATAATTTATCTTACTAAATTATAAACATCGTTTTTAATTTAATTTCCTTGTTTTATAAATTTAAAACAAGTATTCGTTTCAAATCTGTTTAAACTCAATTCATTTTATTATAAGTTATCTGTATAATTATAGAATCTATTTTCATGTCTTATCTCAGTTTCTATTTAAATTAAATTTAAATATCCTATTTGGGAATAATCTATATAAATCCAACATAGTCGAATTCAAACATAAATCCTAAGGATTTATTCAACTCCATTTATATTCCGAATATTGGAATAAAGTTAATCGTTTATTATTTGAAACGATTCTAAGTTCTCATTTTAAATCCACATTTGAATTTAAAATATTTAAATTATCCAAATGATAATCTTTCCTTTTTATTTACAAATACCCTTTATATTACTTGTTTATATATTAAACAAGTCTCGCTTTCAAATTCATTTGAAATAAAAATATTTCTAATTTGGAAAAATAAAATTCCCTTTTCAAATTAACACTTGTATTTATATTTCCTGAGATATCCAATGATAATTCATTTCACTTCCTTTATAAACTTCATTTATAAATGAACTTCTTGTTTTAATTATTCAAAACAGGTTAATATTTTTATTCTACTCGAATTTCAAATTCTATTTTAGAAAATAGAATTGTCCTTTTTAAATCTGAAAAAAATTCCTTTTCATGATTTTCTAATATATCAACATTTAGGCCCAGTGATATTTCAAACACACAAACATCCAATTTATCATTCATTGGTTATCTAACACATCATATATGAATTTATATATATGTGAAAACACACAAGCAAACAGATAATATATTTTTGAGGAATCCAGTTGGATTCCTCTACCCTATTTTCCTGCATCCACAGATGTTAGCACATAAACAATACCATCCTGCTTCGAGGCAGGATATCGCGGTATAGAAGGTCATCCACTAATATATATTTGTGGGACGCATAGGGAAATCGTTCGCTAATGGTACTGCGGGCATGTGCTAATGAGACTGCGGCAACAATCCAACTATCAACCGAATATATATATATATATATATATATATATATATATATATATATATATATATAATAGTCAACCCTAAATAACTATTATATTTAAATCAACCAGAAAGCATTCAAACAAGCAACAACAATTATTTTTACCAAATAAAAATAATTCTAAATAACAGGTGAGTGATATTTACTCACCGTGTTTCTATTTTCGATTCATTCTGATTTCGATATTTATTCCAGCTTATGAAATCCGTAGCTATAAGCCCAACGAGATTTACGGCGTTCGCTTCTGATTTTTATATGAATAACATATTGCTTTTATAAATAACTAATTGAATTAACCATAATTAAATAAATTTAAATTCGATAAAGAAATGATTGACGTTAATTACCTTAATCCCACAAAAAAACCCTTCTTCCTCAACGTAGTTTCGATCCCCAGGTAACCAGTGGAACTGTCTCCATGCTCCACGGCTTCAACCCCTCGTATTGACCAACTTTCCATTGCCAAAATTCGAAAACAACCATAGTCACATTTCCACTGCAAAGTATTTTCTCATACGATCCTAATGAACTTCGTGTTATTTGATTTTATAGATCCCTTAAAAATTAATCTCACCCAATGTCCAAATCACGTTCCAGTATCCAATAACACCTCAGCTCTCTCTTCCCTTATAAGGCAGCACACGCATACTTCCACCAAACCTCGAAAACCACTTATCCCCAAACCAAAGTACTTGTATTTGATCTTGGACACACTGCATCACTGTGTTTCTAACCAAACTCGCCATCCTTTTACCCATCGCGACCCTATCTGAAGACTTGCAACAATAATTAACTTCGACAGATTTTTCTTTTCTTCTTTCTTCTCGCAATTCCCAAATTTGTACATGTAAGACGTATACTTCACCAAACTTCGATTTAGACATGCCACGTCCAACCCGAGCCATCTCGTTGCCACCCTGAAGTAACACGATCTGGGTCTGTCTTCACGTCTGATAAGGAAGGTAGCGTCAAGCTTCCCTTTTCATTGATCGCACCCTTTTAAATCAAACCACTGTCAAACTCCAGACATCGTAGATCAACATCGCACCTTCCCAAAACCACCGTTGAATCCTCATCGCACAGCTATACTTACATCCTACAAATCTCAACACCGCACCCTTCCCCTTATCGGTCGATGACTCCTAATCTCCACGGTCATCTCATGCTCTCCCTGACATCGAATTGGAGACGTCGCTGTGTCGATTTCAACTGCGATTTCTCTTTTTTCTCTCTCGAGGGATCTGGTTTATCGATTTAAGAAGAATACGGTTTTTTATTTTTGGGTTTATGGGAATTGAATTAATGAAAGAATAAAAATATTAAGAAAGAGGGGGTGTCGGCTTTGAAAGAACAACTTAGGTAGTGGCCATTTAAAGTTTTCAAGCTATCTGGTTTGGAAATCTCATTTTCCACAAGAGAAATCAAAGGAGAACGGTGTGATTTTATAAAGGAAAGGCATGGTTTTGAAAGGAACAGCGAGGCCATTCTTTTTAGTCTTGTAGTTTCGTTTCCGTCCACACAACAATGATATTTTATTTTAATTTTAATTTGTTTTTGGACCGGTGTCCTTTAATTAAAATACCCCATGATTCCGAACTCCTTTCTGAACCCAACAACTGACATTCCTAGGGTAAAACCGTTATTGTAACACCCCGTATTTTCTGTAATCGTATAAGTAACAAATCAGAGAATAATTAAGTTATAAAATGAGAATCAAGGGAAACGGGTTGTGCCATTGCGTTCATCTCGAAATTCTGCTTGGAAACGAGTCCGAGTTTTCGAGAAACGGAGCCCGTACGAGGGAGAAATAGGCCTCCGAAGTTTCAGAAAATTTCAGAATCGAAAACAGCACGTAAATTCGAATTCAAAATCGAATTCAAACCCAGAAGCGGGCTGGGTGGGAAATTTCCCGCCTAGGACCCAGGTCGACTGGGTGGTCGACTGGGTAGTCGACCTACCCCTGACCAGGTCGACTGGGTAGTCGACCTCCCCCGGACCAGGTCGACCATAGTGTCGACCAGGGGGTCAACCTGCTCCCGAAAACCACTTTCTGAGTCTGATGCATTCTGATGTTTTTGGTCGATTTTCTGACCAGATTCATGACTCTAAACCTATATAAACAGCCCCCTAGCCTCATCCCCTCCACACCATTTTATTCTCTCTATATTATGCCTCTGATCTAATTAAAAATAAAAATAGCGTTGCTACTCTGCTGAAATCTGAACTGGAACTAGCACTAAAGCATCTTCTTCCAAACTGATTAAAATTAAAAGAGAACAACTGCAACTCTTCTTCTTCTTTAATCCAATCAAGGCAAGTACAGTTATTTTCCTCTATAAACGTTAATTATGAATGTGACATGAACTGTAAATCTGAATTTGAGGTTATGACTGTTCTGTTCTGTTTAGATCTATCTTATTATGTATCTCTTTCTTCTTTCTGTTCAATAGCCAGGCTACTACGAGCCTGCGCCTCATCTCATAAGAGATTAACGCACAAACGCTAAACTTTGGGACAAATAATGTACGATGGCATAATTGGACATGGCTAATCTATGACTAAAAGGACATATGTTGTAAACTAGATTTAGATCTATGCATATTCTGTGAATTGGAAGAAGAGGAACTATTGTATGTTAACATATGACTTGAGGCTTTGACATAACGCATATTTTGAATTAAGATCTGTTATAATTTAAAGTTCTAGATTGTTGGGCATATTGTTTATATAACAATTTATGATTTGGGATAAAAAGAGAATATGACTTAGGTGTGAAGGTTTATGTAACGACCTTGCATTTTGCCCATCTCAAGTCTTTGCAAATCTTTACATTAAATTATTCAATTCAAAACTGTCATATTATTCAAGTCGTTATATGAACATTAAGTTATGAAGAATTTATTTATTTAAATAAATTAAAATTTAATGTTAACTTGCACAAATTGTTTTAAAACTTATTTCATACAAATTGGATTTCTTATAAACTCGAGCAAAGGTTTGAACAAAAATTTCTTTCCAGGCTTTTCTTTACACTATGTGAAAATATCATTTAAAATTCCTACTTGTGAGATCGATAAAATATTTTAAAATATCTTATTTTATCGATCACGGTATCCGTATATAATTTTCTATCCTATGGTCAAGTGACACGGATATTTATCATTTCAATCCGTTCTTTTAAAATATTCGAACCCCGGGTATGTATCATTTCAACCCGCATCCCAAATTGATTCAAATACACAAAGGTTCGGGTATGTATCATTTCAACCCGTAATGTTTCTAATCTAAGGTGAAACTTGCATGATAAGAAAAATAAACATAACATGTCAAACATACATCCATATTGTGTCATATGATATAATAGTGTGTGTCGCACGTGCACAATCACAAAGCAAACAATTCTAGAGCAACTAACATTTCAATCAACATTTCAAATCTTTAATTCACTTAATAAAAATATTAGTCGGTGAGTGAGTAGAAACTCACCTTCCATGGCAAATTCGGACGATGCAAAAAGTGACTGTAAAAAGGCGACGGCACGATGACGCTAACGATAATAAATGGAGAAGATCAACTGCCTAAAATAATTCAAATGGTACGTTTTATTACACAATGATATTTTATATATATATATATATAAAAACATGAATGTAATTTATCAAAAATTTGCAAAATTATGTCACTGCATAGACTTGAACTAGCGACCTCTCAATTTTGAAACCAATGACATACCACTAAACTACACCAACTTTTGCTTGTAGGTGGAACGTGAATAGAAGATGTACAGAATGCTTCATGATTTTTCCAAACTACACACTAACAATGTAAAATGCATGCATACTCTCTAAAATGGACAAATGCACCTTTGTACTCCTCATACATGCAGCGTATGCACTCATACCATCTATCTTGCTAGCTTTTTTTTTTTTTTTTCCTTACATGTTGCTACAGCAACCACGTACCCAAACTCAAAAATGGGCGCAAGGAAAATACCCATATATACACATGTAGATCTAGGCTATAAAATATATCTACAGGTTGCAAAGATTTGTGACATGCAAACTTCATGGACCTCAAATGGTTCAATTTAGAATTTTGCATATGTAACTAACATATATTAGCCTATGTATAATAATACACAGCACATGCAAAATCTAAGGAAGGGAACAAAAGCTTACAGTAAAATCAAATAGGAAGGGGATGTGGTCTAGCGTGATTTTGCTCCTTCATTTCATTTTTGCCTTTTAATAAAACCCAAGCTTGCTGGTTGCTGGAGAGGGTGGGCAGGAGGCCGCGGTGGTCCGATGGGGTGCAGGCATGGTCGAGCAGCGCCTATCGCAGTTGGTAGCGGTGGATCAGCAGCGGTGGAGGGAAACAAATTTTTGGGGTTCCATGATTTCGGATTCGATTGGGAGATGAGGGTCTTGACGGTTCGTAACTTTCATGGGCCTCGCGCGAAGGAGGAAGATCGATTAAGATCTGCAGGGTAGTGAAGGCGACGGTGGAAGGAGCGACGGCCATTCTTCGATTTGGAGAGGCCATTAAATTTTTTTTTTTGTTTTTCCGACTTTCTGAGGTAAAGAAAAAAAAGAAGGGAGGCCGTTGATCTAAGTAGGAAGACAACGTGGAGAAATTTCAGAAGTAAAAGGCCATCTGTTGCCTTAAGGCCAAATTAATATACAGGTGTCCAATTTGGCCATTTTAATTAACAAGTGCTTTTTATTAACAAGTGTATCTTCTTAATCTTAATTAATTTGAAATTAAAGTTTCCTTTTTTCCATGATAAAGAAGTCCCATATATGTAAAAAAAAAAAAAAATTGGAGAATACAACAAGATATGAACGATGTTTACATACAATTTGTTCGCCCCATTTTTGCGTGTTTTTGACCCGAATTTAAATATTCGGAACAACAAACATCTGAGTTTCGCAAATAGAAAAAAAGAAAAAATACCGCTATTCACAAAATATTGTCTAGTATTTTAGTTCGTATTCGCTCGAATTCTGACAATGTTCAAATGTTGGCGATTTATTTAAACGTTATTTTTTTTTCTTCGTATATTTAAAACATCGAAATTGTCGGTTCGTTACATTCTCCCCCACTCAGCGCTTTTCGTCCTCGAAAAGGAAATGTTTATAAAATCGTACGTATACCAATACTTATATTTATAGGCCTTTCAATTAACTTAAGGCTTATTAGAAGGAAAACAAGTTATAGAAATTTTAAAGCTCAAAATTTTTCTATCTCCCGGATTTACGAAAAATTTCGACAGCACATCCTTTGTACGGCTTGATCGGAAAATTTACAAAATCAATATACATCTCATTCACATGATGAGGCATCCTTATTTAGGGAAACAAAAATAAAAACACCCCAAATGCTGAATTTAATTCAAAATACATACCTTAGCGTTTTTAAGCATATATGCTTATTTTATTAGCATTTAGCGCAAAAGTGAGCCCCACAAGCGAAGCATGCGACATTTTTTTACCTACTAAAAGCACTAAACACCTAGATGAGAAACAAGTATATACAAAATAAAACAAATTTGCATAGCGTAGGCAAAATAACTAATGTAGCATGCATGTCAATACCGTGGAAAGGAAACTATCCATTTGCATACTAACATTAGAATACATGATTTAATTTCATTAACATTCACTTTAATTTGGTTAACATTCATTTTAATTTGATTTTCTGGTTATTTAAATTCTAAATTTATTAAATGTTTTTTTTTTCATGCGCAGCAGCTGCACCAGTCGTAGCAGCCTTGGATGCTGCTGCTGCAGCGCCGTGGCTGCTGCTGCCGCAGCGCCTTTCCATCTTTTTTTTTTCTATTCATTTGCAGCTGTAACTAATGCACTATTAGTATTGTGAAATATATGAGACAGTCGTTAAATCACCATAATATACTATGATTACATATATATGATTTCATACATGCATGAGTGCTTTGTTTGCAGATAATATGTGTTTCACTATGAATTCATAAGCAGTATGGGATATATATTAATATATTTTACAGATCAAACACTTTGTTCCTGTACAACGGCTGACTTCTATTATATTATTACATGTAACGCGGTGTACGAAGATAACACGCGTTTGCAGATAATTTAATTTCTCTTGATTTGGCTTCATTTAGTTCCAAGTGATATCATGCTACTGTTATACAGAAGCTAAAACTGATTCTAAATTAGTTGCATGCTTCGCACACTAATATTGAACTCAACTGGGTATATAATCTCAAGACTGACACAATTCATTATTTAACATGGGTGAATCATTGTATATGAAACATAATATATTCCAAGTAGTACACACAGTGCGCAATTTAGTAATCCTTCAATAAACATAACAATTGGTAAATTTGTTTATACAGCAACATCTTCGTTTAGAAAAAGAAACAATCGCATTAATGCTAACTAATGTCTATTTACAAGTAGTAAACTTACTAGAAATTTCTTTCGAAAAGGTTGTTACCAAAACTGAAATAGCAAAATTTTGGAAATCGAAAACATTATAAAACCATTCATACTGCAAAATATTTTTCTTAGCGGCCTCGGCTACGACAGAGTATACATGGGAATATCATTTATAAAAAAAAACTTATGGATCTTAATCCTAATGATATATTTCCTGAAAACAGGGCCATCTCAGCCTACATGTATTTTAAACCAAATAAATAAATATTTGAGATTGTTGTATACTCTAAACTCAAATATCTATTTGTTATGTATTTGCGCTAATACTTACTATTTCTATTAAAACAAATGAGTTCAACAATTTCATTTGTTCAACATATACATTCTATTTGTCAAAATTTCCTTTACATAGCATTTTAAGTTTCAACACATTTTTCTTTCAAATACCTTAAGGTAAATGTTTGCTTATATACACTTATACAACCCACTTATTATTACTTTTTCTTTTTCTTTTTTAAAGCAGGAAATTCTTTCATTATTTAGAATACATTTTCTAAGTTCTTTACGAAAGTTCTGCTTACATTCATAAACTAACACCTAAGTTAAACATATCTTTTAATACAATTATTTAAAATTTTCTCAAACTAGTTAAAGTATCCATTCAACGTCTCAACTGGAATTATACACCTTCTTCACTTTCGAAAACTTGAAAATAAACACTGATAATATTGCAACAACCACCAGCTTCATTTTCAAGTAACTACAGTGTGAATATATATTTATCTAGTACACAAAGAATTTAATACATACGTTAGCTAGGCGTATGTCCTAAAATCTTCATGCACTTGATAGTCCAATCCTTAATGTCAAATAGAATACCCAAAATTCTTTTAAAATAAAGGCATATGCAAATTCCTATATGAATACATATTCCAAAACCTATCTTATTGTAAAATTTACAAGCAGAGAAACTATGTCTCTCCTCATTCGCTCATTTATCATATTTGGTTATGATTGTTTATACATTATATTAATTTTTACAATGGAAATCAAATAAATGATTATTCTCAAAACATATATTATATAACACTTCCCTTTTACATTTTTTTTTTTAGATTTCGAATACGTATTGTTTTCTAAACCATATGTTAACACTCTTTTGTACTTGTTCTTACGAAATCCGATGTATATTCATATTTTACACAAAGCGCTACTACAAGTTCCATATTTTATGATACTTTGACATCAATCGCTTATAATTTATATATATATATATCTTAGAATTTACAAGGGAAAACCATATATAGTTTCAAGACATATTTTATGTAAGGTTTCGACACTAAGTGATTTCCAAAACCTCAAGTTTTGGTATTTGCTTTATTAACTTGTATGCAATTCTATAAAATATTTTACACGAGTTACTTTTCTGAGTTTGGTATTCGCATAAACTCTTTAATTTCAAATATGTCTTTATACATACCCAGTTGCCATTTTAATACATTGATTCAAATCAATTTATATACACTTTGAACCCCCATTTGCACCTATGTATATAAGTATTATTATTTATCTTTCAACATTCCATCTTACAAGTCTTATTATAATTTACCTTAACATAGTGTTAGGGGGTTCACAAATACTTTAATCTATGAAATGTAGTAAAAAAAAAATCACATATAACTCAATACTATTAGATTCTTAATTCAATACATTCAATAAAACCAAATGTTTAGCACTTAGTAGCTTATTTAAGTTTATTTTAAATTCTCCTGCTTTCATTTAACTCGATTTGAGTTCAGTTAGATTATAGTCTAGGTGCTGGACGAATGATCGAACCAAATCAAATGGGTTTTACTTAGGATTAGAGAAGATAAATTGAAGAAGATTCGGGATCTAGAAAGTGACAAATTCCAAATTCCTAAGACGGGACGGAGTAAGATCGAGACTCAGCTTCGGAAAATCCTAAGTCAAAAGGGACCTAAATAAAGGGATGACTGCGAAGGAATGAAATTTTTAAAACCAGGATATATATACACATTTAAACAAGGCTAAAATTTCAAATTATTTTCATATATACAAAAATCCTTTTAAAATCCCTTAAAATCATTAAAATATTATATTTTTTTATTTTAAATACGCTCTCTCTGGAATGATTCTAAGATGATTTCACTCATTCTAGAGTATTGCTACTCCATCTCTAATGAGCGTTTCAACCCCATAAGCTAAGCTTTGTTTAACCAAAGCTCTGATACCAACTGTAACGACCTTGCATTTTGCCCATCTCAAGTCTTTGCAAATCTTTACATTAAATTATTCAATTCAAAACTGTCATATTATTCAAGTCGTTATATGAACATTAAGTTATGAAGAATTTATTTATTTAAATAAATTAAAATTTAATGTTAACTTGCACAAATTGTTTTAAAACTTATTTCATACAAATTGGATTTCTTATAAACTCGAGCAAAGGTTTGAACAAAAATTTCTTTCCAGGCTTTTCTTTACACTATGTGAAAATATCATTTAAAATTCCTACTTGTGAGATCGATAAAATATTTTAAAATATCTTAGTTTATCGATCACGGTGTCCGTATATAATTTTCTATCCTATGGTCAAGTGACACGGATATTTATCATTTCAATCCGTTCTTTTAAAATATTCGAACCCCGGGTATGTATCATTTCAACCCGCATCCCAAATTGATTCAAATACACAAAGGTTCGGGTATGTATCATTTCAACCCGTAATGTTTCTAATCTAAGGTGAAACTTGCATGATAAGAAAAATAAACATAACATGTCAAACATACATCCATATTGTGTCATATGATATAATAGTGTGTGTCGCACGTGCACAATCACAAAGCAAACAATTCTAGAGCAACTAACATTTCAATCAACATTTCAAATCTTTAATTCACTTAATAAAAATATTAGTCGGTGAGTGAGTAGAAACTCACCTTCCATGGCAAATTCGGACGATGCAAAAAGTGACTGTAAAAAGGCGACGGCACGATGACGCTAACGATAATAAATGGAGAAGATCAACTGCCTAAAATAATTCAAATGGTACGTTTTATTACACAATGATATTTTTTTATATATATATAAAAACATGAATGTAATTTATCAAAAATTTACAAAATTATGTCACTGCATAGACTTGAACTAGCGACCTCTCAATTTTGAAACCAATGACATACCACTAAACTACACCAACTTTTGCTTGTAGGTGGAACGTGAATAGAAGATGTACAGAATGCTTCATGATTTTTCCAAACTACACACTAACAATGTAAAATGCATGCATACTCTCTAAAATGGACAAATGCACCTTTGTACTCCTCATACATGCAGCGTATGCACTCATACCATCTATCTTGCTAGCTTTTTTTTTTCCCTTACATGTTGCTACAGCAACCACGTACCCAAACTCAAAAATGGGCGCAAGGAAAATACCAATATATACACATGTAGATCTAGGCTATAAAATATATCTACAGGTTGCAAAGATTTGTGACATGCAAACTTCATGGACCTCAAATGGTTCAATTTAGAATTTTGCATATGTAACTAACATATATTAGCCTATGTATAATAATACACAGCACATGCAAAATCTAAGGAAGGGAACAAAAGCTTACAGTAAAATCAAATAGGAAGGGGATGTGGTCTAGCGTGATTTTGCTCCTTCATTTCATTTTTGCCTTTTAATAAAACCCAAGCTTGCTGGTTGCTGGAGAGGGTGGGCAGGAGGCCGCGGTGGTCCGATGGGGTGCAGGCATGGTCGAGCAGCGCCTATCGCAGTTGGTAGCGGTGGATCAGCAGCGGTGGAGGGAAACAAATTTTTGGGGTTCCATGATTTCGGATTCGATTGGGAGATGAGGGTCTTGACGGTTCGTAACTTTCATGGGCCTCGCGCGAAGGAGGAAGATCGATTAAGATCTGCAGGGTAGTGAAGGCGACGGTGGAAGGAGCGACGGCCATTCTTCGATTTGGAGAGGCCATTAATTTTTTTTTTTTTGTTTTTCCGACTTTCTGAGGTAAAGAAAAAAAAGAAGGGAGGCCGTTGATCTAAGTAGGAAGACAACGTGGAGAAATTTCAGAAGTAAAAGGCCATCTGTTGCCTTAAGGCCAAATTAATATACAGGTGTCCAATTTGGCCATTTTAATTAACAAGTGTTTTTTATTAACAAGTGTATCTTCTTAATCTTAATTAATTTGAAATTAAAGTTTCCTTTTTTCCATGATAAAGAAGTCCCATATATGTAAAAAAAAAAAAAAAAAAAATGGAGAATACAACAAGATATGAACGATGTTTACATACAATTTGTTCGCCCCATTTTTGCGTGTTTTTGACCCGAATTTAAATATTCGGAACAACAAACATCTGAGTTTCGCAAATAGAAAAAAAGAAAAAATACCGCTATTCACAAAATATTGTCTAGTATTTTAGTTCGTATTCGCTCGAATTCTGACAATGTTCAAATGTTGGCGATTTATTTAAACGTTATTTTTTTTTTCTTCGTATATTTAAAACATCGAAATTGTCGGTTCGTTACAGTTTATATTAAGATTTGATAACTATTTAATGTGAATAATACCTAAGTGGGAGATTTTTGAATATATGACAAGCATTGAGATTGATGGCTATATTTGGTATAATTTATATGTGAATCTCTTGTACTAGGAAAGTTTAACTAAATTGGGACATGTGTTATATGGTAAATTATGACCATAATCTGTGCCATGTAAATTCAATGCAAACGCGGGGTATATGATCATATTGTGAATCATGACAACTATTTAGGCATGCAAACTTAGGCCAAATTTACAATTAGGCAAGATATGTTAATGAAACTTTAAGGAATGATTAAATCTGTTATACTGCCTAATCTGCTAGTTCTGTTATATTGCCTAATCTGCTGTTATATTGCCTAACCTGCTAGTTCTGTTATATTGCCTAACCTGCTAGATCTGTTCATCTACTAAATCTGTCATCTGCTATGTCTGCTGAAAATGCCTAATCTGATATATGCTAAATCTGCTAATTGCTTAATCTGCTAAATCCGTTAAGTCGCCTAATCTGCGAAATCTGTTATCTGCCATATCTGTTGAGTTGATATATTTAGTATGTTATTTACATAATCTGAATTGGCTATAGTTATGAATAATTGACATGTATATTAGGCATGGGCATAAATGGTAAATTATTAATTAATTGGCCGCAAAGATAAACATGGCTAACTCGATGTTAGAATGAGTTTGCGGCGTAATTCTGCCCGGAACCGCCAGGCACATCCAGTGGCCGCAAACAATAGGTTCTAATGTGAGAAGTTAGTCATAACGTGCTTGAAACCCGAGGTTAGACTCAGTTTGTGGCAGAAACCTGCCCGGAACCAACCGGCCTAACCAGTAGCCGCAAACTGTCAGTCTAATGTGAGAGGCCTGGGCATTAATATTTAATTAATGAAAATATGGATAAATATGATGTCTAAAACGTGTTGGGTGGATAGGGTTAAACCAACTAGACTGATGAAATTAATAAACCCATTTCATGAATCTGTAGGCCCAATACAAAGTTAGACAATCTATAAGTCTGTTAATCTGTAACCGGTTAATCTGTAAGTCTGTTAAATCCGTATATCTGATCCGTTGGTCTAAAAACTTGTCTAATCTGTGAACTGGTTGATCTGAATTCTGTATGTCTGAACTTGTAAACAAGTTAATTTGAAATCTGCTAGTCTGGGGACACAAGGTTAGGAGGGAAATTACTTGTGTAATTTGTTGTTCGGGACCCATATTAGTCAGTAACCCTTTCTGGTATCAAAACTTTGACCCAACAGTAGGTAGGGTCCGGGCACGCTTACTGAACTAATTATAAGTGGTTCATTCTGATAATGGCGAGGGGTGTTGATGGTGCGTTCCAACCGGGTCATGTGCGTGCATGGATCCCGGCCTGCCTCTGAGGATGTAAGACGCCGTGACATCTGTAAATAGGCCTGTGCCAATTGGTTGTCACTTTAGGGAGTGATACACCCTATTGTGGAGCCGACACAGGGTATTTATGTATTAGGGAGCCGATCGCTTGGGGTAGGGTTTTAGGGTACACTTAGTTCTATCTGTTTCTGTTGGTACCGTCTGTTTCTGTTGTGTGGCAACACCTGTCTGCGTGGTACCGTCTGTTCGGGTGGTAAAGGCCCATTTACTAGTGTACACCTAATTCTACATTCTGTTTCTGTAGGGATTAATCTGTTTCTGTCTGTTTCTGTTCGGATGGTAAAGGCCCATTATTAACATTTTGTTTCTGTCTGTTTCTGTTCGGGTGGTGAGGCCCATTATTCGCGTTATGTTTCTGGGGAAATTATTTTGTTCCTGTTTCTGCATCAGTTTAGACATTAGGGTGACACCTAATCCTGTTATACTAGTATTAGTGCAGAGATATGAAAAGTAATATTATTCTGTTATTTCTGTTTAACCTAAGTACATCTGCTGCTCCTGTTACTGTTATCTCTCATCCAGTTTTATTTGCATGCCATGATTATTATTATCTGTTCATATGCTGAAAGTCACTGGACTTGCCAGACTTTATGTCTGACCTTGCTTGTTTTCGCCCCTTTTCTTCCGTTCCCCCCCCCCCAGGTTTTCCGAGGAGGGAATACTTTAGCTTGATCTGGATTTCTTCTACTTGAAGTACTCAGAGTGCTTAAAGTATGGCTTGACTCTTTATAGCAGCTTCTGTGGGGTTATGACTTTAAAATTTTGTACTCTGATGATTTTCTGAACAAGACTGATATTTATGTACTTGAGTTTTTGGTAAAGATGTAACCAAACTGATTTCTGTTTTCCGCTGTAATAAAGTTATAATTTCTCAAGTATTGTTTATCTGTCTTGTAAATTTCTGTTATGTCTACTAAAACGCTCCGCCAAAGTTAAGGCATTCCCTTTGTGAGTGACCTTAATGGAGGTGGGGTGTTACACTTGGTATCAGAGCTGAAGGTTACCAGATTAGATAAAAAGTTTTGAAAACTATTTTCAAAAAGGTTTTAAAAAGGAAGTATTTTCAAAAGTAAAGTTTATTTTGAAAAACATAATCCCCAAAGAGCCATATATCTATCTTTTCTGTTCTCCGTTTTAAATCTTTTTCTTTCATTCCAGCATGTCTGGGAATCTTAACTTTCCAGAGGGCGTGCCAATACCTGGCTGGTTTAGGAGGTACTTAGAGGCTAGGGCCAATGATGCAGGCCCAGCGGATATTCCTCCTCCAGCTGCAGCGATTCCTCCTCCTCCGCCCCCTCCTCGCGCAATTGCTTTTTCAAAGATCTGTAAAGATTTTAGGTCCATCGGTGGAAAGGATTTCAAGGGAACTGAATAATTCGTAAAAGCGAGGAACTGGCTCAAAGAAACTGAGGATCTGTTCGTTATTTTCGAGGTGGACGATAGGCAGAAGGTACAATTAGCGGTATTGTTGCTCAAGGACGAAGCTTCCTACTGGTGGGAAATCACTAACGCCGAGAGGCCGGTTGAAACATGGATGGATTTCAGAACAAGGTTTGAGATGAAATTCCTCTCGCAAGCTGAACGAAGTCTACAACTGGAAAAGTTCTTATCTCTTAAGCAAGGAAGTATGACGGTCAGGAAATACGTCAATCAGTTCAACCAACTAGCTAGGTTCGGATTAGATTTAGTCAACACCCAGCATAAAAAGGCTCTCCGCTTTGTTAAAGGATTGAATGAGCCACTGCACATCCTAGCCATGACCCATGTACCCATGGGAGCAACTTACGAGAGATTGGTGGATATGGCACTACTGCACGAGGAAGACAACGAAAAGAAAGAAGAGGCAAAGAAGGAAGAACCACAGAACAAGAAAGCATGGCCCAAAAAAGAAACACAAAAGAAGGGTGAAAAGTATGAAGATAAGAAGGAGAAAAAGTGCTTTACTTGTGGAAGCTCGACTCATCTGAACAAGGATTGCAGAAAAAGAAAGGGCACTTGCTTCAACTGTGGTGAGATGGGACACTTCACTAGGGACTGTCCGAAGAAACGAGGACAAGGGCAGAGGGCAGGACCGACTTCTGGAAGGCAGTTGAACACTCTCGAGGCTAGTGGATAGGATAGAAGTAGGAAAACTTTCTGTAGGAGGTTTAATTTCTTTATCAGATTTTTGAGTTAAAACTCTTTTTTGATTCTGGCATTTCGATTCTGTAATCGATACTCTGCACTTGAATACTAGTATTGTTTCTGATTCCGCTGTAGACCCAGACCCATAAGGGTTATGACTCATCCAATTGTGCTAAGTTGGGTATTTGTGTTGAGAGTTAAGTTGACTATGATGCATACATTCTGGGTTTTTATCATGCTAAGTTTCCTAAGAATCATTTAGTAATCTGATCTGCACCGGTAATCTGTAAATATCTGAATATTTCTGATAAGGTTTAGATTTCCAGTTTTGACATTGTCTAAAAAGGGTAATCCTCTGGGTGTCAATCTAATGTTGATTTTGGCCTTCGCGGTTGATACTTAGGGGAATTTATCTCTCAACCAAGGTCTAATGGAAACCAAATTTTTGTTTTACCTATACTCGCTTCCATCACTCGACTGTATCCTATCAATCGAGTCTTCGACCTGTAGATAGAAATCCTATGGATGTAAACATGTGATTGAGACATGTTATGTTTGATATTTGCAAGTGGATGCAAGTGGTTGCTAGTGGTTGCTCGTGGATGCATATACTCACACTAGGCACTAGATCGGCTCGAAAACACTCTCATACTGCATATGGATGTGTGAGCATTTTCAATTTCTGTGGATGCAAAATGATTGACTCATCACATGGATGTTGCATATGAATGAATGGTTGTCACTCATATAAGAATGATATGTATCAAATAGTAAAGTTGCATACATGTTGGACTCATGGCACTAACATAATTCGCATTAAGGAGGTCAACTGAATCAGTGGACCGCCTGATCTTTGTATTAGATGAGGAACATATACAAACACTTTTGCATACGTTTATACAACATTAGAAGTTTTCTAAGGGCAATGGATGCTTGTGTATGATGGTTGAGTAGATGGATGACTGGATGATAGGACACATTTTTCTCAACTTGAAGATTTCGGGGACGAAATCCTTTAAGGTGGGGAGAAAGTAACACCCCGTATTTTCTGTAATCGTATAAGTAAAAAATCAGAGAATAATTAAATTATAAAATAAGAATCAAAGGAAACGGGTTGTACCATTGCGTTCATCTCGATATTCTTCTTGGAAACAAGTCTGAGTTTTCGAGAAACGGAGTCCGTATGAGGGAGATATGGCCCTCCGAAGTTTCAGAAAATTTCAGAATCGAAAACAGCTTGAAAATTCAAATTCGAATTCAAACCCAGAAGCGGGCTGGGCGGGAAATTTCCCGCCCAGGACCCAGGTCGATTGGGTGGTCGACTGGGTAGTCGACCTACCCCTGACCAGGTCGATTGGGTAGTCGACCTCCCCCGGACCAGGTCGACCATAGTGTCGACCTGGGGGTCGACCTGCTCCCGAAACCCCCTTTCTGAACCTGATGCATTCTGATGTTTTTGGCCGATTTTCTGACCAGCTTCATGACTCTAAACCTATATAAACAGCTCCCTAGCCTCATCCCCTCCACACCATTTCATTCTGTCTATATTCTGCCTCTGATCTAATTAAAAATAAAAATAGCGTCGCTACTCTGCTGAAATCTGAACTGGAACTAGGACTAAAGCATCTTCTTCCGAACTGATTAAAATTAAAAGAGAACAACTGCAACTCTTCTTCTTCTTTAATCCAATCAAGGCAAGTACAGTTATTTTCCACTATAAACGTTAATTATGATTGTGACATGAACTGTAAATCTGAATTTGAGGTTATGACTATTCTGTTCTGTTTAGATCTATCTTATTCTGTATCTCTTTCTTCTTTCTGTTCTATAGCCAGGCTACTACGAGCCTGCGCCTCATCTCATAAGAGATTAACGCACAAACGCTAAACTTTGGGATAAATAATGTATGATGGCATAATTGGACATGGCTAATCTGTGACTAAAAGGACATATGTTGTAAACTAGATTTAGATCTATGCATATTCTGTGAATTGGAAGAAGAGGAACCATTGTATGTTAACATATGACTTGAGGCTTTGACATAACACATATTTTGAATTAAGATCTGTTATAATTTAAAGTTCTAGATTGTTGGGCATATTGTTTATATAACAATTTATGATTTGTGATAAAAAGAGAATATGATTTAGGTGTGAAGGTTTATATTAAGATTTGATAACTATTAAATGTGAATAATACCTAAGTGGGAGATTTTTGAATATATGACAAGCATTGAGATTGATGGCTATATTTGGTATAATTTATATGTGAATCTCTTGTACTAGGAAAGTTTAACTAAATTGGGACATGTGTTATATGGCAAATTATGACCGTAATCTATGCCATGTAAATTCAATGCAAACGCGGGGTATATGATCATATTGTGAATCATGACAACTATTAAGGCATGCAAACTTAGGCCAAATTTACAATTAGGCAAGATATGTTGATGAAACTTTAACAAATGATTAAATCTGTTATACTGCCTAATCTGCTAGTTCTGTTATATTGCCTAATCTGCTAGTTCTGTTATATTGCCTAATCTGCTAGCTCTGTTATATTGCCTAATCTGCTAGTTCTGTTATATTGCCTAACCTGCTAGACCTGTTCATCTGCTAAATCTGTCATCTGCTAAGTCTGTTGAAAGTGCCTAATCTGATATATGCTAAATCTGCTAAATTTCTTAATCTGCTAAATACGTTAAGTCGCCTAATCTGCAAAATCTGTTATCTGCCATTTCTATTGAGTTGATATATTTAGTCTGTTATTGACATAATCTGAATTGGCTGTAGTTATGAATAATTGACATGTATATTAGGCATGGGCATAAATGGTAAATTATTAATTAATTGGCCGCAAAGATAAACATGGCTAACTCGAGGTTAGAATGAGTTTGCGGCGTAATTCTGCCCGGAACCGCCCATCACATCCAGTGGCCGCAAACAATAGGTTCTAATGTGAGAAGTTAGTCATAATGTGCTTGAAACCCGATGTTAGAATCAGTTTGTGGTAGAAACCTGCCCGGGACCAACCGGCCTAACCAGTAGCTGCAAATGGTCTGTCTAATGTGAGAGGTCTGGGCATTAATATTTAATTAATGAAAATCTGGATAAATATGATGTCTAAAACGTGTTGGATGGATAGGGTTAAACCAACTAGACTGATGAAATTAATAAACCCATTTCATGAATCTGTAGGCCCAATACAAAGTTAGACAATCTGTAAGTCTGTTAATCTGTAACCGGTTAATCTGTAAGTCTGTTAAATCCGTATATCTGATCCGTTGGTCTAAAAACTTGTCTAATCTGTGAACTGGTTGATCTAAATTATGTATGTCTGAACTTGTAAACAAGTTAATCTGAAATCTGTTAGTCTGGGGACACAAGGTTAGGAGGGAAATTACTTGTGTCATCTGTTGTTTGGGACCCATATTAGTCAGTAACCCTTTCTGGTATCAAAACTTTGACCCAACAGTAGGTAGGGTCCGGGCACGCTTACTGAACTAATTATAAGTGGTTCGTTCTGATAATGGCGAGGGGTGTTGATGGTGCGTTCCAACCGGGTCATGTGCGTGCATGGATCCCGGCCTGCCTCTGAGGATGTAAGACGCCGTGACATCTGTAAATAGGCCTGTGCCAATTGGTTGTCACTTTAGGGAGTGATACACCCTATTGTGGAGCCGACACAGGGTATTTATGTATTAGGGAGCCGATCGCTTGGGGTAGGGTTTTAGGGTACACTTAGTTCTATCTGTTTCTGTTGGTACCATCTGTTTCTGTTGGGTGGCAACACCTGTCTGCGTGGTACCGTCTGTTCGGGTGGTAAAGGCCCATTTACTAGTGTACACCTAATTCTACATTCTGTTTCTATAGGGATTAATCTGTTTCTGTCTGTTTCTGTTCGGATGGTAAAGGCCCATTATTAACATTCTGTTTCTGTCTGTTTCTGTTCGGGTGGTGAGGCCCATTATTCGCGTTATGTTTCTGGGGAAATTATTTTGTTCCTGTTTCTGCATCAGTTTAGACATTAGGGTGACACCTAATCCTGTTATACTAGTATTAGTGCAGAGATATGAAAAGTAATATTATTCTGTTATTTCTGTTTAACCTAAGTACATCTGCTGCTCCTGTTACTGTTATCTCTCATCCAGTTTTATTTGCATGCCATGATTATTATTATCTGTTAATATGCTGAAAGTCACTGGACTTGCCAGACTTTATGTCTGACCTTGCATGTTTTCGCCCCTTTTCTTCCGTTCCCCCTCCCCCAGGATTTCCAAGGTGGGAATATTTTAGCTTGATCCGGATTTCTTCTGCTTGAAGTACTCAGAGTTCTTAAAGTATGGCTTGGCTCTTTATGGCAGCTTCTGTGGGGATTATGACTTTAAAGTTTTGTACTCTGATGATTTTCTGAACAAGACTGATATTTTTGTACTTGAGTTTTTGGTAAAGATGTAACCAAACTGATTTCTATTTTCCGCTGTAATAAAGTTATAATTTCTCAAGTATTGTTTATCTGTCTTGTAAATTTCTGTTCTGTCTATTACAACGCTCCACCAAAGTTTAGGCATTCCCTTTGTGAGTGACCTTAATGGAGGTGGGGTGTTACAGTTATTCTGAACACACTGGGACATGTATCGAATCTCAATTCGACCATATGGAGGAGATATTAATTTAAATTGATATAAATTAAATTTCAAACCATTAAATTCTTCGATAATAATTTAATATTATTATTCTAATTCAAACAAGAGTTTGAATTTATTATATGAACTGTTTCCACTTCAGTGTTGACTTTGAATTCAAATAAATTCAATTTCGTATTTCAATAATTATATATATTCGAAATAAATCATATTTCGATTTTTAAATTGATAACTAAATATAAAAATTCATTTATATTCTCAAATCAATATTTAAAAAATTAAATATTCAAATTTAATCGACCAGAAATCCGGGTTGTTACATTCTTCCCCTCTTAAAAGAATTTTGTCCCTAAAATTAGTAAGGTAGGAAAATGTTACTAACCTATTAAACTTTCAAAAACATACTTATGTTGAACTCAACATTTCATACTTCAATAAATTTCAGTTCTACCAAAACATTTGGTTTCCATCCATTTAATTCTAATGATTTACAAATCAATATATTCACATTCAATTCATATTCAAGTCATAAGTATTCATCTCATTCAAATTGATTTTACTCAATTTATTTACTTCGATCTATTTAACTTGATTAAGTTAAATTTTAAATTCCAGAATTTAAATTCCCGGGTTTTTATTTCAAATCCTTTAGAAATCCCATAAATATATACATATATTTATGATCTTTTCAAATTCAAAACATTTGAATTTTCCAACTAAACTTGTTTTCTTTCAAACAAATTTTCCTCAAAAACTTTTCTAAGGTAGCAATCCATCACTTAGAAACTCGAAAATGAACACTGATGATGTCACGACCATCATCAGAATTATTTCCTAGCCACTGAAGTGAGTTCAGTGCTTAATCACTTTCAAAATCCTTTTAAAACAAAGCTATATTGTTCTAATATACTTCAGAAAATATTTTCCAACTTCCCAGGATTTTAAATTCCACATTCTGGTTTGGATTAAATTTTAATTCAACTCATTTGTATATACTTCATTCATATACAAGTTCTATTCGGTTATATATAACCATTCCCATTTTTATAATCCTATTTGATTATAATATCAACAACCAACTCATCCATATATAATAATTCTAGAAAATTATTCCTTTTCTATTAAAATAGAATTTTGGATAAAATTATTTCATTTACCCACTTAAAAACAATATCGTGTTCAATCTTCTGTTCAAGTATTTATAAATTCTTATCAACGTTGTGGTGTCCCACGATTTGATCAGAATTCATAAACCACTCAACAGACTAGCCAACACAATATAAAATAACTTTTTGTATCAAGTAACAAATACACGCTCTCGTATATACACTCATCTCATTCTAGGGTACTGCTGACCCTATCTCTAATGAGCACAATCCCAAAGCCTAGGTATTCACTCAACCTAAGCTCTGATACCAACTGTAATGGCCCGCAAACCCGTACTATCTGAGTTGACTAAATACACCACACGTCCAACCCGAATTGCACAGAAATACGAATCATTAATAGAAAGAAGTTAGAGGTGAGAAATAGAAAGAAAGAAAAATTAGAATAGAAGAAGAAGAACATAAGCACAACAGAGAATCTCATATCGCAGTGGAAAAAAATATAATATGTCATTACTTTTGAAATACAAAATTTTAACGGTATAACATACACTTATTAGAGTCCGACACTTATAATACAGCGGAAATAACACTAGATAACTAACGTTGAAGCCTCCTGCTCCAAGCTCCTCCAAGTATCTCTGAAAAATCCTGAACTACTTAACTGCCCATACAAATTTAGGCACCCAAGAGTTTAGGTAAAACAAAATAAAATAAACTCCGGGTCAGTCATGGGACTGGTATGAGTAAACAATTTAAAATAGTTTGAGAAACTGAACGATATCTCATAAGACCACGCCGTATAACACGAAACGGGTTTTCCCTTATGAGTATCCAAAATGATCTTTATATCAAAACTCTTTTGATATTATAGTAGTGTCTAAATCAAGTAAATAGAATCTTAATGGAACGCTTGCATCTCATGCTCCACATATATAATGTATAATCATAAACCGTAAGCGCTTATTGGAGATTGGATTCTGACTATGACAAGGTATGGAACCACCTTCCTATGGTGTATTTGTAGAGGAGAATACACAGAGTTCAACAAGAATATCTTGCAACTCAGCCACACATGACCAACCACTCATTTCTTTTGAGTGTATCGAATGTATATCACCAATGGTTGGGATCAGCAACCGTTTCCCGATAAGGGATAGCATTGATATAGATTAAAGAATCAAATGGATATTCTCTAGATAGGCTAATACACACTAATGGGAGCTAACCACATAGCTATGCTGCCTACCCGATTTTTGTCATTTCCCGGTTGTTGAGGCCAGAGGCTACGATTACTTTCCATACATTGATAACACGATCACTTTGAATGCCGCATTATCAGATCCGTTAATCACTAATAGATTTGCACAAATATTCTGGATATTATGCTAAGGGAATAAATCTGTTGCCACCATATATATTTGTACAGTCCAGCATATGGGATCATTGGAAATATTCTGTCAGACATTCATCCATATGCGTTCGTTCTGGGACGGAACGAAATCGAAGGCACTATTCCGTACATCCACGATTACTTTCCATACCTAGGACTTACAACAGCCATTGCACCTTACTCCGTCTTCAATTTTCTTTGGCATATATGATTTGCAACGTTTATGCCAATACAGAGTGGTTCTTTGGATAAGAATCCAACCGGTCTCTCCATATTAACAACGTTAAAATGGTCAAAATTTTGATAGTCGGTGATTTAACTATCAAATGAAAAATGTCCGTGTACACACAACGACCTTATTTCCAAATGGAATTATCGATCACACCATCAAACATATATATATATATATTCACATTTCCTTATTTTCTATATTAAGAAAATATATGTTATTAACATTGGAAAACATTCCCATTGCATATTTACCTATCGCTATTCTTCCACATCTATCAGACTCTAACTGTAAACTAGTAAGAGAACAACTTCCTAAGTATAAACCATGAAGGCCGAAACCAACATCAGATCGATACTCAAAAGTCGTTCAACTCAACAAATTTCCAGTCAGTTTCTAATTCTGCTTAACTCTATTTCTTTAACTCCATTTGATTAACTTCTTATCAACACAATCATTTTAAATCTGCAAATCATTTGCTTTTAAATCATCTTTCACTTTAAAACGTATATCTCCCAGGATTTTATTTATAAAATTCCTTTTCGTTTATAATATTCTATTTTAAGTTCGTTTCATTATCGAATTCTATATATATCGATATATCGATTTTTAGTTTAACAGATCTTCTTAAAAATATTCTAACTCCTTAAATTCCCAGAAAAATTCGCCATAATCTCCTTTGTACCGGGAGCATCGGGAAAATCCTCAAACCGCCACACAGGCCCTCTCCAATCAAAAAGAAAAAGGAAAAGCCAAGCGGCTAGCTGATACGGCGCATAAAATCTCATATTCAAATTAAATATGTACCTTTTTGTCGAGCATTATATTTATACTCTTCTAACACTTCATTCCAAACCTGTCTCATGTATATCCATACATTTCTAATTCATTTCAACTTAATACACTCGTTTTTACTCAACTCATTAATTTACTTACTAGTTTACTCCTTTTCCTGTTTTACTTTTATATGCGAACATAACATGTTCAAATATAATTCTAACTCGCTTATAAACTCTTTGAATTCGATTTTCAATTCACTTTTATAAATTCATACTTGAATTTAAACTTCTAACTTATCTAATGATAATTTATCTTACTAAATTATAAGTCATTTATAATTTAACTTCCTTGTTTTATAAAGTTAAAACAAGTTTCCATTTCAAATCTGTTTAAACTCAATTCATTTTATTATAAGTTATCTGTATAATTATAGAATCTATTTTCATGTCTTATCTCAGTTTCTATTTAAATTAAATTTAAATATCCTATTTGGGAATAATCTATATAAATCCGACATAGTCGAACTCAAACAAAAATCCTAAGGATTTATTCAACTCCATTTATATTCCGAATATTTGAATAAAGTTAATCATTTATTGTTTGAAACGATTCTAAGTTCTCATTTGAAATCCACATTTGAATTTAAATTATTTGAATTATCCAAATGATAATCTTTCCTTTTTATTTACAAATACCCTTTATATTACTTATTTATATATTAAACAAGTCTCGCTTTCAAATTCATTTGAAATAAAAATATTTCTACTTTGGAAAAATAAAATTCCCTTTTCAAATTAACACTTATATTTATATTCAAAGGATTTGTATACTTCACCAAACTTTGATTTAAACATGCCACGTCCAACCCTAGCCATCTCGTTGCTACCCTGAAGTAACGCGATCTGGGTCTGTCTTCACGCCTGATAAGGAAGGTAGCGTCAAACTTCCCTTTTCATTGACGCACCCTTTTAAATCAAACCACTGTCGCACTCCAGACATCGTAGATCAACATCGCACCTTCCCAAAACCACCGTTGAATCCTCATCGCATAGCTACACTTACATCCTACAAATCTCAACACCAAACCCTTCCCCTAATCGGTCGATGACTCCTAACCTCCACGGTCATCTCGTGCTCTCCCTGACATCGAATTGGAGACGTTGCTGTGTCGATTTCAACTGCAATTTCTCTTTTTTTTTTCTCGAGCGATCTGGTTTTTCGATTTAAGAAGAATACAATTTTTATTTTTTGGTTTATGGGAATTGAATAAAAGGAAGAATAAAAATATCAAGAAAGAGGGGGTGTCGGCTTTGAAAGAACAACTTGCGTAGTGGCCATTTAAAGTTTTCAAGCTTTCTGGTTTGGAATTCTCATTTTCCATAAGAGAAATCAAAGGAGAACGGTGTGATTTTACAAAGGAAAGGCATGGTTTTAAAAGGAACAGCGAGGCCATTCTTTTTATTCTTGTAGTTTCGTTTCCTCCACACAACAATGATACTTTATTTTTATTTTTATTTGTTTTTGCACCGGTGTCCTTTAATTAAAATACCTCATGATTCCGAACTCCTTTCTGAACCCATCAACTGACATTCCTACGGTAAAACCGTTATTCTGAACACACTAGGACATGTATCGAAACTCAATTCGACCATATGGAGGAGATATTAATTTAAATTGATATAAATTGAATTTTAAACCATTAAATTCTTCGATAATAATTTAATATTATTATTCTAATTCAAACAGGAGTTTGAATTGATTATCTGAACTGTTTCCACTTCAGTGTTGACTTTGAATTCAAATAAATTCAATTTCGTATTTCGATAATTATATATATTCGAAATAAATCATATTTCAATTTTTAAATTGATAACTAAATATAAAAATTCATTTATATTCTCAAATCAATATTTAAAATATATATTAAATATTCAAATTCAATCGACCAGAAATCCGAGTCGTTACTGAAAGTAAGTTTGTTCTCTGTATTTCTGGGAAGGTTTGGGGTTTAATTCATTAATGTTGAACGTGAGGTTTGGATTCAGTTTTCTGATAAATGAACGTGTTAAATTGGCCACTGAGGGAGTTCTAGTCGGTATTGATAAAATTGGAAATGTGCTGAGTTTTGATGGGGAGGGATTCCGACCCTTACTGGGTTATGAGACATGTACTGGAGTCTAAGAGGAAGGAGGAGCTGTTATCGCAGGGTCCTAGGGGTACGTTATCTTGGAAATGATGGAGTGTATGGACATTTGAGGTTGATGAGTTGAGACATTGCAACATTGGTTTGAAGCAAGGCAATTGCTTGTGTGGTGAAAGGAGATAGTCAATGAATTGTTTTGGTGAAAAACGACAGTTTGGGGCTCGTTGCTTTATTTGGAGCTGTCTGAGGATTGGTCGAGGGATTTCAGTAGTTATAAGGTATAATTTTTACGTAATTTAAATAAGTAGAAGAATTTATTGTAGTAGTTAATTTAATTTATAAATATTTAGTCGATTAGTAAAAATGAATAATCGTAGGAATAAATTTATTCAAGATAATTCAAGACGATACGATGCTGAGACGATATGGAAATTTAAACGGATATTCGTCAGAGAAAATTGAGGTGGGTTAAACTCACTCAGTTAATTATTGGGAACTATTTTTAATAGTTAAAATTTATTTTATTGCTTGTTGGTTGCTAAATTGATTGATATAAAGTGAATTATAATATATAATAATATACAAAAATAATATTGGTGATTGGTGATTGAATATTCCCGTAGTACCATTAGCGGATGATTTCCCTATGCGCCCCACAATATATATAGTGGATGACCTTTATACCGTGAGATCCTGCCTCGAAGCAGGATGGGTATTATTATTGTCGACTAACATATGTGGATGCAGGAAAAACAGGTTGGAGGGATCCAACTGGATTCCTCACTTTTAATTATTTGTTTTCACATATATGCTCATATATGATGTGTTTTATAACCTGTGATAGTTTATGGTATATTTTGATGTGCCAATAACACTGATTGTTGGTTTTGGATATTTTAGATATCCTAAATAATGATATATAGATTTCAAAATAGAAATTGAAATATAATAAGAATTTAAAAGGAAATATTTATTTTCAAATAAAAATGGTTAGTTAGAATCCAAATTAAAAACAATTTAGAAGCAAATATTTGTTTAAACAAATATCGTGAAGAAGTGATTTTAGAAACGTCATTATAAGAAGTGGGATTGTTAATTGGGAGATTTAAGAAAAACGTGAAGTATGTACAAATTTGGGAAAAAGAAATGGAAGTCGAAAAATAAAACGTTATTATAAAAATAGATTGAAAGTGTCTCAAGGGAAAATATTTATTTAGAAATGTTCATTTGAAACCCGAATTATAAATACATTTAAAGGAAAGATTTGTTTAGAACAATTGTGTTAATGAGGCGATTTATAAACGATCATTTATAAGGAAGTGAAACGATTACCATTTGAGGGTTTGGGAAAAATATGGTTTGAGTGAGAATTTGGAAGGAAAGTTGGGAATAGTGTTTATATTTTAATGAAATTGGAATTTTCAAATGCCAAGGAAAATTATAAAAGGGATTATCTGAAATAAATATACAATTAGAAGTTATAATTGGAAGACTTGAAATTTCAAATATGAAATCAGGTTCGAGAATGGATATTATTTTCGGGTAGGGCAAATAGGGGCTAAGGCAAATATTACAATGTAATTTTTGGAAGTAAATTAGGAAGGTTTTTAATTTATAATTTCTAATTTAATTAATAAGTCAAATTAAATTGAACAATATAATATAGATTACATTAAAGTATTTATATAAGATTTTAGATAATAAATCCAAATAGTAAGAAATTTATAAAGCTGATTTGCGTTGTGATTAATACATAGAGATGTTTATGGAAATTGTTTGTGAAATCAAGACTTTATCTTGTGAAGTTTAAAATGAAATCTAATTACTAAATGAAATGAAATGAGTAAATGGAATCGAATGAAATTATATTATAAGTACATTTCCCAGTTTAGGAATAAGTAAATATTTCAAAAATCGTATATCCGATAATAGTGTAGATACGGTTTGAAAGTCATATTTATGGAAAATATTTGGAATGGTAATAAGTTGAGATAAATATCTCATTTAAAGTGACAATGAATAACTGGAACTTTTATCCGTTAGAAGAAGAAAGAGTTAAGGAAATTCGAAACTGACTAGGGATTAGTGAGTTGAATGGTTTTCTGAGTATCGATCTGATGTTGGTTTCAGCTTTCGGGGTTGATGCTTAGGAAATTTTTCTCTCACTAGTTTATGGTTAGGGACTAAGGACCTAGATGCGAAATACATGCTTAAAGGGATTTTTAAAAATTAAAGGGGATTTTGAATATTCTTATATATATAAATATAAGAAGAGAAGTGAGTATTCCATTGGAAAACAGAGAAGTTTAAAATAAATAAATGGTTAATCAAAAGAGGATAATAAGGCGGTAAATATTAAATCGATGAATTTAATTTTCTTTTATGGATGAATGGTTGTTTTATTTGATAGTTAAATAACCAACTATCAAATCTGGCCTAATATGATTGTTGGTACGGAAAGACCGGGATTGAATAAATTCGAAAACCATTCCGATCAAACTAATACGTAAACATGGAAGATGCTGATTGTAGATGGAGCAGTGAAGACCGTAGATCTTCATAAATGGAAGGTCTACTTGTCGAATTCTTTGGAGTCGCTCTCGGAGATATTTTGATGGTGATCCTATTGTGGTTGAAACCGACGTAGTGCAAGGACTACTCGCTACTGATTCATAGGGTGATTCCTAGGATGCGGTGGGAGAGTGCCTTCGGTTTGTCCAGTCCCAGGACAACTTGTATGGATGAATGTCTGACAGAATATTTTCAAAGGGGTTACGTACGTTGATTTCTTCAAACGTACGAAGTTGGTGGAAAAGAAGGGAAACTTCTTTAGCCTAACAATATGAGTATTTTTAGGGAAATCAATTAGTGATTTCCGATGGATCTGACGATGTGGCATTCAAAGTGAATAGTGGTCATATGTTCTCTCAGAATAAAAACTAAAAATAAACAAATTTATGAATGAATTATGATCTCAAGCCTTACAAACGGGAAATGAAAAAAATCGGGTAGGCAACATGGCTATGTGGGTCATTCCCATCTAGAGAATATTCGATTTGTTACTTCTTTTCACTTATGTATCTCCCGGGAAAACGGTAGCTGCGCAGCCGTAAGGTGGCAATATATTCGATACACTCAAGAGAAATGAGTGGTCGGTCATGTGCGGGCCGGGTTGCAAGACGTTCTTGTTGAATCCAGTGTATTCCCCTCTGGAGATACATTATCGGAAAGTGGTTCCATACCTTGTCATAGTTGGAAATCCAATCTCCAATAAGCGCCCGTGGTTTTGATTGTATACTATATATGTGGAGCGTGAGATGCAAGTGTTCTGCTAGATTCTATTTATTTGTATTTAGACACTATTATAATATCAGAAAAGATACTGATTTCAAAAATGTTTTGGGTTATTGCAAGGTAAAAACCGTCCATGTTTATGTGTGGATTGGTCTTACGATTATCTTTTTCTTTCAAAATGATTTTTAACTTTAAAATCAAGATGGATGATACCAATAAATTAGTGGGTTTTTCTCACGTTGGTTCACCAGACTGACTTGTTGCATTTGTATTGCTTGGGTCAAACCCAGTTGGGTCGGACCGAGTTGTACAGGTTCAAGGCAAGATGATACAGACTTCAGGAGAAGAGCTGGTGGAGTTCAAACATATTATATATTTAGATATTATTTCGTTGTATGTTGAAAATGAGGACAGACTGCTATAACTGTCCAGATAAATTAAATGGTTGTTGTACTCTAATGAATTGTAAGTATTATTTCAAGTTTTAAATGAAGATTTATTTCTGTATTATATTTTGTTCCGCTGCGATGTGAATTGTTCTTCTTCTTTTTCTTCTATTCTAATATTTCTTTCTTTCTTATCTCACCCTCTAACTTCTTTCTTCAACATTCTGTATTTTCGGTATTCGAGTTTGGACACGTAATGTAGTTGTATCGAAAATTCGAGCGACGAATTTTCCGGGCCGTTACAGTGGTATCAGAGCAATGGTTTAGAAATAACCTTGGCTCTATGGTGTAGAGATAGGGTTAGAAATACCCTAGATTGAGTTGAGTATATATATATATATATTTATATATATATATATATATATATATGAGAGCGTATTTGTAGATTTCATATACCAATGTTTTGTACTGTGTTGGTTAATCGGTTCAAGTGTTGAAAAGTATTGAATTGGAAATTGGTACAATATTGTTTTATAAAGCGGTTGAATGAAATACTTTTGCCCAAATTTATTTTTGTATATAAAAGAAATAGTTTTCTTAAATATTGCTGGTATTTGATTACTTGATTTAAATATAATTCAAATGTAATCCGAATGGAATCATGAAATTAAAATGGTTAAATATAACCAAAGGATAAAAGGAATGATTTATGGTATAAAAATCAAAACTTGGGTATAAATTGGAAGCTAAGGGAAACAAATTCCAGTATAATGAAATGAATGGAGAGAAACTTGATTAAAGGTAAGTAAATGTTTTTGGATTGAAATTGAAACCATATTAAACTAAGATGGATTAGTGAATCAATATGGAATAAGAATTCCTGAATTCAAGTTGAAATATAAATTAATTGGATGTTGATAATCTCGACACATACAGTTTAAATGTATCGAGTAGAATAAGAAGTGAATTAAAATAAGTCCAGGCCGAGTAGTGATAATTGAATACGATTTAAATTATTATTCAATTGAGTTTGGGCTATGAAATCAGGTCTTAAAATAGAAGTGTATGTGTGTGTAATGAATAATGAATATAAAATCAAATTATATAAATTTGAGTTAAATGAAACTGAATAAAAAATAAATCAGATTAAGTTTGATTGAAATTGAAATTGTACTCAAAATTTATATGGACTCGTAAATTAAAAATAAAACTTGGAACTTAAGTGAAAATTTAAATGAACTTATGAATTAAAAATTTAACCTAGAATTTGGATTATAAATAAAATTTGACATGTTCATAAGAATATATATGTATTTGAGCATGGTTGTTTAAAATTGTCATAAGTTAAGCAAGATAATGAATTAATGGATAAACTGGCAAATTGAAGGTAAGAAGTTCAAATGATTGTGACCAAATAGGAATGGATATGCATGTGGTTATACAGGTTTATTGGATTGGAGCAGGTGTAGAGAGTAAATATGAGATGTCCAACAAAAAGGTACATGTTTAATTCAATATGGGATTTTATGAACCTATTTGGCAAGCCGCTTGGCTTTTTAATTTTATTTTTGATTGGGGAAGGCCTACAGAGTCATTTTGTAGTTGTATCGATCAGCCCGTACAAAGGAGGTGCTGGCGAAATTTTTCAAAAATTTAGGGAGTTAGAAAAACTTTCAGCAGTTTGGAAAATTTTTGTTAACAAAAATTTAATCGAAGTAAAGAGTTTTCGTATAGGATTGGAAACTAGCGAGATTGGTTGAGTAATAAGGGTTTTGAAGTGAGTATTGACTTGCATGAGTGGATTGGGAGAAGTGAATAAGGTATATCTACATTTCCTACTTAGTAATTTCGGGGACGAAATTCTTTTAAGGGGGAAGGAATGTAACATCCCGCATTTTATCGATTTGTGTTTGAATATTTAAATAAGATTAAATATTGAATTTAGAATATAAATGGAATTTTATATTAATTAAAATGAAGTTTGAAATGTATAATTATATATATTAATATAAACGAGTTTGAAATGGCATGGTAGTTCGTTATTTATGATTTGAACTTCAACTGAGTGTACAGAAGCCGTTATAAGTCGGAATTCGCCGAAACAAGAAATATTCGAATCTGTTGAATATTAATTTTGTAATAAAAGAGAAAAAATAGAATTTTGTATTTTATATTGAGAGTTATGGCCAAATCAAATTTCGAAATAGTCGCTGTGAAATCCTTTGTAAACAATAATGATTTATTTAATATAATAAATCAATTTTAAATAAATAGAATATTGGTTTAACGTGGAAATAAAATATCGAGTTTAAAATTTCGAGTTAGTGTATTCTGGAAATTTTATATAATTCAGTTTGTGTATATTTATCTGATAATAATAATAATTTATTTGATCAGTTTATATTCAATTGAATTTAATTTTAATTGTCAGTTTAAAATAAATATCTTCGGTATATGGTCAAATTAGACCGTAAAAACTGTTCCAGTGTGTTCTGAAGGGTGGTAGAACCCTGGAAATGCTTTTCATTGCATTCAGATAGGAGTTGGTTAGTGCATGGTATTTAAAATGTGGTGAAACCACACTAGTTCAACCGATAAAATAAAATTAAACCAATTATATAAACAAAACAAAAATAGCGGACGACTAAATCACAGGCTACATGGTAAGGCTACTACGTCTTCTCCCTGTATGATTATTTTCCTTTCCTCTGAAGTTTCAAAATCGGGTACATTGAAGCCATGCCTATCCCTAACTCTACTGAAGAAACCGCCCCTTCGTTACTCTCCCATCCCAAAACAAAGACAATCCATTTCCTTCGTTTTTCTTTCTCTTCTGTCCATTGCGGAAAGCAAAATCAAAGTTCATCAATAAAAAAGGGGGTAACTGAAATCGCGAGTTGTGATTCAATCACCACCGAGAACTCTGGAACTCAAACCATTTTCCCATTCATTCTTTACTGTCTGTAAGCGCGAAATCGAAATCGCGAGCTACTCAATCAGCTGAAACTCGACTCAAGGATGAGTGCGACAAGAATGAATCGCGGTTTAAACTTGGAGCTCGAAACTGTTTTTGGAGGCGCTCGCAATACAGATCTGAATCTCGAACCAAACGCAAAGACTAGGACTCGCGAGTGAAGACAGGGAGCCAGTGTGATGGTGATGGGTTTGAAGTTGCGTTCGATGGTGAGATTGGGTAGCAAGCTCGATGCTGGGAGGATGGAGCTGTGTTTAAGGGGAAAACCGAGATGGAGTTTGACGTTGAACTGAAGTGCTGGGTCATTAGGCAAGTCGACAGTTGATAGAAAGTAAGTTTGATCTCTGTTTTTCTGGTAAGGTTTGGGGTTTAATTCATTAATGTTGAACGTGAGGTTTAGATTCATTTTTCTGATAAATGAACGTGTTAAACTGGCGAATGAGGGAGTTCTAGTCGGTATTGATAAACATCGAAATGTGCTGAATTTTGATGGGGAGGGATTCCGACCCTTACTGGGTTATGCGACATGTACTGGAGTCTAAGAGGAAGGAGGAGCTGTTATCGCAAGGTCCTAGGGGTACGTTATCTTGGAAATGATGGAGTGTCTGGACATTTGGGGTTGATGGGTTGAGACATTGCAACATTGGTTTGAAGCAAGGCAATTGCCTGTGTGGTGAAAGGAGATAGTCAATGAATTGTTTTGCTGAAACACTACATTTTGGGGCTCGTTGCTTTGTTTGGAGCTATTCGAGGATTGGTCGAGGGATTTCAGAAGTTATAAGGTATAATTTTTATGTAATTTAAATAAGTAGAAGAATTTATTCTAGTAGTTAATTTAATTTATAAATATTTAATTGATAAGTAAAAATGAATATTCGTAGGAATAAATTTATTCAAGACAATTCAAGACGATACGATGCTGAGACGATATGGAAATTTAAATGGATATTCGTCATAGAAAATCGAGGTGAGTTAAACTCACCCGGTTAATTATTGGGAACTATTTTTAATAGTTCAAATTTATTTTATTGCTTGCTGGTTGCTAAATCGATTGATATAAAGTGAATTATAATATATAATAATATATAAAATTAATATTGGTGATTGGTGATTGAATATTCCCGCAGTACCATTAGCGGATGCCCGCAGTACCATTAGCAGATGATTTCCCTATGCGCCCCACAATATATATAGTGGATGACCTTTATACTGCGAGATCCTGCCTCGAAGCAGGATGGGCATTATTATTGTTGACAAACATATGTGGATGCATGAAAAACAGGTTGGCGGGATCCAACTGGATTCCTCACTTTTAATTATTTGTTTTCACATATATGATGTGTTTTATAACCTGTGATAGTCCATGGTATATTTGGATGTATCAGTAACACTGATTGTTGGTTTTGGATATTTTAGATATCCTAAATAATGATATATATATTTCAAAATAGAAATTGAAATATAATAAGAATTGAAAAGGAAATATTTATTTTCAAATAAAAATGGTTAGTTAGAATCCAAATTAAAAAGAATTTAGAAGCAAATATTTGTCTAAACAAATATCGTGAAGAAGTGATTTTAGAAACGACATTATAAGAAGTAGGATTATTATTTGGGGGATTTAAGAAAAACGTGAAGTTTGTATAAATTTCGGAAAAAGAAATGGAAATCGAAAAATAAAACGTTATTCTAAAAATATATTGAAAGTGTCTCAAGGGAAAATATTTATTTACAAATGTTCTTTTGAAACCCGAATTATAAATACATTTAAAGGAAAGATTTATTTAAAACAATTATGTTAATGAGGTGATTTTAAATTATCATTTATAAAGAAGTGAAACGATTACCATTTGAGGGTTTGGGAAAAATATGGTTTGAGTGAGAATTTGGAGGAAAGTTAGGAATCAAGTTTATATTTTAATGAAATTGGAATTTTCAAATGGCAAGGAAAATTATAAAAGGGATTATCTATAATAAATATACAATTAGAATTTATATTTGGAAGACTTGAAATTTCAAATATGAAATCAGGTTCGAGAATGGATATTATTTTCGGGTAGGGCAAATAAGGGCTAATGCAAATATTATAGATGTAATTTTTGGAAGTAAATTAGGAAGGGTTTTTAATTTATAATTTCTAACTGAATTAATAAGTGAAATTAAATTGACCAATATAATATAGATTACATTAAAGTATTTATATAAGATTTTAGATAATAAATCCAAATAGTAAGAAATGTATAAAGCTGAATTGGGATGTGATTAATACATAGAGATGTTTGTGGAAATTGTTTATGAAATCAAGACTTTATCTTGTGAAGTTTAAAATGAAATATAATTAGTAAATGAAATGAAATGGGTAAATGGAATCAAATGAAATTATATTATAAGTACTTTTTTCCAGTTTAGGAATAAGTAAATATTTCGAAAATCGTATATCCGATAATAGTGTAGATACGGTTTGAAAGTCATATTTATGGAAAATATTTGGAATGGTAATAAGTTGAGATAAATATCTCATTTAAAGTGACAATGAATAACTGGAACTTTTATCCGTTAGAAGAAGAAAGAGTTAAGGAAATTAGAAACTGACTAGGGATTAGCGAGTTGAATGGTTTTCTGAGTATCGATCTGATGTTGGTTTCGGCTTTTGGGGTAGATGCTTAGGAAATTTCTCTATCACTAGTTTACGGTTAGGGACTAAGGACCTAGATGCAAAATACATGCTTAAAGGGATTTTTAAAAATGAAAGGGGATTTTGAATATTCTTATATATATAAATAAAAGAAAAGAAGTGAGTATTCCATTGGAAAACAGAGAAGTTTAAAATAAATGAAAGGTTAATCAAAAGAGGCTAATATGACGGTAAATATTAAAACAATTAATTTTATTTTATTTTATGGATAGATGGTTGTTTTATTTGATAGTTAAATAACCAACTATCAAATCTGGCCTAATACGATTGTTGGTACGGAAATACCGGGATCGAATAAATTCGAAAACCATTCCGAACCAGCTAATACATAAACGTGGAGGATGATGATTGAAGATGGAGCAGTGAAGACCGTAGATCTTCATAAACGGAAGGACTACTTGTCAAATTCTATGGCGTCGTGCCCGGGGATATTTTGATGGTGATCCTGTCGTGGTTGAAATCGACGGAGTGCAAGGACTACTCGCTACTGATCCATAGGGTGATTCCTAGGATGTGGTGGGAGAGTGCCTTCGGTTTGTCCAGTCCCAGGACAACTTGTATGGACGAATGTCTGACAGAATATTTCCAAAGGGGTTACGTACATTGATTTCTTCAAACGTACGAAGTTGTTGGCAAAGAAGGGAAACTTCTTTAGCCTAACAATCTGAGTATTTTTGTGGAAATAAATTAGTGATTTCCGATGGATCTGACGATGTGGCATTCAAAGTGAATGGTGGTCATATGCTCTCTCTGAATAAAAACTAAAAAAAACAAATTTATGAATGAATTATGACCTCAAGCCTCACAACCGGGAAATGACAAAAATCGGGCAGGCAACATGGCTATATAGGTCATTCCCATTAGGGTGTGTTGTCACCATCTAGAGAATATTCGATTTGTTACTTCTTTTCACTTCTGTATCTCCCGGGAAAACGGTAGCTGCGCAGCCGTAAGGTGGCAATATATTCGATACACTCAAGAGAAATGAGTGGTCGGTCATGTGTGGGCTGGGTTGCAAGACGTTCTTGTTGAATCCAGTGTATTCCCCTCTAGAGATACACTATCGGAAGGTGGTTCTATACCTTGTCATAGCTGGAAATCCAATCTCCATTAAGCACCCGTGGTTTTGATTGTATACTATATATGTTGAGCGTGAGATGCAAGCGTTCTGCTAGATTTTATTTATTTATATTTAGACACTATTATAATATCAGAAAAGATATTGATTTCAACAATGTATTGGGTTATCGTAAGGTAAAATGTGGATTGGTCTTACGATTATCGTTTTCTTTCGAAATGATTTTTAACTTTAAAATCAAGATGGATGATACCAATAATTTAGTGGGTTTTTCTCATGCTGGTTCACCAGACTGACCTGTGGCATTTGTAATGCTTGGGTCAGACCCAGTTGGGTTGGACCGAGTTGTACAGGTTCAAGGCAGGTTGATACAGACTTCAGGAGACGAGCTGGAGGAGATCAGACGTATTATATATTTAGATATTATTCCGTTGTGTGTTGAAAATGAGGACAGACTGTTATAACTGTCCAGATACATTGAATGGTTGTTGTACTCTAATGAATTGTAAGTATTATTTCAAGTTTTAAATGAAGATTTATTTCTGTATTATATTTTGTTCCGCTGCGATGTGAGTTGTTCTTCTTCTTTTTCTTATATTCTAATATTTCTTTCTTTTTATCTCACCCTCTAACTTCTTTCTTCAACTTTCTGGATTTTCGGTATTTGAGTTTGGACACGGAATGTAGTTGTGTCGAAAATTCGAGCGTCGAATTTTCCGGTTCGTTACACCTCCGCCCACCACCGCCGCTCGATCTCCCCTCCGCCTCCCCGGGCCTCCACCGCCACCAACGGCGCTTCCTCCGCCTCCTCCTCCTCCTTTAATCAAAAACCCGCCCAAACTGCCTTGTAGCCGCTGCTCTGGCCACTTACAGCCCCACCACCGCCTGCATCGACCACCTACAGCCACCCCGACCACCTGCGTGCCACCCTCAGCCACCAATGACCACCATGGACTCCCCTCCTCAATGAAAATCCAATTTTTATAAATTATAGTTTTGCAAATAACACCCTGTACGGTTTTAGCCAATATCTCCCAAACCGAGCCCCTATGGCCAAAACTCCATAATACCAAAATCGAAGAGCACGATTTTCTCTTCGATTTGGGATATGGAAGTCGTAATTTGGATTGTGTAGCCGCACGGAAAACACGCGTAAAGTCTGCTGTCCAAATCGTGTACTTTCACGAATTCCAGTGAAATGGGGCATTTTCAAAGAAAAGTCCATTAGGCGAAAGTTGTCCAGAATGGCGCGCTTAAGCTAGAAAAATGACTGTGTGAAGATTAGGGCTCGTTTGCAAATTCTAGAACCAGAACAACAAACCAAAGTGACAGAAAAGCACGGCGGAGTGGATCCCAATGTGAGAACTCCTTCTCGCTCAATTTGTTTTACAGTATACTAGGTTGCAGACGGTGCTTAGTAGCACCCGACACCATTTATTGTACAAATCATGGTTGTTTGTTTGGACTGAATTGACTGTATTGTGTTTACTGAATATATGAACTATAAATATATATATATATATATATTCATGTGTTGAAATAATTTTATTCGTTAAAAAATACAATTTTTAACGTGTATATGAATGAAAATAATTATTCATTTACAAATCAGACGATTTGTTTATGTACGCCCATTTAACTGATATGGATTGGGATGATAAATTTTACACATCGCCCAACTGCACAAATAATATTCGGTATTTGTTGGTTGAAACCCCGCACAGGTATTGGGATGATATTTGACATACACTAATCCCAGTTGTTTAGTTGTATGTCAATCAATTGTTTGACAGGCTGTTGTGAGCGTCAATTATTTATATTTAATACTTATGCAGTTGTGTAATGCACTATGGATGAGGGTTGATTGTTTATCATTGCTGTTGTATACATGCGTTGTTTGAAATCCATATAATAACCTTATATGGTAATTGACTATGTTTGATTCTAATTCAGAAATAACGAATATTTTAAAATAATATTCACTAAAGGATTAAAATGTGAATTTGATGTCTGATTTTGGATGGACACGAAAATATTGAAATGTGTCAAGCCGTGTTGATTAGATTTGACCATTTTAACGCGAACGATAATTATATCGACTTTATTCATTTTTATAATGAATATCGAAAATGAAATGATTTCAAAATCAGATATTTTGAAAATATTATCATTTATATATTATAATGATATAGAATATTCAATTTTGATTTAAAATTGAAAATGAAGTTGAAATCGTTTTTAAAACGAATTTAAAATGATTTATATAAAATACGTTTTAAATGGAAATCGACGAAATATATATAATATATATAATATATATATTTAATGGTCTGAATGGAACGCGTCGTGCTGCGACCATTCGCGAATTTCGACCATTGACTTCGAATTGACATTACGGGAGATCCGACCGTCGGATTTTCCTAAAACCGGAACTGTTGGGTTCGTATCGAAAAGTGCTTTTCAATGAATATAAGAGATTTGAAATCTAACAGTTGGATTTGGAATTATGTCAAAATCAAATTTGGAAAAGGTCGTTATGAATGTAGTTCGGTGGGCGTAATTGGAAACCGACTGTACGAACCTTGATAAAATTATTAATAATTTGTGTAAAATCATAATAAATTATTTGGAAAGAATTTGGATGAGAAACTCCATGTTTGAGAAGATAAAAATATATTTTTATCGTAATGAACTAGTTATTAACTAGAATGATAATCCAATATTTTTAAATAAATAAATTGGATTTGAAATGGTTTTAAAATAACCAGAATTTTCCAATGTATGAATTGGAATGGATTTGAATGGAAATAATCTTCGGAATATTTCAATATTGGATTACGTGATTATACGGATATTGTGGAGGAATTTGGAAGATATATATATCATTATTCCCAATACGATATTTGTTGATTTCAGAATTTGATATTGAATATAAGTCGATATAATTTCTATTTAGAGCCTTGTATTTGATATCGAATTGGATTTTAGGTTTGTCGTGAATGGTGTCTTTATTAACACTGTTCTTAAAACCCGATGAGAAAAGAATAAATCTTTTAAATAAGATTTAGAGAAGTTTACCAATTAATTAATATTTAATTGGAATTGAATTGAAATTGGATTATTTGGTTTATTGTGAACTGTGTTTTTAACGACATTCGTTCTTTAACCCGATTAACAATGAAAGATGATTTGGAATATATAAATCTTTTATTAGGATTTAATGGAATTTTACCAAAGTAAAGTTTACAATTTAATAAAATAAATTGGAATGGAATGGAATTTGATTTGGTAATAATCGAGGTGAGCTTCTATGGAGGAAGACTGTTGATATATATAGAATTTAAAAGGCTTTGTCGTTATTCCATTTATATTATTAGTCGGATACGAAAATTGATATCGATTATATATTGATTTATATTCCGTGAAGATTCCATAATAAATGGAATGTGATCTTGGGTTTATCGCGAAATGTGTTTTAAGAGACATTGGTTCTTTAACCCAGTTAAAGACATGATCAGATGTCTAACATTGTTTTTCGAACTGTAATGTTGATCTCTGCTAAATATATATTTGTTTGGTGATGGAGAATTTATTCTCTTGCTTAACACCCTTCTCTAAGACGTATGAGCTTAGAGGTTATGTATCTGCAGAAATCAATGGTACATTGTAGATTGTCGATGCGGCTTGTTTGATTTTCCAAAGTTAAATTATAATTAATATTGATTTTTGGGAAGATTAAAAATAAGTGGAGTTTTAATGAATGTTTTATTAGATTGAAAAGTGAATGAGATAATTTAAATTATCGAATTTGGGAAATGACCGAGAATGGAGTACCAACAGTTTTACTCCAGTCTATAGTTAAATTTTAATTAGATTTGAACGGGAAATGATAATTAATTTTACCGATAACACAGTGGTGTTAGATATGGAGTATCACCAGTTTTGCTCTATGGGATGAATAGTTTGGGATTGGGAAATAAAATAAATGATTACTTCGGTAAGGTTCACTAATCCCGATTAGTTTGGAAAACCTTAATTTGGTTTAAATTGTGAAAAGAATATTTGGCTAAAAGAATATTCTGGATTGGAATGAGTCGTATGTTGTGTGTTTATAGCACTTGATTATAATATACGCGGGTTATTCGAAAAGGCCAAGTTTATACCCATTCTGAATAACTAATTCGACGATAAGTCGACGATGAAGACGGTGATTGAAGGCTGGAGATCTTCACATCGTTTGGATGATTACTGATGTCTTGATTGGGCAGTACACCCAAGACAAGGTAATAAGTGGTGATCGTCCAGATGTACTTAGAGATCGACCGGATGTGCGAGGACCGCTCTCTTGTATTGGACATATGGGACGAGGAATAAGGTGCCTCCGGTTTCGTTCAGACCCAGAATGAACTAGTAAATGGATGTGTGTCTAACATTGGATTTTATTCTATGTTGATTGATTTCTATTAAATATATATCTGTTTGGTGGCGGAGAATTTATTCTCTTGCTTAACACCCTTCTCTGAGACGTACAATTTTAGAGATTATATATCGATAGACATCAGTCGCATGGCGTCAATTTCCTGTGTGGCATCCTGAGATGCAAATGATCAAGGCTTTTGCTGAAAAGCAGAGTCTTGTGGTTGATGATCAAAGCATGACCTTAAATAGTATAGCTTTGTGTATAGCATTAATTCGCGAGCCTCACACCTCGGTATGAGTCAAAAACGGGATCGTGACCGTTGGGAGAACATGCCATTTCTTTCTAGCAATGGGTAGTGTCATGGTATGGAGCCCAAACATTTATATTTTATTTACCTATGTGGATGATGGATAGCGAGGCGCCTCGGATATATCGGTTACTATGGAGCCGATGGATAGGTCCGATAGGACCGGGAAACGTGTGTTCAAGAATACTAATCCACTAAAGTATGTGTGGACCGGCCAACTGTTACAAAGGTTGCCCCACGGTGTTTAATCCTAAGACATTTGCTAGAGTGTCTCGAATCGGTGAGGATCCGTCCCTGGCCTTGACTCATGACGGAAATCCAATTTCCAATACGTGACATTTTGGTTTTAATTGTAGAGACTAGTATGGCGACATAGTAGCATGGGATACTATGATGTATATGATTGATACATTTATATTTGAAGTGATTTTGATACTATACACTTATAGTAATATCAAAATGATTTGTTTTAAACGTACCAAGCATGTGAGGCTATTATAAGGGGAAATTCTATCCTCTGGCTTGCGTTGCGTTGTGTGATGGGACCTGAGTCTTATAATAGCTTCATTTTTCAAAAAGCATTGCGCTATTTGTTTTATGCACTAGTATTCTTGGGAGAAAACTCGTTCCGTGTTATGCGGCGTGGTCCCTTGATTTACTTTATTTTTAAAGTAAGGTTTTAAATAACTATTTTAGTTCTCACACCAGTCACATGACTGACCTAAAGTTTATTGTTTTAACCTAAACTATGGGTGCCCTTATTTTCCATAGGGCAGCAAGTAGTTTTGGTTTTGCAGATATTTCTTTTCCTAGGATCCTAGATTTACAGCTGAAGCTATATTCGGAAAGCTCTGTATCCATGTATTTCTTTCGGTTGTGTTATGTATTATTTTTTGGCTGCTTTGTAATTTAATCTCTGATATTTTTCTGATGTATATTATTTATTCATACTCTGTTATATTTGTGTACTCTGGTGTAAATCGTTGTAATAACAATGAAATGTTCTTCTATCTGTGTTCCGAGGTGTCGTGTTCTCAACTCAATCCAGGCTTTCCCTTACGGGCGAGTTTGGGTCGGTTTAGACGTGGTATCAGAGCTTTGGTTTACAGAGCTTGAGAACACGACACATTAGAACCAAACGAAAGAATTCATCAGAGATTGGAATAGTAATATCCAATAAGAATGACTCGTTAGAGTTAGGATCAGTGGTATCCTAAAATGAGTTAGAAGAGTATTATTTATTAAAAACAAATTTTAGTTTTGAAAATTTAATCTAATTATACGTATTTGGGTATATTATTTTATTTTATTTTGGACAATCGAGTATATGAAGATTTTGTATATACGCGTCATGAACGTATATTCGAAGTCTCAAATATACAGGATAGATATAGAATCACACTCTAGTCGCCCAGAGATGATTCTGATGATTGATATATCATCATCAGATTCTATGTTCGAGTTTCGAAAGTGGGATATCTATATATTTCCAATTGGTTGGTGTGAGAACCAAAATTTAGATAGGGTTATCGTTGTGATTTGGCACCAAAAAGATGATTTTTGAGTACATATTAAAGATATATGTTTGAAAAGTAAATCAACTAATTGATTGCTGATTGTTGATTGTGTTGTGTGATTATTCATAAAACCGATAAGAGAATGAATGGTAAACTAAGCCAAATCGAGCAAATATCGAGCTGAATTGAAATTTGTTTGAAATTGCATATGTATATATATATATGTGTGTGTGTGTGTGTGTGAACAGGTCATAGCATGGAGGCTAAGAAGAGGAATAAAATTGTGTGCCCGACAAATAGGTTATTGTATTTCTTGGGCTTTGATGATTTTATGAGCCGATTGGCTAGCCGCTTGGCTAGCCGCTTGGCTTTTTCTTTTTCTTTTTGGATGATGAGGGCCCTGTGAGGCTAGTTGTGGTTTTAAAGGTCTCCCAATACAAAGGAGGTTATGGCGAAATTTTTCGAAAATTTAGGGTGTTAGCCAAATTTTTGAGAAATTAGAAAATTTTTAGAAACCGAAAAGTTGAAGAATGAAAGTTCAGTTGTTTAGTTAAACAACTTTCTTTCCTTTTCGAGGACGAAAAGATATTAAGTGAGGGAGATTGTAACAACCCAGAATTTCAGAACCAATTTAAAAAAATTTATTTTAGCTATTTTAATGGGTTTTAAGAATTTAAAATGATTTATTTTAAATAATAACGACTAAAAATTTATTTGAATCAAAGTTAGAACGTATAAATTTATTTTAATTATAAAATGAACCTGAAATGGCGCGGTAGTTTGAAAATTCGATTTTAAATTTCAATTGAATATGCATAATTCAATATAAGTCAAAATTGGACGAAAAAAGAAATATTTGAATCTATTTAATTATATCTTTCTAACGAATGTAAGAAACTGAGATTTCACTTAATAAATTGTAAGTTATGTCCAGATTAAAATTTAAAATAGACGCTATGGAATTTATATATATTTTTAATATAATATATAGCCCTTAAAAATAGCCATTTTGCAAACGACCTCCATCTTTGACAAAACCACTTTTGTTGGATCTGGAATGTCAAATTATTGCTAGATTCCAATTTTCATAATTTTTGGAATTAATATGCAAGCGTGGTGAATTTAAACATGTTTGGTAATTTCAGTTTGAAATTAATCGACTGGAAAATGGCCATTTTTCAAACAGCCTCCAAATTCGACGAAACTAGTTTTGTCAGGACCGTATCGTCAAAACATAGCTAGATTTATTTTTCGGGAATTTTCGTAGTTGCTTTGCGGCCCCGGTAAATTAAAATGTACGTTCAAATTCAATATATATTGATTTATATTTTAATTTTAATGAAAACAGATCGAAACAGTCGAATCGGCTTATGAGACATATCCCATTGTGTTCGGAATGAGGGTATTTAGTCAAGGACATCAGTCGATGGGTCTCGTTTGGAGTTCGAAATTAAAAGTAACTTTTTAGGAAAATAAATAAATAATATAATTTATTATATAATAACCCGAACCCTTCCTCATCCTCCCAAACCCGTCGAAATCAGATTTTAGAAAAAAAAACAAAAGAGAACCCGCCACCGCGCTCAGCCCTCTACCCACTGCTGCCTCTACCGGACCCGCACCACCGCTGCACGGTCTCCCCTCCGCTTCCCCTGGCCTCCACCGCCACCAACGACGCCTCCTCCTCCTCCTTTAATCAAAAACCGGCCCAAACCCCCATGTTGTCGCCACTCCGGCCGTCCACAGTCCCACCATCGCCTGCCGCGACCACCTGCAGCCACCCCGACCACCTGCGTGCCCCCCTCAGCCACCAACGACCACCATGGACCCCTGTAACTACCCGGAAAATCTGGGCGAATTTAAAATTTTTAATTTGGCTATTTTAATGAATTTTGAATATTAAAAATAAATTATTTTAAATAATAACGACTAAAAATCCTTTTAGATCGAAGTTATAGAGAATATATTTATTTTAATTATAAAACAAGGCCTGAAATGTCGCGGTAGTTTGAAAATATGAATTTGAACTTTGACTGAATGTACAGGATGCAAAATAAATCGGATTTCAGCGAAACAAGAAATATTTAAATCTATTTGAAAATATCTTTCTATCGATTCTAAAAGTTCGAAATTTCATATCAGAAATCAAAAGTTATGGCCAAATCAATTTTCAGGAAGGTCGTTGTGAAATTAATATAGCCCTTGAAAAAAGTGATTTTGCAAACCACCTCAGAATTCGACAAAACCACTTTTGTTGGATCCGGGATGTCAAATTATTGCTAAATTAATTTTTCCAGAATTTTCTGAATTAATATGTGAGTGTGGCGAAGTTAAACGTATTTTGATCAGTTTCAGCCAATTTGGGTCGACCAGAAAATGGCCGTTTTTCAAACGGTCTCAGAATTTGACAAAATTAGTTTTGTTAGGACCGTATCGTCAATACGAAGCTAGAAAATATTTTTCGGGGATTTTTAGAGTCCGTATGTGGCCCCGGTAATTTGAAATGTGCGTTTAAATTGAATATACCTTGATTTACATTTTAATTTTGACGAAAACAGACTGAAACAATAGAATTGGCTTACGAAACATATCCCATTGTGTTCGGAATAGGGTTATTTGGCTAGGGGCAGTAGTCGTTGGATTTGATTTGGAGTCCGGATGTGAGATTCACTTTTGAGAGTTTAATTGAATTAATAATATAAAAATTCATATAAATACCCCCGTCCCGAAACCCTAACCCCCCCATAACGTTCAGCCTCCATTTCAAAATCAACGCACCAAACGCTCCGAACGTCAATCCATGATTTCTCCAAATCCGTTCAGTGATTTTCCAAATCTCCAAAGGGAAAATAAAGAGCAAGACGAGGTCTCCATTCTGAACGGTTGAAATCGGATATGATGGCCTGGATTTTTCGATTTTCGTGCTCAAGTGGAGGCCGTTCGGGCATCGTTCTCTGGCGCTGGGGATCATTGGAGAGGCCATCGCATATGGCGGGGGCGTGGGGGAGTCGACGTGGAGGAAGGTCATGGTCACCTCGGATCAGAGGCTGGTGGTCCCTAGGGGGTGCGATGGGGGTTTGAAGCCGGCGATGGTTTGGGTTTAGGAAATAACGAAGACGACGGGTTGAAGAAAATAATTAAGGTTAACGGGGTAATTAGTGAATAATTATTTAATTATTTATATAAAAATGTAATTAAGACATTTATCATAACTCCTTCATACGAGGTCAAAAAGACGAACGGTCAGTTGCGTTGAACTCGTCTCGGCGAACACTACATTTCAGAACTGACCAGCACTAAAACGGGGTAAATCAGAATCTGAGACAAATTCAAATTCAAATGGTTCAGAAATTCAGATAAAACTGACGGAGTGGATCCCAATGTGAAAACTTCTTACTTTAAATTTTCTTTCCTAGTTATATATATACTAGGATGCAGACGGTGCTTAGTAGCACCCGACACCATCGTCCACAGACCATGGACTTGTTTATTTGGTTTTGTAGTTGGTTAGATTGTTTGTTTGAAATTGGTTGTTTGTGTGAAATCGAATTGACTAGACTGGTACATGTATGGCGTGGGCCATTATTAGACAGGGGATAAGGCTAGACCTTGTCCCGTATCTAGTATCGTGCCGTTATGCCGTCGAAATTCTCTAAAATAAGTTAGAAAAATAAAAATATCATTTTATTGAATAAATGAACTGAATAGAAAATTCATGTGTTGAAATAAATATTTTAACGTTAAAAATATAATTTTTAATGTGGATGTGAATAAAATAAAATATTCATTTACAAACCAGACGGTTGGTTTATGTACACTGATTTGACTGATATGGATTGGGAATATAAATTTTACACGTTGCCCAACTGCACAAATAAAATCTGCGTTTGTTGATTTGAAACCCCACACGGGTGTTGGGATGAAATTTGACGTACACTAGTCCCGATTGTATAGTTGTATGTCGATCGATAGGTTGACAGGCAGTTGTGTAGTGCACTTTGGACGATGGTTGATTATTTATCTTTGTTATTATATACATGTGTTGTATGGAATCCATACAATTAATAATATATGGTTAATTGATTGGGCTTCATTCCAATTTGAATAAAATATATATTCATGTGTTGAAATATATATTCATGTGTTGAAATAAAATATATATTCATGTATTGAAATAAAATATATATTCATGTGTTGAAATAAAATAAATATTCATTTGTTGAATAGAATAACGAAGTTATTGAAATATATAAAGCCGTGTTGATTAGATTTGTGCCATTTTCACGCGAACGATATTTATATCGATTTTATTCGAATATCGAAAAAGAAGTGATTTCAAGATATAACATTTTGAAAATAATATCATTTTTATATATATCGATGATATGGAATATTCAATTTTGATTAGAAATTGAATATGAAGTTGAAATCGTTTTGAAAACGAATTTAAAAACGATTTATAGAATACATTTTGAAAGAAAATCAATGAAATATTATATATATATATATATATTATATGGCCCGAATAGAATGCGTCGCGTCGCTGCAGTTCGCGAATTTCGACCGTAGACTTCGAATTGACGTTACGGGATATCCGACCATCGGATTCTTCTAAAACCGGGACCGTTGGGTTCGTATCGAAAAGAGCTTTCCAATGAATATTAGAAATTTTAAATCTAATGGTTGGATTTGGAGATACGTCCAAATCAAATTTTGAAAAGGTCGATGTAAGTGCAGTTCGACGACCGTTATTGGAAATCGACTGTACGGGCCTTGATAAAATTATTAAAAATATTAATAATTTGTGTAAAATCATAAGAAATGATTTAGAAAGAACTGGGGTGAAAAATTCCCTATTTGAAAAGATAAAAATAGATTTTTGTCGAAATAGACTAGTTTTGAACTAGATTTGAAATGGTTTTAAAATAACCTGAAATTTCCAATATATGAATTGGAATGGATTTGAATTGTAATCATCTTCAGAATAGTTCGATGTTGGATTTCGTGATTATGTCGATATGGTCGTGGAAATTTGAAAGATATATTTATATCGTTATTTCCAATACGATATTTGTTGGTCTCAGAATTTGATATTAAATATAAGCCGATATATTTTCTATTCAGAGCCTTATATTTAATATCAAATGAGATTTTGGTTTGTCATGAACGGTATCTTTAATAATACTGTTCTTAAAGCCAAATGGGGTTAAGAAAATTAGGAACTAATTGGGGATCAGTTAAGTTGAATGGTTTCTTGGATATTGTTCGGATGTTGGTTTCGGCCTTCGAGGTTAATATTTAGGGAACTGTTCTCTTACTAATTTACAGTTAGAGACTGATAGAATGGAATGTTATTTGGGTTTATTGTGAACTGTGTTTTGAAAGACATTGGTTCTTTAACCTAGTTAATGATTAGAACTAAGTGGAGTTTTAATGAATCTTTAATTAGATTGAAATGAGCAAGAATGGAGTATCACTAGTTTTGCTCCAAGCGATAGTGAAATCTTTAATTAGATTTGAACGTGAAATGGTAATTAAATTTACCGATAACGCAGTGGTGTTAGATATGAAGTATTACCAGTTTTGCGTCATGGGATGAATAGGTTGGGATTGGGAAATTTAACAAATAATTACTTCGGTAAGGATCGCTAATCCCGACTAGTTTGGAAAACAATAAAACAGTTTGATTTGATATCTAAAGGAAGATTAAAGATTAAATTTAAAAGAATTTATCTTTGATAAAATTAATGGGAACCTTTCCCTGAGAATGTGAAATTTAGAAACTAACTGTGGGTTGGCTAAGAAGAATGGTTTCCTGGGTATTGATCTGATGTTGGTTTCTTCCTTCGGGGTTAATATTTGGGGAATTGTTCTCTTACTAATTTACGGTTAGTGACTGATAAGAATGTGAAATTTAGAAACTAACTGTGGGTTGGCTAAGAAGAATGGTTTCCTGGGTATTGATCTGATGTTGGTTTCGGCCTTCGGGGTTAATATTTGGGAAATTATTCTCTTACTAATTTACGGTTAGTGACTAATGAATTGGAATGAGGCGTATGTTGTGTTTGTGTAACACTTGTTTATTATATATGCGAGTTGTTCAGAAAGACCGGGTTTATCCCATTCTGAATAACTGATACGACGATGAGTCGAAGATGAAGATGGTGGTTGAAGACCAGAGGTCTTCACATCGTTTGGGTGATTACTGATGATCTTGATTGGGCACCCAAGTAGAGGGAATCAGTTGGTGATCGTCCAGACGTACTTGGAGATCGACGGATTTGCGAGGAAAGTGGGCTTCGGTTTCGTTCAGACCCAGAACGAACTTGTAAATGGACTGTGTGTCTGACATTGGATTTCATTCTGTGTGACTAATATCGGTTGCATAGAGTGGTTTGCCTGTGTGGCATGCTAAGATGCAAATGATCAAGTCTTTTGTTGAAAAGCAAAGTCTTGTGGTTGATGATCAAAGCATGGCCTTTGTGGCATCGCTTTGTGTAACGTTAATTCGCTAGCCTCACACCCCGGTATGAACTAGAAACGGGAGAGGACCTCAGTGAGGACATGCGTTTTCTTCTAGCTAGTGGTGGTGTCAGTGCTTAAACTGGCTGACATTTATATACTTTTCACCTGTGTGGTTGTTGCTGTTGCGAGGCACCTCGGATATATCGGTCATTCTCGAACTGATAGAGCCATTCGTTGGCTCATTTACGCCCCATAGGGCGAGGAACCGCTGTGTTTAGGAATTTTAATCCACATCGGTGGACCGTCCCTGATGATCTAAAGGCTTGACAGAGTACTTGCCTGAGACACGGGCTAGAGCGTCTCGAATCGGTAGAGGACGATCCCTAGCCTCGGTTCATAGATGGAAATCCAATTTCCAATATGTGATTTTGCGGTTTTAATTGGAAACCTATATTTGGTAGCATAGTGGTATGGGATATTCATGTCGTTTATGATTGATATTTATGATTGTATATAAAATTAGAAACTAACTGGAAACGAGCTAAGATGGGTGGTTTCCTGGGTATTGGTCTGATGTTGGTTTCGGCCTTCGGGGTTAATACTTAGGGAATAGTTCTCTTACTAATTTGAGGTTGGAGTCTGATTAAGAATTAAAATATGAAATTTAGCGTATCAAGCATTCTTTCGCTATTATAAGGTAAAAACCCTATCCTCTGGCTTGCGTTGCATTATGTGATAGGACCTGGGTCTTATAATAGCTTCATTGTTCTTTATTTAGCATTGCGCTGTTGTTATATGCACTGGTATTCTTGGGGTAAAAACCCGTTCTGTGTTATACGGCGTGGTCCCTTGATTTACCTAACTTTAAAAATAAAGATTAATATCTGTTTTAGTTCTCACACCAGTCACATGACTAACCTGGAGTTTATTGTTTTAACCTAAACTCTGGGAGCCCTTATTTTCCGCATAGGCAGCTAGTAGTTGGGTTTTGTAGATTTATATTCACAGGATCCTGATTTATAGTTAAAGTGATATTCGGAAAGCCCTGTATCCGTGTATTTATTTCAGTTATGTTTTGTTTTATTTTTCCGCTGCAGTAATGTATTTAAATCTCTGATATTTTATAATGTGTAATATTTATTCATACTCTGTATATTCTTGTATTCTGATGGAATTGTTGTAATATACAATGAAATGTTCTTCTGTCTGTGTTCTGATTCGTTTTGTCCTCACGGTAATTCGTTCTTTCCTTACCGGGGAAGTTACGGGTTATTAAAGTTGGTATCAGAGCTCTGGTTTACAGAGCTCGAGAACAAGACACATTAGAACCAAACGAAAGAATTCATCTGAGATTGGATTAGTAATATCCAATGGGAATGGCTCATTAGAGATGGGATCAGTAGTATCCTAGAATGAGCCGGAAGAGTGTATTTTTAAAATAAAATTGAAAACAAATTTTATTTTGAAAATTAAATTCAAGTATACATATTTGAATATTTTATTTGTATTGAAGTTGGACAATCTAGTATATGATTATTTTGCATATACGCGTCATGAACGTATATTCGAAGTTTTAATATACTGGATAGATATAGAATCACATTCTAGTCGCCCGGGGATGGTTCTGATGATCGCTATAGTACGTACATCATCAGAACTTATATTCGAGTTTCGAAAGTGTGATATCTATATATTTCCATTAGACTGGTGTGAGAACCAAGACTTATATAGGATTATTTGTTGTGATTTGGCATCAAAAACATGATTTTCTATATTTATATCAAAGTTATATGATTGAAAAATTAACCAACTAATTGATTGTTGGTTGTGTTGTATGATTATTAGTTTGATTAATTGAAATTTTTAACCATTAAGCCAAAATGAACCAAATATTGACCTGTATTGAAAAATTATTATAATTGCATGCATATACATGTATATCTATTGAACAGGTCATAGCAAGGAGGCTAGAGAAGAGAAATAAAATTGTTTGCCCAACTGATAGGTACATGTTTAAAAATTTATTAGGTTTGGATGATTTTATGAGCCGATTGGCTATTTCTTTTTCTTTTGAGATGAGAGGGCCTGTGTGGCGGTTTGGGGATTTTCCCGATACTCCCCGTACAAAGGAGGTTATGGCGAAATTTTTCGAAAATTTAGGGTGTTAGCTAAATTTTTGAAGAATTAGAAAATTCTTAGAAATTGAAAAGTCAAAGAATGAAAGCCAGAATGAAAGCTGAGTTGGTTGGTTAAAGAACTTTCATCTTCGTTCCTTTTCGAGGACGAAAAGTTTTAAGTGGGGGACATTGTAACAACCCGGAAAATCTGAGCCGATTTAAAATTTTTAATTTGGATATTTTAATGAATTTTGAATATTTAAAATAAATTATTTTAAATAATAACGAATATAAATCTTTTTAGATCGAAGTTATAGAGAATATATTTATTTTAATAATAAAACAACGCCTGAAATATCGCGGTAGTTTGAAAATTTGAATTCGAACTTTGACTGAATGTACAGGATGCAAAATAAATTGGATTTCAGCGAAACAAGAAACATTTAAATCTGTTTGAAAATATCTTTCTAACGAATCTGAAAGTTCGAAATTTCATAGCAGAAATCAAGAGTTATGGCCAAATCAATTTTCAAGAAGGTCGTTGTGAAATTAATATAGCCCTTGAAAAAAGTGATTTTGCAAACGACTTCAGAATTCGACGAAACCACTTTTGTTGGATCCAGGATGTCAAATTATTGCTAAGTTTATTTTTGCAGAATTTTCTGAATTAATATATGAGCGTGGCGAAGTTAAACGTGTTTTGATCAGTTTCAGTCAATTTGGGTCGACCAGAAAATGGCCATTTTTCAAACGGTCTCAGAATTTGACGAAATTAGTTTAGTTAGGACCGTATCATCAATACGAAGCTAGAAACTATTTTTTGGGAATTTTTAGAGTCCGTATGTGGCCCCGGTAATTTGAAATGTGCGTTTAAATTGAATATACCTTGATTTATATTTTAAATTTGATGAAAACTGACTGAAACGATAGAATTGGCTTACGAAACATATCCCATTGTGTTCGGAATAGGGGTATTTGGCTAGGGGCGGCAGTCGTTGGATTTGATTTGGAGTCCGAATGTGAGATTCACTTTTGAGAGTTTAATTGAATTAAATAATATAAAATTTCATGTAAATACTCCCCTCCCGAAACCCCAAACCCCCCCATAACGTTCAGCCGCCATTTCAAAATCCACGCACCAAACGCTCCGAACTTCAATCCATGATTTCTCCAAATCCGTTCAGTGATTTTCCAAATCTCCAAAGGGAAAATGAAGAGCAAGACGAGGTCTCCATTCTAAACGGTTGAGATCAGATATGATGGCCTGGATTTTTCGATTTCCGCGCTCAAGTGGAGGCCGTTCGGGCGTCGTTCTCTAACGTTGGGGATCATCGGAGTGGCCATCGCATATGGCTAGGGGGGAGTCGACGTGGAGGAAGGTCGCGGTCACCTCGGATCGGAGGCTGGTGGTCCCTAGGGGGTGCGACAGGGGTTTGAAGCCGGCGATGGTTTAGGTTCAGGAAATAACGAAGACAACGGGTTGAAGAAAATAATTAAGGTTAAGGGGGAAATTAGTGAATAATTATTTAATTAACTATATAAAAATGTAATTAAGAAATTTATTATAATAACTCCTTCATACGAGGTCGAAAAGACGAAACGTCAGTTGCGTTGAGCTCATGTCGGCGAACTCTACATTTCAGAACTGACCAGAACTGAAATGGGGCAAATCAGAATTTGAGACAAATTCAAATTCAAATGGTTCAAAAATTCAGATAAAACTGACGGAGTGGATACCAATGTGAGAACTTCTCAATTTAAATTCCCTTTCCTAGTTATATATATATACTAGGATGCAGACGGTGCTTAGTAGCACCCGACACCATCGTCCACAGACCATGGACTTGTTTGTTTGGTTGTGTAGTTGGTTAGATTGTTTGTTTGAAATTGGTTGTTTGGGTGAAATCGAATTGACTAGATTGGTACGTGTATGGCGTAGGCCATTATTAGACAGGGGATAAGGCTAGGCCTTGTCCCGTTTCTAGTATCATGCCGTTATGCCGTCGATTTTTTTTAAAATAAGTTAGAAAAATAAAAATATCATTTTATTGAATAAATGAACTGAATAGAAAATTCATGTGTTGAAATAAATACTTTATCGTTAAAAATATAATTTTTAACGTGGATGTGAATAAAATAAAATATTCATTTACAAACCAGACGGTTTGTTTATGTACACGGACTTGACTGATATGGATTGGGACGATAAATTTTACACATCTCCCAACTACACAAATAAAATCTGTGTTTGTTGATTTGAAACCCCACACGGGTGTTGGGATGAAATTTGACGTACACTAGTCCCGATTGTATAGGTGTATGTCGATCGATAGGTTGACAGACAGTTGTGTAGTGCACTTTGGACGATGGTTGATTATTTATCTTTGTTATTATATATATGTGTTGTATGGAATCCATATTATATGGTAATTGATTGGGCCTCATTCCAATTTGAATAAAATATATATTCATGTGTTGAAATATATATTCATGTGTTGAAATATATATTCATGTGTTGAAATAAAATATATATATATTCGTGTGTTGAAATAAAATATATATTCATGTGTTGAAATAAAATATATATTCATGTGTTGAAATAAAATATACATTCATGTGTTGAAATAAAATAAATATTCATTTGTTGAATAGAATAACGAAGTTATTGAAATATATAAAGCCATGTTGATTAGATTTGCGCCATTTTGACGCGAACGATATTTATATCGATTTTATTCGAATATCGAAAAAGAAGTGAATTCAAAATATAACGTTTTGAAAATAATATCATATATATATATATATAACGATGATATGGAATATTCAATTTTGATTAGAAATTGAATATGAAGTTGAAATCGTTTTGAAAACGAATTTAAAAACGATTTATAGAATACGTTTTGAAAGAAAATCGATGAAATATACATAATATATATATATATATATATATTATGGCGTGAATAGAACGCGCCGCGTCGCGGCAGTTCGCGAATTTCTACCATAGACTTCGAATTGATGTTACGGGAGATCCTACCATCGGATTCTTCTGAAATCGTGACCGTTGTGTTCGTATCGAAAAGAGCTTTCCAATGAATATTAGAAATTTGAAATCTAACGGTTGGATTTGGAATTACGTCCAAATCAAATTTGGAAAAGGTCGCTGTTAGTGCAGTTCGACGACCGTTATCGGAAATCGACTGTATGGGCTTTGATAAAATTATTAAAAATGTTAATAATTTGTGTAAAATCATAAGAAATGATTTAGAAAGAATTGGGGTGAAAAATTCCCTGTTTGAAAAGATAAAAATAGATTTTTGTCGAAATAGACTAGTTTTGAAATAGATTTGAGATGGTTTTAAAATAACCAGAAATTTCCAATATACGAACTCGATGTTGGATTTCGTGATTATACAGATATGGTCGTGGAAATTTGAAAGATATATTTATATCGTTATTTCCAATACGATATTTTTTGATTTCAGAATTTGATATAGAATATAAGCCGATATATTTTCTATTCAGAGTCTTATATTTAATATCAAATGAGATTTTGGTTTGTCTTGAACGGTATCTTTAATAATACTGTTCTTAAACCCAAATGGAGGTAAGAAAATTAGGAACTAATTGGGGATCAGTTAAGTTGAATGGTTTCTTGGATATTGATCTGATGTTGGTTTCGGCCTTCGGGGTTAATATTTAGGGAACTATTCTCTTACTAATTTATAGTTAGAGATTGACAGAATGGAATGTGATTTGGGTTTATCGTGAACCGTGTTTTAAAAGACATTGGTTCTTTAACCCAGTTAAAGATTAGAACTAAGTGGAGTTTGAATGAATCTTCAATTAGATTGAAATGATAGAGAATGGAGTATCACTAGTTTTGCTCCAAGAGATAGTGAAGTCTTTAATTAGATTTGAACGTGAAATGGTAATTGAATTTACCGATAACACCGTGGTGTTAGATATGAAGTATTACCAGTTTTGCTTCATGGGATGAATAGGTTGGGATTGGGAAATTTAACAAATAATTACTTCGGTAAGGATCGCTAATCCCGACTAGTTTAGAAAACCATAATACGGTTTGATTTGATATCTAAAGGAAGATTAAAGAATAAATTTAAAAGAATTTATCTTTGATAAAATTAATGGGAATCTTTCCCTAAGAATGTGAAATTTGGAAACTAACTGTGGGTTGGCTAAGAAGAATGGGTTCCTGGGTATTGATCTGATATTGGTTTTGGCCTTCGGGGTTAATATTTGGGGAATTGTTCTCTTACCAATTTATGGTTAGTGACTGATAAGAATGTGAAATTTAGAAATTAACTATGGGTTGGCTAAGAAGAATGGTTTCCTGGGTATTGATCTGATGTTGGTTTCGGCCTTCGGCGTTAATATTTGGGAAATTATTCTCTTACTAATTTACGGTTAGTGACTAATGAATTGGAATGAGGCATATGTTGTTTTTGTGTAACACTTGTTTATTATATATGCGAGTTGTTCAGAAAGACCGGGTTTATCCCATTCTGAATAACTAATACGACGATGAGTCGAAGATGAAGACGGTGGTTGAAGACCGTCTTCACATCGTTTGGGTGATTACTGATGATCTTGATTGGGCTGTACACCCAAAAGGAGGGAATCAGTTGGTGATCGTCTAGACATACTTGGAGATCGACGGATTTGCGAGGAAAGTGGCCTCTGGTTTCGTTCAGACCCAGAACGAACTTTTAAATGGACTGTGTGTCTGACATTGGATTTCATTATGTGTGACTGATATCGATTGCATAGAGTGGTTTGCCTGTGTGGCATGCTAAGATGCAAATTATCAAGGCTTTTGTTGAAAAGCAAAGTCTTGTGGTTGATGATCAAAGCACGGCCTTTGTGGCATCGCTTTGTGTAACGTTAATTCGCGAGCCTCACACCCCGGTATGAACCAGAAACGGGAGAGGACCTCAGGGAGGACATGCGTTTTCTTCTAGCTAGAGATGGTGTCAGTGCTTAAACTAGCTGACATTTATATACTTTTCACCTGTGTGGTTGTTGCTGTTGCGAGGCGCCTCAGATATATCAGTCGTTCTCGAATCGATAGAACCATTCATTGGCTCATTTACGCCCCCATAGGGCGGGGAAACGCAGTGTTCAAGAATTTTAATCCACATCGGTGGACCGGCCCTGATGATCTAAAGGCTTGACAGAGTACTTGCCTGAGACACGGGCTAGAGCGTCTCGAATCGGTAGAGGACGATCCCTAGCCTCGGTTCATAGATGGAAATCCAATTTCCAATATGTGATTTTGCATTTTTAATTGTAAACCTATATTTGGCGGCATAGTGGTATGAGACATTCATGTCGTCTATGATTGATATTTATGATTGTATATAAAATTAGAAACTAACTGGAAACGAGCTAAGATGGGTGGTTTCCTAAGTATTGGTCTTATGTTGGTTTCGGCCTTCGGGGTTAATACTTAGGGAATCGTTCTCTTACTAATTTGCGGTTGGAGTCTGATTAAGAATTAAAAGATGAAATTTAGCGTATCAAGCATTCTTTGGCTATTATAAGGTAAAAACCCTATCCTTCGCCTTGCGTTGCACTGTGTGATGAGACCTGGGTCTTATAATAGCTTCATTGTTCTTTATTTAGCATTGCGCTGTTGTTATATGCACTGGTATTCTTGGGGTAAAAACCCGTTCCATGTTATACGGCATAGTCCCTTGATTTACATAGCTTTAAAAATAAAGATTAATAACTGTTTTAGTTCTCACACCAGTCACATGACTGACGTGGAGTTTATTGTGTTAACCTAATCTTTGGGTGCCCTTATTTTCCGCACGGGCAGCTAGTAGTTGGGTTTTACAGATTTATATTCACAGGATCCTAGTTTATAGCTGAAGTGATATTCGGAAAGCCCTATATCCGTGTATTTATTTCAGTTGTGTTTTGTTTTATTTTTCCGCGGCAGTAATGTATTTAAATCTCTGATATTTTATAATGTGTAATATTTATTCATACTCTTTATATTCTTGTATTCTGATGGAATTGTTGTAATATACAATGAAATGTTCTTCTGTCTGTGTTCTAATTCGTCTTGTCCTCACGGTAATTCGTTCTTTCCTTACCGTGGAAGTTACGGGTTATTAAAAACCCCCTCCTCCATAAAAATCCAATTTTTATAAATTACAGTTTTGCAGATAACATCCTGAACTGTTTTAGCCAATATCTCCCAAACCGAGCCCCTATGGCCAAAACTTCATAATACAAAATCGAAGAGCACGATTTTTCTTTGATTTGGGTATATGGAAGTCATAATTTGGATTGCGTAGCCGCTCGGAAAACTCGCGTAAAGTCTGCTGTCCAAATCGTGTAATTTTGCGAATTCCGGCGAAATGAAGCATTTTCAGAGAAAAGTCCATTAGGATAAAGTTGTTCAGAATGGCGTGCTTACGCTAGAAAAAAAGACCGTGCGAAGATTAGAGCTCGTTTGCAAATTCTAGAACCAGAACATTAAATCAAAACGACAGAAAAGCACGGCGGAGTGGATCCCAATGTGAGAACTCCTCACTCAATTTATTTTACAGTTAAATATATACTAGGTTGCAGACGGTGCTTAGTAGCACCCGACACCATTTATTGTACAAACCGTGGTTGTTTGTTTGGATTGAATTGACTGTATTGTGTTTACTTAATGTATGAACTATAAATATATATATTTATATTCATGTGTTGAAATAATTATTTATTCGTTAAAAAATACAATTTTTAACGTGTATATGAATGAAAATAAATATTCATTTACAAATCGGACGATTTGTTTATGTACACCCATTTAACTGATATGGATTGGGACGATAAATTTTACACATCGCCCAACTGCACAAATAATATTCAGTATGTGTTGGTTGAAACCCCACACGGGTGTTGGGATGATATTTAACATACACTAATCCCAATTGTTTAGTTGTATGTCAATCGATTGTTTGACAGGCTATTGTAAGCGTTAATTATTTATATTTAATGCTTATGTAGTTGTGTAATGCACTCTGGATGATGGTTGATTGTTTATCATTGTTGTTATATACATGTGTTGTATGAAATCCATATAAATAACCTTATATGGTAATTGACTGTGTCTGATTCCAATTCAGAAATAACGAATATTTTAAAATAATATTCTTTAAAGGATTAAAATGTGAATTTGATGTCCGATTTTGGATGGACATAAAAATATTGAAATGTGTGAAGCCGTGTTGATTAGATTTGCGCCATTTTAATGCAAATGATATTTATATTGACTTTATTCATTTTTATAATGAATATCGAAAAGGAAATGATTTCAAAATCAGATATTCTGAAAATATTATCATTTATATATTATAATGAAATGGAATATTCAATTTTGATTTAAAATTGAAAATGAAGTTGAAATCTTTTTTAAAACGATTTATATAAAATACGTTTTAAACGGAAATCGACGAAATATATATAATATATATTATATATATTTAATGGCCTGAATAGAATGCGCCGCGCTATGACTGTTCGCGAATTTTGACCGTTGACTTCAAATTGGCATTACGGGATATCCAACCGTCGGATTCTCCTAAAACCCGAATTGTTGGGTTCGTATCGAAAAGTGCTTTACAATGAATGTAAGAGATTTGAAATCTAACGTTTGGATTTGGAGTTATGTCCAAATCAAATTTGGAAAAGGTCGCTATGGATACAGTTCGGTGGCCGTTATTGGAAACCGACTGTACAGGCCTTGATAAAATTATTAAAAATATTAAAAATTTGTGTAGAATCATAATAAATGATTTGGAAAGAATTTGGATGGAAAACTCGACGTTTGGAAACATAAAATTATATTTTTATCGAAATGAACTAGTTATTAACTAGAATGATAATCCAATATTTTTAAATAAATAAATTTCATTTGAAATGGTTTTAAAGTAACCAGAATTTTCCAATGTATGAATTGGAGTGGAATTGAATGGAGATAATCTTCGGAATATTTCGATATTGGATTCCGTGATTATATGGATATTGTGGAGGAATTTGGAAGATATATATATATATCGTTATTCCCAATAGGATATTTGTTAATTTCAGAATTTGATATTGAATATAAGCCAATATAATTTCTATTTAGAGCCTTGTATTTAATAGGTTTGTCGTGAATGGTGTCTTTATTAACACTATTCTTAAACCCCAATGAGAAAAGAATAAATCTTTTAAATAAGATTTAGAGAAGTTTACCAATTAATTAATATTTAATTGGAATTGAATTAAAATTGGATTATTAGGTTTATTATGAACTGTGTTTTTAACGACGTCCGTTCTTCAACCTGATTAACAGTGAAAGATGATTTGGAATATATAAATCTTTTATTAAAATTTAATGGAAATTTTCCAAAGTAAAGTTACCACTTAAAAAAAAATTGGAACAGAATGGAATTCAGTTCTGTAATAATCGAAGTGAGATTCTATGGAGGAAGACTGTTAATATATATGGAATTTAAAAGGCTTTGTCGTTATTCCATTTATATTATTAGTCGGATGCGGAAATTGATATCGATTATCTATTAATTTGTTTTCCATGAAGATTCCATAATAAATGGAATGTGATTTTGGGTTTATCGTGAACTGTGTTTTAAAAGACATTGATTCTTAAACCCAATTAATGACATGATTACATGTCTAACATTGTATTTCGAACTGTATTGTTGATCTCTGCTAAATATATATCTGTTTGGTGGCGGAGAATTTATTCTCATGCTTAACACCCTTCTCTAAGACGTATGAGCTTAGTGGTTATATATCGGCAGAAATCAATGGTACAGTGTAGATTGTCGATGCGGCATGTTTGATTTCACAAAGTTAAATAATCATTATTATTGATTTTTGGGAAGATTAAAACTAAGTGGAGTTTTAATGAATATTTTATTAGATTGAAAAGTGAATGAGATAATTTAAATTATCAAATTTGGGAAATGATCGAGAATGGAGTACCACCAATTTTACTTCAGGGGATAGTTAAATCTTTAATTAGATTTGAACGAGAAATGGTAATTAATTTTACCGATAACACAGTGGTGTTAGAAATGGAGTATCACCAGTTTTTCTCCATGGGATGAATAGTTTGGGATTGGGAAATAAAACAAATGATTACTTCGGTAAGGTTTGCTAATCCCGACTAGTTTGGAAAACCTTAATTCGGTTTAAATTGTGAAAAGAATATTTGGCTAAAAGAATATTCTGGATTGGAATGAGGCGTATGTTGTGTGTTTATAGCACTTGATTATAATATATGCGGGTTATTCAAATTGGCCAGGTTTATACCCATTCTGAATAACTGATTCAACGATAAGTCGATGATAAAGACGGTGATTGAAGGCCGGAGATCTTCACATCATTTGGATGATTACTGATGTCTTGATTGGGCTGTACACCCAAGACAAGGTAATAAGTGGTGATCATCCAGATGAACTTGGAGATTGACCAGATATGCGAGGACCGCTCTCCTGTATTGGACATATGGGACGAGGAATAAGGTGCCTCCGGTTTCGTTCAGACCCAGAACGAACTAGTAAATGGATGTGTGTCTGACATTGGATTTTATTCTGTGTTGATTGATTTATATTAAATATATATCTGTTTGGTGGCGGAGAATTTATTCTCTTGCTTAACACCCTTCTCTGAGACGTATGAGCTTAGAGGTTATATATCGATAGACATCAGTCGCATAACGTAAATTGCCTGTGTGGCATGCTGTGATATAAATGATCAAGGCTTTTGCTGAAAAGCAGAGTCTTGTGGTTGATGATCAAAGCACGGCTTTAAATAGCATAGTTTTGTGTATAGTGTTAATTCGCGAGCCTCACACTTCGGTATGAGTCAAAAACGGGATCGTGACCGTTGGGAGAACATGACGTTTCATTCTAGCTATGGGTAGTGTCATGGTATGGAGCCCAGACATTTATATTTTATTTACCTATGTGGATGATGGATAGCGAGGCGCCTTGGATATATCGGTTACTACGGAGCTGATGTATAGGTCCAATAGGACCAAAAAACGTGTGTTCAGGAATACTAATCCACTAAAGTATGTGTGGATCGGCCCAACCGTTCCAAGGTTGCCCCGCGGTGTGTAATCGTGAGACATTTGCTAGAGTGTCTCGAATCGGTGAAGAGCCATCCCTGGCCTCGACTCACGACGGAAATCCAATTTCCAATACATGACATTTCGGTTTTAATTGTAGAGCCTAGTATGGCGACATAGTAGCATGAGATACTATGCCGTCTATGATTGATACATTTATATTTGAAGTGATTTTGACGCTATACACTTATAGTAGTATCAAAATGATTATTTTAAATTACCAAGCATGTTTGGCTATTATAAGGGAACACTCTATCCTCCGGCTTGCGTTGCATGGTGTGATGGGACCTGAGTCTTATAATAGCTTCATTTTTCAAAAAGCATTGCGCTATTTGTTTTATGCACTTGTATTCTTAGGAGAAAACCCATCCCGTGTTATACGGCATGGTCCCTTGATTTACTTTATTTTTAAAGTAAGGTTTTAAATAACTATTTTAGTTCTCACACCAGTCACATAACTGACCTGGAGTTTATTGTTTTAACCTAAACTCTGGGTGCCCTTATTTTCCACATGGGCAGCTAGTAGTTTTTGTTTTGCAGATATTTCTTTTCCTAGGATCCTGGATTCACAACTAAAGCTATATTCGGAAAGCTATGTATCCGTGTATTTCTTTCAGTTGGGTTATGTATTATTTTTCCGGTGCTTTGTAATTTAATCTCTGATATTTTTCTGATGTATATTATTTATTCATACTCTGTTATATTCTTGTATTCTGATGTAAATTGTTGTACTAACAATGAAATGTTCTTCTGTTTGCGTTCCGAGGTGTCGTATTCTCAACTCAATCCAGGATTTCCCTTACGGGTGAGTTTGGGTCGTTTCAAATAATCTAAGTTGTAATCTATCACGATTATTGAAATTATATACAAATTACCTCTCAAACGTATACATCCATCCGTATTGGAGTAGACCTCGAAGAAGTGCTTCGGGAAGGAAGATGAATAGGTAAATGCTCCATTACATTAAAAAAACCAGTGGAAATATTTTCTCGAGTTTGTAGATCAGTATAAGGATTTCTAGTTCAAGCTTATGTAGACGATCTACCTTTAACGTCGTTGAACAAATTTGTTTATAAAACAAACTTAGTTCTGTTACAACACTCCAGATTTTTTGTAGGAAACAGTTCCTTGAAAACCACAGGTAAAAAGTATTCTATTATGATATGGAAATCATGTCTCTTCATTCTACTCAATTTACTGTTTTTAAAGTCTACACATCTACGGAGGTTTGAAGAAATTCCATCAGGACATCGTAATCCTTCCACCTACTTTAGCATGAGTTTTACTTGCCTGTTGTCTATCTCATAGCATGCTTTATATTTTTTATTTTCGCCATACATGTGCAGTTCCGACCGTTTACAAAAGTGTAATATATCGTGTATCGAATTCGCATCGTCCTTGATTTTACCCTTTACATTCAAAACTGTATTAAAAACGTTATAAAAACGGTTTTTTCAGTATGCATCACAACAATATTATGCTGAAGTTTTAGATTTTTTCTAGTAAGGTAACTCCCAAAATATACTTTGTTTGCACCAATTATGAATGTCCGATTTACCTAGAATTTCAACCTGCTCTCTAGTTTCATGTTTCTTTGGGTACTCACTTACAACTTCATATATCTCTTCACTTGTCCATACTTTAGGCGGTAGCATAGTCTCTACTTTGTTAGCTATAAAGTTCTTTTTATCCATACTAAATTTATGATTAATGTGGAGAAAGCAACGATGATAGTCAAACCAAGAAATTTTTTTCCCATACTTTAATGAAAATGCTCGTGTCTTCTCCATACAATGAGGACAAGCTAGAAGTCCGGCTGTGCTCCAACCTGAAAGCATGCCATACGTGGGAAAATCACTAATAGTCCATAATACAGAAGCAAACATATGAAAAATTCTTTTTCTCGAAATGTCGTATGTTTCTACTCCTTCATGCCACAGTGTTTTCAACTCTTCAATCAACGGTTGTAGATAAACATGAATTCCTTGTGTCGGATCATCGGGACCGGGTACGACAACCGTTATAAACATATATGGATTTTTCATACACATCCATGGAGGTAAGTTATAAGGAGTAATAATGATAGGCCATGATGAATATTTACTACCAAACTGAGAAAATGGCGAAAATCCATCCATGCATAAACCGAGCCAAACATTACGGCTCTCTACAGCAAATTCAGGATAAGTCCTATCAAAGTGTTTCCACGCTTCACCATCAGACGGATGTATCTGTAACAACCTGAAACATCGGGCAGTAAGTATTTAAAAATCAAGGTTATTAAAATATTTAAAACTTAGATTTAATGGTTTTATAACATTGATTAAATCCCTTTATAAATAATAATTAAAGAGAATAAAACATGTTGAGTTTTTGTTTACAAAGATAAGTAGTTCAAAGAAAAATCGATAATGTGACCGAAAACAGTTTTACCGATAAACGAGGTTTTGCTTATTAAAAGTTGTTGGAATATCATGTGAATGTAGTAATGTTAAAAGAACACATATATGTGTATGAAGTAACATAGAAATGATATATGTGTACATGTTCTATAAAATGAAAAATGGCTTAACATGATAGGGACACGTGTCACCAAAAGAATGGAAAATATGTCTTGTAAGTAAATAATGTAATGACACATAACCATATTAGGTGTCCATGTGTAGAAAAATCTAAAGACAGCAAAGTAGACATGTGTCTACATCCTAAAGCATGGTTGTTAAACATGAATATATGTATTCATGTAAGGGAAAATAAATTTAAAATAATAAGCTTATCATGTAAGCTAAAAGAAAAAGATAAGACAAAAAATAGATAAGGAGACATAACCCTCTTAGGTGTCCATGTGTAGAAACATCTTAGGACACCTAAGTAGGCATGTGTCATCATCCTATGGTTTGCATGAATGATGAAGGACAAGTGTCCTAAACTAAATTACCAAACTAGCCTTGAAAATTTCTATATAAAGGATGGAAAGGTTCATTTCATTTCATGGATTGACAAACATAAAACCAAGATAAGAAAAAGAAGAGAGGTTTTGGAGAAGCCTAGAGGATAAATACAAGATCAGGGCACTAGTACAAGGTGAGAAAAATAATTTAAGTTCATGTATTCATTTCATATTTTGAAGAAAAGTTGAGAAATTTATGAATGAATGATTGGACTTGAAATCCTGAAAATGACGTTCGGTATTTTGGGCATAACTTTTGCAAGTCTTAATGAAATTTCGACTTCTCTATCAATTTGGAAAGCTAATTCAAAGGGCTACAACTTTGTCCAGGGCCATTTTTTTCTAATTCGGCCGTTTGCATACCTAAAAACTGGACGCAAGGTCGGGTAAAAATCAGCCTGAAATGGACATTTTAAAAATGCCTCATGATGTTTGAATTTGTACATCAAACTGATAAATGATTTTGAGGGATTCTTTTGATGATAAATAAGTAGACTAAAAGAGCTTCTTACTGTAGAATATTTGGATTGAAAATCTATTTTTAACATAGAGAAACAACATCAAACATTTTGCCCAAAAATAGGCTAAAATATGATTTTCAGAACTTTTTATAGCTCACCGAAACACTATCTTTTCTATTTATGAAGCACGAAACCAAGCCAGAACCTTTCTATTGTGCCCAGAAATGCTGTAGCAGCTGATTTTAGTCTAAAATCATTATAAATCACCCAAAACTTTTCATAGCACTTCTGGAAGCGTTGTCTTGTCTCTGAATTGACCATGAAGTATTTTAAAACAAGCAGAACTTTTCATAGCATGACTGAAACACTGTTATAGATGTTTTGAGTGTATAATCATGGTAAACTATCCCAAATCCTCTCAAATTTGGACTTGAGTTTCCTTATAGTATCATAAATAAACTGATAAAGTCGAGGATGTTAAATCAAAGTAAAAGTGAGTCAAAATGTGTCAAAATTGAGAACAAGGAAGGTTGACGAATTTCGATGATTCGAGGAAAATAATTGATTACTTGGGAGTGATGATAAGTACTATATGATGTTCTACGAGACTTTTGCATGAAGATAGCAAGGAATACTGCAAGTATACTTATCATCTAATTCATTATTATTTCATAAGCTTGTGTTTTAATTTAAAGATGCTTATGACTTTAACATACTATATTGGTTGCAATCTTTGCTTTGACAAGCAATCAACATATACGACTGATGATTAAGGACATTTATGATTAATGTTTAAATGAGGTATGAATACAGTTCAATCAAGGCATGAATAGTATATGTTTTAACGAGGTATGATTAGTGTTTTAAACAAGGTATGAATTGGGTATGTTTTAACGAGATAATGAATGGTGTTGAACTTAACTATTTCAGTACAATCTTTGAAGATCTTTCCAAACATATATTAGAGAAATATCAAGGTGGTTTGAGATTTGTTTATGAAGAAGTTTTTGCGTAAAGAAGATGATTAGTATTTACAGCAAAACATGTTTAACTTTTGAAAGGAAGTTCTATAAGAGATATATAAATGTTTTTCAAAATAAAAGACTGGAACGTTCTAGGGTGACAAAGAGGATAGTGTCTAGGCTTGGGTTTGGAAAATATAGTTTCATGCTCTCCCTGGCTACCCCTAACTGATCCGACGAACGGGATGGTTAATTCAAAATTTAATTTGAAACTTAATTTGAAATTATTTGAAAAGTAATTTAAGAGTACTTTTGAGAATCTCTACATGATATAAAGTGTACTTTAGAAGTAAATAATGATTTTAAAGGTTTTGTGAAAAGAAGAACTATGTTGGCTTGATCCTGTATCTAATTGCTTACCTAATTAGATAATGGTACGTAAGCAGTCACAAGGGGTAGTGATGCAGCTGCTTTATTAATAAAACATATTTCTGTTTATTATTGATTTTACATCTTGGGTTGATGCATATTTCATATCATTTAAGCTATACTGACATTTTATCAAGTGTGCAGGGATGAATAAGGACGTGCATCTTGGGTATCAAAGCTTAGGTTAGGTGTCTAAATAAAATTTCACATAAGACTAGAAAATCATCATAAATTTTTTGAAATGAAGTTACCTTAATTTGATAAATATAAGTGGATAGGGAATGTAACAACCCGGAAATTCTGAGCCAGTTTAAAATTTTTATTTTGGCGATTTTAATGAATTTTGAATATTTAAAATGGATTATTTTAAATAATAATGACGAAAAATTTATTTTCGATGAAGTTAAAATGAATAAATTTATTTTAATTATATAACGAGCCTGAAATGGCGTGGCAGTTCGAAAATTCGATTTCGAATTTCAAATGAATGTACAGGATTCAAAATAAATGGGATTTCAGCGAAACAAGAAATATTCGAATCTGTTAGATGATATCTTTCTAACGAAGTTGAGAAACTAAGATTTCGCTTTATAGAGGGAAAGATATGTCCAGTTTAAAATTCAGAAAAGTCGTTGTGGAATTTATATATATTTTAATATATATATAAAGGCCCTTGAAAATGGAAATTTTGCAAACGACCTCGGTTTTTGACGAAACCACTTTTGTTGGATCCGTGGGGTCAAGTTATTGCTAGGTTCCAAAATTCATAATTTTCTGAATCAACATGTGAGCGTGGAGAAGTTAAACGTGTTTTGACAGTTTCAGTCAACTTGGGTCGACCAGAAAATGACCATTTTTCAAACGATCTCAGAATTTGACGAAATTAGTTTTGTTAGGACCGTATCGTCAATATGAAGCTAGAAATAATTTTTTGGGAATTTTCTGAGTTAGTATGTGACCCCAGTAAATTGAAATGTACGTTTAAAATTGAATATATAGATTTATATTTTAAATTTAGCGAAAACTAATCGTAATGGTCGAATTGGCTTGCGATACATATCCCATTGTGTTCGGAATGGGGGTAAAACGCTAGGGACGACAGTCGGTGGGTTCGATTTCGAATTTGAAATTAAAAGTTACTTTTTGGAATTCAATTAATTAAATAATAATATAATTTGGGTCAAAGCCCTTTTCTTCTATAAGACCGGTCAATCCCCTTTCCCCCAATCCATTGTCCAAACCCGACTTTCAACAAAATAAAAAAAGGATACCCGAAAATCGACGGATCGACGCCGTCGTGCCCTCCTCCACCTGCGTTCGCCGGCCGCCGTCGCTGCCCTACCGGATCCGCCGCCACGCCCTCCCCCTTCTAGACCGTCGCTTCTCCCTCTCTCTCCCCTTCTGTGATCAAATACCGCGCCTAAAGGCCGCCGCCGCGACCTAGACCACCCCCACCACCTCCCCGGCACCCAGCGCACCTCCTCCGACCATCAACGCCATCCCCCACCCCCTCTCCTCCGCTGTAAGTGTTTTCGTTATTTTATTTATTATTTTTCTTTATTTATTTATTGTAAATAGGCTTTAAAATGATGGAAGAAATATACAATTTTTATTTACATAGTTATGGAATGAAGATATGATTTTTATAGTAAGGGTTTGATTTTTCTTTATATATGAAACATATAAAGGATAGATTTTTACATATAGGAGGTAGAAATAAAAATATAAAAAGACTAGATTTTGAAATATAAAAAGACTAGATTTTGAAATCTAAAAAGATTAGATCTTTGAAAATATAAAGAGTAAATTTTTGAAAATATATAGAAGCGACTTAAAAATAAAATGAGATTTTTCATATTAAAAATAGAATGAAATTTTTAATATAGATAAAGATCGGATTTTTATTGATGAAAAGAATTGATTTTTATTCGTAAAAAGATAAGATTTTTATGATTGGAAAGACGAGATTTTTATTACAGAAAAGAGGTGATTTTTATAATGCAAACGAAGTGATGAAGTTATGATTTTTATCTATGAGAAGAAGCGATAAAAATATAATTTTTATATAGCAGAGATAATAAATATATAATTTTTATATAGCAGAGATAATAAAAATACAATTTTTATATAGAAGAGATAATAAAAATACAATTTTTATATAGCAGAGATAATAAAAATATAATTTTTATATAGCAAAGATAATAAAAATATGATTTTTATGCTGTAAAGATTATAAAAATACGATTTTTATATATGTTGTAGCGAAATAAAAATCTGATTTTTATAGCGTTGAAATAAAAATGTGATTTTTATTGATGAACAACGTGAAAAGGATGCATTGGAATTTCGAACAAATTCAAACCGTTCAGAAATGAAATGGAGGAGTGGATCCCAAAGGTGAGAACTTCTCACTTTAAAATTTTCTTTTCTAGTTAAAAATATATACAAGGATGCAGACGGTGCTTAGTAGCACCCGACACCATCGTCCACAGACCGTGGACTTGTTCATTTAGTTGTGTAGTTGGTTAGATTATTTGTTTGAATTTGATTTTTTGGGTGAAATCGAATTGATTAGATTGGTATGTGTATGGCGTGGGCCGTTATTAGACTGGGGATAAGGTAGACCTTGTCCTGTTTCTAGAATCATACCGTTATGCCGCCGAAATTTTCTAAAATAAGTTAGAAAAATAAAGATATAATTTAATTGAAATGAAATGAAAATAAAATATTCATTTACAAATCAGACGATTTGTTTGCGTACACTGATTTGAATGATATTGATTGGGACAATAAATTTTACACGTCGCCCAACTGCACAAATAAAATCTATGTTTGTTGATGTGAAACCCCACATGGGTATTGGGTTGGTATTTGACATACACTAGTCCCAATAATTAGTTGTATGTCGATCGATAGGTTGACAGACAGTTGTGTTGTGCACTTTGGTTGATGGTTGATTGTTTGTCGTTGCAATTAAATACATGTGCTATATGGAATCCATATAATTAATGTTATATGGTAATTGATTGGGCCTCATTTCAATTTGAATAAAATATATATTCATGTGTTGAAATAAAATATATATTCATGTGTTGAAGAAAATATTCATTTGTTGAATAGAATATCGTAGTTATTGAAATATATAAAGCCGTGCTGATTAGATTTGCGCCATTTTGACGCGAACGATATTCATATCGATTTTATTCAAATATCGAAAAAGAAGTGATTTCAAAATATAACGTTTTGAAAATATTATCATTTATATATATATATATTGATGATATGGAATATTCAATTTTGATTTGAAATTGAATATGAAGTTGAAACCGTTTTGAAAACAAATTTAAAACGATTTATAAAATACGTTTTGAAAGGAAATCGATGAAATATATATATATATATATATATATATATATATATATATATATATATATTAATGGCCTGAATAGAACGCGCCGCGCCGCGGTAGTTCGCGAATTTCAACCATTGACTTTGAATTGACGTTACGGAAGATCCGACCGTCGGATTCTCGTGGAACTAGAACCATTGGGTTCGTATCGAAAAGAGCTTTCCAATTAATATTAGAAATTTCAAATCTAACGGTTGGATTTAGAGATACGTCCAGATCAAATTTAGAAAAGTTCGTTGTAAGTGTAGTTCGGTGGCCGTTATTGGAAATCGACTGTACGGGCCTTGATAAAATTATTAAAAATATTAATAATTTGTGTAAAATCATAATAAATGATTTAGAAAGAACTGGGATGGAAAATTCCCTATTTGAAAAGATAAAAATATATTTTTTATCGAAAGGAACTAGTTTTGAACTAGATTTGAAATTGTTTTGAAATAAATAGAAATTTCCAATATATGAATCAGAATGGATTTGAATCGAAATCATCTTCGGAATAGTTCGATGTTGGATTTCATGATTATACAGATATTGTTATTGAAATTTGAAAGATATATTTATATCGTTATTTCCAATACGATATTTGTTGGTTTTAGAATTTGATATTGAATATAAGCCGATACATTTTCTATTCAGAACCTTGTATTTAATATCAAATGTGATTTTGGGTTGTCGTGAATGGTATCTTTAATAATACTGTTCTTAAACCCAATGGAGTTAAGAAAAATTAGAAAACTAACTGGAGCTTAGCTAAGTTGAATGATTTTCTGGGTATTGATATGATGTTGGTTTTGACCTTCGCGGTTAATATTTAGGGAATTGTTCTCTTACTAATTTATAGTTAGAGACTAATGGATTGGGAATTGGGTTTATCGTGAACTGTGTTTTAAACGACATTCGTTCTTTAACCCGATTAACAGTGAAATGTGATTTGGAATTTATAAATCTTTTTATTTAGATTTAATGGAAATTTTCCAAAGTAAAGTTTTCCAATGTATAATTTTGGAATGGAATGGATTTCGATTTGGTAATAATCGAAGTGAGCTTCTGTGGAGGAAGACCGGTACTATATATGGAATTTGAAAGACTTTATCGTTATTCCATTTATATTATTGGTTGGATGTGGAAATTAATATCGATTATATATATTGATCTGTTTTCCATGAAAATTCCATTTTTAATGGAATGTGATTTTTGGGTTTATCGTGGACATTGTTCTAAATAACACTTGTTCTTTAACCCGATTAACAATTGAATGAGATTTTCGGTTTGTCGTGAATGGTATTTTTAATAATACTTTTCTTAAACCCAATGAAGATAAGAAAATTAGAAACTAACTGGAGGTTAGATAAGTTGAATGGTTTCCTGGGTATTGATCTGATGTTGGTTTCGGCCTTTGGGGTTAATGATTAGGGAATTGTTCTCTTACTAATTTACGATTAGAGACTGATAGGAAGATTAAAGAATAAATTTAAAAGAATTTAACTTTGATAAAATTAATGGGAACCTTTCCCTAAGAATGTGAAATTTAGAAACTAACTGTAGGTTAGTTAAGAAGAATGGTTTCCTGGGTATTGATCTGATGTTGTTTTCGGCCTTCGGGGTTAATATTTGGGGAATTGTTCTCTTACTAATTTACGGTTAGTGACTGATAAATTGGAATGAGGCGTATGTTGGGTTTGTGTAACACTTGTTTATTATATACGCGAGTTGTTTAGAAAGACTGGGTTTATCCTATTCTGAATAACTGATTCGACGATAAGTCGAAGATGAAGACGGTGGTTGAAGACCGGAGGTCTTCACATCGTTTGGTTGATTACTGATGATCTTGATTAGGCTGCACACCCAAGAGGAGGGAATAAGTTGGTGATCGTCCAGACGTACTTTGAGATCGACGGATATGAGAGGAAAGTGCCTTCGGTTTCGTTCAGACCCAGAACGAACTTGTAAATGGACTGTGTGTCTGACATTGGATTTTATTATGTGTGGCTGATATCAGTTGCATAGAGTGGTTTGCCTGTGTGGCATGCTAAGATGCAAATGATCAAGGCTTCTGTTGAAAAGCAGAGTCTTGTGGTTGATGATCAAAGCACGACCTTTGTGGCATCGCTTTGTGTAACGTTAATTCGCGATCCTCACCCCTCGGTATGAACCAGAAACGGGAGAGGACATCAGTGAGGGCATGCGTTTCCTTCTAGCTAGGAGTAGCGTCAGTGCTTGAACTGGCTGACGAGTTTGACTCATGTGGTTGTCAGATTTTGAGGCGCCTCGGATATATCGGTCGTTCTCGAATCGATGGAGTCATTCGTTGGCTCACTTACGTCCCAAAGGGCGGGGAAATGCAGTGTTTAGGAATTTTAATCCACATCAGTGTCTGACCCTAACAATCTAAAGGTCACTCAAGCTCTGACCTAAGACATGGTCTAGATTGTCTCGAATCAGTAGAGGACTATCCTTTTGCCTCGGTTCATAGATGGAAATCCAATTTCCAAATACGTGATTTTGCGGTTTTTTTGTAGAGCCTAGTATTGGCGACATAGTAGCATGGGATACTATGCCGTCTATGATTGATATTTATGATTGTATATAAAATTAGAAACTAAATGGAAACGAGCTAAGATGGGTGGTTTCCTGGGTATTGGTCTGATGTTGGTTTCGGCCTTCGGGGTTAATACTTAGGGAATCGACCTCTTACTAATTTACGGATGGAGTCTGATTAAGAATTATAAGATGAAATTTAGCGTATCAAGCATTCTTTGGCTATTATAAGGTAAAAACCCTATCCTTCGGCTTGCGTTGCATTGTGTGATGGGACCTGGGTCTTATAATAGCTTCATTGTTCTTTATTTAGCATGGCGTTGTTTGTTTAATGCACTGGTATTCTTGGGAGGAACCCCGTTCCGTGTTATACGGCGTGGTCCCTTGATTTACCTAACTTTAAAATAAAGTTTTATAATTATTTTAGTTCTCACACCATTCACATGACTGACCCGGAGTTTATTGTTTTAACCTAAACTCTGGGTGTCCTTATTTTCCGCACGGGCAGCAAGTAGTTAGGTTTTGCAGATATTATATTCACAGGATCCTAGTTTATAGCTGAAGTGATATTCGGAAAGCTATGTATCTGTGTATTTCTTCCAGTTATGTTTTGTATTATTTTTCCACTGCAGTAATGTATTTAAATCTCTGATATTTTCTGTTGTATAATATTTATTCATACTCTATATATTCTTGTATTCTGATGGAATTGTTGTAATTAACAGTGAAATGTTCTTCTGTTTGTGTCCTGATTCGTCTTGTTTTCAAAGCAATCCGCGCTTTCCTTCACGGGGAAGTTCGGGTCGTTTCAGGGTAAGGGACCATCCCTCTGACCAGGGTTATGAGTAATATTTATTTTATGTGTGAGATGACCCTGCTTTTATATAAAAAAATTTAGCCTATTTTTTTTTACATGGAGTTTTCTAATTTAGAATTACAAGACAGAGCCATCCTTATCTGTTGGCTAGCTTGTTTGACTAAGCCACCAAGGTTCATACACAAGAAGAAAGTATGAAGCGTCACGCCTCTAGTCCATGAAAACTCGATCGCGGTCACTCGTCTGTCATCGGGTCGCGACGCCCTATCGGATCGCCATGCCCATACACGAACCGATCCATCTTTGTCAGCTCGATCCGATCCAAGATCCAGAAACTAGAAAATGAAGGCTATGACTAATTCTACCACGATCCGAGAATGCAGGTTCTTGTTACACCTGTCCACGACTGTCATATTGACCAATTCTTCTTCAAACTACGAACCAGTCCTAGATTCTCGGGATTTGTGCCACGTATGACCGTGATCCGCCTGAAGAAATCAGCTATAAATAGCCCAGAACTTGGCTTCTTTCAGGACTTTTTAGCAATTGAGTGCTCTGATTCCACCATTATCGTATATCCATTACTTTTATTCAGAGTTACCTCGAAATTACTGAGAGAATATTAATTGTAAAAGAGAGATTGAGAGATAAACTATTGATTGTACTTTGATTTCAAGTATAATCATCGATATAAAGTGGACGTAGGCTCATTAACGCCGAACCACTACAAATCCTGTGTCTTTTCCGCTTTTTCTTCATATTTTAGCTATAATTCTCTATAGATCAGAACAATTTGGGTGTTAGAGCCAATTTTGGATCTAACATTTTGGTGCTTTCGCTGAGAACGGAATTCTCAACATATTGGATCGTTGCTCCGTTGTTTGGATACTTAAGTCCGAAGAAAACAGTCCAAGACCCCACTGTTTCAGTTTTTAATGATTTCAGCGAAGTTCAGACATTATGGCTGGAAAGAAGTCTAAGGAAGTTCGAACTTCACAGGCAAACGAAGCAATCGAGGAAAGTTTGCACGAGCAGGTCGAGGAAGCCCTCTCGGATCGCGACGAGGCAGGAGCGAATCGAACCGAGCAAGGCGCCACGAACCAATATGAATGGGGCACAGCGATCCGGATTTCCGAAGGTGTCACTACTCGCTCCCTGGACCTCACCACGAATCGCCCGCCAACACTTCCACGGTCCGATCGCAAGGGGGCGCACCGAGCCATCGAAATAAAAGTACCGCGATCCGAAATGTAGACCAGACTACAACTCGACCCGGAAAGGAAGCAATGGCTCGTTCTTCCGGTGCTGGAACATCTGCTTGACCTGGCTCAAGCTCCTTATGTATAAGAGAGAATCTTGGTGACTAATTCGATCCTTCTGCCCCGGCTACTGAAGGAGATCTTTCTCGCATCATTGGCATGTGGGACAGGTTATTTGATGAATTACCAGCTCAGAGGCAAGAGAGCTCAGTGTTTCGACAAAACCTGACTGCTATGGACAGACGACTTGATGACCTTATAAGGCAGAGGGTTACCTATCCAACCCGTCTTCCTTCCCCAGAACATACGTCCTCGTCTGAAGAACCCCGAAGGAACCGGCGATGGCCCCCACTATAAAGGGCTGAGAACATAGAGCAGCTTCGATTTGGGTCGCTGCATCTCGGGAAGAAGAAGTGCAAAATTAGGGGCCTAGTTACCGTAATTTGAATGAGCCTGCCCTACCACCGAGGAATGGAAACATCGTTGACCCTGTTTAGTATCAACCCATTCCTCCTGCTCATCGTATGGTCGACCGCGGCAACAGGGGGCAAGGAAGCTCTGCCCGGATCCCAGACTTTATAGCAGCACGTCAAAAAAATGCCGAGGAAGCTCATCGGGCAAGAAGTGCCGACCCTGAGTCTACCTTGACCTGCACAGATGTTGAAGTAATGATCAGGGAGAACATGATAATCAGCCGTGGGTGCAGGGACGAAGATTGGGGCATAGATCGCAGTCATACGCCTTTTACCAATGATATATTAGAGGTTACATTGCCAAGACGTTTCAATATGCTAACGATGAATCGCTATGCGGGAAAATCTGACCCGATCCAGCATCTGATGCGATATTCTTGGTCCATGAATGTCGCTGCAGCTTCAGACGAGATAAAATGTAAGGCATTCCCTATATGTCTGGAAGATGTGGCATTAGTGTGGTTCACCCGCTTGTCAGCACGGTCAATATCCAGTTTCAGGGAATTAAGTGAAATGTTTGTGAACCAATTCCACCTTTACGCTCAGAGATCCAAGAATGTGATTGAGTTGTCTCTTATCAAGCAATGACCAGACGAAAGCCTGAGGTCGTACTTGGATCATTTCAATCTGGCTGTCACAGAAGTCAAAGATCCACATGAGCAAACTGTATTGATGGCCCTGATTGATGGCGTCGATAAGGATACCGAGTTTGGAAGATATCTAGCCGGCGAACCACCTCCGACCAGAGAAACATTCTATGAAAAAGCCAATGTTCGCTTACGTCAGGAGGAGATATATGCTAACAGAAAAAGGAAAGCTACTGAAAAGGAAGATATCCAATGTAATATGTGCATCAAGAAGACAGGAGATAGCTCAGGACAAATCAAAATCCAAACCAAAATCAAAATCAAAGCCAACCTGTTGCCAGACTGACAGCTCAGCAGAAAGGGAAGAACCTCGTCATCAACACCATAGTCCAAGGACTCCATCTGGACGTACATAGCTTCAGGGCGATGGACCAGTACGTCAATGCAGCTAAACAACCCCTTGAAGTGGGAGAATGTAGCAATCCTGAGGACACTGCTCCAATTAAGCAGCAAAGAACGATGACTGATGACATCATATTAAATGACCGAGATAGCATTGGTATCCATTCCCCAACCAAAGACCCATTAGTAATCACAACTGTGATTGGTCCGGCCATAGTCCATAAAGTTTTAGTGGATAACGGAAGCTCTATTAATATTCTGTTTAACGTTCGATCAAATGAAACTTGAGCCGAAGGATTTAAAACCATGCGAAGGGTGGATATGTGGATTTAATGGAGCCTCAACTGCTCCAATGGGATACGTAGAATTGTCAGTAACCCTTGGGGAAGGAGAGCGCCAGAGAGTAAGAATTCTTCCTTTTGTGGTTTTGCACGTTGAATCCCCATATAACGCCTTCTTAGGCCAGCCGACCCTAGCAAAATTCAGAGCTTGTATAGCCCCTTGGTGTTTATTGATGAAGTTCCCGACTGATGCTAGAATAGGCATAATCAGAGGAGACCAAGTTGTAGCCCGAGCATGCTACATTGCAGAGCTGAAGATGCTCCGCAAAGGAAGGGATATAGAGACCGACGGCGCTTCCCCCCTTCAAGGGGAGGAGACGTTGTAGCAACTAAAGAAAATGGCTATGGGAGAGTCGCCCAGAGAACTGCCCGAGGACATAGATCCCAGATAGGACGAAGAGCTTGGGGCAGAATGGCGACTCCCAATGAATCGATTATGGATGTACCAATTGATGATAGTAACCCGGAGAAGGTCTTGAAGATTGGATCCCAGTTGGACCCTATTCGAGCCAGAGAGCTGGCGGATTTCTTGTAAGCTAATTTGGAGGTATTCGCTTGGACCCACTCAGACATGTGTGGGATATCTCCTTCAATAATGAGCCATTCGCTAAGCATTAACCCGAAGCATCCTCCTGTCAAACAGAAAAGGCAAATGCTTGGCCCAGAGAGGTCGGCCGCTTTGAAAGAGGAAGTTGAAAAATTGAGAAGTAATGGGTTCATCAGGGACTCAACATACCCGGACTGGATTTCAAACCCGGTCTTGGTAGAAAAGGCCAATGGAAAGTGGCGTACATGCATTGACTTCTCTGACCTGAATAAAGCCTGCCCAAAAGACAGTTTCCCATTACCCAGAATTGACCAACTGGTAGATTCAACGGTTCATGGATGCTTACTCGGGATATAATCAGATCCCTATGCACGTCTCGGACCAAGAACACACTAGCTTCATTATGGATCTGGGATTATACTGTTATGTGGTGATGCCTTTTGGTTTGAAGAATGCCGGTGCTACATACCAGTGATTGGTGAATAGAATGTTCTACAACCAAATCGGGAAAACGATGGAGGTATATGTTGACGACATGTTGGTAAAGTCCAGACGATCATCCGACCACACTGCCGATTTAGCTGAGATGTTTGAGATTCTCAGGAGTACGGGATGAAGCTAAATCCTTTGAAATGTTCATTTGGGGTAGCATCGGGAAAGTTTTTAGGATTTATCGTCAATTCGCATGGGATCGAGATCAATCCGGATCAGATCGCGGCGATCCGAAATATTCAGAAACCTAGGCAAATCAAGGATGTGCAAAGCCTCGCAGGGAAAGTAGCGGCGCTGAGTAGATTTATCTTCAAGGCTACAGACAAGTGTGTTCCGTTCTTTGAGTTGATAAAGCGAGGAAAGCGCAACTTCGAATGGACTCCTGATTGCGTTGAAGCCTTCCAGAATCTCTTGAATCAATTAGAAAGACCTCTGATATTATCTAAGCCCATGGATCATGAGGAATTGTTCGGGTACTTAGCAGTGTCACGCAATGCAATCAGTTCAGCCTGGGTTAGTGTAACAACCCGAATTTTTAATAACATGTTAAAACAAGAAATCTGGGCAGAATTAAATCATAAGTTAAGAATCAATGGGAACGGGTTATGCCATTGCGTTCGTCTCGAAATTCTGCTTGAAAACGAGTCCGAAATTTCGTAAATCGGAGTCCGTATGACCAAGTTATGGCCCATAGAAGATTTCAGAAATTCAAAATTCAGCCCGAAATTCGAAAACAGATCCAAGCAGAATTGGGCGGGAAATTTTCCTGCCCTACCCCCGGTCGACAGGGGGGTCGACTGGGGTGTCGACCTGCCCCCCCGGTCGACCTGGGTGTCGACCTGGGGGTCGACCCCCCCTGGTCGGACCATGCTGGTCAGGTGCACCAGTTTGCTCCTTTGGTCTGTCTACCTAGCATGTGACGGGATTTGATGGTTCAGATCTAAACTTGGGTTAATCCTATGGCCTAAACTAGTCTCTACACCTATAAAAACACCCTAATACCTAGCCTAAACCATCACAAATCAATCTAACAACTAAATTCTGCCAAAATGCTCCCTAATCATGGCATCCATCTTCATCTTGAGAGCTTCTAAGGCAAAAAGGAGAAAGCTTTCTTCTTTCTATCAAAGGAGCTACTTATTCTCAAGGCTATTTGTGTTGCTACATCATTCCTATATCCTCTACAACGTCTCTATCTTGTTTTATTTGGTTCTAGTTCTCATAGCCACGCTTTGTAAGCCCCACTCTACTCTTAGATTTAAACAATGATGTTAATATGAACATGTAGCAAGTTGAAATGGGACTTTTGGGTATAATACTTGTCTTGGGGCTGTATTTGTATGCATAGATCTATTTATGACTCTTTTGATCTATGATTGTGGCACTATCATGAACCTAGTATCATTTACCTTGATTTTTGGGTAGAAAGTTATGAGCTTTACATGGTGGTTATGCATAATGCAACATAGAACTTGGTAGTTATGCATAATGCAACATAGAACCTCCCATAACTTTGATGTTAACTTGCATATGATTTTGAACTACATGCTACCCACAAGTTTATCACCCTATGTCAACTATTATCATGTTTCACCTTTGCCTATGATGATTAAACTACATGTCACCCACAAGTTTGTTTGCTAAGTTTGATGTCATGCATGTTTTGAGGCCAATAATCCTATATGCTAGTTGTGATGAACACCTTTGCCTCAAATATCATCATGTTTAACTTATGACCAATCTTTACCACCTTATGCCCATCTTGGTCATATTCTTATGTTCCTTGATTCACTTGTGTTAATGCGAGTTTACGTGCGAATGGGAATACGTTATGGTTAGATTAGGCAAACTTGAAATGACATTAAAACATGACTTGAAATGTGACATGAAACTTTATTATGCTTGAAAACTTGAATATGGTCATGACATGTAGAAAACCATAAAGTGGCCAACTCGAGGTTGGGTTGAGTTTGTAACGTAAATCTGCCCGGAACCGCCCGGCAAATCCAGTGGCTACAAACAATAGCCAATGTGAGAAGTTGGTCACACCGCGCTTGAAAGCCGAGGTTAGACTAGGTTGTGGTGTAAAGCTGCCCGGACCCGCCCGGCATATCCAGTAACCACAACAAAGTCTAATGTGAGAGGTTAGGTGCATTAAATTAATTAATGCCACATGATTAGGGTTAATTCATGAACCACTTGGAAACACTTAACCAACTTGATACATGATTGGATGGGGTTAAGTCATGAACCACTTGGGTACACTTAACCAACTGGATACATGATTGGATAGGGTTAACCACACTTAACCCGTTAGAAACCCTAGTTACGTGGTCCTTTTCAGCAGTAACCCTCTTGGATGTATCAACGATACCCTAGGGACTAGGCAAGGGTGGGGCACGATTACTGGGCTGATTGTAAGCGACCAGAACGACGGCTGAGTAGGTGCGCCGGTGTAGGTTCAGGCGGACTATGGTCGTGCACATAGTCCGGAGTTGAAAAAGCAGGCACGGGCACCAGTAGGTTTAGACTGTGCGTGCTTGATTCGTGTCAGTGGTTGGCACCCTAGGACTTGATACACCCTATGGTGGACCTAGCACAGTTTGACTACATTTCGTGATTGGGCCGTATGACACCGACACTTGACGTGTTAGGCTTATAGGGAGCCGATCGACTAGACCATGTAGTTGGACCCCGTCTTGGGTCATCTCATGATATTGGGCCAAGGGATCATTTCTTATTTATACTTGACATGGGTTGGATTACTAGTACTATTGGTGCAAAACTAAACCTTGTATATGCGATGCCACACTTGATCTACCTTGATTATCTATTTATCATGCTAGTTAGTTACCACCTTTATGTTTCATCTCAGTTTCTCATTTTTAGTTAACTTCATTAGTTTTTATACTAATAGTAGGTAGGACTTACCAGTCTTTAGGACTGACCCTTTTTCTTTCGCCTCTTTTCTTCCGTTTCCCCCCCAGGTTCTCAGGGAGGGAACACCAGTGCTTAGCTTGGACACTTGGCTTGCTTTTCTTGACAGCTCATGTACGGTTTGGACTTGAGCTTGCTATGGCTTCATCTATCTTGGGGATAGTTTACTTTATGCTATTTTCAGTTTATGTTTTTCTAGACTTATGGTAGTTGGAAAATAATGACTAAGTACTTTGATGTAAGTTGACTGCTTGGTTTTGAAATGGTTTAGACATGGTTTTTAAATTTCTACCATGCTTTACTTATTTATTCATCTATGTTCTGTCTTGTGATATCTCTGTGCATGTTTACCCAGACAACACCCCTCCAAAGCTAGTGCCAGCACTCGTGAGTGTGGCCCTGGCGGAGGTGGGGTGTTACATTTGGTATCAGAGCATAAGGTTTTACTAGACCGGACAAAAGTTTTAAAAACCCTTTTGAAAAACTATTTTCAAAACCAATTAAGTATTTTTCCAAGGAAAGTCTAGTTTGTTTTAAAAGGCTATTCCCCAAAAGCCATTAGCACTATCCTTCGTTTCCTCGTTCTAAATCTATCTTTTCCTTTTTCAGCATGGTCGATCTTAACCTTCCCGAGGGAGTACCCATTCCCGGATGGTTCCGAAGGTACTTGGAAGCTAGGGCCAACGATGCGGGCCCAGCAAACACCCCCACTCCTCCTCCCGTACCTGAGGTTCCTCCTCCTCCCCCTCAGCGTCCACAAGAGGATTTCGCAAAGATTTGCAAAGACTTTAAGGCGATGGGTAGCAAGAATTTTGTTGGGACAGAGACTTATGTGGAGGCAAGAAACTGGTTAAAGGAAACTGAAGACCTTTTTTCTATCTTTGATGTGGAAGACCGTAGGAAAGTTCTGTTGGCAGTATGGCTATTGAAAGAGGAAGCTGCTTATTGGTGGGAAGTCACCAACGCTACTAGGCCTATAGAGACTTGGGCCGACTTTAGGATGAGGTTTGGGCTTAAGTTTCTATCATCTGCTGAGGAGAATCTGCAAATGGATAAGTTTATATCTTTAAAGCAAGGGGACATGACTGTGAGGGAGTATGTGAATAAGTTTAACCAGCTTGCTCGATTCGGTTTAGACATGGTTAAAACACCTCAGAAGAAGGCTCTATGCTTTGCTCGAGGATTGAATGAGCCATTACAAGGTTTGGCCATGTCTCATATACCCATGGGGGCCACTTTTGAGAGCTTAGTGGATATGGCCTTGCTTCAAGGAGATGATAAGACGGGCAAGAAAGAAGTTAAGCTTAATGAAACTCAAACCAAGAAGACGGACTCCAAGTGCGGAGGCAACAAGAACAATCAGAGCTATAAGAACAACAAGAACAACAAGGGCAACAAGGCCAACAACAACAAGGCAAAGGAGACAAGGAAGTGTAACTTCTGTGGGATCACTGGACACATAGCCAAAGATTGTAGGAAGAAGAAGAGGAAGTTGGGAGAATGCTTTCATTGCGGAGAGTCTGGACACTTCAGTAAGGATTGCCCGAAGAAGCAAGAGTAGGGGCAAGGTCAGACTCAGCGAGCAGGACCTTATGGAGGGAAGATGCATGCTCTCAACACTACTCCAGCTCCGGACCGAGGTAGTATTTCTGTAGAAAGCCTTGTTTACATTTCTGGTTTTCCTGTTCCAACATTATTTGATTCTGGCGCATCGCATACCTTTATTTCTTCTGACATCGTTGAAAGTTTGCACATAAGTACTAGTCTAGTTGAGGATCCCGTTAGTGTTTCAAATCCAATTGGGGGTTCCGCCCATCTATCTATGATTTGTATGGATTTGAGGATTTCTATCTTGACCGTAGAATTCACATGTAATGCTTATGTTGTCGGGTTCATGGGATACGGGTTGATTTTGGGCATGGATTGGTTGTCCAGTTATGGAGCCATTCTCGATTGTGAGCATAGGGTAGTGAGGCTTATGACTCACCTTGGCAATACCCTGGAGATTTCTTGTAACCCTTTGGATCCCGTCATGTTATGTTATCTTGAATCCCTCGACTCATCTATTGACAATCTCCAATCTGTGAGGGTGGTCCGAGAATATCCTGATGTTTTTAATGAGGTGAAGGGGTTACCCCTAAGCGCGAGATAGACTTCCATATTTATCTTGTTGATAATGCCAAGCCAGTTTCATTGCCTGTTAGGCACATGGCCCCATGAGAAAGGAGAGAGCTTAGCAAGCAAATCAAGGAGTTGCTTGAGAAAAATTTCATTAGGCGAAGCATTTCCTAATGGGGTGCTCCTGTGGTATTCGCTACTAAGGCGGATGGTTCGTTTCGTCTATGTGTTGACTATCGTGAGTTAAACAAGCTGACAAAGAAGAATAGGCACCCGTTACCGAGGATTGATGATCTCTTTGACCAGCTTGTTGGTGCTTCTGTTTTCTCTCAGCTCGATCTAGCCACCGGATTCCATCAGCTTAGAGTGGCTGAGGGCAGTATTGACAAGACTACGTTTAGGACTCTAGATGGATTCTTTGAATGGCTAGTCATGCCGTTCGGTTTGACTAATGCACCCGCATACTTCGTTGATTTGATGAGTAGGGTGTTTAGGGAGTTCCTTAACAAGTTTGTAGTTGTCTTCGTGGATGATATTCTGATCTTCTCTAAGGACGAGGAAGAGCATGCTACACACCTCAAGGAGGTTATGGATACGCTTAGAGCTCATCAGTTGAAAGCCAAGTTCTCAAAATGTCATTTCTGGAGAAGGGAAGTTCGGTTCATTGGGCATATAGTTTCTAAGCAAGGCATAGCTGTGGATCCCGCTAAAGTAGTGGCGGTGCAAGACTGGAAAGTTCCGAAGAATGCAACTGAAGTGAGAAGCTTTCTCGGTCTGGCAGGATTTTATAGGAAGTTCATTAAGGACTTCGCTAAGATTTCAGCCCCTCTTACTAAGTTAATGAAGAAGAACTTAGTCTTTACATGGGACTTAGAGTGTGATCTTTCTTTTCAAAGGCTCAAGAGAACCCTTACCACATCTCCAGTTCTAGCATTACCCGATGGAGGGAAGATGTTTACCGTGTACACCGATGCATGTGGCACGGGATTAGGCGTTGTCCTGATGCAGGAAGGGAGAGTGATATGCTTTGGGGGTAGGCAACTCAAAGCTCATGAGAAGAACTACCCCACTCATGATTTGGAGTTGGCGGCGATTGTCTTTGCACTCAAATCCTGGCGCCACTATCTTCTAGGCGAAAGGTTTGAGTTATATACTGATCATAAGTCGCTCAAGTACCTCTTCTCGCAGAAAGATTTGAATCTAAGGCAGCAGAGGTGGATGGAGTTCTTGGCATCATATGACTTCGATATAGCTTATACCCCTGGCAAGGGTAATGTTGTGGCGGATGCGCTAAGCAGAAGAAGGTTGACTTTGAGTCCCTTGTTTGTTGAGATGAAGAGCCTAGAGTTCTTGGAAACCTTTGATTTTACACCAGCTGTTGAGTTGATGACTGGTTCATTTGCATCCCTTGAGCTTAGACCTACACTTCTTGATCAAGTTGGGGCTTCACAGAGGGAAGACCCGCAGATAGTCGAGATCATGGACAAGTTGATTCGGGGTGAGATGTCAAGTCACCTCGCTAGATATACTATTGACGACAAAGGATGGCTAAGGCGTGATGGAAGACTATGTGTCCCACAAGTGGGAGACTTATTAAATAAAGTTCTTGAGGAGGCACATCACTCGAGGATGGCCATACATCCCGGAGGGGATAAGATGTACCGGGACATGAAGCGCATTTTCTTTTGGGATGGGATGAAAAAGGATGTGGCAGAGTTTGTTTCTAGATGCATTGTTTGCCAACAAGTAAAGGCCGAGTCGAAGAAGCCGGTGGGCTACTGCATCCATTGGAGGTCCCGCTATGGAAGTGGGAAAGTATCTCTATGGATTTTGTGGATGGATTGCCGAGATCAAGGAAGGGAAATACTAGCATATGGGTCATAGTGGATAGACTCACGAAGAGCGCCCATTTCATTCCAGTAAAGAGCAAGAGGACCGCATCATGGCTAGCATCTTTGTATCTTCAAGAGATAGTGCGATTGCATGGAGTTCCTTCTAGCATAGTTAGCGATCGTGACCCAATCTTCACCAGCCAATTTTGGAATAGTTTGCAAGAAGCGATGGGTACGCGATTGAATCTAAGTACGGCCTATCACCCACGGACGGATGGTCAGACCGAAAGGGTGAATAGGGTACTAGAAGATCTGTTGAGGCTATGCATTCTTGACTTTGGTGGCACTTGGGAAGACCACCTTCCTCTTGTAGAGTTTGCTTATAATAACAGCTACCAAGCCAGCATAGGGATGGAACCATTCGAAGCTTTGTATGGGAGGCCGTGCAAGTCACCAACATGTTGGTGGGAGACGACAGATAAGCTTATACTTGGGCCCGACATGATAAGGGACACATCCGAGAAGGTTGAGTTGATTCGAAGGCGGATGAAAACGGCCCAAGACAGACAGAAATCCTATGCAGACAAGCGAAGGACAGACTTAGAGTTTGAAGTTGGAGATATGGTCTTTGTGAAGGTTTCTCCTTTGAGAAATGTGGTTCGTTTTGGAGCAGTGGGAAAGCTAGCACCAAGGTTCGTTGGACCCTTCCCTATCATCGAGAAGATTGGGCAAATGGCTTATAGGGTGGAATTGCCCGAAAAGCTGGCTGGAGTGCATAATGTTTATCATGTCTCGCATCTCCGAAAATGCCTACATGAGTCAGCCGAAGTAGTTGAGCCTAGCATTCTTGAAGATGTGGAGGTAGAGAAAGAGGCAACCCTGAGGCGAGCTCCGATTCGTATCTTGGGAACGGAGATCAAGAAGCTGAGGAATCGAGAAGTCAAGTTAGTAAAGGTTCAGTTGAGTGAAGCCGACGAAGATGCAACTTGGGAAACCGAGGAGAAGATGCGTGGGCTTTATTCATTTCTTTTTAGGGTACATTCTCGATCTCTTTTCCTAGTCAGCATATCTTTCTTTTACTATCCATGTTTATCTTGTTTTCTCGTTAATCTTGTCATGAGAACCTTAGGTAGAAACCCTTTGGACGAAACATGTATTTGAAACATGTTATGCTTGATGGTTGCAAATGGTTGCAAGTGGTTACTCGTGGATGCATGATACACGTTAGGCACTAAGATCGGCTCACACACTTTCATATTGCATATGCATGAGTGTTTATGCTTATTCATGGATGAAACTTGTTATGCTATCACGTGGATGTTGCATATGGATGAATGTTATGTGCACTCATGTAGAGATTATAAATTATGTTAGGAATTTGCATACATTTGGACTCATTTCACTAACATATTCTGCATTTAGGAGGTTTACTAAATCAGTAACCGCCTAATTTTTGCATCAGATAGGTGCATATACACACACTTTTGCATATGTTCATACATCATTAGAAATCTTTTAAGGACAATGATTTCCTGTGGATGATGTTTTTAGTAGATGGATGATGGATGGTAGGATACATTCTTCCTAACTTGGAGATTTCGGGGACGAAATCCTTTAAGGTGGGGGGAATGTAACAACCCGAATTTTTAATAACATGTTAAAACAAGAAATCAGGGAAGAATTAAGTCATAAGTTAAGAATCAATGGGAACGGGTTACGCCTTTGCGTTCGTCTCGAAATTCTGCTTGAAAGCGAGTCCGAAATTTCGTAAATCGGAGTCCATATGACCAAGTTATGGCCCATAGAAGATTTCAGAAATTCAAAATTCAGCCCGAAATTCGAAATCAGATCCAAGCAGAATTGGGCGGGAAATTTTCCCGCCCTACCCCAGGTCGACAGGGGGGTCGACTTGGGTGTCGAGCTGCCCCCCCCCCCCCAGGTCGACTGGGGTGTCGACCTGGGGGTCGACCCCCCTGGTCGGACCCTGCTGGTCAGGTGCACCAGTTTGCTCCTTTGGTCTGTCTACCTAGCCTGTGACGGGATTTGATGGTTCAGATCTAAACTAGGGTTAATCCTAGGGCCTAAACTAGTCTCTACACCTATAAAAACACCCTAATACCTAGCCTAAACCATCACAAATCAATCTAACAACTAAATTCTGCCAAAATGCTCCCTAATCATGGCCTCCATCTTCATCTTGAGAGCTTCTAAGGCAAAAAGGAGCAAGCTTTCTTCTTTCTATCAAAGGAGCTACTTATTCTCAAGGCTATTTGTGTTGCTACATCATTCCTAGAGCCTCTACAACGTCTCTATCTTGTTTTATTTGTTTCTAGTTCTCATAGCCACGCTTTGTAAGCCCCACTCTACTCTTAGATTTAAACTATGATGTTAATATGAACATGTAGCAAGTTGAAATGGGACTTTTGGGTATAATACTTGTCTTGGGGCTATATTTGTATGCATAGATCTATTTATGACTCTTTTGATCTATGATTGTGACACTATCATGAACCTAGTATCATTTACCTTGATTTTTGGGTAGAAAGCTATGAGCTTTACTTGGTGGTTATGCATAATGCAACATAGAACTTGGTAGTTATGCATAATGCAACATAGAACCTCCCATAACTTTGATGTTAACTTGCATATGATGTTGAACTACATGCTACCCACAAGTTTATCACCCTATGTCAACTATTATCATGTTTCACCTTTGCCTATGATGATTAAACTACATGTCACCCACAAGTTTGTTTGCTAAGTTTGATGTCATGCATGTTTTGAGGCCAATAATCCTATATGCTAGTTGTGATGAACACCTTTGCCTCAAATATCATCATGTTTAACTTATGACCAATCTTTACTACCTTATGCCCATCTTGGTCATATTCTTATATTCCTTGATTCACTTGTGTTAATGCGAGTTTACGTGCGAATGGGAATACGTTATGGGTAGATTAGGCAAACTTGAAATGACATGAAAACATGACTTGAAATGTGACATGAAACTTTATTATGCTTGAAAACTTGAATATGGTCATGACATGTAGAAAACCATAAAGTGGCCAACTCGAGGTTGGGTTGAGTTTGTAGCGTAAATCTGCCCGGAACAGCCCGGCAAATCCAGTGGCTACAAACAATAGGACCCAATGTGAGAAGTTGGTCACACCGCGCTTGAAACCCGAGGTTAGACTAGGTTGTGGTGTAAAGCTGCCCGGACCCGCCCGACATATTCAGTAACCACAACAAAGTCTAATGTGAGAGGTTGGGTGCATTAAATTAATTAATGCCACATGATTAGGGTTAAGTCATGAACCACTTGGAAACACTTAACCAACTTGATACATGATTGGATGGGGTTAAGTCATGAACCACTTGGGTACACTTAACCAACTGGATACATGATTGGATAGGGTTAACCACACTTAACCCGTTAGAATCCCTAGTTACGTGGTCCTTTTCAGCAGTAACCCTCTTGGATGTATCAACGATACCCTAGGGACTAGGCTAGGGTGGGGCATGATTACTGGGCTGATTGTAAGCGACCAGAACGACGGCTGAGTAGGTGTGCCGGTGTAGGTTCAGGCGGAATATGGTCGTGCACATAGTCCGGAGTTGAAAAAGCAGGCACGGGCACCAGTAGGTTTAGACTGTGCATGCTTGATTCGTGTCAGTGGTTGGCACCCTAGGACTTGATACACCCTAGGGTGGACCTAGCACAGTTTGACTACATTTCGTGATTGGGTCGTATGACACCGACACTTGACGTGTTAGGCTTATAGGGAGCCGATCGACTAGACCGTGTAGCTGGACCCCGTCTTGGGTCATCTCATGATATTGGGCCAAGGGATCATTTCTTGTTTATACTTTACATGGGTTGGATTACTAGTACCATTGGTGCAAAACTAAACCTTGTATATGCGATGCCACAGTTGATCTACCTTGATTATCTATTTATCATGCCAGTTAGTTACCACCTTTATGTTTCGTCTCAGTTTCTCATGTTTAGTTAACTTCATTAGTTTTTATACTAATAGTAGGTAGGACTTACCAGTCTTTATGACTGACCCTTTTTCTTTGGCCTCTTTTCTTCCATTCACCCCCCCCCCCTCAGGTTCTCAGGGAGGGAACACCAGTGCTTACTTGGACACTTGGCTTGCTTTTCTTGACAGCTCATGTACAGTTTGGACTTGAGCTTGCTATGGCTTCATCTATCTTGGGGATAGTTTACTTCATGCTATTTCCAGTTTATGTTTTTCTAGACTTATGGTAGTTGGAAAATAATGACTAAGTACTTTGATGTAAGTTGACTATTTGGTTTTGAAATGGTTTAGACATGGTTTTTAAATTTCTACCGCTGCTTTACTTATTTATTCATCTATGTTCTGTCTTGTGATATCTCTGTGCATGTTTACCCAGACAACACCCCTCCAAAGCTAGTGCCAGCACTCGTAAGTGTGGCCCTGGCGGAGGTGGGGTGTTACAGTTAGAGAATAAGATAAGGTGCAAAGACCAGTGTACTATGTGAGTAAGAAGTTGGCGGCAGCCGAGCGAAACTATCCAAGGTTAGAAAAACTTGCTTACAGTTTGTTGATCACATCAAGGAAGCTTCGCCACTATTTTCAAGCTCACCCGATTACTGTGTACACTGATCACCCGTTGAAACAAGTTCTTCAAAGGCCAGAGGCGTCAGGGAGATTACTTAAATGGAACATCGAACTAAGTCAGTTCGATTTGAATTTTCAGCCCCGACGGTCAATAAGGGGGCAAGTGCTTGCAGACTTCATAGCATAGTTTACCGTCCCAGAAGACGATATACTGAACGAAGAGGCCGACCCGCCGAAGCTACTCCTTGACCCAAATGCCTGGAAGTTGTATACCGATGGAGCTAAAAGCGACAGATGATCTGGTGCTGGGGTGGTGCTCGAATCTCCAGAAAAACGATTGATGTACTGTGCTCTCAGACTGGAATTCCTCGCCACTAACAACGACTCAGAGTACGAAGCCCTACTTGTTGGGCTGAAGCTCGCAAGGGAGTTGGAGATTACAAAGCTAGACATCTTTTGCGATTCTAAAATAGTCGTAAACCAGGTTACAGGGAAGTTTCAGGCCAAAAGTCCTAGGTTGATATTGTATTTAGAAAGAGTGAAGAAGTTGCTGGTAGATTTCGATCACCACACCATATCCCATATTCCTCGAGCAGAAAACCAAAAAGCGGATAAGGTGGCAAAGATGGCTAGCTCTGATAATCCTGAAAACATAGAGCTGGTCCCGATTGAAGTCCTACAGTCACCTAGTATAGATCAAATGGAAATTGATCTGGTACTAGACATTGAACCTGAAAGGGAGTCATGGATGACTCCTCTGAAGAATTTTTTGATGGATGGAACGCTTCCTACAAAGAAAAGTGAGAGGCGTGCGGTAATTCGCAAGGCCACCCGATATGTTTTGCAGAGGGGAGTCCTGTACAGACAAGGATTCTCAATGCCCCTCCTCCGGTGTATCGCCCACGACGACATCAAGCGCGTATTGCAAGAAGTACATGAAGGCCAATGTGGGGATTACACGGGAGGACAGACATTGGCAAAGAAAATATTACGATATGGCTATTTCTAGCCTACTGTCAACAAGGATGCAACTAAGTATGTGCGACGTTGTAACGCTTGTCAAAGATTTTCTAAATTCCACAGGGCACCGCCTAGTCAGTTAAAGACAATGACGAGTCCATGTCCCTTCGCTATGTGGGGAATTGATATCGGTGGAAGCCTCCCCATAGTGAAGGGAAGAGCAAAATTCGCTATTGTGGCCGTGGATTATTTCACCAAATGGGTAGAAGTGGAGCCATTGACCATAATCACAACCAAGCGAGTAATCAACTTCGTTGTCAGAAACATTATATGCCGGTTCGGAATTCCGAAAATCGTCTTAACGGACAACGGAACTCAGTTTGACAGCACTGAGTTCGGAGATTTTTGCCAGAAATACCACATCGAGAAAAGGTACACCTCTGTGGCACATCCGCAAGCGAACGACCAAGTGGAGGCTGCGAACAAGGTGATTAAATCCATCCTAAAGAAGAGGCTGAAGTGGGCTAAAGCCATGTGGGTTGATGAATTGCCCGTGGCATTATGGGCCTATAGAACAACTTATAAGTCGGCGACAGGCCTTACACCGTTTTCCCTCGCCTTTGGAGCTGAAGCGGTCATTCCGGTCGAGTTAGAAATACCTTCCCACCGAATCACCTGTTACGACTCGATGACCAACAATGAGTTGCTCCTTGAAGCCTTAGACATGATCGAAGAAAAGAGGGATGAAGCCGACTTACGTGCCCTAAGGCATAAGCAGCAGATAGCTCGGTACTACAACAAAAGAGTCTGAACACGAACCTTTGAACCCGGGGACTTGGTTCTGAAACGTGTCTTCCCATACTCAGTGCATATGGGTCTGAAATGGGAAGGACCGTATTCCGTTCTGCGAAGGCTTCATAATGGAACCTTCAAGCTAGCAACCGTGAATGGAAATGAGATCCCCAGAGTGTGGAATGCCCAGCATTTGCGGCCTTACCTGATGTGAAATCGTCAGTTTTATTCTTTTGTTTTTAGGACCATGTAAAAAGGCATGACTTGCCTAGAATAGTCTGGTTACTTGAGCAAGAGATTATAAAGTGGACGTAGGTCATGATTCGACCGAACCACTATAAAAATATCATGTGTGATTTATCTTTACTGCACCATTACTTATCTGCTTTATCTCAATTTACATAAATTATCATTGTTTTCTTTTTTAGGTTTGTTACAGGCTATGCGGCAATATGCACTGTGCCGCCTATCGGGATGAAAGAGGAACAACGACCGAAGTTCACAAGATACAACAAAGTAAATCACACTACTGCTCAAACTCTAACTCCCCAGATTCGGGAGAGAGTATAAAGGATGCGAAGATGACGTCTGCGAGGCGTAAAGGTGCACCATGATAAAACCGCCTTGCCAATACTCTAACCCGCTGAAGGATCGGGAGAGTACAGGGGCACTAAAGACTTAACGCCCCCAGAATTTCTGCCCCGCTGAAGGATCGGAGAGCAGCTTAAGAACCGAGCTCGGACTCTAACCCATTGAAGGATCGGGAGAATATAAAGGTGCTAGAGACTTAGCGCCGTTCGAACCTGCTGAAGTACCGGGAGAGTATAAAAGTGCTAGAGACTCAGCACTAAAAGAATTCTTTTCCCCCCATTCTTAAGAAAAAGGGGGCAACACACACATGACTCTAATCAATCCTTAATAAGCCCTGGCCAGGCTTCATATTAATGATTGATTGGGGGCATATACACACACATCTCTGCAAATCCCTACACAGAAATTTCAAAATTTTTTGCCACTAACTTGATTCTTTTAATGGGTTATTTATGACTAAAATGCATTAATTTAAACTCGCAGGTCTGCAGGTTTAGTTCTACTTCCATGTGACTGGTTTATCTGGAAGGGAAACTCTTATCCGTATCACAGGTCTTGTAACAACCCATATTTTTATAACATGTTAAAGTCATAAATCAAGGAAGCATTAAATTTTAAAATAAGAATCAGGGGAAACGGGTTATGCCATTGCGTTCATCTCGGAATTTTGCATGAAATCGAGTCCGAGTTTTTGAAAATCGGAGTCCGTATGACCAAGATATGACCGTCCGAAGTTTCAGGAATTCAAATAAAATAAAACAGCTCGAAAATAAAGCCAGAAATTTGAAATTCAAACTCAGAGAAGGCTGGCAGGAAAATTCCCGCCCATATACCCAGGTCGACTAGGGAGTCGACCCCCCCCAACCAAGTCAACTGGGGAGTCGACTGGGGAGTCGACCCCCCTGACCAGGTCGACTGGGGAGTCGACCTGCCTCCCGAACCTATTTCCTGAGCCAGATGCATTCTAATATATTTAGACTTGTTTCGTGACCAGATTCGTCTGCCTAACCCTATATAAGCAGCCCCCTAGCCTCATTCTCTCCACACCATTTCATTATGTCCTTATGCTGCTTCTAAGATAATCTAAATAATAAGATAAAAAGGAAGAGAAAGGACTGCTCCTTCTCCATCAAGACTACGCTTAGAGATTTGCAAATTGGGGGATTTCAATTAGAACACGATCAATCAAATAGAGATTCAACAATCAAATTCTGCTTTCTAATTCTCGATCCACGCACTGTAAGTTCAAGTTACTTTTAGATAAAAGCTGTAAACTTAATACCCATGTTGTAAATTGGAATTGGATCTATATATGGTAATTGATTCATATCTATTCTTGTTCATCTTGGATCTTGACTTTTGTGAATATTGCTTTGGACCTATTCATGTTGTAAATAAAACTCTCTCATGTCTATAACCTTAACATGCCTATGACGTTGAAACTATTGTTAATGGCCAAGGACTATGACTATGAACATAAGACTACGCCTATGCCTATGACTGAGAACATAAGACTATGCCTATGACTATGAACATAAGACTATGCCTATGCCTATGACGGTGAACATAAGACTATTGCCTATGACTATGACAAGTACAATGGTGGCTAATCACCTATGACTCTTGACTATGAGAATTATTACCTATGATTATGAACATAAGGCTATTATCTATGACCATGGCTTTGAAACTATGGCTGTTAATTGACTATGACTATTTTCCTAGAACTATTCTGGATAATTATCCATGACTATTGTGATTTATCTCTTATGGTTCATAATTATGAGATCTTTGCCTATGACCGTGACTATGACTACTTGGATTAATTACTTAAGACTATTATAGTTGATTGTTCATGCCCATAGTTGAATCCCATGTTGTACAACGAATGTGCAGTTGTTGAATCTCATACCTAGGGTGTGACTTGCTTAGTTTATTCGCTATTATGTACACCAAAGCCATTGGATCCATTATCCTTGTATTTGGCTTGCTCTTGCATGCCTATTCTTTTATGTCAACTTTTATCATGACTATTGCCTTATCTTTCTAGATTTGAAATCCTATATGCTAGTGATGTTGTAACCAATTATCTCAAGTTATATCATGCTAGTCTTATAATCCCTTTTATCGCTTTATGCTCGTCCCTTTTTACCTAACATAGTTTCGATGTTATTCCCTTTATTTCGGGATTTGGATTTATTTGTAGTATAGATCGATTCACATTTATATGCGATGGGAATACGATTTGGGTAGATTAGGCAAAACATGAATTGGTTATGAACATGAATTATGAACTTGATAATAGGCAAAACTTGAAACATGAACATTGTTATAACTTGAGTTTGGATGCGGGCATGAAACTTATCCCTGAAACTTGACACGAACTTGACATGAAACTTGAACATGGTCATGACACTAGAATGAACTTGAAAATGGCCAACTCGAGGTTGGGTTGAGTTTGCGATGTAAATCTACCTGGAACCGCCCGGCAAATCCAGTTACTGCAAACAATAGGATCCAATGTGGGTAGTTGGTCATATCGCGCTTGAAACCCGAGGTCAGACTGAGTTGTGGTGTAAATCTGCCCGGAACCGCCGGGCATATCCAGTAACTACAACAACAGGTCTGATGTGAGAGGTTGGGGTGCATTAATGAATTAAATGCCACATGATAGGGTTAAGTCATGAACATGAAAGACAACACTTAACCAACTTGAAACATGATAGGTAGGGTTAGGTCATGAACTTGAACGATAACACCAAACCGGCTTGACACGTGAATGGTAGGGCTAAGTCACGAACTTAAATGACAACACTTAGCCAATTTGACATGCTAGACTGATAAGGGTTATGTCTCGAATTTAAATGACAACACTTAACCTACTGGACGGAAACCCTAGTTATGCGGTCCATTTCAGCAGTAACCCACTAGATGTATCATGGTACCCTGGAACTAGGTAGGGTGGGGCACGACTACTGGGCTGATTGTAAGCAACCAGAACGACGGCTGTGTGGGTGCGCCAGTGTAGGTTCTAACGGAGTGCGGGCATGCACACACTCCGGAGCAGAAAAAGCAGGCATTGGGCATCAGTAGGTTTATCAGTGCATTCTTGATTCGTGTCGGTGGTTGGCACCATAAGGCTTGACACACTCTATGGTGGACCTAGCACAGGTGACTACATTTGTGATTGGGCCGTATGACACAGAAACACAACGAGCTAGAACTTGTAGGGAGCCGATCGATTAGTGGATCGTTCCGTTGGACCCAGTAATGGGTCATTCACGATTTTGGGCCCAGGGATCATTTCATGATTAATACTTGACATGGGTTGGGCTACTAGTACAGTTGGTGCAGCGAACCTTGAACATGCGATGCTATACTTGACCTATACTTGATTCATCATGTTGTCTTAGTCTATCTTATCCATCTTGACATCGTACTTATGTTTACTTTCAGTTTATACATGTCATGTTAACTTTACCTGTTTTTATGCTGAAAGTCACTTGGACTTACCAGTCTTTACGACTGACCCATTTTCTTTCGCCTCTTTTTCTTTCGTCCCCCCCCCCCCCCAGGTTCTCAGGGAGGAAACTGTAGCACTTAGCTTGGATTCTGCTTGTTTTTCGTCAGCTCATGTACGGTTTGGTCTTGAGCTATGCTATGGCTGCACGTCTGCTATTTTTGGGGAATAATTTACTTTTGTTATTTTAAGTTTATGCTTCTTTATTTAGAACTTGATGTAATGGAATAATGGCAACTTGTACTTTGGATACATGAGGTTTTGTCTCTTTTCTTGAAAGTAATAAGATTTGGTTTTTAATTTCTACCGCTGCTTTATTTATGTTCTGTCTTGTGATATCTCTGTGTATGTTTACCTAGATAATGCTCCACCAAAACTAGTGCATTCCCTTTGTGAGTGACCCTAGCGGAGGTGGGGTGTTATAGGTCTGCAGGTTTAGTTCTACTTCCATGTGACTGGTTTGTCTGGAAGGGAAACTCTTGTCCGTATCACAGGTGGGACAAAAGTCAAGGCTGACAGAGATGGATTATCCCCTTATGGCAGCTATGCTTGCTGCTCAAGATGTTGCACAGAGATGCCAGGAACTTGGAATCACTGCATTGCCTATTAAATTAAGGGCAAGAGAAACAAACTTTAATTTACTAGATGCATATTTACAAAATGAAACAGCTGAAAAAAAGTAAGGGCCATTCTCACGACTACATTTCTTGGCCAGTGGAAAGACTAAAAGCAAAATATGGACTAACAACTGCATCCTATTTACTCTTGGGAGATGGCTTTGATTTCTCCTTCCTCTGCTTCTCCAACTCTTCCTTGCTAGCATCAGATTGGTCGTTTTTCTTCCTCTTCTTTTTGCCGGAAGGAGGGTCCTGTGGAAGGGTGGAAGGCTGAGAAGCAAGTTGTGAAGTTATTGATTTTGCGGAGAGCTTTATGATCAATCCTGTTTTGGGATCCACCTCTGAAATAGGAAGCACATCTAGAGGTCCTAGCTCCTCTTTCTTTATGCCCAGTTGCTTCTCTTGCCTGATATGCCTGGAAGCCAAGGTCTCGTTATCATCACCCTTGGTTTCGCCGGTGATGGTAATGTCATCCTCCTCATCTCCATGGCCACCATCTGTGTCATCCAAAGCAGCAATAACCTCAGCATCCGCAGAGACGTCAGTGCTGGATACCACAGGTGCGACCGTGACCTTCTCACTACCCATGACCTGCTTTGGGATGTCGGAAGCATCAGCATCAGTGCCTCGGGGGACTTCAACTTTCTCTGCCATTTCTTTCTCCTCTATGTCCTTCTCGGCTGGCTTGTCACCTGTATTATGAGAAGCACATGTTATTAGCTCAATTGGCTGCTCCGCAAGGCGACGACAAGTTACAACTGCATTGGCAAACTGCGGAGAGAATATGGAAATACCTTCAGCCGACCCTCCATCCAGATTCACAGCAGAAGCTCCGACAGCCGGGGTAGTTGGAAGCAAGGGAATTAACGGATCGTCGGGATTATATTCCTCAACTTCCGAGGTCTTGGGTCCCGCTGCCGAGCTCGAGCCTTCGTCAACATTATTTTTGCCTTTGGCCTCAGTCTTCTCCCTCTCAACTTCTTCCTGGATTAAACATCTGCCTTTCTCCAAATCCTCGGGCTCGTTACCTTTGAAGAAGGTCTACATTAGTTTGCTCTCATTGATCTCATCAACCTCTAACCGTCGCTTCTCATCCTCGACTATTGCATCCCATATGTTGGCCAAGGTAACATGGTAATCTGGAATCCAGGATATGTCTCCTGTTTTGATGAATTGGCCCAAGAAGTCGAATGTCAACTCTCCAAAACCTTCTATCTCTTTTTCGGCTGCGGTAAGCTTACCAGTAGTGACGGAGGCCGATTCAAGAACACTGTTAGCATTACTCTCGGCAAGAGCTGCTTGCCCCTCAGCTTGGACAAGTTGGTCACTTAAGGTCCCTTTTTCTTTCTTCGCGAGCGCAAGGCTGTCTTTTAAACTCACTCTCTCATTCTCCCAGGCAGCTCTCTCAGCTTCAAAGTGGCCTTGTGCTGTTTTTAAATCAGTGTTGGCCATCCTGATATCCTCTATCTCCTTCTTTAAAGCAATTTCTCTTGGCTATTTGAGTCGAGTTCAGTGTGAAAACGCTTCCTAGCACTCTCAAGCTCTGATTTGTAGTTCTCTACATCCCTCTGCGCCAAGGCCAGTTGGGCCTGCGTATCTTCCAATTCTTTCTCCATTTTGCTCTTGGCCCTTTTATTGTTCTCAATCCTCACTTTGGATCTAGCTGCATCCATTTCTAGACAACGAATGGCATCTGAAAGAAGACCGACGTGCTTTCTCATCATGTCATACTGTTTGGCCGCATGGCATACATACCCTATCACCTCAGTGTCCCAACCACTGGGAACCGACTCTAGATCCGGTACAAACATCATCCTCTCAAAATAAATATCAGGGAAGTCCTTGCGTAAGCGTGCCAGCTTAGCCTGATTTTCGGGACCATGAACGACGTCCCATGTGGCAGGGATATCTAAATCGTGATCACTAGAGGAAACCAGAGTCTCCTTCCCCTTCTTCACAATCTGGCCCTCGTCCTTATTTTTGTCTTCCGGCACTTGTTGTTTTTTAGAAGATTTGGCGTGAGAAGGCGTACTTTTTGGAGGGGTCAAATCCCTAGGAAGTTGCTTGCCCCTAGTTGGTGGCAACGGACGACTATGAGACTTTCCGGAACCTTGCTTGGACGATGACCGGGATCATGTGGAATAAGACTGGTGAGGATCGCGAAGCCGATGACTATCTCTTCCTCGGCTATCACTGCGGACATGCCCGGGATCTGGGTGGAGACTAGGTGTGCCCTCACGGAGGGAGCGATAAGAGTAAGATCTTTTGCGAGCCATCTTACCTGCAAAAGAAATGAGTACATATTAGAATCTGGAATACTGGCAGTATGAGAGTGTTGTGTCAAGTAGTGCATGTGATTCGTGCATCCCGTGAAATTCCCCCTAACCGACCAGTGCCCAGAGATAGGCTCATCTTTGTGACTTCTTTTTCCCCGATCGGGGCATTTGCTTCTTCGGAAGTAGGAAAGAAGGGCTCCTCTCCAAAGTCCTCATGTGTATAGATATCGTCTGGTAAAGGAATTTTATTCAACTCCCCATTTATCTGCTCCTCTGTCAATTCGTCATGATCCACCGGTTCAACTGGCAATGAAGCTTTGGGAGGAGAATTCCTCTGAGAGGTCGGGATATCCTTAGGCTCATCACCCCGGACCTCAACTCCTTTACTTACATCTAATTCCTCATCATGTTAACCAATTGTCAGGGAAGGACTCTTGTGGATTTTAGTTGTCTCTGTAACCTGTGATCTTCCTTCTCCGTCAGCCGAGGGCACATATTTGTAAGGTTTACCACCCGCGCCAAGTCCAAATCTTATATCCAGAAGGTGATGTTTGTGGAGATTCTCGTCAATAAGGCACTTCTTTATTTTCAAGAAATCGGAGGAACTGTTGAGAAGGCAAGACAATCTGTCTTCATACACCGAGCCTTCTGTCTTTGGGAAAGAGTGATCTGTGCGGAAAAAGGAAATATGTTAAAACTTTGATCATTTAACTAAGCCATTCATTCGAAGGCCCAACACTTACTTGACTGAGTCCATTTCCTCGAGCACCCTGCCTATAGTTTTATGTAAAACCAATCAGCTTTGGCATCCCCTATATTACTAAAACCATCCGTTACCACTTTCCTGTCGGCCATTGATTCGAAATAAGAAAAATTTAGAGTCTCCTTGGAACGATGCTTGAAAAGGTAGTAGAATTTCAGGTCTTTAAAGGTAAGCTCGGTTTGCAGGATTTCCGCATAGGTGACATATAGAGTATACAAGGCTGTGTAGGCATTAGGATGAAGTTGCATCCGGGCAATCCGTAAATGCTTGAGGAGATCAACAACAATTGGGGGAAACGGAGGAATAGCGCCTACCCAACACATGAGTCGGCTGATAGCCATATATCCTTCGGGGGCTAAGTGAGGTCTATCTTCCCCCTCTGGAATTTTCACATCACTCCCAGGAATCCCATGCCTCAAACAGATTTTATCCAGCTGTGGCTTGTCTAATTTGGAAGCTAGAGAATCGGTAAATTCTTCTATCTCCTTAACACCCGAAATCTCATCAGGAGCTCTTTCATCTTCGTCCTCAAAAGACGTATCTTCAGAAGTAGTTGAATCTACATCGGTCTTGGTCTCATAATCAGAATTATCTCCGTCCGAGTCTGAGGGAAGCACTGTAGGATCATCATGTTTCGAGGTCTCTTGTTCTATATCTTCCTCTGGTCTCTCGGTCACTTGTTTATCAGACATAGCTGTGTTGGCGAATGAAAATTAGAAATACAGTTACCCGGCCCCCGTGTGTGCAAGTGCAAGTGTGTGTGCCCGTGCATACATTAAGGAAAAGCATACAAATTAGCAAGATCATCGAAGTATTAGCCGTCATATGCAGTTAAGTTATGTTGTTGTCCAGTTCAGAAAGTCTCAAGGGCTCTAGCCTAACTGTCCATTAATATACCAGAATCAAGTTGCATTATTTATTTGGTAAGTTCGTCGGATCGTGATATGTCTTTAAATCGCAAAACAAGGCCTGGATCGTGATGTGTCTCTGGATCGTGATACATCTTTGGATCGCGAAGCAGACAGGGTCGCGAATCGAACCAGGCCGTGAAGCAAGGGTCGGATCGTGGTATGTTTATCGCGATCCAGGGATTCCCGCCCTCTCGTGACCCAGTAACATATTCATCATCGCGACCCGATCCACCCATTAAATTCCACTCCTCTCATCTGCCGTAACGACCCGATCCGTTCTCCAAGTCCCACTTATTCCATCTACCACCATCACGATCTGCTGCCTCGCCATCGCCACGACCCAACCTGACATGCTCCTCCTTCTTCTTCCTTCTCCCTCTTCTTCTCCTCTGAACTCGAATAGCCTGCACCTATGGTGCCAGATCAACCTCCAAAGCCTCGAATGCCGCAAAATTCTGCTACTTTCTCCTCTCAAATCGGTGAAAATTGGAAAGAAACGGAAAGGGAGAAATATTAAAGCCTTAGTAGCGTAGTTACCTGTTTTTTCTAACTTAAATCGGCAGAAGAAATTGCAAGATAGGGCTGGGGTAGAAGGAAGAGTTGAAGGCGGCTGCAAAGAGGAAAGGAGGAAAGGAGGAAGAAGGGTTTGGTTTATATAGGTAAACCCACGACCCTTAGTCTTCCTATTCTTGTCCTATTCGGACCGCGGAGATGGATGGGCTATAAAGCAAAGCCCATCATGCTACGTGGGGAAGCCCGAACGTTCATTGAACTCGAGAAAAACATTTCATCCTATGGGTCATGAGGTGCTTGCGCGATCCGGACCGACAAATAATAGTCAGAGGTAAAAACTCATAAAATACTTGTGAAAGTTCAGAAGTTTACCTGGCAATTCGACAACGAAGCCCCCAAGGACTTCAGAAATAAGAATTATCCAATAAACAAAGAAATGATTGAAGATTTAACTGGATATTTATACTGGTCAAAAGACACGACCATTCGAAGCTATGTGACATTCCAGACAGACACGACCGCTAATTCATATCGTTCTATGGAAAGATGTCTCTGCAATTTCGAAGCATGTTCCATCCTCGATAAAACATACTTAGAGGGGTCAAAATGTTGGCTAGCTTGTTTGACCAAGCCACCAAGGTTCATACACAAGAAGAAAGTATGAAGCGTCACGCCTCTAGTCCATGAAAACTCGATCGCGGTCACTCGCCTGTCATCAGGTCGCGATGCCCTATCGGATCGCCATGCCCTTACACGAACCGATACATCTTTGTTAGCTCGATCCGATCCGAGCTCCAGAAACTAGAAAATGAAGGCTATGATTAATTCTACCACGATCCGAGAATGCATGATCTCATGACACCTGTCCACAACTGTCATATTGACCAATTCTTCCTCAAACTACGAACCAGTCCAAGATTCTCGGGATTTGTTCCACGTATGACCGCGATCCGCCTGAAGAAATCAGCTATAAACAGCCCAGAACTTGGCATTTTTAGGACTTTTTGGCAATTGAGTGCTCTGATTCCACCATTATCATATATCCATTACTTTCATTCAGAGTTACCTCGAAATTACTGAGAGAATATTAATTGTAAAAGCGAGATTGAGAGACAATCTATTGATTGTACTTTGATTTCAAGTATAATCATCGATATAAAGTGGACGTAGGCTCGTTAACGCCGAACCACTATAAATCTTGTGTCTTTTCTGCTTTTTCTTCATATTTTAGCTATAATTCTCTATAGATCAAAACAATTTGGGTGTTAGAGCCAATTTTGGATCTAACATTATCCAAACAATATCCAGGATCCTTAATTTTTACCAATATAGAAATATTAGTGCATAAAAATATTTTGATATATATATATATATATATATATATATATATATATATATATATATCCCCCTTGCCTTGTATCAGAGTAGGAAGAAGGCAAGAGATCCATTGATCTAATTAAAAATTAATGTTTAACACAGATATAGTAAAAATGATACCTAAATGTATACTAAAATGATACCCATGTGCTCATAAAAATAATACTTATTAAAAATGATACTTCAGAGTATAGAAAAATGATACTGTGTGACTACAGAAAATAATACTCTCATAAATGATCCTTAGAAATATAACGATATGATCCTTTAAAAATAACACTTATAAAAAAGATATTTTAAATCTTAATAAAGTGATACTCTCAAACTGAGCATTTTAAAATCTGAGTACCATGAACATGTACAACTGATATCATGCAACTATACTCCTTTAAATTGACTCCAGATTGACTAATACTATAATATTAGTAAATCTTCATACTTAAAACGTATGTTTTTCCAACTCAACTCATGAAATGATTATATTAGAATATCTCTTCAATTCAGTTAACAACATACACTTTGCATTTCATTCATCTAACATTAAAACATCTTAACTTAATAATTACAAAGCTAATTCATAGATTTTCTTTAGAGATTCATACAAATATCATAGTTCAAAGCTTTTATTTTCTACTCAAGCATGCTAATCATCCAAGAAAACTGCAAACTCCTTAAACTAGATCTACTTAGCTTCATAACTACCAGAAAAAGCATTAGAGGTTGCCTTATTATAAAATGAGACACCCCATTTGCCATGAGCAAATAAGGTCAGACTACTAATGTCCAGTATGAGTATTCCATTAAAACATAATGATAATAAAATCCAAGACATAATTTTTATGAAGAATTTACTTTACAAGACATACTCCTTTCATATTGCTAAATATTCTTGTACAGGTGCCCACTTACTTGTTCATAAAACACAAGTCATTGACATACAAAATCAGTACAGGCAGCTCAATCAAGCATTCATACATACATACATAACAGGTTAATCAACCCTGTAAATGATCATGTTTAATATCCATAACTGTAGGAAACTTTTCCCAGGAATACTCAAGTTCCTTTTTACACCTATTTCCTAGCATTTTCAGTTATTTAATTCCATGGCCTCACCTGCATTAGGGATCACTAGGGCACATTGCAGTACTTTACTTCACACTACTATACAAGGATCTCAGGACCAAAATTAGGCCATGCACCAAACTTGCAACTCAAATACAAGCCATCCCGCAGTCATCTTGACCAAAATAATCCTTAGTTAATTTACTAAGTGTTCATGTATATCTTCAGTGACTAATTACCCAAATAAGGCATCCTAACATGGTTAGACTCACTGTATAATAATATGGATTTCATAGGAATCACTCCAAACAATCACAATAAATTATTTAGGCAAGAACATAAACCATTCAAGCATAAATATAATTCATACAATGCAGCTGGGTAAATTTCAGAAAATAATTCATCCAGAGATTTAACTAGTATAAATCCTTGTTTAATCATGACAATATATATATATACAATTTATCTGAGAATACATTTGGTTTTAATCTGTGGCTTTAGTAATATTTTTGAGAGATTTTGGGCCACTATGCATAAACTGGTCTCAAATAAATTTCAAAACCTAGCTGAAACACAATGGTTGTATTCTTGACAAGAGATCAGCACATAGAAAATATATTGCTCTCTAAATCAATCACTTACAGAGCCTCATCACTTATACTTCAGTATATTGCAGCCCATATAAATGTTTTCATTGAGGATTGCCACAGATTTATATCTTTTGCATATTCAGATTCAATAAAACTTCAAAGGTATCATTTCAAAGGTGTTTAAGGGATCGTGTCTGAATAAATAACTTCAGATCCATGAGGTTAAACTCAGTGATGAACTTAAATAAAATCAGTAATATATTCTTCAGTTATATATATAAACAGATGAGAAAATAAATCTAGAAAACAAACTTAACAATGTGATCTTATAAAATAGTGGCTGTCTCTTATTTAGGACTTAATGCCATTTACTTTTAAGTGAGAATACTCACCAATTTCCTCCTTCTAAGCTAGGAAAAACTCAAAAAATCTTTGCTTTATCCCCAAGTTTCCCTTCTCCCTTTGAAAATAGATTTTTATGGATTTATATTGTTTTATATTAGGCAGTTGGATTTTTTCCCCGGCTACCCTTACTTATATTATCAGTTTTTCTAGGGTTTCAGGGCTTTAAAATGTCAGTTCTACCCTTCAACAAATCATGCCATATGTGTGAGTGTTATTTATATGATTTAACTCTATTTAAATAAAAGTGCTCGGGTGTAAATTGCTTAGCTTTTACAGGAAAAAGAAAATGCTTTAAAAACCATTTTCCCTCCAAAACAAGTTATGCCAAAACTATTTTCCCCCCTTTTCTAAATCTGGTCATACGCTATTTAAATCTGGGTACACTTGTTTTGCCATTTACATGTATGTACTTTATCCCGAACCCATTTTACATTTTTACACTAAATTAATTCATGCATTTTAACTTAAAGTTTACTGGAAACCCTTGTGTACACACACACATTTGAATCATAACACATACGTCCTGGAATTAGAGTACTGCCTTGTGCATATTCTTTGTTGTACACATGTGCACACACAAACTCATACCTGCACACAGTCCCAAGGCCTTACTAACTCCCTACAAAATTTCAATAAATAATTTAAACCATGTCAAAATAATTTCTAACAACATGTTGGGTCATTACAAAAACCCCAACTTTTAGGAATTGTGTCCTCACAATTGTCTTCATAATTGAAATAAAATTTCAACTTAATTTAGAAATTGCAAACATATTCATCAATTAATTAAATTGACCAAGCAAGCATAAGTCACATACTTATGAAATAAAAGAAAATGTTACCTTCAATTGGTAAACAGTTTAGGATAATTCACCCTAATCTTGTCTTCTAATTCCCATGTGCAATCATTTGGATCAATACTCCATTGCACTTTCACAAGCTTCAAGTTTTTATTTCTCAGTTTCTTCACATCTTGGGCCAAGATTCCCACTAGCTCTTGTTCAAAAACCAAATCTGGCTTCACCTGAATCTGGGATGAGGTTTCCAAAATATCATTTTTGTCATGAACCCATCTTCTCAATTGTGATACTTGAAAGGCATTATGCATCCCTTGCATATCTTCTGGAAATTCTAATTTGTAGGCTAAAGTTCCAATTCTGTCCATAATCTTATATGGTCCAATGTTCCTAGGGATCAGTTTTCCTTGTTTTCCAAACCTTAACACCTTTTTTATTGGTGAAATCTTGATGAAAACAAAGTCACCTACCTGGTATTCAACTGGCCTTCTTTTCTTATCTGCATATTTCTTTTGTCTGTCTTGTGCAGCTGCCATCCTCTTCCTTATCAATGCAATCTTCTCAGTTGTTTCCTTTATGTATTCAGGGCCTAAAACTGTTCTCTCACCAGTTTTAACCCAACATATTGGAGATGAGCATGGCCTGCCATATAAAGCTTCAAATGGTGCCATTCCTATAGTACTTTGATAACTGTTATTGTACGTAAATTCAGCTAAATGGAGTTGTTCTTCCCAATTACCCCCAAAGTCTAAAATACAAGCTCTTAATAAATCCTCATGTACTTTATTAACCACTTCAGTTTGTCCATCTGACTGTGGATGGTAAGTTGTGCTCATGCAAAGCTCACTTCCCATAGCCTCTTGAAAACTTCTCCAAAACTTGGTTGTAAAAATAGTGTCCCTGTCACTTACAATGGTCATGGGTATACCATGTAATTTCACTCTTTCCTTCATAAATTTTTGAGCCAGTTTTGGTGCATTTCTATCTGCCTTCACTGGTATAAAATGTGCTACTTTAGTTAGCCTATCAACCACTACCCATATACTAGTATTTCCTCTTTTTGATCTTGGTAGACCATCTACAAAATCCATGGAGATGTCCTCCCACTTCCACTGAGGTATACTTAATGGTTGCAATAAGCCTGAGGGTCTTTGTGTCTCTGCTTTTACCTGTTGGAAAACTACACATTTGGCTACAAATTTTGCTACGTCTCTCTTCATCCCCTTCCACCAATAATTCCTCTTAAGATTGTGATACATCTTAGTGCTTCCTGTGTGTATAGAATATTTTCTCCTATGAAATTCATTTAAAATTTCATCTTTCAATTCTGGGTTATCAGGTACCCAAATTCTATTTTTATTTCTTACATATCCCCTCTCATCAATGTGCAGGTCTTGCATTTCTTCTCCTGCCTCCAAAAGAGTTTTCTTCTCTAAAATAATAGGATCTTCATTTTGCATGTTTCCTACCTTTAGAATCAAATCAGATTGCAAGGTAACCATACTTAATCTTCCCATATTTTCTTGTGCATCATGCACCTCCATGTGCACACCATTATTCTCTTTTATTTCAAGATCAGTGAGGATCATTAAATCTATAAATTCCTCTATCATCATCAAACTTATTTTTGCATGTTTCCTGCTCAAAGCATCAGCTACTCTATTTGCTTTTCCTGGTGTGTAGATTATCTCAAAATCATATGCAGCTAAAAACTCCACCCACCTATGCTCCCTCATATATAAATATTTTTTTGAAAATAAATATTTCAAAGATTTATGGCCTGTATAGAGCTCCAATTTTTCTCCTAACAAATAATGTCTCCATAATTTCAAAGCATATACTACTGCAGCTAATTCCAGATCATGTGTTGCATACCTGGTTTCATGGGGTTTCAATTGCCTTGATGAATATGCCACTACCTGACCTTCTTGCATCAGTACTACTCCCAAACCATACCCACATGCATCTGTTAAATGGTTAAATCATGATTCCCCTCTGGTATTCTCAAGACAGGTGCATTCACTAATTCCTTCTTCAATTCTTCAAAAGCTTTCTCACATTTTTCTATCCAAACATAAACTTGATTTTTCCTAGTCAGAGTAGTCAGTGGTGTTGAGATTTTAGAAAAATCTTTAATAAATCTCCTATAATATCCAGCCATTCCCATAAATGATCTAACTTTACTCACTGTTTTAGGTCTTTGCCATGTCTGTATGGTTATCACCTTACTAGGATTCACAGAGATACCTTGTGTAGAAATGACATGCCCAAGAAAATTCAATTCTTCTTTCCAAAATGTGCATTTAGAAAATTTTGCCTTTAAATTATTCTACCTTAATCTGTTCAAAACTAAATGCTAATGATTTTCATGCTCTTCCTTTGTCTTGGAATAGATCGGAATATCATCTATAAAAATTAGCACAAACTTATTCGAATATTCCCTGAATGTCCTATTCATTAAATCAACAAAATAAGATGTTGCATTAGTAAGTCCAAATGGCATTACCAAAAATTCATACAATCCATATCAAGTGTTGAATGTTGTGTATTTAATACTAGAATTCTCTACCTTCATTTGGTGAAAACCTGAGGCTAAATCAAGCCTAATAAACACCTTGGACCCAACCAATTGATAAAAAAGAACATCAATTCTTGGTAAAGGATATTTATTCTTGATGGTTAGTTTATTTAATTCCCTGTAGTCTAAACATAACCTCAAAGAACCATCTTGTTTCTTCACAAAAACCACTGGTGCACCCCAACAAGAATTACTTGGTCTTATAAAACCTTTTTCCTCTAATTCTTCCAACTGTTTCTTTAATTCAATCAGTTCTCTTGGCCTTATTCTTATGGGCTTTTTAATCACTGGGGATGCCCCTGGAATTAAATTAATTTGAAACTCTACTGGACTGTTATTTGGGATACCCTTTACTTCCCCAAAAACATTCAAATATTCATTTACTATGGGGATGTGTTCTATTGAAAATTCAGTAATTTCATCACCGACCCCACATAAATGAAATATCTTTCTTTCCTTAGCTGATTCACAAAGAACTGTAATTCTTTGTCTCTTACTATTTTGAAGTGAAATAGTGGATGTTTCTAAATTAATTATAGCCCTATGTTGCTTTAACCAATCCATACCCAATATGATACCTATATCTGGGTAATTCAAAACATATAAAGTAGAAATGAAAACATCCCCTCCTATAATTAATTCTGCATCCACACAAATCATATCCAAAGCACAAGAACTTCCTAGAGGGCTTTTAACAAATAATGGTTTCTCTAGAAAAATACAATTCAGTTTCAAGGTTTTAACTATATCATGGGAGATCAAAGAACGTGTTGCTCCTATGTCAAAAATTACTGAGATAGGCATTTGAAAAATAAATAATATACCTTCCATTTGTCCAAGATTTTCTGCACTAGATTCCACAATAGGTTTGCCTTGCTGCTTACTCTCAGGGCAATTTTTCTTCAAATGGCCTTCCTTTCCACAAATATAACACTTGAATGCTCCACCCTTCAACTCTGGACACCTTGGTTTGATATGTCCCTCTTTGCTACAGTGATGACACACCATTTTCTGCTTATTTTCACCAGTTTTAACCTCACTGGTTTTCTTACTTCTAGCATCTTTTGGCTTCTTTTTATATGGGTGGTACTTCCCCTTCCCCTTTTTTAATTGTTGTTCTTAAAATTCCTGAACTTCTCCCTTTCGTTATCATGTTGTTCAAAGTTCAAAGACAAATCTATGACTTGATCAAAAGTCTTGTCAGCATGGGGTAACATAGCTTTACTTATACCTAGATTTAGTCCTTTGATATATCTTCTTTTTTTAGATGCTTCATCAGCAACTAACTTAGCTCCATACTTTGATAATCCTTCAAATTTCTGAGTGTACTCTATGATACTTAAACTTCCTTGTCTAAGCCTGATGAATTCTTTAAGCAAGGCTGCCTTAGCAGATGCAGGTACAAATCTTGCTTTAATTAATTCCTCGATTTGATTCCAAGTGATGTCATTATCAGCTCTTCCAGTTATAATTACCTCCCACCATCTCAAAGTTGCTCCTTTTAACTGTCTAGAGGCTACTTCCTCCTTCTTTGATCATCCAATTGCATATCCCCAAAAATCCTTTCTAAGGTTCTAAGCCAAACCTGGACTTCCATTACACTTTCAGTCCCTTCAAAGCCTTTGCCTCCTAAATGAGCATAAGTCTTAAGCAATTTGGAGAGCTCTTCATGTGGATTCTCAGGTCTGTGCCCTATTCCTTCTCTTAGTGCATTAACTAACTCTTGCATATTCACCATAGGTGCTCCTCTTCCCCTTCTTGCCATGTGTCTTAAGTGAAAGAGAACTTGGGTTAGCTAATCTCCTACTCCTATATGGTATTATACCCCCATATATGCATACAACAATCAAGAACACACAAGCAACCAAGCATACAAATTTCAACCAAATTATTCTATCACCTGATAATAAAATAAATAATGTCTATGTCTTTAATTAACACAGCTCTGATACCATAATGAGATGACCCTATATTTATATAAAACTTTCTAGCCTGTTTTTTTTTACATGGAGTTTTCTAATTTAGAATTACAAGACAGAGCCATCCTTATCCAAACAATATCCAGGATCCTTAATTTTTACCAATATAGAAATATTAGTGCATAAAAATATTTTGATATATATATATATATATATGAAGATATATATATCCACCTTGCCTTGTATCAAAGTAGGAAGAAGGCAAGAGATCCATTGATCTCAATAAAAATCAATGTTAAACAAAGATATAAAATGATATCTAAATGTATACTAAAATGATACCCATGTGCTCATAAAAATAATACTTATTAAAAATGATACTTCAGAGTATAGAAAAATGATACTGTGTGACTATAGAAAATAACACTCTCATAAATGATCCTTAGAAATATAAAGAAATGATCCTTTCAAAATAACACTTATAAAAATGATATTTTAAATCTTAATAAAGTGATACTCTCAAACTGAGCATTTTAAAATCTGAGAACCCATGAACATGTACAACTGATATCATGCAACTATACTCCTTTAAATTGACTCCAGATTGACTAATACTATAATATTAGTAAATCTTAATATTTAAAACATATGTTTTTCCAACTCAACTCATGAAATGATCAAATTAGAATATCTCTTCAATTCAGTTAACAACATACACTTTGCATTTCATTCATCTAACATTAAAACATCTTAACTTAATAATTACAAAGCTAATTCATAGATTTTCTTCAGAGATTCATGCAAATATCATAGTTCAAAGATTTTATTTTCTACTCAAGCATGCTAATCATCCAAGAAAACTGCAAACTCCTTAAACCAGATTTACTTAGCTCCATCATTACTTGAAAAAGCAATAGAGGCTGGCTCATTATAAAATGAGACACCTCATTTGCCATGGGAAAATAAGGTCAGACTAATGTCTGGTATGAGTATTCCATTAAAACATAATGATAATAAAATCTGAGACATATTTTTTTTAAAGAATATACTATAAAAGACATACTCCTTTCATATTTCTAAATATTCTTGTACAGGTTCCCACATATTGATTCATAAAACACAAGTCATTGACATACAAAATCAGTACAGGAAGCTCAATCAAGCATTCATACATACATACATAACAGGTTAATTCACCCTGTAGATGATCATGTTTAATATCCATAACTATAGTAAACTTTTCCCAGGAAGACTCAAGTTCCTTTTTACACCTATTTCCTAACATTTTCAGTTATTTAATTCCCTGGCCTCACCTGCATTAGGGATCACTGGGGCACATTGTAGTAATTTACTTCACACTACTACACAAAGATCTCAGGACCAAAATTAGGCCATGTACCAAACTTGCAACTCAAATACAAGCCATCTCTCAGTCATCTTGACCAAAATAATCCTTAGTTAATTTACTAAGTGTTCATGTATATCTTCAGTGACTAATTACCCAAATAAGGTATCCTAACATGGTTAGACTCACTGTATAATAATATGGATTTCATAGGAATCACTCCAAACATTCACAATAAATTATTTAGGCAAAAACATAAGCCATTCAAGCATAAATATAATTCATACAATGCAGTTGTGTAAATTTCAGAAAATAATTCATCTAGGGATTTAACTAGTATAAATCCTTGTTTAATCATGACAATATATATATATATATACACACTTTATCTGAGAATACATTTGGTATTAATCTGTGGCTTTAGTAATATTTTTGAGAGATTTTGGGCCACTATGCATAAACTGGTCTCAAATAAATTTCAAAACCTAGCTGAAACACAATGGTTGTATTTGTAACAACCCGGAAAATCTAAGCCAATTTAAATTTTTTAATTTGGTTATTTTAATGAATTTTGAACATCTAAAAAATAAATTATTTTAAATAATAACGACCAAAAATTTGTTTTGATCGAAGTTATAGCGAATATATTTATTTTGAAATATAAACAAGGTTTGAAATGGCGCGGCAGTTCGAAAATTTGAATTCAAAATTTGATTGAATGTACAGGATGCAAAATAAGTCGGATTTCGGCGAAACAAGAAATATTTAAATCTGTTTGAGAATGTCTTTCGAATGAATCTAAAAGATCGAAATTTCATAGCAGCAATCAAAAGTTATGGCCAAATCAATTTTCAGAAAGGTCGCAGTGAAATTAATATAACCCTTGAAAATATTGATTTTGCAAACGACCTCAGAATTTGACGAAACAACTTTTGTTGGATCCGGGATGTCAAATTATTGCTAAGTTTATTTTTCTAGAATTTTTGAAGTCAATCTGTGAGCGTGGCAAGGAAAAATGTGTTTGGTTGATTTCAGTCAAATCGAGTCAACCAGAAAATGGCCATTTTTCAAACAGTCTCAGAATTCGACGAAATTAGTTTTGTTGGGACCGTATCGTCACAACATAGCCATATATAATTTTTCTGGAATTTTTAGAAGCAGTATTTGGCCCTGGCAAATTAAAATGTATGTTCAAAATAGAATTTGAATGTTTTAGATCTTAATTTGAAGAATAACCGACTGTAATAGTCGAATTGGCCTACGAAACATATCCCATTGTGTTCGGAATGGGGGTATTTAGCTAGGGGCGACAGTCATTGGGTTTGAATTGGTGATCGTATGTGACGAGGGGTATTTTCGGATTTAAATAAATTAAATATAAATATAAAAACCACGGCCCAATCAGATTTCATGTTCCCAAACCCGCGTTGACCAAAAAACCCGACACCCTCCTGTGAACGATGAAAAAAGCCTTCCAACTTCTCTCCTCGATTTCTCGTCCATCCCTCAACAAAATCGAGCGCCACCACCCACGTTTTGAAGCCCTCTGAACGAGCGGGCTTTAAATCCATATAACACTCACCTTCTCTTGTGGTGTTTTTGGCTCGGATCGAGCTCCTAAAGCCAGGCCGCGTCGATCGGGATTACGCCGCCACCAGGGACTCGAGCTCGACATAGAGCATGGCGCCGTGAAGCCCCTTCCAAGCTCTTCGGAGCTGCATAACCTGATCGACCTATAGCGCAACGGATTGGACGAAAGATTCCACCCTAGTTTTGAATCAAAGAGCTAAGGTACGACTGTTTAATTTATAAACTGATTTCAACATTCAAAAACCGTCGCAAAACATGAATGACTTCTAAAAATCATATCTTTTTCATTTCTTGTCGAAATTCAGTGAGACAAGAGATACCGGGACCGTGAGGACGTCTTCTACATTCTAGAAGAGACCGAATATTTTTTGAGCTTGCTACAATTTTTGGCAATGCGAAAAGCAAAGTGAGATTTTTGAATTATAAATGATATGGAATGACGATGTATAAATTATACGGTCGATGTATGAGTTATATAAGCATTGTACACCTCACGTATAAGCGTTGTATAAGTTGTACGTGCGGTGTATAAGTTATATATGCGTTGTAAAAAAATTCACATATGAGTCGAAATGGAAGTGAAATATACTTATATATATATAAATACGCCCCTCGTCCACAAACCATGGACGATATTTATTGGTTGTGATTGTTGTGAAAATTGGTTGATAGCGAATGGTTGATTAGAATTGTTTTTGGTTGGAATTGTTTGATAGTGGTTGAAAAATACCCGTTTGTGGTTGAGAATTATTTTGGTTGAAACCACATAGGATTAGTTTGTGGAAATGAAAGAAATAAAACATGCCACCTGCGTGCGAACAAGATGCATGAATCCCCATTGTCAAAAACCGTAAGGTTTTAAGGTAGACCGAGGAGCCGTCTTCGAGATGGTGCCGGTTTAACTACCCTGCCGTTATGCTGCCGAAATTTCCTGAAATATTCATGTGTTTGATTTATTTTCATGTGTTGAATTTATTTTCTTGTGTTGAATAAATTGTTTAGATAACAAAGATCACATTTTCATTACGCGTACGAAGTATATGAAAAATTCATGTGTTGAAATATTCATGTGTTGAGATATTCATGAGTCAAATAACATTCATATATTGAATAAATTCTTTGAAAGGGCAAAATCACATTTTTACTATATATAGGAACTGTATAAAATATTCTTGTTTTGAATAAATTGTTTTAACAATAAAAATATCATTTTTATCTTATGTATGAAGTATATAAAATATTCTTGTTTTAAATAAATTGTTTTAACAATAAAAAAACAAATTTTTATAAGATATACGAAAGCTAAAATCTTTTTTTTTGAAATAAATTGTTTTACAAATAAAAATCACATTTTTACTATTTATATGAACTGTTAAAAATAGTCATGTGTTGAAATAAATATCTGTTGGATAAAAATATCATTTTTATCACATATATGAGATGAAATAGTTTTTGAAATCGAAGAACGAATTATATTTATGTATAAATATATGAATATAATTAAAATAAATCGAATAATGAAGCTGTAGTTCGTATTTTGAAACCGTGATTTCAAACGATTATTGCGGGAGATCCGACTGTCGGATTTTCCCGAAACCGAGACCGTTGGGTTCGCTTTGTAAATATCTTTCCAACGATACCAACTTTGCAAAGATCCAACAGTCAAAATTTCAGATATGTGTAAAACAAATCTGAAGAAAAACAGCGCCATGGTCGGCATATGGCCTGAAGCGTCGTTTAAACAGAATGGGCTATTTTTAATTAAATAAAAATAGAGAAAAATCGTTATAAAATATTATAAATGATATGGAATGAAAATGAACTGATTTAAATTCTAAATATATGTGAATTATTTGAAAAGGCCGAGTTATATCTCATTTCAAATAATTGGTTGACGATAAGAATTCAATGATGAAGACAGTGGTCGAAGATCGGAAAGCTCCACATCGTTTGGGTGATTACTGATGTCTTGATTGGGAGGCATCCCAAAATGCAGATAATAAGTGGTGATCGTTCAGACGTACTTGGAAATCGACCGGATGTGCGAGGTACTAGGTGCCTCCGGTTGCGTTCAGACCCGGAACGGACTTGTAAATGGACTGTGTGTCTGACATTGGATTTCATTTTGTGTGATTGATAGCTATCAGTTGCATGGCGTGAATTTCCTGTGTGGCATTCTAAGATGCAGTGATCAAGGTTTCTGTTGAAAAGAAAAGTCTTGTGGTTGAAGATCAAAGCACCGCCTGCGTGGCATAGCTTTGTGTATAACGTTAATTCGCGAGCCTCACGCCCTGGTATGAACCAGAAACGGGAGAAGACATCAGGGAGGACATGTGTTTCCTTCTAGCTAGAGGTGGTGTCGGTGCTTAAACTGGCTGACATTTATACCATTTTCACCTATGTGGTTTTTGTTGTTGCAAGGCGCCTCGGTTATATCGGTCGATCCGGGACTGATGGAGTCATTCGTTGGCTCATTTACGCCCCAAAGGGTGGGAAAACGCAGTGTTCAGGCATTTTAATCCACATCGGTGGACCGACCCTGACGATCCAAGGGCTCACCTGTGTTTGTGTCCTGATACTCGGGCTAGACAGTCTCGAATCGGTGAGGACTATCTTTTGCCTCGGTTCATAGATGGAAATCCAAACTTCCAATACGACATCGTGCGGTTTTGATTGTATACCTATATGGCGACATAGTGGTATGCGGCACTTATGCCGTCAATGATTGTTATTTATGATTGTATATAAAATTAGAAACTAACTGGAAAGGAGCTAAGATGGGTGGTTTCCTGGGTATTGGTCTGATGTTGGTTTTGGCCTTCGGGGTTAATACTTAGGGAATTGTTCTCTTACAAATTTACGGTTGGAGTCTGATTAATAATTAAACGATAAAATAATATCAAATGTCTTTGTTTCATACGTATCAAGCATATTTTGGCCAATATAAGGTAAAACTCTATCCTCCGGTTTGCGTTGCATTGTGTGATGGGACTTGAGTCTTATATCGGCTTCATTCTTTATAAAAAGCATGGCGTTGTTTAAAGATTTACCTTATGATTTGCACTGGCAATCACTGGAGTAAACCCATTCCGCGAAAGTGGCGTGATCCTATGATTTGCCTAGTTATTATTGTTTAACTAGTTTAGTAGATTTCTCATACCAGTCCCATGACTAACTCGTAGTTTGTTTCACTTGCAAACTCGGGTGCCCTTATTTCTACATGGGCAGCCTTGTATTCAGGTTTTAGCAGACTCATTCTGGACATCTATGGAGTTGGAGATGGTTCCTTATCATTTCTATTTACTGTTTCAGGCACTGTTATGTATATTATGTTTGATTCCGCTGCAGACATTTTATATTGAACTGAAACTGTATTTTGTACTAAGTATGATCTTGTTATACTGTGTAACTCTGATGATGTTGTGTATTCAGTGTATTCTGCTGTTCATTATCTGGTGTATTTCTATATTTCTGTTCTGCTGTTATTTGTTTATATGCTATATTCCAAAGATTACCCTTGCCACCGTCGTACGGGGTTTGGGGTTGTCACACGTGTTATCAGAGCTCTGGTTAAGCTTAGTTCTGGAATATAACATATTAACGAACTCGTCAAAAATAGAACCAGTAGTGTTCTAGGACGAATAACTCATTACAGATAGCATTAGTAATATCCTAGTATGAGTATAGCAGAATGAAATACACCCCAGTAGACACATTTACATTAAAGTATATGTCTCTATGTTTTATAATATCTATTCTATTGACCTGACACTTGGTCTTCCATTTGCAGAAGTACTAGAAAATGAGTGTCAGAAATATAAGAAGGAAAGCAGAACCAGATCTAGAAGCTTTATTAAAGAAATATCGAAATCTGGGTGGAGTATCATTCTCGGGCAATGAATCCATAAGTCAAACTCAAGATTGGATGCGTTCTGCTGAAAGAATTCTTGAGCGTCTCCAACTAAGAGATGATCAGAAAAGGTTACTGGCATCTTGGGCACTCAAAGACGAAGCTTTGTTCTGGTGGGAAACAGTTATTAAGGAAGATCCAAAAGGTAATATTACCTGGGATAGATTTAAAGAAATTTTCCAAGAAAGTTTTACTCCTCCAGAAGCAACAGAGCGGTTATGTGATGAATTCTCTTATCTGATCCAAGGAGATATGGATATTCCAGAATATTATAAGAAATTCAATGAACTTTCTTGTTTTGCCCCGCATATGATTCAAGATCCAAAGAGGAAGAATCTGAGGTTTATTTATGGTCTTCGAAGAAGATACCAGAATAGTGTAATAGGGCATGTGAAGCTCCCTTTTTCTGAAATGATATACATGACTTACCAGTATGAGGATCTCGACAAGAAAGGTATGTTGCGCTACGAAGAGGAAGTTAGTTCTAGTAACAAAGGGGTGTCTGAAACTGATAGCCCTGAGGCCAGTACGATGTCTGAGGTCAGTAAGAATCCCAAAGTCAATCGGAAAAGGGCCAGATCTGGGAAAGAACCAGTAACGACTGCCACATGCTCTAACTGCAATAAAAAAGGGCATTTGACAGGAATTGTAAATCCTCGAAGAAACAAAAGAATGATGGATTTAAATCCGGCAAAAAGCTTCAGGAAATTAGAAAATGCCGGAAGTGCCACCAAGCTGGTCATATTGAGAAGAATTATCAGCTATTAAAGAAAAAGTCTAGAACTGCCCATGTAAATGAGGTGGCAGAAACTCCAGGACCCTCAACTAGTCAGGGAAGGTCAGATGTTTTGGAAGGCACGCTAACTGTCAAAGGTATTCCAGTTAAAGTACTGTTTAATACAGGCGCGTCACGAAGTTTTATTTTGAAAAATGTGGTTAAGAAATTGGATTTGTCGTTGAAAAAGCTCAAAGAACCCATCACTGTCCATAATCCGGTTGGGGGTTCCCTCAATCTTAGTTGGCTTTGTAGGGTGCCTGTCTCTTTTTCTTGTTATAAGTTCCCTACCATCACGATCGTCATGAATTTTACTGAATTTGATCTTATTTTGGGATTGGATTGGTAAACCAAATATGAAGCAGAGGTTAAATGCGCCGACAAAGTTGTGAGGGCAAAGATTAAATTAAGAGATTATATAACCATACCATGTGAAGGTCTGAATTCTGATTGAAAAGACTTTTGGTCGGCTCTTGATGTTTCTCCTGCTCAATTAAAACAAACTCCTGTCGTCAAAGAGGATATTCAGGCCGTCATAGAAAATATTCCTGTCGTCAAGAATTATGCGGATGTGTTTGAAGAAGTTGTTAGCTTACCTCTGCAGAGAGAAATAGATTTCAAGATCGCTTTAATTCCGAATGCAAGGCCAGTAGTGCATGCTATTCGGAGAATGACTCTAAAGGAGAAAGAAGAACTAGACAATCAAACTCGATAGCTGGTATGGAAGGGTCTGATCAGACCTAGCTTCTCTGATTGGGGAGCAGCAGTGGTATTTGTCCCAAAGTCTGACGGTACTCTTCGATTATGTGTGGATTATCGTGACTTGAATAAACAGTCGTTAAAGAACAAATATCCATTGCCGCAAATTGATGATTTGTTGGATCGATTGAATGGCGCACAGGTATTTTCAAGGGTGGACCTAGCTACATGCTTCCATCACCTTCGTATTGCCGAAGAGTGTGTTCCCATGACAACACTTGGGGGTCCAGACTTATTCTATGAGTGGTTAGTAATGCCGTTCGGCTTGTGTAACGCTCCTGCATACTTCGTCGATTTAATGAATAGAGTGTTTAGAGGAGTCTTGAATAAGTTTGTTCTGGTTTTTATTGATGATATTCTAATCTTCTCTAAGTCAAAAGCCGAACATGAAAAACATTTGGAACAAGTTCTAGAAATTCTAAGAAGGAACGTTTTAAAAGCCAAACTGTCCAAATGTATATTCTGGCAAGATGAAGTAAAGTTTCTTGGCCACGTTGTATGAAAAGAGGGAATTGTTGTGGATCCAAGTAAAATCACCGCTATTCAAAATTGGAAACAGCCTAGTACTCCTACAGAAGTCCGAAGTTTTCTGGGATTGGCTAGTTATTATCGGAAGTTCGTTAAAGATTTTTCGAAGATATCTAGTCACTTAACAAAGCTTACAAAGAAGCACACAAAATTCAAGTGGGCTCCAGAATGTGAGGAGGCTTTTCAAAAGCTGAAATTAAGATTAACAACGGCTCAAGTGTTAGCAATAATCGATGGCAATCAAGACTTGAAAGTCGGGACAGATGCTTCTAAAGAAGGCCTTGGGGCAGTATTAATGCAAAGAGGCCAAGTTGTTGCTTATGCTAGCCGTCAACTGAAGCCACATGAAAAAAATTACATTACTCATGATCTTGAGTTGTTGGCTATCGTATTTGCTTTGAAAATCTGGAGACATTATCTTCTGGTTGAGAAATTCGAACTGTTACAAACCATCAGTCATTAAAGTATTTGTTCACTCAGAAAGACTTGAATCTGAGATAGAAATGTTGGCTAGAATTTTTTGCAGCATATGATTTTGATATTTTGTACACTCCAGGGAAAGCCAATGTTGTGGCGGATGCACTAAGTAGAAAGATTGTGATAATCGCCAGTTTTATCATTACGACTTCCTTGATTGACAAAATATCTATCCTTCAGAAAGATGATAATTTTATTAAGGATATGATCAAAAGAATTCAGAAAGGCAAACCCTCGTGTTTTCAAATTGATAACGATGGGATCCTGAGATTGAGAGGAAGGATTTGTGTTCCCGACATCTCCGAGCTCAAAAGAGAAGTGTTGGACGAATGTCACAAGTCCAAGCTGAGTATCCATCCAGATGTGAGCAAAATGTATAACGACCTCAAGCGAACATTCTGGTGGAAGGCTATGAAAAGGGACGTTTCAATGTATGTTAGCAAGTGTCCTACTTGCCAACTAGTCAAAAGCGACAAACAGAAACTTGCTGGATTGTTGCAACTGTTGGATATTCCAGGTTGGAAGTGAGAGCACATTTCTATGGACTTCATCGATGGCTTGCCCAGAACCAAGAAAGGAAACAACGGTATACGGGTGATCGTAGATCGTCTCACGAAGACCGCCCAATTCATACCTGTCAAGTCATCCAGAACAGCACAAAGTCTAGCCCAGATTTATTTTATAGAAATTGTTAAGCTACATGGAGTGCCGCTCAGCATAGTCCATGATAGAGATCCAGTATTCACTAGCAAATTCTGGGAAGCATTCTAGACAGAATTGGGAACAAAGCTAAATCTAAGCACCGCCTATCATCCTCAGACAGATGGCCAAACAGAGAGGGTGAACCGTATTCTAGAAGATTTACTACGGGCTTGTATTATTGATTACGGCTGATCATGGGAAGACCGCCTGCATTTAGCTGAGTTCTCGTACAACAACAGTTATCAAGCGAGCATAGGAATATCACCATTCGAAGCACTATATGATAGACCGTGCAAATAACCCGCTTGTTGGGTTGAACATGGCAATAGACTTGTATTGGGGCCCGATATGATTCGCGAAGCTTCGGACCAAGTCGAACTCATTAAGAAATGGTTGAAAACAGCTCAAAGCCGATAGAAGAGCTATGCAAACAGGAGAAGAAGAGACTTGGCATTCGTTGTTGGTGATTATGTGTATCTTAAAGTTTCTCCGATGAGGGGAGTGATCCGATTTGGAAAAACTGGGAAGTTGGCACCGAGGTTTATTGGTCCATTTACTATACTTGAACGGATTGGAACTCTCGCTGATAGAGTTAAATTACCAGACTGGTTGCCTGGTGTACATGATGTGTTTCACGTATCTCAACTCTGCAAACATGTTCATGATCCAGATCTGATTGAGATTGAATAAAATCAACAGGTCTTGGATATTACTCCGAGTCTAACAGTGAGGAAAGAGCCGATAAAGATCATTAGCAAAGGAACCAAAGAACTGAGGAATAAGAAGGTTCACTTAGTCAAGGTGCAGTGGAGTGGAGATCTGCGAGACTGTACTTGGGAAACTGAGGAGAGCATTAAGCAAGCCTATCTCAAATGCAGAGTGGATATCTCTGATTAACTCTGGTGCAAGGTACATTTACTACATTTTGCATTTCAGTTTTGCTTTTCTACTTTGCTATTGTTTTCTGCTTTACTATTGTTCCCTTTTCATGGATGAAAATTTTTAAATATGAATTTGAAAAGTTAATCAACTCATTGAGCGTTGTTTGTGTTGTGTGGTTATAAATTTTATTAATCAAACATTAAAAGGATACTTAATCTAACCAATACGAGGTAAAGTAAACTGAAATGAATCAAGTAGTGAACTGAGTTGAAAATTGATGAAATGCATGCATACATGTACATATATATGTGTGTATAATTGAACAGGTCATAGCAGGTACGCAAAGCAAAGAAATAAAATTGTATGCCCGACAAATAGGTACATGTTTATCATATTTCTTGGGTTTAGATGATTTTAGGAGCCGATTAGCCAACTGCTTGGCTTTTTCTTTTTCTTTTTGAGATGAGAGGCCTGTGTGGCGGTTTGGGATTTTCCCGATGTTCCCCGTACAAAGGAGGTTATGGCGAAATTTTTCGAAAATTTAGGGTGTTAGCCAAATTTTTGAAGAATTAGAAAATTCTTAGAAACTGAAAAGTTAAAGAATGAACGCCTGAATGAAAGTTGAGTTGAATGATTAAACAACTTTCAGCTTCGTTCCTTTTCGAGGACAAAAAGTTTTAAGTCGGGGAGATTGTAACAACCCGGAAAATCTGAGTTAATTTAAAATTTTTAATTTGGCTATTTTAATGAATTTTGAATATTTAAAATAAATTATTTTAAATAATAACGACCAAAAATTTGTTTTGATCGAAGTTATAGCGAATATATTTATTTTGAAATATAAACAAGGCCTGAAATGGCGTGGCAGTTCGAAAATTAGAATTCGAAATTTGACTGAATGTAAAGGATGCAAAATAAGTCGGATTTCAGCGAACTAGAAATATTTAAATCTGTTTGAGAATATCTTTCTAACGAATCTGAAAGATCGAAATTTCATAGCAGGAATCAAAAGGTATGGCCAAATCAATTTTTAGAAAGGTTGTTGTGAAATTAATATAGCCCTTGAAAATAGTGATCTTGCAAACGACCTCAGAATTCGACGAAACAACTTTTGTTGGATCCGGGATGTCAAATTATTGCTAATTTTATTTTTCTAGTATTTTTGAAGTCAATGTGTGAGCGTGGCAAGGGAAACTGTGTTTGGTTGATTTCAGTCAAATCGAGTCGACCAGAAAATGGCCATTTTTGAAACGATCTCAGAATTCGACGAAATCAGTTTTGTTGGGACCGTATCGTCACAACATAGCCAGATATAATTTTTCTGGAATTTTTAGAAGCAGTATGTGGCCACGACAAATTAAAATGTACATTCAAAATAGAGTTTGAATGTTTTTGATCTTAATTTGAAGAATAACTGACTGTAACAATCGAATTGGCCTACGAAACATATCCCATTGTGTTCGGAATAGGGGTATTTAGCTAGGGGCGATAGTCATTGGGTTTGAGTTGGTGATCGTATGTGACGAGGGGTATTTTCCGATTTAAATAAATTAAATATAAATATAAAAACCACGGCCCAATCAGATTTCATCTTCCCAAACCCGCGTTGACCAAAAAACCCGACACCCGCCTGTGAACGACGGAAAAAGCCTTCCAACTTCTCTCCTCGATTTCTCCTCCATCCCTCAACGAAATCGAGCACCACCACCCACGTTTTGAAGCCCTCTGAACGAGCTTTAAATCCATACAACACTCACCTTCTCTCGTGGTGTTTTTGGCTCGGATCGAGCTCCTAAAGCCAGGCCGCGTCGATCAGGATTGCGCCGCCATCAGGGACTCGAGCTCCACATGGACCATGGTGCCGTGAAGCCCTTTCCAAGCTCTTCGGAGCTGCATAACCTGATCGACCTATAGCGCAACGGATTGGACGAAAGATTCCACCCTAGTTTTGAATCAAAGAGCATAGGTACGGCTGTTTAATTTATAAACGGATTTCAGCATTCAAAAACAGTCGCAAAACATGAATGACTTCTAAAAATCATATCTTTTTCGTTTCTTGTCGAAATTCAGTGAAACAAGAGACACCGGGACCGTGAGAACGTCTTCTACATTCTAGAAGAGACCGGATATTTTTCTGAGCTTGCTACAATTTTTGGCAACGCGAAAAGAAAAGTGAGATTTCTGAATTATAAACGATATGGAATGATGATGTATAAATTATACGGTCGATGTACGAGTTATATGAGCATTGTACACCTCATGTATAAGCATTGTATAAGTTGTACGTGTGATGTATAAGTTATATATGCATTGTAAAAAAATCACATTTGTGTTGAAATGGAAGTGAAATATACTTATATATATATATATATATAAATACGCCCCTCGTCCACAAACCATGGACGATATTTATTGGTTGTGATTGGTGTGAAAATTGGTTGATAGAGAATGGTTGATTAGAATTGTTTGTGGTTGGAATTGTTTGATAGTGGTTGAAAAATACCCGTTTGTGGTTGAGAATTATTTTGGTTGAAACCATACAGGATTAGTTTGTTGAAATGAAATAAATAAAACATGCCGCCTGCGTGCGAACTAGATGCATGAATCCCCATTGTCAAAAACTGCAAGGTTTTAAGGTAGAGCGAGGAGACGTCTTCGAGATGGTGCCGGCTTAACTACCCTGCTGTTATGCTGCCGAAATTTCCTGAAATATTCATGTGTTTGATTTATTTTCATGTGTTGAATAAATTTTTTAGATAACAAAGATCACATTTTCATTACGCGTATGAAGTATATGAAAAATTTATGTGCTGAAATATTCACGTGTTGAGAAATTCATGAGTCAAATAACATTCATATATTGAATAAATTCTTTGAAAGGTAAAAATCACATTTTTACTGTATATAGGAACTATATAAAATACTCTTGTTTTGAATAAATTGTTTTAACAATAAAAATATCATTTTCATCTTATGTATGAAGTATATAAAATATTCTTGTTCTAAATAAATTATTTTAACAATAAAAATCACATTTTTATAAGATATACGAAAGGCTAAAAATCTTTGTTTTTGAAATAAATTGTTTTACAAATAAAAATCACATTTTTACTATTTATATGAACTGTTAAAAATAGTCATGTGTTGAAATAAATATCTGTTGGATAAAAATATCATTTTTTCCACATATATGAGATGAAATGGTTTTTGAAATCGAAGAACGAATTATATTTATATATAAATATATGAATATAATTAAAATAAATCGAATAATGAAGCTGCAGTTCGTATTTTCAAATCGTGATTTCAAACGATTATCGCGGGAGATCCGACCGTCGGATTTTCCCGAAACCGAGACCGTTGGGTTCGCTTAGGAAATGTCTTTCCAACGATACCAACTTTGCAAAGATCCAACGTTCAGAATTTCATATATGTGTAAATCAAATCTAAATAAAAACAGCGCCAGAATGGATTATATCTATCTATATATATATATAAATATTATTAAAATAAAACGAATAACGACGCTGCAGTTCATGTTTTGAAATCGTAACTTTAAACAATGATACCGGGAGATCCGACCGTCGGATTTTCCCAAAACTGGAACAGTTGGGTCCGCCTTGAAAAGATCTTTCCAACGATATAAAGCTTATAAAGATCCAACAGCCAGAATTTCAGATATGCGTAAAACAAATCTAAAGAAAAACAGCGACACGGCCGCCATATGGCCTGAAGCATCGTTTAAATAGAATGGGCTATTTTTAATTAAATAAAAATAGCGAAAAATCGTTATAAAATATTATAAACGATATGGAATGAAAATGAACTGATTTAAATTCTAAATATACGTGAATTATTTGAAAAGGCCGAGTTATATCTCATTTCAAATAATTGGTCGACGATAAGAAGTCGATGATGAAGACGGTGGTCGAAGACCGGAGAGCTTCACGTCGTTTGGGTGATTACTGATGTCTTGATTGGGAGGCATCCCAAAATACAGATAATAAGTGGTGATCGTTCAGACGTACTTGGAAAACGACCGGATATGCGAGGTACTATGTGCCTTCAGTTGTGTTCGGACCCAGAGCGGACTTGTAATGGACTGTGTGTCTGACATTGGATTTCATTTTGTGTGATTGATAGCTATCAGTTGCATGGCGTGAATTTCCTGTGTGGCATGCTAAGATGCAGTGATCAAGGTTTCTATTGAAAAGAAAAGTCTTGTGGTTGATGATCAAAGCATCGTCTGCGTGGCATAGCTTTGTGTATAATGTTAATTCGCGAGCCTCACGCCCCGGTATGAACCAGAAAAGGGAGAGGACATCAGGGAGGACATGCGTTTCCTTCTAGCTAGAGGTGGTGTCGGTGCTTAAACTGGCTGACATTTATACTATTTTCACCTATGTGGTTGTTGCTGTTGCAAGGCGCCTCGGTTATATCGGTCGATCCGGGACTGATGGAGTCATTCGTTGGCTCATTTACGCCCCAAAGGGCAGGAAAACGCAGTGTTCAGGCATTTTAATCCACATCGGTGGACCGGCCTTGACGATCCAAGGGCTCACCTATGTCTGGGTCCTGAGACTCAGGCTAGACAGTCTCGAATCGGTGAGGACTATCTTTTGCCTCGGTTCATAGATGGAAATCCAAACTTCCAATACGACATCGTGCGGTTTTGATTGTATACCTATATATGGCGAAATAGTGGTATGGGGCACTTATGCCGTCTATGATTGATATTTATGATTGTATATAAAATAAGAAACTAACTGTAAATGAGCAAAGATGGGTGGTTTCCTGAGTATTGGTCTGGTGTTGGTTTCGGCCTTCGGGGTTAATACTTAGGGAATCGTTCTCTTACTAATTTACAGTTGGAGTCTGATTAATAATTAAACGATAAAATAATGTCAAATGTCTTTGTTTCATACGTATCAAGCATATTTTGGCCAATATAAGGTAAAACTCTATCCTCCGGTTTGCGTTGCATTGTGTGATGGGACTTGAGTCTTATATCGGCTTCATTCTTTATAAAAAGCATTGCGTTGTTTAAAGATTTACCTTATGATTTGCACTGGCAGTCACTGGAGTAAAACCGTTCCACGAAAGTGGCGTGGTCCTATGATTTGCCTAGTTATTATTTTTTAACTAGTTTAGTAGATTTCTCATACCAGTCCCATGACTGACTGGTAGTTTGTTTCACTTGCAAACTCGGGTGCCCTTATTTCTACACGGGCAGCCTTGTATTTAGGTTTTAACAGACTCATTCTGGATAGCTATGGAGCTGGAGATGGTTCCTTATCTTTTCTATTTACTGTTTCAGGCACTGTTATGTACATTATGTTTGATTCTGCTGTAGACATTTTATATTGAACTGAAACTGTATTTTGTACTAAGTATGATCCTGTTATACTATGTAACTCTGATGATGTTATGTATTCTGTTGTTCATTATCTGGTGTATTTCTATATTTCTGTTCTGCTGTTATTTGTTTTTGTGTTATATTCCAAAGATTACCCTTGCCACCGTCGTACGGGGTTTGGGGTCATCACAGTATTCTTGACTAGAGATCAGCACATAGAAAATCTATTGCTCTCTAAATCAATCACTTACAGAGCCTCAGCACTTATACATCAGTATATTGCAGCCCATTTAAATGTTTTCATGGAGGATTGCCACAGATTTATATCTTTTGCATATTCAGATTCAATAAAACTTCAAAGGTATCATTTCAAAGGTGTTTAAGGGATCATGTCTGAATAAATAACTTCAGATCCATGAGGTTAGACTCAGCGATGAACTTAAATAAAATCAATAATATATCTTCAGTTATATATATAAACAGATGAGAAAATAAATCTGGAAAACAAACTTAACATTGTGATCTTATAAAATAGTGGCTGCCTCTTATTTAGGACTTAATGCCATTTACTTTTAAGTGAGAATACTGACCAATTTCCTCCTTCTCAGATAGGAAAAACTCAGAAAATCTTTGCTTTATCCCCAAGTTTCCCTTCTCCCTTTGAAAATAGATTTTTATGGATTTATATTGTTTTATATTAGGCAGTTGGATTTTTGCCCTGGCTACCCTTATTTATATTATCAGTTTTTCTAGTGTTTCAAGGCTTTAAAATGTCAGTTCTACCTTTCAACAAATCATGCCATATGTGAGAGTGTAATTTACATGATTTAACTCTATTTAAATAAAAGTGCTTGGGTGTAAATTGCTTAGCTTTTACAGGAAAAAGAAATTGCTTTAAAAACCATTTTCCCACCAAAACAAGTCATGCCAAAACAATGTCCCCCCCCCCTTTTCTAAATCTGGTCATACTCTATTTAAATCTGGGTACACTTGTTTTGCCATTTACATGTATGTACTTTATCCCGAACCCATTTTACATTTTTACACTAAATTAATTCATGCATTTTAACTTAAAGTTTACTGGCAACCCATGTGTACACACACAAACATGTGAATCATAACACATATACACATATGTCCTGGAATTAGAGTACTGCCTTGTGCATATTCTTTGTTGTACACATGTTCACACACAAACTCATACCTGCACACAGTCCCAAGGCCTTACTAACTCCCTACAAAATTTCAATAAATAATTTAAACCACGTCAAAATAATTTCTAACAACATGTTGGGTCATTACAGTGTGTTTAACTTTTGTTTAGTGTTTATACTAATAATATGTTGATTCATTTTCAAGCACCACATAAAGAGGTATAACGAATTTGTAAGTGTGCATGATGAGTTATAAAGTAACGAAGGAATGAAGTGGGTTATAAAGGAAGGTATGTGGTAGCATGAAATCGATGCAATGGAGTGGCTTAAAAGGATTGTAGGATAACAGCGTGCCAAGGAAGGAATTAAACGAGCTTGGGCAAACAAAGTTGAGGATGATCAAAAGGAGTAAATTGAATACTGCATTCATGCAAAATCGAGGTTAGAATTTCTTTTACATAATGAGATGTTAGTATTGTTTAGCCTTAATGATGTTAGCTTAGCTGCTAAAAGATCTTTCAGCAATTCGGTGATAACTTTTGATTGCTTGATGGGATTTAACATAACTTATTGGGAAGCTAGATTAATTATCTAGAATACTTACATCGTACACATTTTAAATCTTGAAAGTTTGCTATCTCAAAACATTTTTTTGCAAACTGAACTATGTGTTTGACAAAAAAGAAGAAGGGGGTTTACACTTAAGATGATTTTTGAAGTTGAGAGTATGGATTTTCCCAAAAGAAATGATTATCGATATGGGAGTTATGATTACAAAGTATAAAAGTACTTTGAGAGAATACTTTGTTTAAACTTATTAAAGATTTTTATGGATTATTTCATCAATGATGGATACTTTCGGACAATGATGACGATGACGATGTGCGGTATAAGACAATAGATCTTGGGTAGTGCACTATTACTCTATGTTGGTATCGAACCGAGTAGAGTACATCCTATTTGATGACAGGATGCCGACATAAGACAATAGATCTTGGATAGTGCAACTATTACTCTATGTTGGTATTGAGCCGAGTAGAGTACATCCTATTTGATGATGGGATATCGACCGCAATATGATAAAATATCCTAAATTGAGCAGACTGGATCCACTTTGATGAATATAATCACATTATATAAAAAAAATGATTAGAGTCTATTTTGAAAATATTACTCTCTGGTACATTTTGATGGGTACTGCAATAAGGAGAGTACAACTTAATTGATGTATTGACTTTGATGAATATAATCATGTTTTGAAGATACTACATGAGATGTCTAGATTACTCTCTGGTACATTTTGATGAGCACCGTAGTATGGAGAATACATCCTTACTTGATGATGACGAGTCTGATGAGCCGAAGCATGATGAATCTTTGGTACATTTCAATGGGTACCACAAAAGAAGAAAAGGAGACTAGGAATCGATGTGGATTGCAAAGAACATGATCCTGAATTTGGGCATAAAAAGAAGCTATGGCGTGCCTGATCCAATAACAACTTGTAGGAGTGATAGAATGTTAAAAGGACCAAATAATTAAATATCGAGGTACGATTTCAATTTATGAAATTATCTTGAAAATTGCAAGAAAATTTCCTGGATACTTGGAGTTTCTTTCGTGGAATATTTGGTTTTCTTTTGATTAAGTATTGCATAGAATTTAGGGGACGAAATTCCTTTTAAGGGGGAAAGAATGTAACAACCTGAAACTTCGAGCAGTAAATATTTAAATATCAAGGTTAGTTAAATATTTAAAACTTGGATTTAATGGTTTTATAACCTTGATTAAATCCCTTTATAAATAATAATTAAAGGGAAGAAAACATGTTGTTGAGTTTTTGTTTACAAAGATAAGTGGTTCAGAGAAAAATCGATAATGTGATCGAAAACAGTTTTATCGATAAATGAGGTTTTGCTTATTAAAAGTTGTTGGAATAACGTGTGCATGTAGTAACGTTAGAAGAACACATATATGTGTATGAAGTAACATAGAAATGATATATGTGTGCATGTTCTAGAAAATGAAAAATGGCTTAACATGATAGGGACACGTGTCACCAAAAGAATGGAACACATGTCTTGTAAGTAAATAATGTAATGACACATAACCATATTAGGTGTCCATGTGTAGAAAAATCTAAAGACACCAAAGTAGACATGTGTACATCCTAAAGCATGGTTGTTAAACATGAATATATGTATTCACATAAGGGAAAATAAATTTAAAATAAGAAGCTTATCATTTAAGCTTAAAGAAAAAGTTAAGAAAAAAAAGAGATAAGGACACATAACCCTCTTAGATGTCCATGTGTAGAAACATCTTAGGACACCTAAGTAGGCATGTGTCATCATCTTATGGTTTGCATGAATGATGAAGGACAAGGGTCCTAAACTAAATTACTAAACTAGCCTTGAAAATTTCTATATAAAGGGTGGAAAGGTTCATTTCATTTCATGGATTCACAAACATAAAACCAAAATAAGAAAAATAAGGGAGGTTTGGGAGAAGCCAAGAGGATAAATACAAGATCAGGGCACAAGTACAAGGTGATAAAAATTATTTAAGTTCATGTATTCATTTCATATTTTGAAGAAAAGTTGAGAATTTTATGAATGAATGATTGGACTTGAAATCCTGAAAATGGCTTTCGGTATTTTGGGCATAACTTTTGCAATTCTTAATGAAATTTTGACTTCTCTATCAATTTGGAAAGCTAATTCAAAGGGCTACAACTTTGTCCACGGCCATTTTTTTTCTAATGCGGCCGTTTGCATACCTAAAAACTGGACACAAGGTCGGGTAAAAATCAGTCCGAAATGGACATGTTAAAAATGCCTCATGATATTTGAATTTATACATCAAATTGATAAATGATTTTGAGGGTTTCTTTTGATGATAAATAAGTAGACTAAAAGAGCTTCTTACTGTAGAAATTTTGGATTGAAAATCTATTTTTAACATAGAGAAACAACGTCAAACATTTTTCCCAAAAATAGGCTAAAATCTGATTTTCGGAACTTTTATAGCACACCGAAACGCTATCTTTTCTATTTATGAAGCACAAAACCAAGCCAAAACCTTTCTATTGCACCCAGAAATGCTGTAGCAGCTGATTTAAGTCTAAAATCATTACAAACCACCCAGAACTTGTTATAGCACTTCTAGAAGCGTTGTCTTTTCTCTGAGTTAACCATGAAGTATTTTAAAACGAGAAGAACTTTTCATAGCATGACTGAAACGCTGTTATAGATGTTTTGAGTATAAAATCATGGTAAACTATCCCAAATCCTCTCAAATTTGGACTTGAGTTTCCTTATAGTATCATAAATAAACTGATAAAGTCGAGGATGTTAAATCAAAGTAAAAGTGAGTCAAAATGTGTCAAAATTGAGAACAAGGAAGGTTGATGAATTTCGATGATTCGAGGAAAATAATTGATTACTTGGGAGTTATGATAAGTACTAAATGATGTTCCAGAGACTTTTGCATGAAGATAGCAAGGAATACTATAATTATACTTATCATCTAATTCATTATTATTTCATAAGCTTGTGTTTTAATTTAAAGATGCTTATGACTTTAACATACTATATTGGTTGCGATCTTTGCTTTGACAAGCAATCAATAGATACGACTGATGATTAAGGACATTTATGATTAATGTTTAAATGGGGTATGAATACGGTTCAATCGAGGCATGAGTTGTATGTGTTTTAACGAGGTATGATTAGTGTTTTAAACAACATTACACCATATCCGCCAATTTGGCACACCAGGATGCAGGCGTAAAATTGGGCTATAAGCCGTATCAAATTTGATTGTGCTCAAATCTGTATCAAACTAAGTTTTGAGATCCGCACCACCCCAAACACCCTTCATCTGAACATCCATCAACAAAGTCCCGGATTAGTTCATTTGATGCGGCTTTTGACCATATGAAATTCGTATCAAATTCCCCCTCCCCCCCTCCGTACCTGTACATAGGCACAATCGAGTTCCTATGTTAATAATCGATCCACCGCAGTCCATGAGTTATCGTCATCTCGCGATGCCTTCAGCTAACCGGCGAAGCCTCAGTCCACCGCTGTCCATCCTCCTCATCGCCTATAGAGGTGAGTACTAGATCACCGTTAAATTTAAATATGAATTGGGTTTAATTTAGGTTTAATTTGATTCGAATTGGGTTTAAATTAGGTTTATTATGCTGCTATTGTGTTTAAATTGGGTATCATCCCCGGTATTATAGTGCGGCAATGTATTTGCTATCATTTACTTGTGCTGTATTTATCTACCTTGAATTCAGACACTTTTACTTGTCCTGCCCTGCTCATTTGTGTGTATTATTGCACCATGTACACTGATCCTTATAACTGATCTGAAGTGCGTGTGTATGATTTGATTTGAGAACTAAAGCATACTAGTTCTGTTGACTGAGCTGCATGTATCTGGTAATTGATATTGGGAAATTTGTGTGATTGAGTAGAAATGCCGGTGATGGATGCATGAATGAAAATAGAATGGCATTTATAGGTTGAGATTTAGTCAATTTGTTTTGTGTGTCATGTGTGTCACACTGTGTGTGAGTAAAGGCGTAAAACTGCTTTTCCATTTATGACTTGCTGCATTGAACCAAGTTGCTTTGTGCTCATGTAACAAATCATTTTTGTTAGTCAACTTATGTGCAAAAATAGAAGCTGACTATTAATATAACATGTGTGTGCAGCATACCACCTCCGTCATTTGGATGAAGCTAATAAGCATGGATCTGAGTGTGTTGATCTAAACTTCAGGTGATATCTCGCTTTTTTCCATGAAAATTTATGTGTTATGGTATAGATACATGAAAATTTATGTGCAAAAATACTTCGTTTGATATCTATAACCTTTGCGGCGAGATCAGTTCGGCCACAAGATTTTGCAAGTGCACATTTTGTTGCTGCAAACATGGCCTGAGTCAATTTTTGAGTGTCCATAACTCTTTCGTATCAAGTCGGAATTCATTAATTCTTTTAGCCTCAAAGTCGTAACCAGAAGCGATTTTAGATCAGGTCAAAACTAGAGTATGAGTCCATGTTTTAAGCTCTGATACCATTTTGTAACGCCCCACCCCAAGACCTACCCTAATAAAGAGCATTACTAGGTTATGTTGTCTATTAGAGTGGAGAATAGGGCTAGTTGAGGGCGACCACTCGTAAAACATGCTAATGCAATTCTACAAGTGGTCGCCCTTAAATAGCCCTATTCTCCACTCTAATAGACAGCATAACCTAGTAATTCTCTTTATTAGGGTGGGTCTCGGAGTGGGGCGTTACAAAAATAAGGGTGATAGAATAGAAAGGGAAAGGCTATAGCAATGTTATATGTACATTGCAGCCAGGTGACAATAATGATAATTATAATAATGTGGACATATCCTCTATATTTCTCTTTAATTAGGCTATAACAACTATCTTTAACCGAGACTCAGTCTCGACTGAACAAGTAAAAAATGTTGTAGACTTGCAATATTCAGCTACAAATGAAAACAATAATGTGGACATATCCTATCCTGAACTATGCGGTTTGCTCTTTTTTACAGGTCTTTGTAGTGTACATGCTATATGCTATCCAAGCTAACTTATTACCAGGACTTGGATAGAATAGTGTGTTGATCTTTCTGAAGGGTTCCTTCATGTCTTGGATAGAATGCAATGTTGCTTGGCTGGTTTATGATCTTTTGTCTGTTTTGGAGGATGTTCATCTTGAAGGAAGCATTGACTCAACAGGTGGCTACACTTTAACTCATGACGCCGGTTCGGGTATTTATCCCAGCTTATTGTAATGTAACATTATGTATCTTCTTTAGTGAAATGAAATAGTGTGTATCTTATTTATTGTAATGTAATCAAATATCATGTATCATTATATATTGTAATGTAATGAAATATTTCATACAAATGTTTCGTTTACTGTTACAATTGTGAATTAATGTATTATGTGTTATACATGCTTTGTGTTACAAATAGTATGTGATGCAGTTTCTGCTTTTATATATATATATATATAAGATACAGTTTTTAGCCGTATCCACATACACTTTAGATACGGCCAATAGCCGTATATTACTCCATTGAGATACGGGTTAAAGCCGTATCTAAAAGTTTAACACGCCACTTTTTGATACGGCTATTTACCGTGCCCAACAGCTTTAGATACGGCTAAAAACACAGCCTAATCAGCATATATTGTGTAGTGCAAGGTATGAATTGGGTATGTTTCAACGAGATAATGAATGGTGTCGAACTTAACTATTTCAGTACAATCTTTGAAGATCTTTCCAAACATATATTAGAGAAATATCAAGGTGGTTTGAGATTTATTTATGAAGAAGTTTTTGCGTAAAGAAGATGATTATTATTTACAACAAAACATGTTTAACTTTTGAAAGGAAGTTCTATAAGAGATATATAGATGTTTTTCAAAATAAAAGACTGGAACGTTCTAGGGTGACAGAGAGGAAAGTGTCTAGGCTTGAGTTTGGAAAATATAGTTTCCTGCTCTCCCTGGCTACCCCTAACTGATCCGACAAATGGGATGGTTAATTCAAAATTTAATTTGAAACTTAATTTGAAATTATTTGAAAAGTAATTTAAGAGTACTTTTGAGAATCTCTACATGATATAAAAAGTACTTTGGAAGTAAATAATGATTTTAAAGGTTTTGTGTAAAGAAGAACTACGTTGGCTTGATCCCGTATCTAATTGCTTACCTATTTAGATAAAGGTACGTAGGCAGTCACAAGGGGTAGTGATGCAGTTGCTTTATTAATAAAAAATATTTTTTTTTATTATTGATTTTACATCTTGGGTTGATGCATCTTTCATATCATTTAAGCTATACTGACATTTTATCAAGTGTACAGGGATGAATACCGATGTCCATTTTGTCAGAGTTGCTCGATGGTTGATTTACGGTAATTGTGTTTAATTCATACTCTAACAAGTGCTATTTATATTATTTAAAAAAAATGCACTTAGAGATGTTGTATATTTAACAAATAAAATGGTAGGTTTCATTGTTTGTTTTGGACGGAAGGATTTTTGGCAATATTATTTTTACTGGTCCGAAATTCCGGGGTGTTACAGTATCATAGTTCCTTCTTCTCATGTTCTCACCATATAGCCGTTGAAGTCTGGGAGTTATGGGTAGATAATGCATTCTTTTATATGTAACTTCTTTTTCTTTCTTTTTCCTTGGTTTATATCTATCTTCGTTGCAAAATTTGCATTTTCTACGGTGAGCGTCTTCTTTCCAATACAACATGCAAACTTTAACACATGTATCTATCTTATGATACAGTAGTCCAAAAGCAAACATAAGTTTTTCACTTTATAATAACTATCGCACATCAAATTATTAGGCGGGATATGTCGTTTTGCAGTTTGTACAACTGTTGTAAATGCAGCTTTTGTAAGATTGAATTTTGATTTCATAGTGATGAATTCGGCGGTTATAGACAACTCGGTTCCGCTTGTACACCCTTCCCACAACGGCCTCTTAGCAGAATTCAATAAATTGTTAAAAAAATCCGCTTCCGTCGTTGGTTCTTCAACATTTCCAGTCTCATCATCGCTTTGCTCAATGTTAGGAAACATTGATCGTGATGCATCTTGCACCATATTTTCTGTCGGATTCGTCATTGTATTATCGTTCATCATTGTACTATCGTCCTCTATCACTATAGGGTTAGACGTAGGTTGAACAAGTTCTCCATGATGATACCATAAGTGATAATTCGACACAAAACCAAATTTATACAGATGTACTTCTACTACATATGGCTTTCAATGCTTCAGATGTCTGCACTTACTACACGGACAACGAATGTCTACGTTACTCCGATTATTAGATTTCGCGAATCTACTAAATTTTTGGACTTCATTACAAAAATGTTCCTATATCGACCCTTTCTTACCGGTTCGGGGTTGATACATCCAACTGCGATCACAAAAATAATTGAACATTTTCCTGATTTGCAACTAATATGTTAGAAAGTTCGATTGAATGTAACACTTTATATTATTTAAAATCTTGTAAAATTTCATTTATAACTATTGCATGTTTCGGTTTTTTTGTTTATTTCTTTTTTACTTTAATAGCCGATCTACCTACTTCCCATTACAAATATAATAACGAAAGCATATTTTATAAATCATTTCAGGTAAAATGGTTCAAAAAAAATTCGGTAGCACTTCCCGTTGGTCCCTGTATCATACACAAATACGTGTACACAGGGAACAAAAAGGAAGTGCCAAAAAAACTTTGTTAACCGTTTAAACTGAAATGATTTATAAAATATGCTTACGTTATTTGTAACTTGTCTAGTACTAGGACAAATCCAACGAATATTGTTTCAGATGAATATAGATTTCCATTTTGTGTAAACATGAATACCCATATAACGATCATATACAACACTTGTCGCACGGGGCCAAATTTATCTAAGGGGTTCACATAAATAGTCAAAAAAACATTCAACCTAAGTTTAAACCAAAAAAAACAATTCAAATGAAAAAAGCGCGCTTTTTGCGCTTTGGGCTTTCTTGTGCTTTACTAATAGGTGCGTCTTAAAATTCAAAAAAGCCCCTTTGTTGCGCCTTGCGCCTTTTTCCGTCTATGCTCGCGCGTTAACTACATAGTGTCTACATAATATTTTTCAGTACTTTCAATTTATAAAATAACATGACAATGAAAATTATGAAGTATAAATTAGTTTTAGTTACTTTTAGTTAATTTTAGTTTAAAGTATAAATTATGAAGTTAATTTTAGTTAATTAGTTTCAATTTTTGAAAGATAAACTAAACTTTCAAGTTAACTATTTAATTTCAATTCAAATTTAAGGATTTAAGTTGTAAAAATGATTTTTGTTACGTATAACAAGATTCTTAACAATCTATATCTAAATTAAGAACCATCTCGAATTAACATTTTTTTATTAAATATTATAGCAACAATTTTTTTTTGTATATTGCAAATGCATTCTTCAGATTTATTTGGACCGACTATTCTTGCATCCAATGGTGACATAATTAACAGTGCATGCATAGAGGGACATCATTACACCGTTTCAATAATCATAATCAAGTTACTACCACTAAACAATCACGTTTACTTCATTTTTTCTCAAATGATCCTACAACACAATAAACCTACAACACAATCAACGTAAGCCCAATTACATACATGATAGTCGTCGTTTTCATGCTCCTAAATCAAGTACATATGTGATAATCAACGATTTCAACCTCCTAATCAATTCCACTTATTCCCAAATCAATGTATAACAAAATAAACATCATATGCATGTCACAGGACAACCAATTTCATATCCATAAATAATGAATTTATAACCCCATATAAACACACAAATTAACCCTAAATAACCTTAATTAAACATGAAATAGGGTTTAGAAGGCATACCGACAGAATTTGAAGGATTGGAATGGATGAAATTGGTGCAAGGGGGCGACGGCGCTGCAGCAAGGGTTTTTTATTTTTATTTTCGTTTAGCTAAAGTGAATTGGGGAAGAAGGCTCGGCAGTTAATTATCCAGACCCGTGCAACGGCTAGCGACGGCCGCTTTTTTAGCCATCGCTAGTCGTTGCCCTATGTCGTTGCAAAATAAAGTTTGTTTAGTAGTGGTATTACCATGTATACTAGTGACTGCAACAATAACCCACAATAAATTGAATAGGGGACCAACATGTATTTAAATGATGAATGTATCACTCTTAGGTCGTATGTTTTGAGATAAATAAAAAGATAATAAGTTGTGCATTTACGGACTCATATATATTGAATAAGGGATTCAGTAAATTCAGTTTGTGTGATGATGATCATTCTACTGGTTTTATATATTTTTTAATCTAGAGATTTTCGCTTTCAAGTGATTGTGAATAATACTTGTGGCTCCAGTGGTTGTATTTTGGACTGCTTTTTCAATTCTCTATAGGAGCCTTTTTCAATTATCTATCTTTCCTTTGTTCGGAAAGTTTGTACTAGATTGTTTGTTTCCACTTTGTAAAATAATGGGACTTATAGATAAAATTGAAAGTTCTACTCTATCTTTTTCGTACATATATAAGAAATATAACAACACTTGAAAATGAGTGGATGACTAATTCAGCAGAACCATGGCAATGGGGACATGTTTCTTTAATGCAAATACATATCCTTTATGCAAAGACTGGTGTGGTCAATGCACTGTTTATGCAAAAGACTAGTGTGGTCAAGCACCATGGCAAAGAAATATGTGCAGTTTAGTTTACTTCTCTTCCCTCCATTATTTGCCCTATTTTGTCAATCAAGATGCTACATAGATTTATCCCATTGTACAAATTTGAAAGTACGAGGCCAAAGTATTTAATTGGCAGTTCCTCCTTTGATTGCAGCTGTAACAACCCGTATTTTGAAAAACAAGTTATAACATAAATCAAGGCATAATTAAGTGATAAAATCTGAATCAAGTGAAACGGGCTGTGCCATTGCGTTCGTCTCGGAAAAATACGCGAAATAGAGTCCGAGTTTTCGAAAATCGGAGTCCGTATGACCCAGTTATGGCCCATAGAAGTTTTCAGAAAATTCAAGTTTAAAAACATATTCGAATTCAAATTCAGCTGGGCAGGATAGGCGGGAAAAGATCCCGCCACTCCCCAAGTCGACTGGGGAGTCGACTTGGGAGTCGACACGCCCCAGGCTGTGTCGACTGCCTAGTCGACACCCCTGTCGACTTGGGTGGTCGGCCAGTCTGGCCTGGGTGCACCTGACTTGTTCCTCAAGACATGTTTGGAGGCTAGTGACGTGAATTGATGGCCCAGATCTGAATTAGGGTTAATCCTATGGCCTAAACTAACCTAATCATCTATAAAAAGACCCTAATACCTAGCCTAAATCAACATAAATCATTCCTACAACTAAACTATGCCAAAATGCTTCTTGATCATGGCCTCCACCTTCATATCATGGCCTCCATCCTCTTCATGAAAATTTGAGTGTCTTAAGCTAGTAAAAGAGCCACCTTTCTTCATCAAAATAAGGATCTTTCTTCATACAAATCAAAGGAGCTTCTTGTTTCTCAAGACAACTCGGAGCTTATATTCATTTGGGGTTTTTAGAGTTGCTAGTGGCTTCGTCTCAATCTTATTTTTATTTTATAAGTCTTCATAGCAGTGTAAGCCCTATTCTAATTTTAGATTCTAACTATGAAGTTAAATATGACATGTTGCAAGTTGAGTTTGGGCCTAAGTATGATTTGTGCTTTGATTCTATCTTGTTATGCGTAGATTTATTCTATGCATGTTTGTAAAGCTATCACCTTGACTTTGTGCATAGAAAGCTATGAACTTTGATTTGAAATGTTGCATAAAGCAGCATAGAAACTCTCATAACCCTTATGTTATCTTGCATATGATGTTATATGCGAATCACTAGCTAACATCCTATGTCATTTATGACCATGTTTCACCTATTTTGCTAAAGTTTTATATCATGCATGTTTTGAGGCTTATAATGTAATATGCAAGTTTATGAACACATTTGCCTCATATGCCACCATGTTTAACTTGTGGCAAAACCTTAACCCCTCATGTTCCTTAATATGCTTGTGGCCAAATCACCCTTATGCTATTCTGCATTCTTGTGGCCAAATCACCCTTATGATATTATGCATGCTTGTGGCCAAATCACCCTTATGCTATTATGCATGCTTGTGGCCAAATCACCCTTATGCTATTATGCATGCTTGTGGCCAAATCACCCTTATGCTATTATGCATGCTTGTGGCCAAATCACCCTTATGCTATTATGCATGCTTGTGGCCAAATCACCCTTATGCTATTTGATATGTTTGAGGCCAAGTCACCTTTTATGCTATCATACATGTTGAGGCCATATGCTAGTATGTTGAACCCCTTTTGGCCTCAAATATCACCATGTTTAGCTTGTGGTAGACTTTGCCATCTTATGCCCACCTTGACATATTGTTATGTTCCCTCTTTGATCTAATTGCGTTGATGCGAATTTACGTGCGATGGGAATACGTTATGGGTAGTTGGGCAAACTTAAATAACTTGAAAACATGACTTGAAAATATGACATGAAAGTTTGACATGTGTTTATGCTTGAAACATGAACGTGGACATGACATGTAGAAAACATGGAAGTGGCCAACTCGAGGTTGGGTTGAGTTTGTAGCATAAATCTACCCGGAACTGATCGGCTTAACTAGTGGCTACAAACAATAGGACCCAACGTGAGTAGTTGGTCACATCGCACTTAAAACCCGAGGTTAGACTAGGTTGTGGTGTAAAGCTACCCGGACCCTTCCGGCTTAACTATTAACCACAACAAAGTCTAATGTGAGAGGTTGGGGTGCATTAAGTTAATTAATGCCACATGATAGGGTTAAGTCATGGACCGCTTGAATACTTAACCAATTAAACACGATGGGTTGGTAGGGTTAAGTCATGAACTACTTGAATACTTAACCAATTAAACACGATGTATTGATAGAGTTAAGTCATGAACTACTTGAATACTTAACCAATTAAACACGATGTATTGATAGGGTTAAGTGATGAACTGCTTGAATACACTTGACCGACTCAATACATGGTTAGGATAGGGTTAACCACACTTAACCCGCTTGAAATCCTAGTTACGAGGTCCTTTTCAGCCGTAACCATCTTGGGAGTATCTGGATACCCTGGACTAGGCTAGGGTGGGGCACGATTACTGGACTGATTGTAAGAGACCAAGAGAGGCGGCTGAATGGTGCACCGATTGTTCAGGCAGACCATGGTCGTGCACATTAAGTCCGGAGTTGAACATGGGCACCAGTAGGTTTAGACTGTGCGTGCTTGAATTGTGTCTGTGGTTTACACCTTAGGGCTGGATACACCCTGGGGTGGACCTTGCACAGTTAACTACATTGCATGATTAAGCCGTATGACACCGATACACGACGATTTAGGCTTATAGGGAGCCGATCGACTAGACCGAGTAGTTGGACCTTGATTTAGGTCATCTCATGATGTTGGGCCAACTTTGGGCCAAGGGATCATTTCTTGTTTATACTTGACATGGATTAGAATACTAGTACACCTGGTGCAACTTAACCTTGTATATGCGATGCCACACTTGATCTATCTTGTTAACTTTTCACCATGCCAGTTATCACCCTATGTCTCATCTCTGTTTTACATGTCCAGTTAACTTTTTTAGTTTTTATACTAATAGTAGGTAGGGCTTACCAGTCTTTTTGACTGACCCGTTTTCTTTCGCCTCTTTTCTTCCGTCCCCCCCCCCAGGTTTACAGGGTGGGAACACTGGTACCTAGCTTGGATCTTTAGTTGTTTTTCTGGATAGCTCATGTACGGTTTGGACTTGAGCATGCTATGGCTTTGTTCTACTTTGGGGATAGTTACTTTATGTTTTTTTTCCAGTTTTCAGTTTATGTTTCTAGACTTTGTTTTGTGGGAAAATAATGACCAAGTACTATGATGTAACTTGACTATGGTTTTGAAATGTTAGTTCTTACCCGCTGCTTTACTTACTCTGTTTTACTTATATGTTCTGTCTTGTGATATTTGCATGCATGTTTACCTCGTTTAACGCCCCTTCAAAGCTAGTGCGCTTGCAAGAGTGGCATTGGCGGAGGTGGGGTGTTACATTTGGTATCAGAGCATAAGGTTTACAAGATTTGAGCAAAAGGTTTTTAAAACTTACCTTTTGAAAAACTATTTTCAAAACTAATTAAGTATTTTCCAAGAAAAGTCTAGTTTATTTTAAAAAGGCTATTCCCCAAAAGCCATTAGCACTATCCTTTGTTTCCTCGTTCTCAATCTATCTTTTTCTTCGTTTCAGTATGGCCGATAATTTTTCCATTCTGGAGGGCGTACCAGTACCCATTTGGTTTAGAAGGTACATGTAGGCAAGGGCGAATGAAGCCGGCCCCGCAAACATTCCTCCTTCCCCCGTGGCTAACATTCCTCCTCCTCCCGTAGCTGAGGTTCCTCCTCCTCCTCCTCAGCATCCGCAAACGGATTTCGCGAAGATTTGCAAGGACTTTAAGGCGATGGGTGGCAAGAATTTTATTGGGACGGAGACTTTTGTTGAGGCAAGAAACTGGTAAAAGGAAACTGAAGACCTCTTTGCTATCTTTGATATAGAAGACCGTAGGAAAGTTCTGTTAGCGGTATGGTTATTGAAAGAGGAAGCTGCATATTGGTGGGTAGTCACCACCACTACTAGGCCAATTCAGACTTGGGATGACTTTAGGAGAAGGTTTAGACTGAGGTTTCTGTCATCGACAGAAGAGAACCTTCAGATGGAGAGGTTCCTATCTCTAAAGCAAGGGGACATGACAGTTAGGGAATACGTGGATACATTTAATCAACTTGCTCGGTTCGGTCTAGACTTGGTTAACACAGCTCAGAAAAAGGCCCTATGCTTTGCTCTAGGATTGAATGAGCCATTCCGCGGTTTGGCCATGTCTCACATACCCATGGGGGCGACCTTCGAGAGTTTGGTGAATATGGCCCTGCTTCAAGAGGAAGATAAGAGTGGCAAGAAGGAGGTTAAGGCAAATGAGTCTCAAGGCGAGAAGGTAGATTCCGGAAAAGGAGGCAAGAGCAACAAGAGCAAGGACAACAAGTCAAGGGAAAGGAGGAAGTGCAACTTCTGTGGGATCACTGGGCACATAGCCAAAGACTGTAGGAAGAAGAAAAGGAAGTTGGGAGAATGCTTTCATTGTGGAGAGTCTGGACACTATAGCAAGGATTGCCCGAAAAAGCGGGGACAAGGGAAAAGGCAAACTCAGCAAGCAGGACCTTCTGGAGGGCTAGTGCATACTCTCAACATCGCTCCAGTTCTTGATCGAGGTAGTATTTCTGTAGAAAACCTGGTTCACATTTCTGATTATCCTGTTCGCACCTTATTTGATTCTGGCGCATCGCATAGTTTTATTTCTTCTGATCTTGTTGGAAGTTTGCACCTAAGTACTAGTCTAGTTGAAAATCCCGTTAGTATTTCAAATCCGATTGGGGGTTCCGCCCATCTATCTGTGATTTGTATGGATTTGAAAATCTCTATCTTGAGCGTAGAATTCATGTGTAATGCTTAGGTTCTCGGGTTTATGGGATACAGGTTGATTTTGGGCATGGATTGGTTGTCCAGTTATGGAGCCATTCTTGACATCGAACATAGGGTTGCGAGGCTCATGACTCGCCTCGGTAATACCCTCGAAATCTCGTGTGACCTTTAGGGTTCCGTCATGATTAGTTATCCAGGATCCCTCGGCACCTTTATTAGGAATTTGTAATCCAATCGAGTAGTGTTCGCCACTAAGGCGGATAGTCCATTCCACTTAAGCATGGGTTATAGAAATCACCCTAGTAAGTACATTTGGCAACATGGATTGACATTTGTTTTCAAGAGATAGTTTTTCTGCGTGGAATACCGTATGGTATGTAAACGAGATCCAGGATTCACTAACGAATTTTGGAAAGCTTGCATGAAACCATGAGCACGCAGTTATGTTTAAACCAAGTATTTTAGGAAAAGAATAAGTGGAAGTGGAACGAGAGGCAACGGTGAAATAAGTTCTAACTCATGTTTTGGAAATAAGAATTAAGAAGCTACGGAATTGTGAAGTTAAAAGACGGTCAAGGCACGATAGAATTAACCTCAAGAAAATGCGGCTTAGTAGATTGAAGACTAAGTACGCGCTTTATATCTCTTCCTAAGAGTATATCCTTGATCCCTATTATTCTGTAGAGCTTACTCGCATGCTATCTTTTAAGTATATCCTCTCGGTCCTATTCTCAATCTTAGTTCTGTTGCAAACCCCATAAGGAGTATGACTCACCTATATAGTTGGGGTGAGGATGTCCATTAAGTTGACCAAACTATTTGGGCTTTATGGGATATGGGTCATAGTTGATAGACTTAAGTAGAGTGCTCACTTTGTTCCGTTGAAGGGCAAGAGGACCACATCATGGCTAGCATCTGTTCATCTTCGAGAGATAGTGCGATTGCATGGAGTTCCTTCTAACATAGTTAGCGATCGTGACCCAATTCCCGCTAGCCAATTCTGGAATAGTTCACAGGAAGCGATGGGTACGCGATTGAATCTAAGTACGGCCTATCACCCACAGACGGATGGCCAAACCGAAAGGGTGAATATGGTACTAGAAGATCTGTTGAGGCTACGCATCCTTGACTTTGGTGGCACTTGGGAAGATCATCTTCCTCTCGTAGAGTTTGCTTGTAATAACAGCTATCAGACAAGCATAGGAATGGCACCATTTGAAGCTTTGTATGGGAGGCCGTGTAGGTCACCATCTTGTTGGTGGGAGACAACGGATAGGCTTATACTTGGGCCCGATATGATACGGGACACATCCGAGAAGGTAGAGTTGATTCAACGACGGATGAAAACGGCCCAAGATAGACAGAAATCCTATGCTAACAAGTGAAGGACAGATCTGGAATTCGAAGTTGGAGACATGGTTTTCGTGAAGGTTTCTCCTTTGCGAAATATGGTTCGTTTTGGAGCAGTTGGGAAGCTGGCACCAAGGACTCTTCCCTATTATAGAAAGAGTGGGGAAGATGGCTCATAATTGCCCGAGAAGCTGGCCGGAGTGCATAATGTTTTTCATGTCTCGCATCTCCGGAAGTGCCTACATGAGTGAGCCGAAGTGGTTGAACCAAGTATTCTTGAAGACATGGAGGTAAAGAAAGAGGCGACCTTGAGGCGAGCTCCGATTCGTATCTTGGGAACGGAGATCAAGAAACTGAGGAATCGAGAAGTCAAGTTAGTAAAGGTTCAGTGGAATGAAGCCGAAGAAGATGCAACTTGGGAAACTGAGGGGAAGATGCGTAGGCTTTATCCTTTTCTTTTCGAGGGTACATTCTCGATCTCTTTTCCTTTTTAGCATATCTTCCTTTTTGCTATCCATGTTTATCCTGTTTATCTTGTTATCTCGTTAACCTTGTCATGAGAACCTTAGGTAGAAACCCTTTGGATGAAACATGTATTTGAAACATGTTATGCTTGATGTTTGCAAGTGGTTGCAAGTGTTTGCAAGTGGATACTCGTGGATGCATGATACACATTAGGCACTATGATCGGCTCACAAACTTTCGTATTGCATATGCATGAGTGCTTATACTTATTCATGGATGAAACTTGTTATGCTATCACGTGGATGCTGCATATGGATGAATGTTATGTGCACTCATATAGAGATTATAAATTATGTTAGGAATTTGCATACATATGGACGCATTTCACAAACATACTTTGCATTAAGGAGGTTTACTGAATCAGTAACCGCCTGATTTTCGCATTAGATAAGTACACATACACACACCTTTGCATATAATCATACATCATTTAGAATTTGTTAAGGATATTGACTGCACGTGGATGATGTTTTGAGTAGATGGATGATGAATGGTAGGATATGTTCTTCCTAACTTAGAGATTTCGGGGACGAAATCCTTTAAGGTGGGGAGGATGTAACAACCCGTATTTTGAATAACAAGTTATAACATAAATCAAGGCAGAATTAAATGATAAAATCTGAATCAAGGGAAACGGGCTGTGCCATTGCGTTCGTCTCGGAAAAATACGCGAAATAGAGTCCGAGTTTTCGAAAATCGGAGTCCGTATGACCAGTTATGGCCCATAGAAGTTTTCAGAAAATTCAAGTTTAAAAACAGATTCGAATTCAAATTCAGCTGGGCAGGATAGGCGGGAAAAGATCCCGCCACTCCCCAAGTCGACTGGGGAGTCGACTTGGGAGTCGACACGCCCCAGGCTGTGTCGACTTCCCAGTCGACACCCCTGTCGACTTGGGTGGTCGGCCAGTCTGGCCTGGGTGCACCTGACTTGTTCCTCAAGACATGTTTGGAGGCTAGTGACGTGAATTGATGGCCCAGATCTGAATTAGGGTTAATCCTATGGCCTAAACTAACCTAATCTTCTATAAAAAGACCCTAATACCTAGCCTAAATCAACATAAATCATTCCTACAACTAAACTATGCCAAAATGCTTCTTGATCATGGCCTCCACCTTCATATCATGGCCTCCATCCTCTTCATGAAAATTTGAGTGTCCTAAGCTAGTAAATGTAACACCCCACCTCCGCCAGGGTCACTCGCAAAGGAATGCACTAGCTTTGGAGGGGCATTTTTGGTAAACATGCATAATGATATAGCAAGGCAGGACATGACATATATATGTGTATATGTAAATAAACAGAGTAAGCAAATAAAACAGCGGAAGATTTATAAACCATTTCAAAACTCAAGTCTGGTACATCAAAATGTCACTTTTCCCAAAATTACAAGTCTAGATAAATACATCATCTGATAAACTGAAAATACATAAGTACTATCCCCAAATAAGAGTGATAAACCATAGCGGCTCAAGTCCAAAGCATACTTGAGCTATCCAAGGAAGCAGCTAAAATCCAAGCTAGGCTCTAGTATTCCCTCCCTGAGAACCTGGGGGGGGGGAACGGAAGAAAAGAGGCGAAAGAAAACAGGTCAGTCAAAAAGACTGAGTAAGCCCTGCTACGATCAGTCTATAAACTAATAAAGTTAACATCATGATGGAAACTGGGGTGATCATAGATAACAACATACTGGCATGATAAATCAACTACAAGACAGATAGAGGTGTCATCGCATAAAACAAGGTTAAGTTTTTGCACCACGGTGTACTAGCAACCCAACATAACAGATATTGATCCCTTGGCCCAAGCTTTGGCCCAATAACATGAAGTGACCTTAGTATAAGGTCCAGCCCCACGGTCTAGTCGATCGGCTCCCTATAAACCTAACACGTCAAGTGTTGGTGTCCATATGGCCCACGTATGGTTGTAGTTAGACTGTGCTGGGTCCCCCTTTTGGGTGTATCAAGCCCTCAGATGTCAACCCCAGACACTTAAGCAATAATGCACAGCTCTAATCTACTGGTACCCGTGCCTCGAGTTTGTCCAATATCGGACTACGTGCACGTCCGTAGCCCGCCGAACCCGCACCGCTGTACCACTCGGCCATCGCCCTTTGGTCGCTTACATCTGCCAGTAATCGTGCCCCGCCCTAGCCTAGCTTCTAGGGTTGTGAATGATACCAAACTGGGATTACTGTTAGAACAGACCACGTTGCTAGGGTTTCCCAAGAGGGTTAAGTGTGATTTAACCCTTCACTAATCCTGGATTAGACTGGTTAAGTGTGGCTTAACCCCATTCTAATCCCTTGTATTCCCAACTTGATTAAATTGGTTAAGTGTAACTTAACCCCATTCTCATCCCTTGAATCCCCAAATTGGTTAAGTATTAGTGGACCCTGACTTAACCCTAACCATGAGGCATTAATTAATTTAATGCACCTCAACCTCTCACATTAGACCTTGTTGTGGTTACTAGTTAGGCCGGGCGGGTCCGGGTAGCTTTACACCACAACTTGGTCTAACCTCGGGTCTTGGCACCCCATGACCAACTTCTCACATTGGGTCCTATTGTTTGTAGCCACTAGTTAAGCCGGTCGGTTCCGGGTAGAATTACGCTACAAACTCAACCCAACCTCGAGTTGGCCACACTTATGTTTTCTAAGTGTCATGTCCACTTTATTTCAAAACATAATTACAAGTCAACAATTACTTGGGTAGACCTAACTTAATAGGTAAATTCCCAAGGGGTAGACCTAACTTAATAGGTAAATTCCCAATCTTGTATTTTCATGTATTTTAAGTTTTCCCAAAACCCCCAACGTCATTCTATCGCTTACATATTCGTAATAACGCATAAAGGATAGGGAGAGGGAACTTGGCACAACATACATGATAAACTTGCACAACAACCATGCATAACATGTTAGACTTGTACAACTTAGCATAGTGAACTTGCATATTACCATAAACATGCATAACATGTAAAATATGCACAACTTGTCATTTTTAAACTTGCATAAGCATGCATAACTAAATAATCTTGCAAATCGTGGCTTAGTAAGCTTGCATAAACATGCATGACTCGATTAACTTGTAAATCATGACTTAGCAAACATGCATAAACATGCATAACTCAATTACCTTGTAAATCATGACTTAGCAAACATGCATAAACGTGCATAACTCAATTAACTTGTAAATCATGACTTAGCAAACATGCATAAACGTGCATAACTCAATTATCTTGTAAATCATGGCTTAGCAAACATGCATAAACATGCATAACTCATTTAGCTTGTAAATCATGGCTTAGCAAACATGCATAAACATGCATAACTCATTTAGCTTGTAAATCATGGCTTAGCAAACATGCATAAACATGCATACTCAAATAAACTTGCAAATCATAGCTTAGCAAACTCGCATAAACATGCATACTCAAATAAACTTGCAAATCATGTCATAGTAAATCCGCATATGCATGCATAACTTGTGAAACATGTAAAACATGGCATAGTAAATCCGCATATGCATAACTTGTGAAACATGTAAAACATGGCATAGTGAGTTCGCATAAGCAAGCATAATCAAATAAACTCACTTAAATCTCAATTTTCACCACATATTAACTTTAGAGTTTACAAAGTGAAGGTAAGAGGGCTTACAATGCTTATGCGGGCTCAAATGACTATAGCAAATGTAAAGAACCCCTTATGCAACTAATTACAACCCCCAAATGCAAGCAAACTTGATCAAAACTCCTCTTTTATGGTGCCAATTGAAAAACAAGCCTTTAATGCAAGCTAAGGAGGATCATACAAGCCTAAATATGCTTGTATGCATGGAAAATTAAATTAGGATTTGTATGAAGAGGGTGGAGGCCATGAGAGTTTTGATTTTGGCATAGTTTAGTTACTAGGATGAATAATGAATGATTTAGGGTAGGTTAGGGCCTTATTTATAGATTAGGGTAGTGTTTTTAGGCCATAGGATTAACCCTAGATTCAATTAGGTCCATCAGATCCCGGAACTCTCTAGAAACAAGCCCCCCAATCAAGCCAAGATCAAAATGGTGCGCCAGGCCAGTTAGCCCGGCCACACCCTGTCGACAGGGCTGTCGACAGGGCAGTCGACTCCCTGGGGACCCTGTCGACAGGCCTGTCGACATGGGGCCCCTGGCGGGATTTTTCCCGCCTTGGCCCAGCTGGCCCAAATCCTTGTTTTTAATTTAAATTTGAATCTGATTTTTACTTAGTAATTTTCTGCAAACTTCAATGGGCCTTAACTGGGTCATACGGACTCCGATTTTCGAAAACTCGGACTCTATTTCGCGTATTTTTCCGAGACGAACGCAATGGCATAGCCCGTTTCCCTTGATTCCCATTTTATAATTTAATTCTGCCTCAATTTATGTTATAACCGATTATTGAAAATACGGGTTGTTACATTCTCCCCTCCTTAAAGGATTTCGTCCCCGAAATCTTCAAGTTAGGAAGAACGTATCCTACCATCCAATCATCCATCTACTCAAAGCATCATCCACGAGCAATCATTGTCCTTACAAGATTCTAAATGCTGGATGAACATATGCAAAAGTGTGTGTATATGTACTTACCTAATGCAAAAATCAGGCGGTTACTGATACAGTAAACCTCCTTAATGCATATGTATGTAAATCAGGCGGTTACTGATACAGTAAACCTCCTTAATGCATATGTATGTCAGTGAAATGAATCCATATGTATGCAAATTCCTAACATAATGTATAATATCTACATGCGTGCTCAATCATACATCCATATGCAACATCCATGTGATAGCATACGAATTTCATCCAAGAATAAGCATAAACACTCATGCACATGCAATATGAGGAGTGTGTGAGCCGATCTAGTGCCTAATCGTGTATAATGCATCCACGAGCAACCACTTGCAAACACTTGCAACCACTTGCAACCATCAAGCATAACATGTCTCAAACACATGTTTCATCCAAAGGGTTTCTACCTAAGGTTCTCATGTCAAGATAAACACGATAAACTAGATAAACTAGATAAACTCCTTTTTGGATTACAAGAAATCCATTCAAACTTTGACATATAGTACTAACCGATGAGTCTTAACCCCCTTATGGAGTTTACAACAGAAATAAGATCGAGAATGGGACCGAGAGGATATATACAAAAGATAACTTGCAAGCAAGCTTCACAGGAAAACAAGGATCAAGGATGTACTCTTAAAAAGAGATATGATGCGTGTATCTAGTCTTCACTCTTCTTAGTCACGTTTCCTTGAACTTAACTCCACTGTGCTTTGACCGTCTTTTACTTCATGATTCCTTGGCTTCCTAACTCCTATTTCCCCAAATTCGAGTTGGAACGCATTTCATTATCGCCTCTCGTCTTTCTTTTCCACTTATTCTTCCTTCTGTATACCTGGTTTAAACCTACTATAACCTCATGATCTCATGCCAGCTCTCCAAAATTCACTAGTGAATCCTGGATCTCGTCTACCTACTATAAAGTATCCCATGCAGCAGAAAAAATACCAATCCACGTTGCCATTTGCCCTTATAAACGTGATTTTCCATAACTCATGCTTAATCGAAATGAACCATCCGCCTATGAGTGAGAGGCCATACCTAGATTCAATTGCCTACCCATGGCTTCCTGTAGGTTATTTCAAAACTGGCCAACTTCTTGAGGGTAAACCGTTGCTAACCATGATGCAGTCCTCTCGCTCTTCACTGGGCTGAAATGAGCACTCTTCGTGAGTCTTCCTATTATGACCCTCATACCCGTATTCCCTTTCTTTGATCTAGGTAGTCTATCCACATAATCTATCGAGATGTTTTCACACTTCCCTTGCGAAACCTCCAATGGAGGTAATGGCCCAATGGGCTTCTATGACTTGGCCTTAACTTGGTGGCACAACATGCATCCCGAGACCAACTCGGCCACCTCCTCGAGTGATGCGCATCTCCAAGGACCTTCTTTACCAAGTCTTTCACTCGAGGAACACATAATCTCTTGTCGCGCCTTAGTCATCCTTTATAATATATCTAGCGAGGTGACCTAACATCTCGCCTCGAATCGACTGGTCCATGTTCTTGACCAACTGCGGGTCTTCTTCCCGTGAAACCCCCTTCTTGATCTAGAAGAGTAAGTCTAAGCTCCGGGAATGCTAACTAGCCAAACGGAGAAGGTTTCTTACTTCAATTGCCCTTCTCAGAGCTTTCCGGTCTCAAACCGCAGCCACTTTAGCGGAATCCACCGCTAAGCCTTACCTAAGAACTATGTGCCCAAGAAATCCAACTTCTTTCCTCCAAAGTGACATCTGGAGAACTTGACCTTCAACTGGTGGCTCTAAGCGTATCCATCTCCTTCTCGAGATGTCTAGCATGCTCTTCCTCGTTGTTTTTGAGGAGATAAAAATATCGTCTTCGACGACCCTGACAAACTTGTTCAAGGACTTCCTAAAACACCCTACCCATCAAGTTCACGTAATATGCGGGGGTATTAGTCAAACCAAATAGCATGACTAGCCATTCTAAAACCCATCCAGAGTCCTAAACGCAGTCTTGTCAATTCCATCCTCAGCCATCCTAAGCTGATGGAATCCGGTAGCTAGATCAAAAGAAAACAGATGCTCCTACCAGCTGATCAAACAGATCATTGATCCTTGGTAACGGTTATCTTACGATAATCAACACATAAGCGAAACAAACTGTCCATATCAGTAACGAATACTTCTGGAGCATCCTACTCGAAAATGCTTCGTCTCAGGAAGTTCTTCTCAAGCAACTCCTTGACTTGCTTTCTTAACTCTCATTTCGTGAGGTCATGTGCCTAACCGGCCACGAAACTGGCTTGGCATTACCAACCAGATAATACGGAAATCTATCCCCAGATATCAGGATATTCTCGGATCACCCTCACAGATTGCAAACTGTCGATAGACGAGTTGAGGGATTCAAGATAACATAACATGACGGGACCCCTAGGGTTGCTAGAAATTTCTAGGGTATTACCGAGGCGAGTCATGAGCCCCACACCCTATATAAAAAAAACCCAGAATGGCCCAAAACAGGACAACCATTCCATGCCCAAAACCAACCCAAATCCCCTGAAACCGAGAATTCTATACTCAAGATAGAAATTTTCAAATCCACTCAGACCACAGACAGGCGGGTAGAACCCCCAATTGGATTTGAAACATATACGGGATCATCAACCAGACTAGTACTTAGGTGCAAAACTTTCAACTAGATCAGATGAAATAAAACTATGCGATGTGCCAGAATCGAACAAAGTTCGAACAGGGAAAATCAGAAAATGCAAACAAGATTTTCAACAGAAACACTACCTCTATCATAAGCTGGAAGAACGGTGTTGAGGGGATGAATTCGCCCTCCAGATAGTCCTGCATACTGAGTCTGACCTTGCCCTTGTTTCCTCGGGCAATCCTTGCTGAAATGTCCAAACTCACCACAATCAAAGCATTCGCCCCGCTTTCTCTTCTCCTTCTTCCCACATTCCCTGGCTATATGTCCAATTTCACCACAGAAGCTACATTTTATATTCCCTCTTGGCTTGTCCTTGCGGTTGTTGTTATTCTTGCCCCGTTTCCCGGAATTTACTCTCTTGTCTTGAGACTCATTCGCCTTGACCTCTTTCTTTTCATTGTTATCTTCTTCTTGAAGTAGGGCCAAATTTACCAAATTCTCGAAAGTCGCCCCCAAGGGTATATGAGACATGGCCAAACCATGTAATGGCTCGTTTAATCCTAGAGCAAAGTGTAGGGCCTTCTTCTGAGCTGTATTAGCCAAATCTAAATCGTCCTGAGCCAGTTGATTAAACTTATCTATGTATTCCCTAATAGTCATGTCCCCTTGCTTCAGTGATAAGAACCTCAGTCCAAACCTCCCTCTAAAATCATCCCAAGTCTTAATTGGCCTAGAAGCGGTGGTGACTACCCACCAACGTGCAGCTTCTTCTTTTAGCAACCATACTGCCAATAAAACCTTCCTACGGTCACTTATATCAAGGGTGGCTAAAAGATCTTCGGTCTCTTTCAACCAATTCCCTGCCTCTACTAAAGTCTCGGTTCCAAAGAAATTCTTGCAACCCATCATCTTAAAGTTCTTACAAGTTTCCGCAAAATCCGCTCGTGAAGGCTGAGGGAGGAGAGGAACATCAACTACGGAAGGAGGAGGAGGAACAGCGGCCTTGACTGGAAAGACAACATTAGAGACACCCGGGACCGGTGCCGTGGCTTTCAAGTACCGACGAAACCAATCGGGTATTGCTACTCCTTCGGGCAAGATGAGATTATCAGACATGCTGGAAACGAAAAGAAAAGAGTTCAAACGAGGGATCAAAGGATAGTGCTAATGGCTTTTTGGGGAATAGCCTTTTAAAAATAACTAGACTTTTCTTTGGAAAATACTTAATACTTGGTTTTGAAAATAGTTTTTCAAAGAGTTTTAAAAACCTTTTTATCCCTTCTCGTAAACCATATGCTCTGATACCAAATGTAACACCCCACCTCCGCCAGGGTCACTCGCAAAGGAATGCACTAGCTTTGGAGGGGCATTTTTGGTAAACATGCATAATGATATAGCAAGGCAGGACATGACATATATATGTGTATATGTAAATAAACAGAGTAAGCAAATAAAACAGCGGAAGATTTATAAACCATTTCAAAACTCAAGTCTGGTACATCAAAATGTCACTTTTCCCAAAATTACAAGTCTAGATAAATACATCATCTGATAAACTGAAAATACATAAGTACTATCCCCAAATAAGAGTGATAAACCATAGCGGCTCAAGTCCAAAGCATACTTGAGCTATCCAAGGAAGCAGCTAAAATCCAAGCTAGGCTCTAGTATTCCCTCCCTGAGAACCTGGGGGGGGGGGAACGGAAGAAAAGAGGCGAAAGAAAACAGGTCAGTCAAAAAGACTGAGTAAGCCCTGCTACGATCAGTCTATAAACTAATAAAGTTAACATCATGATGGAAACTGGGGTGATCATAGATAACAACATACTGGCATGATAAATCAACTACAAGACAGATAGAGGTGTCATCGCATAAAACAAGGTTAAGTTTTTGCACCACGGTGTACTAGCAACCCAACATAACAGATATTGATCCCTTGGCCCAAGCTTTGGCCCAATAACATGAAGTGACCTTAGTATAAGGTCCAGCCCCACGGTCTAGTCGATCGGCTCCCTATAAACCTAACACGTCAAGTGTTGGTGTCCATATGGCCCACGTATGGTTGTAGTTAGACTGTGCTGGGTCCCCCTTTTGGGTGTATCAAGCCCTCAGATGTCAACCCCAAACACTTAAGCAATAATGCACAGCTCTAATCTACTGGTACCCGTGCCTCGAGTTTGTCCAATATCGGACTACGTGCACGTCCGTAGCCCGCCGAACCCGCACCGCTGTACCACTCGGCCATCGCCCTTTGGTCGCTTACATCTGCCAGTAATCGTGCCCCGCCCTAGCCTAGCTTCTAGGGTTGTGAATGATACCAAACTGGGATTACTGTTAGAACAGACCACGTTGCTAGGGTTTCCCAAGAGGGTTAAGTGTGATTTAACCCTTCACTAATCCTGGATTAGACTGGTTAAGTGTGGCTTAACCCCATTCTAATCCCTTGTATTCCCAACTTGATTAAATTGGTTAAGTGTAACTTAACCCCATTCTCATCCCTTGAATCCCCAAATTGGTTAAGTATTAGTGGACCCTGACTTAACCCTAACCATGAGGCATTAATTAATTTAATGCACCTCAACCTCTCACATTAGACCTTGTTGTGGTTACTAGTTAGGCCGGGCGGGTCCGGGTAGCTTTACACCACAACTTGGTCTAACCTCGGGTCTTGGCACCCCATGACCAACTTCTCACATTGGGTCCTATTGTTTGTAGCCACTAGTTAAGCCGGTCGGTTCCGGGTAGAATTACGCTACAAACTCAACCCAACCTCGAGTTGGCCACACTTATGTTTTCTAAGTGTCATGTCCACTTTATTTCAAAACATAATTACAAGTCAACAATTACTTGGGTAGACCTAACTTAATAGGTAAATTCCCAAGGGGTAGACCTAACTTAATAGGTAAATTCCCAATCTTGTATTTTCATGTATTTTAAGTTTTCCCAAAACCCCCAACGTCATTCTATCGCTTACATATTCGTAATAACGCATAAAGGATAGGGAGAGGGAACTTGGCACAACATACATGATAAACTTGCACAACAACCATGCATAACATGTTAGACTTGTACAACTTAGCATAGTGAACTTGCATATTACCATAAACATGCATAACATGTAAAATATGCACAACTTGTCATTTTTAAACTTGCATAAGCATGCATAACTAAATAATCTTGCAAATCGTGGCTTAGTAAGCTTGCATAAACATGCATGACTCGATTAACTTGTAAATCATGACTTAGCAAACATGCATAAACATGCATAACTCAATTACCTTGTAAATCATGACTTAGCAAACATGCATAAACGTGCATAACTCAATTAACTTGTAAATCATGACTTAGCAAACATGCATAAACGTGCATAACTCAATTATCTTGTAAATCATGGCTTAGCAAACATGCATAAACATGCATAACTCATTTAGCTTGTAAATCATGGCTTAGCAAACATGCATAAACATGCATAACTCATTTAGCTTGTAAATCATGGCTTAGCAAACATGCATAAACATGCATACTCAAATAAACTTGCAAATCATAGCTTAGCAAACTCGCATAAACATGCATACTCAAATAAACTTGCAAATCATGTCATAGTAAATCCGCATATGCATGCATAACTTGTGAAACATGTAAAACATGGCATAGTAAATCCGCATATGCATAACTTGTGAAACATGTAAAACATGGCATAGTGAGTTCGCATAAGCAAGCATAATCAAATAAACTCACATAAATCTCAATTTTCACCACATATTAACTTTAGAGTTTACAAAGTGAAGGTAAGAGGGCTTACAATGCTTATGCGGGCTCAAATGACTATAGCAAATGTAAAGAACCCCTTATGCAACTAATTACAACCCCCAAATGCAAGCAAACTTGATCAAAACTCCTCTTTTATGGTGCCAATTGAAAAACAAGCCTTTAATGCAAGCTAAGGAGGATCATACAAGCCTAAATATGCTTGTATGCATGGAAAATTAAATTAGGATTTGTATGAAGAGGGTGGAGGCCATGAGAGTTTTGATTTTGGCATAGTTTAGTTACTAGGATGAATAATGAATGATTTAGGGTAGGTTAGGGCCTTATTTATAGATTAGGGTAGTGTTTTTAGGCCATAGGATTAACCCTAGATTCAATTAGGTCCATCAGATCCCGGAACTCTCTAGAAACAAGCCCCCCAATCAAGCCAAGATCAAAATGGTGCGCCAGGCCAGTTAGCCCGGCCACACCCTGTCGACAGGGCTGTCGACAGGGCAGTCGACTCCCTGGGGACCCTGTCGACAGGCCTGTCGACATGGGGCCCCTGGCGGGATTTTTCCCGCCTTGGCCCAGCTGGCCCAAATCCTTGTTTTTAATTTAAATTTGAATCTGATTTTTACTTAGTAATTTTCTGCAAACTTCAATGGGCCTTAACTGGGTCATACGGACTCCGATTTTCGAAAACTCGGACTCTATTTCGCGTATTTTTCCGAGACGAACGCAATGGCATAGCCCGTTTCCCTTGATTCCCATTTTATAATTTAATTCTGCCTCAATTTATGTTATAACCGATTATTGAAAATACGGGTTGTTACAGTAAAAGAGCCACCTTTCTTCATCAAAATAAGGATCTTTCTTCATACAAATCAAAGGAGCTTCTTGTTTCTCAAGACAACTTGGAGCTTATATTCATTTGGGATTTTTGGGGTTGCTAGTGGCTTCGTCTCAATCTTATTTTTATTTTATAAGTCTTCATAGCATTGTAAGCCCTATTCTACTCTTAGATTCTAACTATGAAGTTAAATATGACATGTTGCAAGTTGAGTTTGGGCCTAAGTATGATTTGTGCTTTTATTCTATCATGTTATGCGTAGATTTATTCTATGCATGTTGGTAAAGCTATCACCTTGACTTTGTGCATAGAAAGCTATGAACTTTGATTTGAAATGTTGCATAAAGAAACATAGAAACTCTCATAACCCTTATGTTATCTTGCATATGATGTTATATGCGAATCACTAGCTAACATCCTATGTCATTTATGACCATGTTTCACCTATTTTGCTAAAGTTTTATATCATGCATGTTTTGAGGCTTATAATGTAATATGCAAGTTTATGAACACATTTGCCTCATATGCCACCATGTTTAACTTGTGGCAAAACCTTAACCCCTCATGTTCCTTAATATGCTTGTGGCCAAATCACCCTTATGCTATTATGCGTGCTTATGGCCAAATCACCCTTATGATATTATGCATGCTTGTGGCCAAATCACCCTTATGCTATTATGCATGCTTGTGGCCAAATCACCCTTATGCTATTATCCATGCTTGTGGCCAAATCACCTTATGATATTATGCATGCTTGTGGCCAAATCACCCTTATGCTATTATGCATGCTTGTGGCCATATCACCCTTATGCTATTATGCATGCTTGTGGCCAAATCACCCTTATGCTATTATGCATGCTTGTGGCCAAATCACCCTTATGCTATTTGATATGTTTGAGGCCAAGTCACCTTTTATGCTATCATACATGTTGAGGCCATATGCTAGTATGTTGAACCCCTTTTGGCCTCAAATATCACCATGTTTAGCTTGTGATAGACTTTGCCATCTTATGCCCACCTTGACATATTGTTATGTTCCCTCTTTGATCTAATTGCGTTGATGCGAATTTACGTGCGATGGGAATGCGTTATGGGTAGTTGGGCAAACTTAAATAACATGAAAACATGACTTGAAAATATGACATGAAAGTTTGACATGTGTTCATGCTTGAAAACATGAACGTGGACATGACATGTAGAAAACATGGAAGTGGCCAACTCGAGGTTGGGTTGAGTTTGTAGCATAAATCTACCCGGAACCGACCGGCTTAACTAGTGGCTACAAACAATAGGACCCAATGTGAGTAGTTGGTCACATCGCACTTAAAACCCGAGGTTAGACTAGGTTGTGGTGTAAAGCTACCCGGACCCGCCCAGCTTAACTAGTAACCACAACAAAGTCTAATGTGAGAGGTTGGGGTGCATTAAGTTAATTAATGCCACATGATAGGGTTAAGTCATGGACCGCTTGAATACTTAACCAATTGAACACGATGGGTTGGTAGGGTTAAGTCATGAACTACTTGAATACTTAACCAATTAAACACGATGTATTGATAGGGTTAAGTCATGAACTACTTGAATACTTAACCAATTAAACATGATGTATTGATAGGGTTAAGTCATGAACTGCTTGAATACACTTGACTGACTCAATACATGGTTAGGATAGGGTTAACCACACTTAACCCGCTTGAAATCCTAGTTACGAGGTCCTTTTCAGCCGTAACCAACTTGGGAGTATCTGGATACCCTGGACTAGGCTAGGGTGGGGCACGATTACTGGACTGATTGTAAGAGACCAAGAGAGGCAGCTGAATGGTGAACCGATTGTTCAGGCGGACCATGGTCGTGCACATTAAGTCCGAAGTTGAACATGGGAACCAGTAGGTTTAGACTGTGCGTGCTTGAATTGTGTCTGTGGTTTACACCTTAGGGCTGGATACACCCTAGGGTGGACCTTGCACAGTTAACTACATTGCATGATTAAGCCGTATGACACCGATACACGACGAGTTAGGCTTATAGGGAGCCGATCGACTAGACCGAGTAGTTGGACCTTGATTTAGGTCATCTCATGATGTTGGGCCAACTTTGGGCCAAGGGATCATTTCTTGTTTATACTTGACATGGATTAGAATACTAGTACACCTGGTGCAACTTAACATTGTATATGCGATGCCACACTTGATCTATCTTGTTAACTTTTCACCATGCCAGTTATCACCCTATGTCTCATCTCTGTTTTACATGTCCAGTTAACTTTATTAGTTTTTATACTAATAGTAGGTAGGGCTTACCAGTCTTTTTGACTGACCCGTTTTCTTTCGCCTCCTTTCTTCCGTTCCCCCCCCCCCCTAGGTTTACAGGGTGGGAACACTGGTACCTAGCTTGGATCTTTAGCTGCTTTTCTGGATAGCTCATGTACGGTTTGGACTTGAGCATGCTATGGCTTTATTCTACTTTGGGGATAATTACTTTATGTTTTTTTTCCAGTTTTCAGTTTATGTTTCTAGACTTTATTTTGTGGGAAAATAATGACCAAGTACTATGTTGTAACTTGACTATGGTTTTGAAATGTTAGTTCTTACCCGCTGCTTTACTTACTCTGTTTTACTTATATGTTCTGTCTTGTGATATCTGCATGCATGTTTACCTCGTTTAATGCCCCTCCAAAGCTAGTGCGCTTGCAAGAGTGGCATTGGCGGAGGTGGGGTGTTACAGCAGCAATTTCCGTAAATTCCTGGTCTCTGCTTACGAATGCATATATGCCTTAAAGTTTATGAATAATTAGAAGTGAGCTAACTCTCATGAGTTATGACTACATATTATAACCAAGTATACAAAAACTTCAGCTAATATAGTTGAATTTTCAATGCATTTACCATGAAAGGTGGGATGTGATTTTGTTCATATATACACAAAACATATCACGTGCTTGAGAATTGTCGACACATACCAGGACTCATAGAGACTACTGTTGGCCTCAAAGTTGTAATGTCCTATATTTTTTGTAGTCAAATATTTAATTTAATTTATTATTTTAAATATTTAATTTGGAATATTAATGGTTTTTAATAGTGAATTCGTTATTAAAACGAAGTTTCAACGTTAAATTTATATATGATTTAAAACGAACTCAAAATGGCACGGCAGTTCGTAATATTGAGTTTTGAACTTCAATTGATTATACAGAGTCCGTTTTAAGTCGGAATTCTATGAAATAAGAAACATTTGAATCTAATTGATAATAGTTTTCTAATGAAAGAGAAAAATATGGATTTCATGTTATACATTGTTAGTTATAGCCAATTCAGATTTTACAATAGTCGTTATGGAAATCGTTAACAAACGATAATGTTTATTTAATAAATATAAAGGAATTTTTATATGATTTGAATATCGTTCAATTCGAGTTTAGATTCTATATTGGTTTATTTTGAAGCTGTGTAAGAATTCATTTCGAGATGTACATGATAATAATAATTTATAATTATTAAATTGAATTGTTCTGGAATTAAATTATATTGATAAATATATTGTGTACGTACTATGTTTATTTAATAAAAGTCCATAATCAACATATGATAAAAAAATCTTTGATTCAGTTGATATATATTACGAACAATGATCATATTCGGACTATATGGTTAAAAATAACAAACCCTGCTAAATAAATAATATTCAGTTAACATACAGTGTTATGCTAATAATTATTCTATATTTATATTGTATGACAACTGGTCGTGCTCATATCCAAATTCGCTCCTTTTTTCTTTCTTGGATCGAATTCCATTTTCCCCTCTTTCTTCGAATCTTCATGTTTAGTCTTGTTTTCTTGAGTTTCCCTTTTCTCTTCTCTTTTCTCACACATTCAGAAGTCAGAACCAATGCGTATCCCTATCCGGTATCTTCTATGTTTCATGCAAATATATATAATATATAGTTTTTCTGTACAATATGAAATAATAGTTACCTAACCATGATTTGTTTTATACTCAACTGCCCGCAAACTCACATGTTATATTTTACAATGCCAGTTCCTTTAATTCGCATACATGCTTAACCCTCATGTCATATATTATATGGTTTACTGTTATTAAAAATTAAAAAGGGTGATTGACCTTTGTGTAGTTTATATTGTGTGATTATCAATGTACAACCATCAGCCTACCTAAATACACATGTGGCATAACTTAGCGTATATGTATTACTTCATTCCAAAGCAAGTTCAACCGAGTACGCACAACTACTCAATAGGAATGCAGCCTTACCTCAGACCTATCTGTACCTTGTTGATGGAAGTTGTTTTTATCTTGTTGGTGGAGCTCAGGTTGGCGGTAGTGATGGAGTGGTGGCCTTCTGGGTGAGCAGATGCGGGATATGCAAATGGTGGCGGTGGTGGCGTGTCCAACTGCAGTGAAGAAGGATGGTTGTTCCATGTTGGGTGAGGATGTAGGAGCTCCTATCGTTGACAGGGCATGAAGATGGAAGGTGGGTATGTTTGTGAGGTGGGTGGGGGATGCTAATGTGGAAAAAAGAAGAAGAAGGCAGATTGCATTCTGGAGATCATGGGCGCATGGTCTTGAGCAGATGGTCGGGGGAGATGAAGTGAGATGGTGAGTTGATCGTGAGGGGTTCAAGAGGTTAATGCATGGGTGGAGTTCGAAGGGAGCTTGGTTAGTGTGAGTTTCTGAATGAATATAAAGCAGCTGATTCCTTTCTGATGAAGACAAGAGTGTTACAGGAATGAAGGAGTAATGTATTAACGTGTTATAATTAATAACCTGATTAAATTGTTAACCGTGTTAATTAAGTAAAAGCTAATTAATTATTTCAATAAATCGTGAATTTTGCAGATGGAGCATATGGAACAAAAGCGTGGATATCAGAAAATCAGATATGTACACCCAAAATGGCCTCCAACAGTGTATGGATTCTTCCCATCGTTTGGATTTCGGACGGAATAGTTCCGGAATGTGTAAACCAGTGACACGGTTGTTGAACATGCGCCTGGAAATACGCGTTTTTTTAAGAAGCACGTGGATTTACACGTTTGTTAAACAAATGCGTTAATCCAGGTGGATGTTCAACAGACGCGTGGATTTTATGATTAAATTTTGTGCTAATTATGTTACTTTCACCGAAATTTAGACAAATGATTAAACAGACGCGTGGATTTCATGATTAAATTTAGACACATGATTTCACTAATTTTGTTATAAATTTTGTTAACTAATTTTGTGATTCATGTGTGCATGATTTTATGCGTATCCATATCCGTTAAATTTTGTGAACATGTGCCTAATTTTGTGTTCACAATTAGCCGTTGAAGTCGGGGAATTACGGGTAGATAATGCATTCTTTTATTTGGAGCTTTTTCTTTCTTTTTCCTTGGTTTATATCTATCTTCGTCGCAATATTTGCATTTTCTACGGTGAGCGTATTCTTTTCAATACAACATGCAAACTTTAACACATGTATCTATCTTATGATATAGTAGTCTAAAAGCGGACATAAGTTTTTTCATTTTATAATAACTATCGCACATCAAATGATTAAGCGGGATATGTCGTTTTGCAGTTTGTACAACTGCTGTAAATGCAGCTTCTGTAAGATTGAATTTTGGTTTCATAGTGATGAATTCGGCGGTTATAGACAACTCGGTTCCGCTTGTACACCCTTCCCACAACGGCCTCTTAGCAGAATTCAATAAATCATATAAAAATCTGCTTCCGCCATTGGTTCTTCAACATTTCCAGTCTCATCATCGCTTTGCTCAATGTTAGGAAGCATTGATCGTGCTGCATTTTGCACCATATTTTCTATCGGATTCGTCATTGTATTATCGTTCATCATTGCACTATCACCCTCTATCACTATAGGGTAAGACGTAGGTTGAACAAGTTCTCCATGAAGATCCCATAAGTGATAATTCGACACAAAACCAAATTAATATAGATGTACTTCTACTACATCTGACTTTCAATGCTTCAGTGTCTGCACTTACTACACAGACAACGAATGTCTACGTTAGTCCGATTATTAGATTTAGCGAATCTAATAAATTCTTGGACTTCATTACAAAAATGTTCCTTTATCGACCCTTTCTTACCGGTTCGGGGTTGATACATCCAACTGCGATCACGAAAATAATCGAACATTTTCCTGATTTGCAACAAATATGTTAGAAAGTTCGATCGAACGTGACACTTTATATTATTTTAAATCTTGTAAAATTTCATTTATAACTATTGCATGTTTTCGGTTTTTTTGTTTATTTCTTTTTTACTTTGACTACCGATCTACCTACTTCCCATTACAAGTATAATAACGTAAACATATTTTATAAATCATTTCAGGTAAAACGGTTCAAAAAAATTTCGGCAACACTTCCCTTTGGTCCCTGTATCATACACAAATGCGTGTACACAGGGAACAAAAAGGAAGTGCCATCAAAACTTTGTTAACCATTTAAACTGAAATGATTTATAAAATATGCTTACGTTATTGTATTTGTAACTTGTCCATTAGTAGCACAAATCCAACGAATATTGTAACAGATGAATATAGATTTCCATTTTGTGTAAAAATGAATACCCATATAACGATCATATACAACACTTGTCGCACGGGGCCAAATTTATCTAAGGGGTTCACATAAATAGTCAAAAAAACATTCAACCTGTTCAAACCAAAAAAACAATTCAAATGAAAAAAGCGCGCTTTTTGCGCTTTGGGCTTTCTTGCGCTTTACTAATAGGTGCGCCTTAAAATTCAAAAAAGCCCCTTAGTTGCGCCTTGCGCCTTTTTCCGTCTATGCTCGCGCGTTAACTACATAGTGTCTATATAATATTTTTCAGTACTTTCAATTTATAAAATAACATGACAATGAAAATTATGCTGTATAAATTAGTTTTAGTTACTTTTAGTTAATTTTAGTTTAAAGTATAAATTATGAAGTTAATTTTAGTTAATTAGTTTCAAGTTTTGAAAGATAAACTAAACTTTCAAGTTAATTATTTAATTTCAACTCAAATTTAAGGATTTAAGTTATAAAAATGATTTTTGTTACATATAACAAGATTCTTAACATTGTATATCTAAATTAAGAACCATCTCGAATTAATATTTTTTTATTAAATATTATAGCAACATGGTCGGGGGAGTTGAAGTGAGATGGTGAGTTGATCGTGAGGGGTTCAAGAGGTTAGTGCATGGGTGGAGTTCAAAGGGAGCTTGTTTAGTGTGAGTTTCTGAATGAATATAAAGCAGCTGATTCCTTTCTGATGAAGACAAGAGTGTTACAGGAACGAAGGAGTAACGTATTAACGTGTTATAATTAATAACCTGATTAAATTGTTAACCGTGTTAATTAAGTAAAAGTTAATTAATTATTTCATTAAATCGTGAATTTTGCAGATGGAGCATATCCAACAAAAGCGTGGATATCAGAAAATCGGATATGTACACCCAAAATGGCCTCCAACTGTGTATGGATTTTTCCCATCGTTTGGATTTCGGGCGGAATAGTTCCAGAATGTGTAAACCAGTGATGCGGTTGTTGAACATGCGCCTGGAAATACGCTTTTTTAAGAAGCGCATGGATTTACGTGCTTGTTAAATAAATGCGTAAATCCAGGCAGATGTGCAACAGACGCGTGGATTTTATGATTAAATTTTGTGCTAATTATGTTACTTCCACCGAAATTTAGACACATGATTAAACAGACACGTGGATTTTATGATTAAATTTTGTGCTGACTTCCAACAAAATTAGACACATGATACATGATTTCACTAACATTTAACTAATTAGTGAAATCATGTGTCTAAATTTAATCATAAAATTTAACGGACAGGGTTACGCATACATGATGTATAAATTTGTGAACATTTATAATTTAATGGATAGGGGTACGCATACAAGATTTTATGCGTACCCCTATCTGTTAAATTCCAACAAAATTTTGTATAACTAATTTTATGAACATGATTTTATGATTAAATTTTGTATAACTAATTTTGTTATAAATTTAGACACGTGATTAAATTTAGACACATGATTAAACAAAAACATTCAACAGTTATACAAAAGCTTAAGATACATGATTTCACTAACATTTAACGGAAACATAGTTTCAGAAATTGATTAAAGGATACAAAGTACAGTATTAGAACTAATAAAGCAACGAAAACACAATAACTAAGGGTAAACAGTTTTACTTACTTCCAACAAAGTTCCATAAATGATCTGTTAAATCTTTCTGGAGTCTTCGATGAATGTGAGCGTTACGGTAGGCCATTTGGCTTTCGATGTGAAACTCAATCTCTAGTTCACTTTCAATCATATTTTTACACCAAATCTCAAGTGGTGGAGCAGTGCAGTCGTAACTGAAATCATCATCTATGTCTCTTTCATCCTCTGTAATCATGTTATGTAAAATAACACAAGTATACATTATCCTAGTCATTTTAATTGGAGATCAAAGTCTGCATGGGTTACTGACTAGCAAATCTGGATTGTAAAACGCCAAATGTTCTTTCTATATCCTTTCTTTGTCCTTCTTGCATTACTGCAAATCTTGCTTGTTTATTGTTTTGTGGGTTCGGTGTTGTCTTGACAATAGTACTCCATTACGGGTGTATACCATCACCTAGATAATATCCATGGTCATACTCGTGACCCTCTAAAGTAAAATGATGTGGAGCTTATCTACCGTTCGCCAAATCGTTAAACAACGTTGAGCGTTCAACTACGTTCAAAACATTGATCGAACCTTGCATTCCGAAAAAAGCATGCCATATCCACAAGTCATACGACGCTATAGCTTCAAGTATAATAGTTGCCGTATGAGACTTACCCTAATAAGCTCCAGCATAAGATTTCGGACAATTCTTCCACTCCCAATGCATGCAGTCTAAAGATCCTAACATCCCTGGCCATCCTCTGCTACCGTGCATATCCATTAACATTGCAATGTCGGCTTCGTTTGGTCTATGCAAGTATTGATTACCGTAAACGTCTACAATTGCTTGGCAAAAATGGTCTAAGCATTATAGTACTGTGCTTTCTGCCATTTCCAAATTTTCGTCTTAAGCGTCAGCAGGACCTCCATAGGCTATCATACGCAGTGCAACTGTCCTCTTTTGAATTCCGGTGACCTCCATTGTCATAGATGCATTGCGTTTGTAGATAAAGTAGGAATCGTGTTGTTTAATACATTCTAGGATTCGAAGAAACAAAGGACACCTCATTCGGAATCTCCTTCTAAACTCCGTACCTGTATACCTCGGATTTTAATCAAAATAATCTTCCATTAGTCTCTCGTTGTGCAATGCATGATGTCAATTTTTATATCGACGGCCAACAACAGAACCTCCATGTTTTTTTGCTAGATTCACCATCTCCTAATGCAGCTATAAGCTATCTTTGTCGACGAAAACGATCATCCACCATAACATCAAAGTCTTCGTCACTATCATCGAACAACAAACACTCTTCGGTGGACATTGTGGTCTTTTGAGTTTTTGAGTGTATATATTAAAAATAGTGGACTGTTTCTGAGTAGTGACTGCTGCAAGTTTTCCTCCTTATATAACATAGTTTTTCTACATTTAGGTTTTCATTGGATACCAAAATGTGATATGCATTGGTTACCGCGGTATGCTTGTCATAAAGTAAGTCATGCATTGGTTCCCGCAGTATGCTTTTCATAAAGCAAGTCATGCATTGGTTACCGGAGTATGCCTGTCATAAAGCAAGTCATGCATTGGTTACCGCAGTATGCTTGTCAGAAAGCAAGTCATTCATCTTTAAGGTGATATGACAAGTCTATCGAGGACGACCCAAACAGGACAAAGGACTAAGGACTATAACGTATTCAAGGACGACCAAAACAGGACAAAGGACTGCACTATAATCTGAGAACTCTTGAAAAAGAGTGACATGACTCTACTTTTCCATAAAACATAAATGCACTATGGGAAATGTGCAAGACTTGACCAGTCTATAATAACACCAATATGTAATTGACTTCGAAGATGTATTTATATGGCACAGTTTTATTCTCTATAAACTCATAATCAAATTACCACGCATTCACAATTTAAGCTATGAACAACTGGGAAAACGACGATGAGGCTTCCATTAATCAACGACCTGGAAAAGAAATTGTACTTGAAGGGAAGGTTTCCGAGATGCTACGTACGATTGGATCCAACCCTCTCTGTCGTTATGGACAAGAATCGGTCGTGATTGTTGTCAATACTGAGAAAAATGTCGGTCGTCGATTTTTCGCTTGTGAAGCCTACAAGGACCACAAGGTTTTTCCTGCTGAAATTGATTGTTATAACTTTAAGCAGTGGATTGACCCTCCCATGTGCGAACGTGGACGTCAGTATGCACTGGAAGCGCAAGCCGAAATAAGACGCTTGAACAAGATTGCTGTCGATAAACCTAGAGCTGGACCTTTCCCAAGGCCGTGGTAGATGTATTTGTTTAGTAGATGTTTAATTTTTGTTGTAGTTTGTATGATTGTGGTTTTGTAACAACCCGTATTTTCAATAACCTGTTATAACATAAATGGAGGCAGAATTAAACTGTAAAATCTGAATCAAGGGAAACGGGCTATGCCATTGCGTTCGTCTCGGAAAAATACGCGAAATAGAGTCCGAGTTTTCGAAAATCGGAGTCCGTATGACCAAGATATGGCCTCGCGAAGTTTCACGAAAAATTCCCAAATTAAAGTATACTTAATTAAGTGAAATGGGTTGCGCAGAGAAATATATATATATATATATAATTGAAAATTAAATAAATAAATATGCAAAAATGTTCAAAACAGCGAATTGGGAGAGGGGAATAACCGAACCGGCCGATTTTTGAGGTCGACCCGAGCCCGCTGGGTCGACTAGGGGTTAATCCAGGGTGTTTGGCTGTCAACCCGTGGGCCGATTCGCTCAAATGCAGATTTTGCATTTGGATGGTTCTCATGGTTCATCTTTAATCTAAAGGCCCTAGATGGTTCCTACACTTGACTTCTTCCCCAAGACATGCTTTGATGGCTTGGATTGAATCTAGGTTTAATCCTATGGCCTAAAACACTTGCCTAATCTATAAATAAGACCCTAACCTATCCTAAATCCTCATTATTCATTCATGCAACTAAACTATGGCAAAATTTTACCTCTCATGGCCTCCACTCTCTTCATAAAATTTCTAAATGGTTTCTATGAGAGATTTTCCATGCATACAAGTGTTTTCAAGCTTGTATGAGTGTCATTAGCTTGCATTCAAGTCAAGTTTCTATCTTTGCATCATAAAGCAAGGGTTTTGATCATTTTGGCTCAAGGGTTTTTATGTTAGAGCTTGCATTTTGGGTCTATTTGATTGCATAAGGGCTTTGTCATATCTTTTGTGCCTTCATAGCAATGTAAGCCCTTTCCCTACTCTTAGATATTAACTATGAAGTTAAATGTTCATGTTGCAAGTTTGGGTTTGATCATTGAGTATGATACATGCTATCATGTCATGCAAGTTTATGAAGTCATTATCTTGATCTTGTGAGCTAAAAGCTACAACCTTTATGTTGAAATGTTGCATTAGGCAACATGAGAACCCTCATAACCTTTATGTCAACTTGCATATGAAGTCATAACCCTTATATGATGATATATGCGAGTTACTAGTCATCATTCCATATCTTTTGTCACCATGATTCGCTTATGTGCCAAGTTTGGGTTTATGCATGTTTTGAGGCTTAAGAATGTAACATGCAAGTTAATGAACACATTTGTGCCTCATTTGCCACCATGATTAACTTGTGGCTTAATATCCATTTTTGTCATGCCTTTGCCAAGTCTCTTCTTTTAATCCATTACGTTGTCGCGAACGTATATGCGAGTTTAAAAGCGTTGGGTTATGTTATGGGTAATTTCTAATGACATGAAAATACAACTTGAAAACATGACTTGAAATGTAACATGGAAGTTGACATGTAAGTATGCATAAAAAAATAAGCTTGGGAATTTACCTATTAAGTTAGGTCTACCCTTAGGGAATTTACCTATTAAGTTAGGTCTACCCAAATGCTTGAAAACTTGTAACATGTTTTGGGAAACATGATGGACATGACACTTAGATAATATAAGTGTGGCCAACTCGAGGTTGGGTTGAGTTTGCAACGTAAAACTACCCGGAACCGACCGGCCTAACTAGTAGTTGCAAACAATAGGACCCAATGTGAGAAGTTGGTCATGTTGTGCTTGAACCCGAGGTTAGACCAAGTTGTGGTGTAAAGCTACCCGGAACCGACCGGCTTAACTAGTAACCACAACAAAGTCTAATGTGAGAGGTGAAGGTGCATTAAGTAATTAATGCCACATGATAGGGTTAAGTTAATTTGATTAATGACTCTTAACCAAATATGACATGGACAAATGGGTTAAGTAATTTGATTAGGCTAATGATACTTAACAAAACATGACAAGGTTGGGTAGGTTAAGTAACTTGATTTGCCTAATGACACTTAACCATTTTTATATGACTAGTGGATGGGGTTAAGTTAACCAACACTTAATCAATCCAACGCGATAACTTGGTAAGGTTAAGTAAGTTTTCTTAATGACGCTTAACCGAAAAATACGGTTAACGAATGGGGTTAAGATTAGACTCAACTAGTCTAAACATGGAAATCGGATGGGGTTAAGTTAGCCTAGACTTAATTAATCCCACTTGGTAGTTTAATGGGGTTAAGTTAAACACTTAACTAATCTAAACATGATGAATTGATGTGGTTAAGTGACCTATACTTATCCAATCTAACTCGTTAATTTATTGTGGTTAAGTTAACCAATACTTAACCAATATAACGTGAAAACATGATAAGGCTAAGTCACGAATCGCTTGAATACACTTGACCGATTTGACTAAGTAAATTGATAGGGTCAAGTTAATATATACTTAACCAATCTAGAATGATAATTGGACGAGGTTAAGTCGTGAATTGCTTAATATACTTAACCAACTTGAGCATGGTTTGTAGGGTTAAGCCTTGAACTTGGATACTTAGCCAATTTTGACAGGATTTGTAGACGGGTTAAGTCATGAACTTAAGTGACACTTAATCCATTATGTAAACCCTAGTTCTGAGGATTAGGTGGATAACCGTAGTTAACAAGGATAACGGGAACAATGCTAAGTGGTAAACCTTAGTTGAAGAATAACTAAGTAATGATTCTTAGTCAAGGAAATTTAGACCAGTTCATAGATAGATGAGTAACCTGATACGGTAGGTCATCGTTTAAGTATACGAGTAGGAGCAAGTATCTGATTTAGATAAAGGCTCCAGCGAACTGGGTAACGAAGCAGCGGCTTCGGGGAACGTGAGGATATTCTTGGTATCCCTCTATGAGCTGCCAGGTGATTATACTAGGCTCATGAGAGGTTAAGGTCTGCGTTAGAAGAACCAAGAGTATGCCTTGGTTGCTATACGAGCGACCTAAAGACGGGGATGGATAGGGGATAGTCGACGATACACGGTCGTACCCTGGATAGCATTTCGTCAGGCTACCTACCATCTTTGGTCAAGCGTGTACGTACGGAAAGGCAGAGAACACCCAAAAGACCATAATTGCTATCTAATTATGGTTGCGGTAAGGCTTGGATGTGGGTTGGCCAGTGTTGTGTTCTCATACAAGATTAATCCTGTCTTGTCTTTCACTAGTTGAGGGAGTGGTCTCGTGGGACCATAGCCACGTATAAGAAAAACAGACCTTAGCATCTGCATCGGCAGATAAATCGAAAGCTCCCGACCGAGTCCTGTATTTCTTGATTTGCCCTGTGACAGGACTCGGATGGCACGATGTGATACATGTGCATACAGTCATGGAAAAGCGATTCACGATGAATGCATGGGAAAAAGGGCGCGGTTGGCGGTTAGCGTAATCCCTAGTGGCCCTAGGTGGTTGAACCCAAACCGAGATACGAAAACGTGCAATAGGTAAGCATAATCCCTAGCAGCCCTAGGTAGCATAAGTCCTAGTTGTACAAACAATAATTCATGTTGGAAGACCCCAGCTAGGTTTAGGGTAACAGTCCAAACCGATCTTAAGGATCATGGAACTATGTTAAAGTAATATAGAATCTCATGGGAAAGCCCGTATGGTCTACGGCAAGGGACTGAACATTTACATGGAATAAAACATACAAGTTGAGTAACCTATATATGCGATATATTAGGTTGACATGGATCATTACACGACTTTTGAGTGAGGGTCATTCTTGGTTAACACATGACACGGTGGGGATACTAGTACGGTAGGTGCAGAGCTAAAATACAGGATAGATATCACGGGGCATTATACGTGACAGATATCTTGGGGATATTATACTTGATAGAAACCTGACGATGTGATACCTTGTTTTATCTTGACATCGTAATTTATCATGACACCTTAGTTTATCTGAGTTCAGTAGTTCATCCTGTTATTTTGATTTAGCTTATCTATCTTGTTATCATGCTTATGTTCATCTCAGTTTCTCATGTCAGTTAACTTTACTAGTTTTTATGCTAATAGTAGATAGGGCTTACTCAGTCTTTTTGACTGACCCGTTTTGTTTCGCCTCTTTTCTTCCGTTTCCCCCCCCAGGTTACAGGGAGGAAATACTGTTGTTTAGTTCGGACTTCTTCTGCTTGAAGGTCATCATGGATGGCTTGGACTTTTCTTGGCTAATGGCTACTTTACTGTTTTTACTTGGGGAATAATTTATGAAAATGTCTTTATGCTTCTTTACTATTGCAAGACAGGTTTTGATGTACTCTGATGTAAAAGGCTTTAGACCTTATTTATTCATGTTATGAAAGTTTGATTTTACTTCCGCTATTTTATATGTTCTGTCTTGTCATATTTCTGTGCATGTTTACCAATAATGCCCCTCTAAAGCTAGTGCATTCCTTTACGAGTGACCCTAGCGGAGGCGGGGTGTTACAGGTTTGATCGTAAGCTTTTAAATTGTTGTTGTTGTAGTTCGTATGGTTGTTGTTGTAGTTTGTATAATTGTTGTTGTTGTAAGCTTCTAAGCTTCATTCTTGTTGTACTTTGAATTTGATGTCCGTATCACTAACATAAAGCTTCATTGTTGTTGTACTTTGAATTTGAAATAAAGCTGCAGTGTCTGTACCACTAACATAAAGCCGCACATTTTCTACAATTTGGTCTTCATTGGATACCGCATTTTGTCATTCATATCCATTCAAATGTTTGAAATAAAGCTGCAGTGGCTGTATCACTGACATAAAGCAACACTTTTTTTAAAGATACAAAAGCTTACGATACAACAATAAACTTAAGGATACAACTATAACACCAGTTGATCCAACAATAAGCATAAAGATACAAAAGCTTGTAAAGATACAACAGCTTACGATAGTAGATTCAATATGCAAACACATTAATTGTTAAGCTCATTCTGAAGGGATTCTAAAGAGGTTCGAATTCTCCTATTCTCTTGTTCTAACTCGTTGGCGTAAGAAATAGCCCTTGGACAAAAACGGTCGTCTACCCACTCAAAATGATTGCATCCGTTAGGCCATAGCGAGCATAACTGGATCCTACGACCAATATTCTCTCCATCAGCCCGAACTAGCACTTCTACCGCATAACCACAGTGGCAACAAATGGGATAGTAGTCAACTTCCTACTCGTTAGGAGGCTGGTTAACTGAAACTCGTCGTACCTCTCGATGACCTACATCTGGAACAGTCGGAGGATGAGGCACTGTAGCCGCTCGTAAGTGTTCTTCATTTACAGTTTGGTCTACTTGATGACCTACATTTGGAACTTGAGCAATTGGAGGATGAATCGTCAAGCGAGCCAGCTCTTGGTAATCAATGCAGTCACGGCGCAGGTCCTCGTAGTGCCGCTCTTGGTATTCGATATTCCAATCAATATCTGTTCTTGGACTTGAAGGCGGACACTCAGGAAAGTTTTGATCATAGTTCAAATCCATTGACGAGGGCCATGACCATGAAGACATTTTATAATTTTGTTGAAATTTTTGGTTCCAGGTAAGTTAAAAGTAGTAACCCTATATATTTATACATTCAATTTGTGGAGTAAACATACATATGATGCAACAAGACAGGACACTGATACCACTGTAGGGAATACTGTAGGCAATCTGCTTTTGATTGATAACATATATCGAGGACGACCCAAACAGCACAAAGGACTAAGGACTGCAATGTAGGGTTGTAGCAGTGCGACCGTTGTTGTAGAACATTTGCGGTTTAACTTTACACGTGATGATCCCATAAACTAAGAATATACACGGGGATGACCCAATTTTCTGGCTTTGCTTCATAAAAGGTTAACAAGTCCCCTTGTTTCCGGCTTTTGCATTATTAAAGCAGTGGTCAAGTCATCTTTAATCAGTACGAGTTGTCAAGTCATGTAGTAACATCAACTGCTGAGGACAGAGAGTTGTCTTGTCATATGTCTGTATCCTACTGCTCAATTAATGATGACAGAGCTTTACCAAAAAGCAACCCCCTTGTTTAAATAGTTTACACTTCCTCCCCCCAACCATACCCACAAAAATGTGTGTTCTACATCAACCACGACGATAAGGTGAGAAACTAGTACTCTTTTTCCTTCTACGTGTTTACATATTTCTTTGTGTACATAATATGTTTCTTGTTTGTGTGTAACTTAAATGGACGATTGGATAATAATTGATGAACTCATTGATAAAATGTTTGATGAGTATGAATGGAACAAGGAGGAGGAAAAATATGGTGGTTTCGTTCTAGATACACAAGTAGAACAGGCGGAAGAACCAGTTCAAAATGAAATTGTTCGTGGTACTCAACAAATAGTTGAAGTTCAAAAACCAAAAGGACATCGATGCAAAAACATAAGAAGGCAAGTGGTTAACCGTAATCGTCCCAACCAAAGTGATGCTAGCTCCAGTGGTACTACAACAGAATTCTCTCCTCGGGACTTACTTATACTCGTGAAATCCTATATCAAAGCTTACGATAGAAGAGATTTGATGCTGATGCAAAATGGAGGAGGGCTTACCCATGAAGAATTTTGGTCCATGATAACAAGATTACATAACAATCATCGTAAATGCACCACTACACGAAATTCTGCGGAAATTCATACAGCTAATCAGCTTTTCGTTAATACTTGTGAACGATACCAGAAGATTAAAGAGACAGTTGAAGATGAAAACATATTTAAAACGAATCGGGCAACTTTTGATTCTCGTTACCTTGTAGAGTATGAGGCTGATTTTGTTGGGTACGAAGCCAACAAACTGCGTTATAGTTGGATAACCAGATACGGTAATGAATAGGCAAATGATTTTGCTTATTGCTTGTAGGTGCATCATAAATTTTAGTACTTATTTCATTGTTATCTCTTGTAAGCAACTTTGTAGTCAAAATTTCGGTACCAATTATGCTCTTCCAATATGAATATAAATTCAAATCAAATATGAAGCAGTATATAAACATATTTTAAAATAAATAGGAATGGTTAAAGTGAGTACAAACAATATATTAAAATAGTAGTAGAAAATTTTAGCATGATTGTATTTAGAATTGGAAAGAAAATTTGAAATTTTAAACCTAAGAACCACGCGTTTGTTTAACAAACGCGGGATCTACGCGGTTGTTAAACAAACGCGTGGCCTATGCGCTCGTTCAACAAGCGCATAGATCCACGCGTTTGTTTAACAACCGCGTGGTCTCAAAACTGTTGGGATATTAGCCATATCCGATTATTCGGAGTGTAGAAATTTGGATTTCTACACCCGAATTGTTGGAGATGCCCTAAGGTAATGGTAAAATGAAGACAACAGTAGTAAGGCGTATAAAAGGAAAGTATGGACGCCAGTTGGTGGTGCAAAAACGAATGGGAAGAAAACAATTTGATCAGCTTCTGTTGCTTATAAAAATGTAATTAGATTCCTTAATATTTAATTAAGGAATTAATTAATATTATGAAATCGTGAAATTAAAACATTTATATCTCTCACATATATTTACAGAATGGAACTGCACCGGTTGTGTTATGATCGTAACGGCGAACACTACATTGTGAAATAAATTTGGATAGGATTGGAAGGAGTAAGATGGTTCAATTAAATTACACCACTGTTTAATTTAACCATAATTGAACCGTTTTAAAAATGGATCAGATCAAGGTGAGTTAAACTCACTTAGTTCTCCCCACTTATATATTAATAAGTCGGATTCTATAATTGTGTGCTACGGTTGCTAATGATTGTTGTGGTTGCTAATGATTTATTGTATGTTAAATATATTCTCATATATTGATTGAACCGCTGAAAGTAAACCATTGTTTAATTTCAGTGAAAAACCAAATCGTTATTTTAACGATTGGTCCTAATTAAGGTAACTTACCTTATTGGTCACGTTTATATAATAAACATGTTTAAATGAATTGCTTGAATTGTTTGTTAATAGGTTGCTGTTAAATAGTCCTTATTTACTGTTATTGAAATTATCAGTTAAATTGAATTGAATAATATTATTTGAAGTAACTTATGTGAATACAGGGAAGAACAGGTTGAAGGGATCCAACTGGATTCCCCAAATATATTAGATGTTAATTATTCTCATATTATCATCATGTGAACTATTCTGATTGGACGATTGATTTGGTTGTTGATCATTGACTGAAATATCAACATTTGTTTTGTTTAAACAAATGAGTGATATTGTTTGAGTAACTGGCAGTATATGGCCCGAAAATCAATCGTTTTCTAAATATGATTTACTGTCAGGTGAATCGATAGAACTGAATTTATAAAATTTATTTTATAACTAGAGATAGAAATAAAATTTTAATAAAGGGAAAATATGTTTATTATTTATTATTTATGTTTATAATTAATGATTAAATGATTCTATAAAGAAAATGTTTATGTTAATGAAATTTATAAGCGTATGAGCAGAGTTTAACCTAACGATTAAAATTTGGAAATTGTTTTAAGAAACAATTTATATGAAATTATTTAAATTAATTATACTATTAATTAATTTAAAGGAAGGACTATAATTGGAATTGGAATTAATCATGTTTTGAATTAACTAAATCAACAGTTTTAACTGTAATTGATTATTAAATTATTTCATTTTGAATTAATTTAATAAAATAGCTTAATGAATATTTGTTTTAATTTTAATAAGATTTTAAAAGAATTTTATTATTTATTTAGGTTAATAAAGAAATTAACTATGTCTACTGTAGTTAATGGTTAAAGTAAATTATAATTTTAATCAATAATAATTTAGGAGATTACTTTTTATTTGAAATTCATTTAAAAAGTAATCGAAGTTGAAATGAAATCTAATTGAATTGTGAAAGGCGCTATGAACGGTTTTTATATTAAAAACCCGAGTTTTTAACGAAATTATAAAAAGGAATTTCTTAGAAAATACAATAGCTTAAATAAAAGTTTTACTTAATTTTTGGATTAAGTAAAGGGAATAAAGGAGAAGGGGGTTTCTGTTAAACCTGAGTTTTATAAACAAGGTTTATAGAATGAGATGTGAAGTTAAAGTATTAATTCTAAATTAACATTATTAAAAAAATGGAATTTGATGGAAATGAATGGAATCGAAATGGGATTTTCAAAAATGGAATGATTAAAGGGATTTGTAAGTGAAATTGGAAAAGGAATTAGTAATGGGATTTGGTAATAATAACTCGAGGTATAAAATGAATTCTTGAAAGGAGTCAAGGTTAAGAAGTGGGTTTTATTATGGAATTACTTAATCAACATACTAAGTAATGCTAGGTTATATTTAAAAAGAGATATTTCAAAAGTAAGAAGGTTTTATAAACCATATTTTTAATAAAATAGTTTAATGAGATTTGTTTGATATTTAAATAAATATCGGTTATTGAATTACAACTCATATCTATCTTAGGATAAGAACGTTGCTGATCAAGGTCTGAGAGGTAAATAAATACCCCAACATGAACGACTTTAGGATTATCTGAGGATGATATTAGTTGGAAACGGGAAAGAGGTTAAGAATAATTTATTATTTCCATAAAAGAAATAATTACGCAATGTTAATCGCAGGATTTGAGAATATATATATATATATATAATGTAATTTCTAAGGTAACAGAAATGTGAAGAATCGAGAATATATATAATAATATTTCCGAAGTAAGGAAATAAAGGAGATGGTGTAAAATTATAACAGTACTTTGGACGAAAAAGAAAATGACATGTGGAGTTTTGGAATTAGTTTATTCGAAAGAATAAAGGTTAGTTATTGTTCTCAAACAATATAACAAAAGAGATTTCGTAACATTATTTTACGAAGAATAAGCTGAATTGATTTTCCCTATTTTAGATAATGAGAAATGATATAATAAAACAGTTTGTAAATAATCTTATGTTAAATAAGAAATAAAAATTGTATTCAAAATGTTTAAAGAGTTTTAAATTAACATTGTTATTTGTTGTAATTAAAGAGGCCAAGTAATGCTAAGTACTGAATCAGTGAACCCATTTTATTTTATTTTATTTTATTTATTTGATAGTTAAATAATCGACTATCAAATCTGACCCATACGATTGTTGGTACGGAAAGATCGGGATCAAATTTATATTCGTAAAAACATTCTGAACCACCAAATACCTGAAGATGCTGATCAAGATGGAGAAATTTAAGACCGTGGATCTTCATAAGCGGAAGGATAACTTGTTGGATATTCTTTGTGTTGCAACGTAGAAGTATTGCGACATGATTCAGTCGTGAGTGGGATTTACGGATTTGTAAGGACTTCTCGTTACCGGTCCAAAGGGTAATTCAAGGATGAGGTAGGAGAGTGCCTTCAGTTCATCCTATTCCTGGATGACTTGTATGGACGAGTGTCTGAAAAAGTATTTTCAATAGGATCACGTAGGTTGATTTCTTCAAATGTATTTTTGTTGATGGCAGAGAAGTGCGCACTTCTCTTAGCTTAACAACTAGATATTTTTGTGGACGTAAATTAGTGATTTTCTGGCGGATCAGGCTATGTGGCATTCAAAGTGAATGGTGGACAGATATTCTAAAAATAATAACAAAGGTGAATAAATAAATAAATACATTTTGATCTCAAGTCTCATCAACCGGGAAATGGTTAAAATTGGGTAGGCTGCATGGCATGTGGGTCACACCCATCCAAAGGGTATATCATTACCTGATCTGGTGAAATTAAATGCCTTTGGTTGTCCCTTTATTTTATTTGTATGCTATCGGTTCGGTTGGCTAGCCCCCAACCGTGGTAATGATATATTCTGTACTCTCAAGCGAATTGAGGGGTCGGTCATGTTTAGCCTGGGTTGCAAGACGTTCTAGTTGAACCCCAATGTATTCATCTCCATAGGTACATTGTCAGAAAGGTGGTTGCCCATACCTTTCCATGGAAATTCATTCTCCAATAAGAGCCCATGGTTTTGATTGTATACTATATATGTAGAGCGTGAGATGTAAGCATTCTGCTAGATTGATATTTATTTGTATTTAGACACTATCATAATATCAGAAAAGATATTGATTTCAAAAATGTTTTGGGTTATCGTAAGGTAAAAACCATTCGTATTTATGTGTGGATTTGGTCTTACGATTATCCTTTTCTTTCAAAAGGATTTTGACTTTAAAATAAAGTGGTGTGATACCTTTAAACTTAGTGTGTTTTTCTCACTCTGGTTCACCAGATTGATCCGGCATTTGTAATGCTCAGGTTAGACCGGGTTGTACAGGTTCAGGTTATCAGATACTATGAAGAGAGGAGCTGGATTGGTTCAGACATATGATATTATATAATATTTTTTCGTTGTGTGTCGTATATGAGGACAGGTTAATATAACTTTCCAGATGTGTTGATGTACTCTGATGATTGTAAGTAAAAAAAAAATAATTAAAGCTCTCAGTAAAGATTAATTTCTATATTATATTTTTGTTCCGCTGCGATGTGAGACTCTGTGTTGTGTGTTTCTTCTTCTTCTATTCTAAAATTTCTTTCTTTCTTATCTCACCCTCTAATATTCTTTCTATTAACGTTACAGTGTTTTCGATGCTTGGTGTTTTGTGTCGATTTTGGGGGTCAAAAATCTCTCGGGTCGTTACAAAAGTCTTTTAGGTTCGTCTAAGGTTTACTTATATATACGTCATCGTACCAATTTTATGCCTCACAGTTTAAGTAGGAAAAATTCAAATGAAGAACGTTAAAACCATTAAGTTTATTTTAAAGGCTAATTCACGTACTTAGGCTGTTTGGGTAAACAATAACACAAGTAGCCCTATTCCACATTAAATAACTGGTTTAGACCTGTTTTGGTTTACTGAAGGCGACTTTTAGGAACCCGCACAAAGACGAGTTCCCATAATTCGCCTTCAGAAAGACCACATTCTAACAAATTTACACACAACACAGCATTCAAACTAGCATACACACAACACCACATTCAAACAAGTTTACACACAGCACCACGTTGTAGTGCTATGTTGATTAATCCTTTTTGCATTAAAATTGACATTCAATTTGTACTAAATAAAAATCCTTTTTATATATTTAATAAATCGTTATGTAAATGATTCCATAGCGACTTTCTGAAGATTTGATTTGGACATAACTAAAAGTCTATAATATGAAATATTTATTTTCCTCTTCCGTTATAAAAATATAGTTTAGCATATTCGAATGTTTCTTGTTTGAAAGAAATCCGACTTATAAAGAATCATATATATTTAGTTAAATTTCAATACGTAAAACTACGAACTGCCACGACATTAGGAGCTCGTTTTTAATTATATTATAGATTATACGTTCAAACGTCATTTAATTAATACAAATATCAAAACCAGAAATACAGATGGTAGATACGGTAAACCGAAGCCCAATCAAACAAGGAAACCGAATGACAAATAGCCAAACGTACCAAATAATTATACATATGCTAGTTTTATCTAAAGACAAGAAATAAGTAAACGTATCAAAACATAGCAAGTAATTAGACAAAGACTACTATCCAATTTATTAGACATACACTACTACTACGACCAATTATACTTGCACTAGTTTCGCCTAGGCTGCCTGATTAGTGGTATGGAATTTGAAGACAAACCACTCCCGCTGCTACTTCTATTGCGTCGCGCACTGCTAGAATGGGGATAATGAAGGTGCTGGCTGCGATGGGCCAGACGCAGATTCCTCATGTGCTATCAGAGGTGGAAGAGGAGGAGGAGGAGGTGAACCTGCTCGAGGAGGAGGAGGAGATGGTGGTTTCGGTCGATCAAGTTTGTTTTTGTACAAGATCACATCTAAAATCTTTTGTATGTTTGTGCACATAGTCCTTCCCTCATCGTCTGTCTACCTCTGTCAGAGCTTTTCTACTTCTTCCCATGCACGGTTAATACCGGCAGCCTGCAAATTTAAAAGAAAATTAGATACATTGAATAAATGAAACTAATTGTATTTAATACTATACACATAACCTTACCATGTTCCTCTCTAGTGGTGCTCTGAGAACGTACGGTGCTAACGCTGAATCTATTACGGGATGAAGGACATAGCATCGTGTTATGTTCCATTACCACCTCATGTACGGCGCCGTAGATATGGTGGGCTCCCTCTCCATCTCAAAATGGTTTTGGCGGTCATTCCACGTAGCAATAAGTGTGGGATAGTCCTGCTAACTGTAACCCTGTAAGTAAGGAGGTGCATCATTCAATATATGCTGCATCAGGCCAAACTGTCTCGTAACCCTATCTGGAAGGTGCCTAGCGTTAAAGCTGTAGGCTATCATAGGTACTCTCGCCGTCTAAAGGTACCTATGAGATCCGCTCATGGGTGATCGTGTGCCAAGTATGTCCTGAGTGTATGGCATCCAGGTAACCTTTTCGTCGGTAAGGACGTCCAATTCATTGCAGTAAAACTACAACATTCGTGGTGGTGTATATCGCATACTCTTACATCCAACCCACCTATTACACGTTATTAAATGTACGTATATTAGAAATGGTATATATTGTGTTTAACAAAATAATGGATCAATAAGTATACCTAGCTCCAAACGACATCGATAGATTAATGGGATTAGGCCTCACTGCATTTTTTCTGACTGGAAGATAAGTCCAGGACCAAAGCTACGTTTAAAAATATACTATTAAGACAAGAGAATAATGCATCATATTGTATAACATTAAATTATAGAAATACGGTTCATACCTGAACTAGTGTCACGCAACCAGCAATAGAGCCAACTTGTAACAACGCGATCTTAGACAACTCCTGATATGCATAAGGCAACACTACACTACCCTATGAATATGTAGCACACTGCCCGAGATCAGCTAAATACGGTAGCATCTCAAATCTATATGGGTCTTGGTATGATCAACCATCATTCTGCAAGAACTAATGCGCAGTAAAATTCAACGATCTTGTTGTAGAATCTCTACCTCGGTGGCATCTACAGGAATATCATCTGTCAACTGATTACGGTACCATGTGATCTCAACAGACTCGCCACCCCTTACTTGATAGGTCGGTGGATCTAGCTCAAGTAGGTCACGAGAAAGCTGCAAATAATCATATCCCATACCATCATACGCAATAGCATTGCCTTCAATAGAAAATCCTAGCAAAACAGCCACATCTCCTAAGGTAATAGTCATTTCACCGATTGGTAGGTGAAACGTGGATGTCTTAGGCCTCCACCTATCTACTAAAGCACCAATAAGGCAATGATCGAGCTGGATATATACTAAGCGAAAAATGTGCATAAATCCAGCCCTCTCGATCTCGGCCAGGACGCAAGGATCTGAGGATGTCACTTTCTTAAGTGATGTCAAGTGGTCAATGACAAACTCAGTATCGTCACTCTGGAAATTTAATAGATAACAAAAAATGGTGCTTTGACGTCTAATACGGAAAAGAATACTCAACATCAAAAAATGAAACTAGTAGCAAAAACTACATCCATACGAGTACGGTTTGATGTCCTATGTTGCTACTGAAGATATAACACGCTCGGATCAACTGGTCCAGGCTCCATCTTGAAATACTCTACAACGTGCGTTTACAAAAGTATTATTTTCAAAAACACGGTATACAATTCTAAAACAAATGTAAACATGTTATGCTCCCTTAAACATGTTGCGCTTTTCTACTCGTTTCCATAAACAAGGAAAATTATCTACGACAACAATTCCAACCCAATACAATGATTTTTTCAATTTGCACACGTCTAGACAAATAAACAGCTTCAATAGGTTGTCAAACTCATGTTCCAACCATATAAACGTCAAACAAATAAGCTTATTACTCAACTCCACCCAACTTCATTTGCAATCAACCGCATTATCACACACCATACTAAATCCAAACCGTAACACCCAATAACCAACAATAATATTACCAACATGCTAAAATAAATACTGTGAACAAAGTACACATCAAATTTTGTAATTTCATCATACAAGCTACATGCTTGTAAGCCACAATCAGTTTCGTAACCAATAATAAATAAATACATATGACTTAATTTCAAAATTAAAAGTTAGGGTTTAAATTTTTACCGATTTCGTGTTGTACGCCGGATGTGCTAGCCATTGTGAGCTTTTTGGAATGAATTGGATGAAAGATGGGTGAAGATGGAGTTGATTTAAGTTTTTTTTATTTCATGCTAGTAAATGAATGGGAAAGGGGAAAGTGAATGGGGTTGGGGGAAGAAAGTGTCTCGGTTTAATTTATGATCTGCAGGGTTTTACAGGTTCAGTAAACCAAAACTGGTCTAAACCTGTTATTTTTTCTGGAATAGGACTATTTGTGTTATTGTTTACACAAACAAGCCTAAGTACATGAATTACCTTATTTTAATGTGGCATAGTGGTGGCTATACTTTAGCCAGTCAATTCCAACTATATTCACCAGTCTACTCTATATAAATCCTCTCTACATTATATTCCAAAACTAATACACACTAGCCAGGTATAATGGATAACAACACTGTTCTTTTTCTAGCAATATTTCTACAAACCATCTCTTAGCTATACTCTGTCCTCCAGTGCCATTACTTACAGTGCAACATCCAATGCACCTGAAACGAGCAAATTCGCTATCCAAATTGGGTTGGACTACAACTTCGGGGACATGGAGAATGCATCTACCTTTATTTGGGTCACCTTTCAACAATCCAAACCGGAGCATCCACATATTATTGCCATAAACCTAATAGTCGAGAAAAGGTGTTGATACATATTCCTCGAATGATATAATCCACTTTAATGCTGACTATTTAGATAAATTCTGAGGAGACATGAAGTCCGAGTTTACCATTAACTAATCCTACACTAATATATACAAGCGGATATATGTTTACGTATCACATTGAATATTTAATTTCTATTAACAACCCTTTCTGTATATAGCGATATTGTTCCATGAAATGACACAGTCATTGCAGTGGAACGCAAATGGAAGGACTTATTCGCGGTTAATTGATGGAATTACGGATTATGTATGGTCGAAGTCAAGGTATGTTCCCAGATATTGGGTCAAACCCTAACGCAGTCAGAACCACAAACAATGGTTTTGAATTGATGTTGAAAACTGAAATCATTTCCAAATTATGATGAACAGAGATATTCACACTAATTCCGTTGATCTCGAGGATGCCGAAACCAGTTTTGAACTTGTGATCTCGTTGAATTTAAACAAGATTGTGATAACACTAATTTTCCTTGATCGAGATGATGTTGAAACTTGATTATCAAATTTCCGTTGATTAAGCTGATGCCGGAAAGACTGATCTTCCAAATCGTTGATTCACAGTAGAATACCGAAATTGGAGATAAACCATTGGAGCTTTCAACAATGGCGGATGCCAAATTTTATAACAAAATCAAGTAACTATTACATGGTTCAACCCTTCATTTATAGTATTCAGAACAGAAACTGATACTGATATAATGATACCAAAACAAGAACAACATAAAGATAAAGCGATACAGAAATACAAACACCAAAATAGAAATATAAAGCTAAACGATACCAAAAAAAACTATAAAGCCAAATCAAAGCCGAAATAGAACTGCAAAGAAGCTTCTCCAAAACCACAGAACTGAAGCCCCAAAGCTTGAACCGACACCGGAAGTGATCCACTTGAATTAAAGTCGAAGATGGAAACTGATGAAACGGAACACCATTAATATAGCGGTACCACTGAACTCTTGAGCCCAATCAGAATATAATGAAAACTGATGATCTTCGATACCGATACCGAAATAAAAGTAGAACCGATATGGCGATACTGACACCCAACGATGCAAAATAGAAAACTAGCACAAAATCTTATTTTGATGCCGAAACACTACAATCGATATCAAAACAAATTATTTACGATACTACGTAGTTGTGAGCTACATCATCCTCCCCTGGTTCAAAAGAATTCATCCATGAATTCACAGTAGTCTCTTCAACCAAATCGTTCTCTTAGTATGAGAGCAAATTTTTTAACTTAGAAAACATCGGCATTGCGAATATGACTTGGTAGCCTCAATTAATAAGCATTAGGGTTGATTTTCTTAACAATCTCCAAAGGACCAATCTTTCTTAATGCCAATTTGTTATATGTACCAGCAGGAAATCGACCTTTTGTCAAAACAGCCCACACAAAGTTGCCTTCCTAAAATTCAACATGTCTACGCTTTGAATCAGCAGTTTGCTTGTACTTGTGATTTGCTTCAACCAACCGTTCTTGCACCATACGATGAAGCTCTTGTAACTCAAAGACAAGATCAATGGATTTTCTCAACATTTTATCTCGCTGTAGTAATGAAGTTAAATCTAAGGGCCCTTTTGGTATTACTGAATACACATTTTTGAAAGGACCGAACCCGGTACTGCGGTTGACAGCGTAGTTATGAGGAAACTCAGTTTGGCACAACTTCGAATCCCAACTTTTCAAATTGTTAATAATAAGGGTCCTCAACAAATTACCCAATGATCTATTCACCACCTCTGTTTGTCCATCCTTTTGTGGATGATACACACTACTAAATTTCCATTCTGTACCCACTATCTTCCATAAACAGATCCAAAAATGGCTCAAGATCCGAGTATCACAATCTGAAACAATTGAATCTGATAGCCCATGAAGACGATATATCTCGCAAAAGTATAATTGAGCTACATTTAATGCATCTACCATTTTCTTGCAAGCAATAAGTGAACCATTTTTGAAAATTGATCAACGACTACATAAATGGAATTGTTGCCTCACTATGTTCTTGGTAAACCCAAAACTAAATCCATGGCAACATCTACACATGGTCGAGAAGGAACGGGCAATGGCATATAAACCCCGCATTAGTTATCGTCCCAGTGGACACTTAACAAATGTGACACCTCTGCACAAAATTTTCCACCTCTTTACGTATCAAAGGCCAATAATATGAATCCAAGATCAGCTGCAGTGTACTGTCTCGACCTACTTGTCCTTCACCATGTAGTTCTTTGATTATCTTCATTCAAATACTAGAATCATGAATGCATAGCTGATTCTCTTTGAATATAATATCTCCACCAATGAAAAATCTGTCACTTCACCTTTTTTATTTTGTCTAAATTCTTTGAAAAATACAGATCAGTGGTTGGTAACTCTAAAAGAAAGTCAAATCCCAGCACTTCAACTCTCATTGTTGTCAAAAGATTATCCCTCCAGCTTAATGCATCGACTACCTTATTTGCAACTCCCGCCTTATGCTTCAGTACAAACGTGAACTGCTGCAGATAGGAAATCCATGATGCATGTCTTGCAGGCACTTTGTTTTGACCCTAGAGATGTTTCAAAGCATCATGATCTGTGTATAAAACGAATTACCTATGAAAAAGAGAATGTCTCCAATGTTTAATAGCTTGAACCACTACATAGAACTCAACACCGTATGTGTTGCATCTCATCTTTTCCCCAGACAATTTCTCATTGAAATAAGCAATAGGCCTTCCATTCTGACTTAGCACTCCTCCAATCCCAACATTTAAAGCATCGGTATGAAGTTCGAATGGTTGATGGAAATATGGAAGTACTAGAATAGGTGTTGAAGTTAACAGACTCTTAATACACTTAAAATCCTTCTGCCTTCTCAGTCCATGCAAATGGTTTTCCTTTCATACAATCATTCACTGGAGACATAATACTACTGAAATGCAAAATGGATCGCGTGTAAAAAGACATCTATTAACGACACTTTTATTCAACACCGAAATGAGTGAATAAGTGTATGGACCTAAGGGTACCTAGGAATTATTTAGTTCCTACAAGCTTGAGTTAGTTCACCGTTTCCTAGATATAAGGGTTGTAAGCTCGAAGATTAGTTACTCTTCCTTCAAAGAGGTAAGTATCACGCTTACGAGACTCAAAGACAAACAGTTACCTTGGGATAAGGGCTCCCTAAGCGCAAGACAAGTTAGGAAGCTAAACGGCTTAAGGAAGGTTATTTCGATAATTTGCAATTATGTACGAAGCATTGTCGTTAGCTTATGAAGTTTTGCTGAAGGCACATGATGAGAAAATACATGGAATTGGAGACAAGTGTTGATTTCTCTCTTTGTTGATTATTTTTATAAGTACATAACTGGTTACAAGCAAAAACCCCAAATTGATGTACAAATTAGGGTTTTCTCTCTAAGAAATGGATGCAAGATTGTGGAATGAAGGAGAAGCCCCCTAATTTGAGACCTTTGGGTCTTATTTATAGGCTACTTGGACCCCCTTTCGGTTACGGTTGGTAGAAGCCCGGTTTTGAGTGCTTCCGGCTTCGGTAGTGCTATTTGGTGTCGGTATCAGCCAGTATTAGTGGTTTTTGATGCTAGTTTCTGAGTTTTAACCTTCTATTATATTCTAAGTGTTGATATCAGCTCCGCATTGCTCATGAAGTCAGTGTCGCCTCCATGTAATTTATTGGTACCAAGTAAATTTGTATGGATAACTTCCTTTGTCGCTTTCGGTTTCGATAATATGCCTCTGTACCGGTAGCAAATCCTAAGCTATGACTTGCTTTAGTAGCTTGTGAATACCATCTGTGGTATCGATGTTAAGTATATTAGTGTCGATATCATTCTTATGCAGCATCTTCTGAACACCAATTCTTGTTTATTTCCTCATGACCGTGATGCTGCTTTTTGATAGCGGTATCGATACAAAGAACATTGGTATCTATAGCCCTTTATTAGAACCAAAATTGGTCTCGTACTTTCCCTTTTATGGCTGTGAGCTTCGGTATCTATCTTTATTCCCTAAAAGTTAGAATCAGGTTGATTGCCTTTGGTGTTAGTGTCGTAACCGCTTTTGATTGCTTGCCATTTGTTGGCTCTGGCACTGCCTTGCTGCTATCCTTCCTGTATCGATACCAAGCTCTTGCTGCCCATATAGGTACCAATAGCTTGTGATTTGAATTTTCTCCTTTCTTAGCTTCCGGTATCGGTTAGCTTTTGGTGCCGATCATATGCTTTTGAGGCCTTCTCCTTGTGATAATTGTACTCTAATACCCCATCACCTCTATTCGGTTATCATGTAGTAACATTTGCCCCCCTTTGTGAAGGGGTATTTTTGACTTTCCAAATCAAGACTTCCAACATCTTCTTCTTCCTGTCTATAAATACGTGTTCCATTTCCTTATTGCTAGTTATATTTGTTTTCCTCATCATCTTCCTGCGCATAAGTATCAATAGTTTCGCACACTCATAACTTTGCATCGATTTTAGGTAAGCTTTGCTTTATCTGACAACTTTCAAAATTATTCGTAAGGTCTTGCCATTTAATTTTAAGCATTGCCAAAATCGGATTCCGCCAATCAATCATAGGTTGGTTGATGGTAAATCGAGTGTTTTTCATCATTTTTTATTCTTCCGAAGGCACATGCTGTGTGGCCTAATCTAAATGTCACTACTTGTCAAAGTGCTTTCAGAAGACTAGAAAATGCTTTTTCTTTTAATATAATATTATTCTGATTTATAAAATGAGCAGATAATACCTGATCTTATGGGAAAGAAGCATACCGCGACTAAACCCATTAAAAGTTTCACCTTACCTCCATATCCGTCTTCTTCAAAGAAGATTGGTGTTGCTGAAAAACATCCTTTAATTACCTGGCAAGATGAGGTCAATGTTATTCTTCAGAACTTTAACATTTATGGAGTGGAAGCCATTCCTGCATGTAAGACTAATACCATTACATCTCCTCGGGAAGGTTATTTTGCTTCCTCTACCATTCACATTTTGGCATGATGGTTCGTTCCTTTTTCGGACTTTATTGCTCGATTCTTGCGATACTTAAAGATTGCCCCTATCCAGCTTTCTCCGAACACTTATACCTATCTCTTAGGTTTAGAGCTTCTATCTTTGCAGTTCGGTAATTCTTCTTTGAGCCCTTCACTTTTAGATTATTTGATTCGTCCTTCCAAGCTTAATGATGTAAATCATCAATTCTTTCATGCCAACACCCTAAAGAAACTTCTATCTGAAGGGGTCGTGAGGTTCAAAGACTGGGAGACTCGGTTTTTCTTTATACAACACCCTTTTGGTATTTTTGGCAATTCCTACACTCCAAGTATGGACCTTAATTACACCTCTTATTTTCCTTTCTAAACTTATGTTATCATGTATGCTTGTTTATATTCCATTTTATTCTAGATGTTTCCCCCCAACTCCGTAGCTTTATGGATAAAGGGCTAGTAGACCTTCTTAACATTGCTTCTGGAAAGTTGGGAAACAGAACTTCGTTGCTGACCCCTAGCGTCCTTCGCGAACATTCTCTTTTGCTAACTAGCTAGTATATTATTGGGCAACCTCCCTTAATATCTCTTAGCAAATGAATTCTTTCTTTATCGCTAGGAAGGAATGCTCCCTTTTCCTCTAGTTCTCTTATATTTCTATATACTCCAGGTATGTTACTTATATGGCTGCTCAGAATTTAGTAATAGCTTAACTCTTTTTAATCCCTCTGTTTGGCATGCTCTGTTTGTGACATATTAGGTGTTATTTGCCCCGAATTGAGCAAGACCAATTCATCTTCTTTAGCCTCAAAAGCTAGAATCTCCTTTTTAAGGAACTCTTTACTCAAATCTAGAGAAACCGCAAAAAACTTATGGATGCCATTTCTGAGGATTCCCCTTCTATGAGGCCTAAGGGTGTTGCGGAGCCAACTCTTTACCTTGATATGAGTGTTGATTCTCTAAAAATCACCTCTTCGAGTATAACTCCCCAAACAAGTGCACCTTTGTTTGAGACTTCCGAAATTTCTACCATAATTCATCATGCGATGGGGTTTTCTTCTTCTTCAGAAGATCTTTATTCTTAAGAACCTCCTGTGCCTCTTACTGTTGAGAGCTTTGATGAATTGGTTACACAAATTATTTCTTCTCCCGCATTTTCCAATATTGGTCTTCCATCTGATTTCTCTAACTATTGTTGTTCTTTAGTTGAGCAACAACTCTTGGTATGAACTTTATTCTCTATTTTCCCTAGTTTTATGATTGTATCCTGCATTTTAGCCATGTTTCTATTTCTTACATGCCATCAAACAATGGTTCTTATGGAAAAAAGACATCTTCAGAGCTTCTCCGGATTTATCAAAGCTTAGGAAGAGAACCTTTCTTTGAAAGAAGAAATCATTGCTCTGATCAACATCAAAGAGAATATGATGAAGAAATAGGAATCATTAGAAACGACCCTTATTGAGGCCGAATGTCAGTGACCAAGGAGAAGGAAACTAATCTATCTGACTAAGGAAGTTAGAACTCTAAAAGAAACTTTGGAAAGGTCAGTAGAAGAAATAACCATGCTTAAATCTAGCTACTTTTATTTATAGGAATATAATTCTCATTTTAAGGAGAAGAATGTCTCTTTTAGCAACAATCTCGATAAGAAAAAGGCCTCCATGAACAAAGCTATGGACGTGATTAATGATGTCAAGCAAAGACTCCTATTTTCTCCAGACACCTTAGATGATATTATGATTAATACCTTTGATGATACAATCCTTCTCATATATGCAGACAACATAGAAAATTTTCAAGACTTAAGCTTCTCTTCCCTTGATCCACTTTTGGTAGAAATGTTTATGTCAAAGACAACCCTTGTAAAAGAGGGAAACACCATTCCTAATAGGAAAAAGATTGATAGGGAAAAACTTTTGTTCATAAATGACTTTTCTTCAGAAGAACCAGGTACTGATGTCGGAGAAGACACTATTGTAACAGCAAAAACCATTTGTACTGATGATGACTGCTTCGGCCATAGAGATATTACTGGAGACGAAGATGACCGTAATGGTAACCTTAATGATGCTGGTGATATACTCCTATCTTCCAATGGCTAGGATGAAGTGCCAAGTAATGGTCTTAAAATTCTTGATCATGATGTTATTCCTGCTGCGACTTTTGATTCTTTCCCCACACAAGAATCAGAGGATGTCTTGAGATCAAAGGGTGTTAAAAATGTTGAAACTCAACATGCTTCCGCCTCCTTCTCCAAGATATGGTAACTTTTATGGTATCCTTTTTGCTCGTATCTTTCAATAATTATCCTCCTTCTTTCCTATTAGATGAGAAGGAAAAACTAGGTTCTAGGCATGCGAGGATTGAAAGAGCATGGTCAGAAGTAACTTGTCTTACTAGAGAGCTACATAGGCAAACAAGTGAGTATAACACCTTATCCAATAAATACCATCATCTTGACAAGATTGCCGCAAGATTATTGTTCTTTAAAGAAAAAGAAGCTGTTCCTAGGTTGATAGACGCTCGTCTGCATTGTGAAAGACTTGTAAGTTTTATTTCAAGCTCTCTATAAAGATTTATTTCTGTATTATATTTTGTTCCGCTGCGGATGTGAGACTCTGTGTTGTGTTGGTTTTTCTTCTTTTCCTATTCTAACTTTCTTTCTTACCTCACCCTATAATTTCTTTCTAATAACTATCTATGTTTTCGATTCTTGGGTTCTGACAAGTAATATAGGAACTGTATTATTGTTGGAATTTGGGCTCGAATTTCCGTAGGTCGTTACGAATGGTCCACTCTTACTTTTGTGGATTAGCTATTCCAACACAATACGTTTCCCGATCCTATCATACCTATCACTTGAGCCTTTTAGTCGGCTCTATATCCGAGGCACCTTGCTATCCATCATCCATATAAGTAAAAATGTTTGGGCCTCATACCAAGACACCGCTTCTAGCTAGAAAGAAACGCATGAACTCCCTAGGTCCCTAGTCACCGTTTTTGACTCATACCGGGGTATGAGGCTCGCGAATTAACGCTATACACAAAGCTGTTCTATTTAAAGTGGCGCTCTAATCATCTTCCACAAGCCTCTACTTTTCAACAAAAGCCTTGATCATTGCATCTTAGCATGCCACATTGTCAATCCATACCGTACCATTGATCATCTGCAAATATATAACCTCTGAGCTCGTATGTCTCAGAGAAGAGTTTTAAGCAAGCGATTAAATTCTCCGCCACCAAACAGATATACATTTAGCAGAGATCAATGAATACAATAAAAGGGAGTACAATATCAGATATACAATCCATTTGCAAGTTCGTTCTGGGTCTAAACGAAACCGGAGGCATCTTATTCTTCATCTCATATGTCCAATACAGGAGAGAGGCCCTTGCATATTCAGTCAATCTCCAAGTACATTTGGATGATCACCACTTATTACCTCGTCTTAGGTGTACATCCCATTCAAGACATCAGTAATCATCCAAATGATGTGAAGATCTTCAGTCTTCAACCGTCATCTTTATATCTTTGACTTTTAGTCGTCGTATCAGTTATTCAGAATGGGCTAAAACAGGTCTTTCCGAATAACTCACGCATACTTTATAATCATGTGATAAATAAAGTTAACACACATCACATTCCAATCCATAATATTCTTTTATTCAAATATTCTTTTACACCGGGAATTAGTCCCATGAATCTTATCAAAGTTTAATACGTTTAAACCTCTTGTTTAAATCTTTCTTTGAAAACCATTTCAAAAGGTTCTAAAATATCTTTTCAAAACTTAAACCAAATTAAGGCTTATCCAACTAGTCCAGATTAACGAGCCTTACCGAAGTAATCATTCTTTTTATCATCCCAAATCCCAACCTTATTATCCCATAGAGCAAAACTGGTAGTACTCCATATCTAACACCCAATGTGTTATCGGTGAATTTAATTACCATTTATCATTCAAATCTAATTAAATATTTAACTATCGCATGGAGTAAAACTGGCGGTACTCCATTTTGAACATTTCTTGAATTCGGTAAATTTAATTACCCTATTCACATTTCAATCTGATTAAAGATTCATTAAAACTCCATTTGGTTTTAATCTTCAAAAATCGTTACTTAATGATTATTCAACTTTAGGAAAATCAATCCTACCTTTAGCCGAGTTAAAGAACAAATGTAGTTTAAAAACACAATTCATGATAAACACAAAATCATCTTCCATTTAATTTCATTCTTATTAAATAAACTGGAAACTTCTTTAAATCTTATTCTTTCTCAACTGGGTTTAAGAATAGTACTATTAAAGATACCATTCACAACAACCCCAAAATCCAATTTGATATTAAATATAGGATCTTAAATGGAAATCATGTCGACTTACATTCAATACAAAATTCTGAAACCAACAGATATCATATTGGAATAACGATATCAATATCTTCCAAATTCACTTAACAATATCCATATAATTACGGAATCCAACATTGAAATATCCGAAGACAATATCCACTTATGTTCCTCCCAATTTATTTATTGTAAACTTTGTTTATATTAAAACCATTCACAAATCCAATTTATTAATTTACAAAAATCATTTAATCATTGTTCGAGTTATTAACTAGTTCATTCGAATAAAGATATCTTTTATCGTTTCAAACATGGAATATTTCATCCAAAATCTTTCTAAACCATTTATTATGATTTATCATAATTTATTCATATTTTTTCTAATTTTATTAAGGCCCTTACAGTCGGTTTCCAATATCGGTCACTGAACTGCATCCATAGCGACCTTTTCTGAAATTGATTTGAACATAATTTAAAATCCAACCGTTCAAATTTAAACTTCATATATTCATTGGAAAGCTCTTTTCGATGCGACCCAACGGTTCTAGTTTTAGGAGAATCTGACGGTCAGATCTCCCGTTACTTCCATTCAAAATTAATGGTAGAAATTCGCGAACGGTCGCTGAGCGACGCGTTCTATTCAAGCCATTTAAATATATATAATATATATCGTCGATTTCCATTCGAAAACGTATTTTATAAAATGCTATAAACTCATTTAAAAATGATTTCACTTCCATTACCAGTTTAAATTAAAATTGAACCTCTTATATCCTTATAATCTCAAAATGATAATATTTTCAAAATGCAATATTTTGAAATCCAGTCTTCTCGATATTCATTATTAAAATGAATAGAATCGACATAAAATCCGTTCGAGCCAAAATAGCGTTTATAAACTTAACTTGGCTTCATTTTTTTTCGTGTCCATCGAAAATCGGACATCAAAATCAACTTCCAGTTTTCATTGAATATTAAATTATCAAAATATTCATGTTTATTCCGGATTGGAATAAAATCTCAACCAATATCCATACAAATAAATTTATATGGATTGCATTCATCATGAACACCCAACAATAGTTGCAAACAACTATCGACATCCAAAATGACATCCAGTGTCCATTTATTTTTATATAACTTCAAATGATTTATTGACGCTTATATAAATTTGTCAATAAACCGATTAACAGCAAATTCACACAAGGGAGATCTGTGAGTCAAATATCATCCCAAGATCCATATGGGGTTTTCAACCAAGAACATTAATTTAAATTTATCTTTGGTTAATAAATTTAACCAATTCTAATTCAATTCGAATTATTTTTCTAACTTACTAATTTTCACCATTCAAATCGTAAATGAATATTTAAGTCCAATTTCAACTACCACTTTAATACTAACATTTTTCTAGCATGTTAAACATTTCAAATTCATGATCACAAACATAACACATAAATCAACAAATCACCTATGGTTTTCAAACAAATGTGGCAAGAGCTACTAAGCACCATACAACAACCTATGATATAATAAACTAAAAATAATATTTTAGTGAGCGAGTTCTCACCCATAAGCTAAACCAAACACCGCGACTCTTCTAATGTAGGAACTTCTTCGCCGTGCTTTCGCCATCATTTCTCCATTGCTTAAATTCGTCATTCTGATTCTACAATTTTCATACTACCTCTAGTCTTCACCAAACTTGGTCACAAGCACAAAAACGTCATTCTGAACAACTTTTGCCTAGTGGACTTTCTTCCCAAAATGCTCCAATTCGCCAGAAATCATGAATCTTTGCTTTAGATCTACAAGCCAAACGTGTTTTCTGTAACAACCCGCTCATTTAACAATAATGTATTTAAATATTTTATTTAAATATATCGTCGTTAATCGTTAATCGAACGTGTATCCAAAAAGTCATATTTTGCATACGGTTGAATTAGGACTCGGGACCACTTCCACTGAGTCCGGATCATCGTTTACAACCTTTTTGACAATAAATATCGATACCTTTTGAGTTGGGCGATTTTGATCTTTTTCGTTTGGATATAAGACCAAAATATCACTTTCTACATATGGACGAGTTTGGACTCAAAACTACTTCCATTGAGTTCAAAACGTCATTTAGGTGTTCGAAAAGTATAAACTTTGATATATTCCGAGCTTTGGAAATTTGGGACTTTGGTTCGGTCTTGCTTTGGCTAACCTAGCCTACCTTATAAACTCCCCAATAGCTCTCTCCTCTTCATTCATTCGACACTCGGAAGAAAATAGAAAAATGGAGAGTGGAATGGGAAATTAAAACTCCCTAAGCCCTGGCTTAATCTTGGAGCTCTAATTCTTGTGGAAATCTTGTGAAAATCCATGGAGATGTTTAGGTAAGCTCCTCTCCATCTTGTAACGACCCAGGGATTTCGGCCCCGAAAATCAACATAAATACCTCTACCGTATCTCATGTCGATCCTCCAAGCACCGAAACACTGGATGGTTATTAGAAAGAATTTAGAGGGTGTGATAAGAAAGAAAGAAATATAAGAATAGAAGAAGAAGTACAACACCACACAGAGTCTCACATCACAGCGGAACAAAATATAATATTGAAATAAATCTTTAAAGAGAGCTTTTGAAATACTTACATTATCAGAGTGCATCACACATCTAGACAGTTATAACGATCTATCCTCATATACAACACAGTGGGATGGAAGCTATATAATACAATACGTCTGAACTCTTCCAGCTCATCTCTTCACAGCAGACGATAATCTGAACCTGTACAACCCGGTCTAACCCGAGCATTTACAAAACACCGGGTCAGCCTGGTGAACCAGAGTTAGATAAACTCGCACAGTATTAAGAGTGATCACCCAACTTGATTTTAAGGTTCAAAATCTTTCAAAAACAAAGGGCAATCGTAAGACCGAATCCACACATAAACACGGACGGTTTTTACCTTACGATAATCCAAACCATCTTTGAAACCAATATCTTTGATGATATTATAATAATGTCTAAATACAAGTAAATAGAATCTAGTGGAACGCTTGCATCTCACGCTCCACATATAGTATACAATCAAAACCGCGGGCGCTTATTGGAGATTGGATTTCCAACTATGACAAGGTATGGGTCCACCTGCCGATAGTGTATCTCTAGAGACGAATACACTGGGTTCAACAAGAACTTCTTGCAACCCGGCCCTCACATGACCGACCACTCATTTCGCTTGAGTGTATCGAATGTATATCACCGACGGTTGGGATCAGCAACCGTCTCCCGAAAAGGGACAGCATCGAAACATAGATTTAAGAAGCAAATATGATTTTCTCTAGATAGGTGATTATACACCCTAATGGGAGCGACCCACATAGCCATGCTGCCTGCCCGATTTTTGTCATTTCCCGGTTGATGAGGCTTGAGTCCAGAATTTATCTTTGAACATCTGGTCACCATTCACTTTGAATGCCACATCGTCAGATCCGTCAGATATCACTAATTGATATCCACAAAAGTACTCTAGCTGGAAGCTAAGAGAACGGCAATTTCTCCGCCAACAACCATAGCACGTTTGAAGAAATCAACGTACGTGACCCTTTGGAAATACTCTGTCAGACATCCGTCCATACAGGTCATCCAGGAACAGGATGAACCGAAGGTACTCTCCTACCGCATCCATATAGGAATCACCCCATGGATCAGTAGCGAGAAGTCCTTGCAACCCGTAGAATCCAACCACGACAGAATCACAGCTTATCTCTGCTTGCCAGGCAGAGAATATTAGTGGTTCTTCCGTGTATGAAAATCCACGGTCTTCAATGCTCCACCTCGATCATCTTCTGATATCTCCACGTATTTGTTGGTTGCAATGGGTTTCGAATATAAATTCGATCCCGGTCTTTCCATACCAACAATCGTATTGGACAGATTTGATAGTCGGTGTTTAAACTATCAAAATAGACAGTGTTTCAATCATGACACTCCATTGAGTTCATTGGTTCAGTGTTCAACATCACTTGGCCTTTTATTAAAAATAAAACTAGTTCACTTCTTGTTTAATAAAAACTTCTAACTCTTTTAATATCTAAAAATACGATATTTAAATCTTGTATACTAATGTTCTCAAAACCCTTTCTATATAATACAGGGTAAAATAACTCATAACCATATTCAATTCTTACTGTAATTCTCCTTTCAAAAACATTTCAAAATCACTCCTTATTATTTAAAATTTGGAAAATCCATTCAACTCATTTTTCTTTAAATAGCGTTACGTAATATCTTGTATTTCATTCTTGAAACCATAATTAACATTGATTAGTATAGAATAAAGCTAACTTTACATTTTCTTTACTTCGAATCTCTCGTTATGGATATTTTTCCCATTTTCACCAACGTTGCGTTATTTCACAAATGGAGAAAATGAACTATCTCTAACCTCTTTTACGATTACCAATTACTATCATCTTCAGATAATCCTGATGTCGTTCAAGTTGGGGTATTTTAATTACCTCTCAGACCTTGATCAACAACGTTCTTATCCTCAGATAAATAGAAGTTGTAATCAAACCCAATATTTCATTTCAGTCCCAAAACAACTTCCAACATAACTTATATTTGGTTATACAACCCTATAACCCACTTCTTTAACCAGATTAACTTATTTCCCGTCTCCTTTCAAAACAATTCGACCATTCCATGTTTGGGAATCTTATTTTAATTTCCCAACCTTTTTACTTGATCTCATTTTTCAAGTAACGTTAATATAAAATTAACGCTTTCACACTTTATTTTTCCTTTATACCCTCCTGTATTATTACAACCCTTTTTCTCGTAATCTCCTTTCACTTACTTCATATATTTAAGTAATATTTATTTCCTTTCCCTATTCAATTGAATTACACTCCTCCTTTGATCCCTTTTTAAATGTATTTCATTCAAAAAGTATTTTCCAAACTATCATTTATTTACAATAATAATTTATTTCAATTATTAACTACTTTAGTAGTTAATCTCTTTATTAACTAAGTAGAATAATAAATCCCTTTTAAAACGTTATTCGAATTTAAACAATATTCATTTAACTTTTTTTTTATCAAACACATTAATTTGATAAACAACTCCAATTCAAACTGGTCGATTTAATTAAGTCAAAAACTCAATTATCTCATTAACCGATTCCAATGAATCCTCACTTTAAATTAATTAAAAATATAATTAATTTAATTAATCCCATTAATTGTTTCTTTACAAAACAATTACCCAAATCTAACTACGCGGCTTTATTTCTTATCTTGTACTTATAAATAAGATTTACATCAAAATTTACTAAATAAAACCAATCAAAAATAAATCATAGTCTTAAATAAATAAAATGTTTATTTATTTCTCTTTAATAATTTTTTATTCAAAATGACATATTCAAAATCCAACTCCAGTTATAAAATAAATTTTATAACTTCATCTTTATCGATTCACCTAACAGTGAATTAGTATTTATAGCACGATTGATTTTATAGGCCATACACTGTCAAATACTAAATCAATACCACCCATTGGTTTAAACACAACACAGGTTGAATTCCCAGTCCAAATCAATAATCAAATCAATCAACCAAACATGACAGTTCATATGTGAAAATATGAAATGAATAACGTATTTGAGGAATCCGGTTGGATCCCTCCAACCTGTTCTTCCCTGAAATCACATGGTTATCTCAAGTCAGATCATTCCGATTTCATTTAACTGATAACGATAAATAACGATCATTTAACATCAACCACAATCAATGCAAACAATTCAACCATTTTAACACGTAAATTTTGTAAACGTGACCAACCAAGGTGAGTTACCTTTATTGGAACTAATCGTTAAAAATAACGATTTGGTATTTCACTGAAATTAAACACAGTTTAATTTCATCAGTTGAATCAATAAACAAATGTATAACTAGCAAATAAGCAACCATCAGCAAACAGAGCACACAAAATAAAGAACCCAATTTATATAAAATATAAATGGGAAAAATTGAGTGAGTTTAACTCACCTTGATTTGATTCTGTCTAAATGATTTGTTTAATTAAATTAAACAGGTGTTTAATTTAATTAAAATATCTGTTGATCCCAAGTGTGTCCAGTTCGGTTCCACAGTGTAGTGCTCGTTGAGACGAGTCCCACGTCGTTTGTTTTGTTCCATTCTGATAGTGTAAACACAAGTTATACAATTTTATAATTATACGATTGTAATCAAAAATAATAATTTCCTTAATTATTGAATTAATAAATTATATTATGTTTGCATTAATAGGGTCACCTCCTGCATCTTGGTTTCCTCCTTTTTATCCTTCGTTTTGTTTCTATTCCGCATCAGTTTAAACTACCTAGTTAGTTGATCATAAATTACAAGTTAAAGAAACCTAAATGACTTTGAAATACGGCAGACAGTTCACGATTTACCAACAAAACAAAGCCAATACTTTTCGTTTTCACATTCCTGGGCTGATCCCTTGAACTCGCGGTATCCCTTCGCTTTTCAATTTCCTCTCCTGAATCCACAACACGATAGCTTTAATCATCATTTAATTAAGTTTTTAATCAACCAATTATATTATACAGTAGGCATTTGATATTGGGACCGAAGTACTTCCTGTTTCACGCATATGTCCTTTGTACTTCCTTTGGAACTTCCGATGTCACCCACAAATTCCGACACCGCACCAGAATAGTCCAACGATCCCCGATCCAAAGACCTCCAACTCGCGCCCTAAGTGCCCTCGACGAACGTTAGAAGCAGTTTCCAATTTGGTTTCCCTAACCCTTCTAGAAACTCCACGAACCGCGCCATCTTTAGGTACCATTTCTGGCCTCCACAGATCGAGATTCTAGATCACGACCGTTGAAAATATAGCTCTTGCCGAGCTCTATCACTTGGTAGTAGAACGGTTTGAAGTTGATGAATTGTTTGGAAGAAAAAACGAGGTGAAGGAGGATGCTTTTGGACCATTTGAATTTTTCAGATGGAGGCGAAAAGTGGTTGACCCGAAACTAGGTCTTTGACCAACGAAAACATAAGCTGATGGTATATATAGTGAAGAGTGGATGGTTTTAATATTAGTTTATATTTTTACGAAACTTCACCATAAAGTAGTTGATAAAAACCCCTATAAATGATCTTTTTCTGCTGATAAAAAAACTAATCTTAGTGTAAAAAGGTATTCCGGACCCAATGGGACAAGTTTCGTCGAAATCCGAGGTCGTATGAAAAAAATTCCTTTATAAAACCAGAAATAAACATGCATTCTATTTTTTCACGATTACCAGATAAATCGAATCAACTTGAAACTTTCAAATCCTACAATAACTTGTTGATACGAACCCAACGGCATTAGTTTCGTCGCATTCTGAGATCGTTTCCCCGGTAGGCTATTTTTACCGCGTACCGCACTACCCTTTTTAACGCCAAATTATCCAGTCTCTAAAAATAACAAACTATATACCTATCCTGACTCCAATCGACGATACGAACTCAACGGAACTGGTTTCGCGGCCTAATTCGACCGTCTGCTCAAGTTACACTCCAATATCCCTTTATTGATTTAATTACGCGCTATAGAATTTGATTTGGCGTTTACGGCTACCGTGGTCACATACAACATCGGTTTGCCATGCAGTTTGATTTTCTAACAATAATTTGACGATACGGTTCCAATGAAACTGATTTTGTCAAAATCTGAGTCCGTTTGCAAAACGGCCATTTTAAAGGTCGATATTTTAAATAACGATTTCCACAGCGTTTTTTTCAAATTTTGTTTTGGCCATAACTTACTATCAACAACACGAAATCTGGATTTTTCTCTTTCATATGAAAATTATCGTCAATACGGTTCCAACATTTCTTGTTTCACAGAAATCCGACTTATATCGAATCCTGTATTCTCAGTTGAAGTTCAAAATTCAAATTTACGAACTGCACGCCATTTTCAAGCTCGATTTATAATTATATAAATATATAACGTTCGAACTTCGTTTTAAATAACGAATTAAATATTAAATTCCATCGATATTCCAAATCTAATATTTAAAATAAATAAATTAAATTATATATTTGGGTGCCAAAAACACGGGTCGTCACATTCTTCCCCCCTTAAAATAATTTCGTCCTCGAAATTGCTGGGGTAAAAAAGGAACGTTATAAACCCATTTATTTCCAAATCCAATTTATTTTAAATCGAAAACCGATTTATTACTGTATATAAATAATTTCAAAAATATCGAAAATTTTCTAACACTTTAAATTTCCGAAAAATTTCGCCAGCACCTCCTCTGTACGGCTCAATCGGTACAACTACAACTCGCCTTTCTAGGCCTTCTCCAATCCAAAAGAAAACAAAACAGCCAAGCGGCTTGCCAAATAGGCTCATAAATCACCAAACCCATATAAAAATAAATGTGTACCTTTTTGTTGGGCATATCATTATATCCTTTCCATCTGCTGCCCTATCAGCATATACAAATGCATTCCCACACAAAATTCCAATTTTATCCTCAGAACCAAATCCTTTCCGCGTCCAAGCCAAATCCCATTCTTAACTCAATTTCCGTCCATTCTCAATTTCAACTCTTAAATTACCAGTCCGACACCATTTCGGATTCCTGTCTCACAACTCAAAATCTGATTCGACTTGATATATCATATCTTGATTCAATTTCCAGTTAATTGGTTTCAATTCCATTCATATTTGTTTTCACAAATTCCTTTAATTTGTTTAATTCCTGCTATCTCTCCTGGGAGTTTTAAACAGTTTAGTTTTTCTAAAATAAATTATTCCCTTTCGGGATTCAAAACAACTTTTTTCCAAATTAATTCGAAAACAAAATCTTTGGTAGTAATCCGTCACTTACAACTCGAAAATGAACACTGATGATGTGGCCAGCATCATCAGAGTTATTTCCCAGCTACCGAAGTGAGTTCAATACTATATCACTTATCAAAATTCCAATTTTAAATACTTCCATTTTGAAATCTATTTCGAAATAAAATTCACGATGCTTGTAAACAATTTAAAATCTCCCAGGATTTAAAATTGTCATATATTCAATCCAAGTTCTTTTGCAACACCTTTCCCACTTTCTTTAGGAATTTTAATTCCAATTCGGATTTTTATTTTAGATTTAATTAATCTTCTTCCATATGTTATATCCATATGAATTCTAATTGCATATTTTCATAACTATTTCAATTATAATCAACCAACACATCCAGTATACTACAATACTTCAAATATATATGCACTTTCTTTATATCAAAATATAATTTGGGTAAATTATTTCATTTACCATCTTTTAAAACATACTGTGTCGGTTTATCGTACTTGAGTTTTTAGAAACCCCTATCGATACAGTGGATCAAACTGATCGACTAGAACTCATAAACAACTCAACCAATAAATCTTCACAATATAAAACAATTTTTATAAAATCTACAAATACGTTCACTCGTATATATACACTCAACTCAATCTAGGGTATTACTAACCCCATCTCTACTGAGTTACGCCACAGAGCCAAGGTAATCACTTAACCTTCAGCTCTGATACCACTATAACAACCCAGGGATTTCGGCCCTGAAAATCAACATAAATACCTCTACCGTATCTCATGTCGATCCTCCAAGCACCGAAACACTGGATGGTTATTAGAAAGAATTTAGAGGGTGTGATAAGAAAGAAAGAAATATAAGAATAGAAGAAGAAGTACAACACCACACAGAGTCTCACATCACAGCGGAACAAAATATAATATTGAAATAAATCTTTAAAGAGAGCTTTTGAAATACTTACATTATCAGAGTGCATCACACATCTAGACAGTTATAACGATCTATCCTCATATACAACACAGTGGGATGGAAGCTATATAATACAATACGTCTGAACTCTTCCAGCTCATCTCTTCACAACAGACGATAATCTGAACCTGTACAACCCGGTCTAACCCGAGCATTTACAAAACACCGGGTCAGCCTGGTGAACCAGAGTTAGATAAACTCGCACAGTATTAAGAGTGATCACCCAACTTGATTTTAAGGTTCAAAATCTTTCAAAAACAAAGGGCAATCGTAAGACCGAATCCACACATAAACACGGACGGTTTTTACCTTACGATAATCCAAACCATCTTTGAAACCAATATCTTTGATGATATTATAATAATGTCTAAATACAAGTAAATAGAATCTAGTGGAACGCTTGCATCTCACGCTCCACATATAGTATACAATCAAAACCGCGGGCGCTTATTGGAGATTGGATTTCCAACTATGACAAGGTATGGGTCCACCTGACGATAGTGTATCTCTAGAGACGAATACACTGGGTTCAACAAGAACTTCTTGCAACCCGGCCCTCACATGACCGACCACTCATTTCGCTTGAGTGTATCGAATGTATATCACCGACGGTTGGGATCAGCAACCGTCTCCCGAAAAGGGACAGCATCAAAACATAGATTTAAGAAGCAAATATGATTTTCTCTAGATAGGTGATTATACACCCTAATAGGAGCGACCCACATAGCCATGCTGCCTGCCCGATTTTTGTCATTTCCCGGTTGATGAGGCTTGAGGCCAGAATTTATCTTTGAACATCTGGTCACCATTCACTTTGAATGCCACATCGTCAGATCCGTCAGATATCACTAATTGATATCCACAAAAGTACTCTAGCTGGAAGCTAAGAGAACGGCAATTTCTCCGCCAACAACCATAGCACGTTTGAAGAAATCAACGTACGTGACCCTTTGGAAATACTCTGTCAGACATCCGTCCATACAGGTCATCCAGGAACAGGATGAACCGAAGGTACTCTCCTACCGCATCCATATAGGAATCACCCCATGGATCAGTAGCGAGAAGTCCTTGCAACCCGTAGAATCCAACCACGACAGAATCATAGCTTATCTGTGCTTGTCAGACAGAGAATATTAGTGGTTCTTCCATGTATGAAAATCTACGGTCTTCAATGCTCCACCTGGATCATCTTCTGATATCTCCACGTATTTGTTGGTTTCAATGGGTTTCGAATATAAATTCGATCCCGGTCTTTCCATACCAACAATCGTATTGGACAGATTTGATAGTCGGTGTTTTAACTATCAAAATAGACAGTGTTTCAATCATGACACTCCAATGAGTTCATTGGTTCAGTGTTCAACATCACTTGGCCTTTTATTAAAAATAAAACTAGTTCACTTCTTGTTTAATAAAAACTTCTAACTCTTTTAATATCTAAAAATACGATATTTAAATCTTGTATACTAATGTTCTCATAACCCTTTCTGTAACGACCCAGATTTTTTGAATAATTTATTTTAAATATTTAATATTGTTTTAAATATTTAATTGATAAATAAATGATATTTTATATTGAATTATCAATTTAATATGGCCGTTTATATTTACATTCGAATTTAAATTTCAATATCAGTTCCGTTGAGTTCAGAATAGCGTTATAATCTGGTATCGTCGGTCATTACGGCTGAATGGCAGTTTAGGACTTCGAATTGAGAGACCACAAGATATTTTATTATTTAATTTAAATCAAATCAAAATAAACATCAGCCGACCTAAAACTGAAATCACGCAGACCTTAATTACCTCGAGCTAAAAAAATGGCCTCCTCTTTCGTTTACAAGCCAACAAGGATTTAAATGGCGATGTACGTCTGGTTCCCTCTTCCTTTGATATAAAACGCGACGCCTCCCTTTTGTTTTGCCATTCTCCACTCCTCAGAAACAATCCAAAGCTTCGGTAAAATTAAAAGGGGATTTCCCTCTTCGATCCCTAGTATCAAATCCAAGAATTTCGAATTAAAACCGTATACTCAATTTAGGGTTGAAGTATATTCTGAAGTTCGATTTTTGGCCGCGGCTTAGGGTTCGAAAGCACGATTCAAATCAGAAGCATCGAAGTCCTTGGGGTTGGTCTGAGGGGGTACCCGATCCCCTATAGAAGTCGACAGAGATGGATGGTCGGGGTTCGATCACCTCAGGTGGCGTCGGCGGCAAATTGGGACATCCTGGATCGTCCGAAGTGAGGTATGCGATGGGGTCCTCGAAATTTCGTGCGATGCGATAAGAACTGGAGGGGCTTGCGAAGTTAAGGATGTGTGGAATTGGGGGTTCGAAGCTGTCGGACTTGGAGATTTGGGGGGGGTTCCGTTCGTGCTCAGCTCAGTGGCGGATTCCGAGGCATAGGGCATTGAAATGGGAAAACGATGGATGTTGGGAAGAAAGTGATTTCAGAGAATTAAGGTAATTTTTATTTTTATTTTTAATAATACAGGAAATTAATTTATACAATTAGTAATCTAATTAAAGTGAATCTATTTAGATATTAGTTTAGTTATGTTTCTTTTATGAAATCAGTTTGATTTATGTCAAAGATCATAAATAAAAATGGAAGAAAATAACAATTAAAATGTGTTATTTATTTGTTCGAGAAAAACCTAACATATATATGTATGTTTTTAAAGATACGTAGGTTAGTTTAATTTTATTTGTTAAGTAAGGTTTCAATTAATAACCTCTAAAAGAAGAAGAAAAATATAGGGAAGTAATTTAATTATTTAAATAGTTAATTTAAATAAATATTAATCAGAAAATTTAAATCAAATTATCGTAGGTGCGAATTCATTCGAGAAGATTCATAGTCGATGATTTGGAAATAAACAGGATATTCGACAACTGCAATCTCCGGTGAGTAAATCTCACTCACCTTTAGAATTATTTTTATTTTATTAAAAGTAATTGTCTGCTGCTTGTGTGAATGTTTTATGGTTGTTTTATATATATTAGTTATTTAGGCTATATATATATATATTGGGTTGATTGATTGGTTGGATTCCCGCAGTCTCATTAGCGGATGCCCGCAGTTTCATAGCGGATGATTACCCTATACGCCCCACGCTATGATTAGTGGATGACCTTCTATACCGCGATATTCTGCCACGAAGCAGAATGGGTATTATTTATGTGCTAACATCTGTGGATGCAGGAAAACAGGTTTGAGGAATCCAACTGGATTCCTCAAAAATATATTATCTGTTTGTTTATTTGTTTGCATATATATTGTTATATATGATGTGCTAGAAAAATAAATAATTGGTTGCTTTGTGTGTTTTATCACTGGGCTTAAGTAATGATATTTAAAAAATATCGTGAAAGGATATTTGGGATTTAAAAAAAAAGAGAAAATTCTATTTTTAATAGAATTTGAATTTTAAATGGAAATAAAAATATAAACTTGTTTTGAAAAATAAAACAAGTAGTTTCTTATAAACGAAGTTATAAATAATTCTTTTATAACGAAGTTATAAATGAAGTGAAAAGAATTATCATTCGATAATTCAGAAATAGAAATACAAGTGTGAAATTGGGATTTGAAAAGAAATTTCAAAATAGGATTTGAAATGAAATTTTTAAATATATAACTCAAATGAAATTTGATTATAACATTTGAATAGTAGAATTCAAAGGAGTTTAAATGTTTGAATTTTAAAAGGAGATTGAATATTAGAAATTCAAATAGAATTTGAATAGACGAAATTAGAATGGAAAAACAGAATTTGAATTCGGGAGATTAAAATAAAATTTGAATTCAAAGGAATTCGAATAAAGAATTTTCAAATAGATTTGAAATATAGAATTTCAAAGAAAAATCGAATAAGATTTGAAATATAGAATTTCAAAAGAAGAATTGAAATATGAAATTTGACTAGAGATTTGAAATGAAATTCAGATATGAAGTTTGAATAAAGATTTGAATAGAAATTCAAGTATTGAATTTGAACATGGGATTGAATATAGAAATTCAAATAGAGATTTGAATATTGAATTTCAAAATAGAATTTGAAATAAACTCTGAAAATAGGATTTCAAAGTAGGATTGAAATAGGATTTCAAAATAAGAAATACAAGTAGTTTTGAAAGGGAATTTGAATTCAAAGGAGTTCAACTGGATTTGAAATAAGGAAAATTCAAATGAGATTTAAATAATGGGTTTTACCGAAGAGGATTTAAATATAAAGAATTTGAATAGAATTCAAATGGTATTAAATATAAGGGTTCAAACAAAACTCAAATGGAGTTTAAATAGAAAGAATTTGAATAAGAGGAATTCAAAGAGATTTGAAACATGGTATTTGGATTCAAAGAAATTAAAATGTGATATTGAAGTTCAAAGTAAAAATGAGTTTAAATAGTTGAAGTTCAAATGGATTAAAAATGGAATTTGGATTCAAATAGTTGAAATAGAATTTGAATATAGAATTTGAATCGAATTGGAATTTGAATATAGATTTCAAATAAAAAAATGAAATAGAATATCAGATATATTTGTTGAGTTGGAAAAAATGGTTTGATATATATTTAAAATATATCAGAATGGAGTTGAATTTATATAAACGAAGTTTTAAAAGTTTATATATATAATTATAATTAAAACGAACTCGCCGCAGCGCTGCAGTTCGTAAATTGGCGATTCGAACTTAAATCGAATATACAGGACTCAATTGAAGTCGAAATTCTTTGAAACAAGAAACGTCAGGACCGATTTGATAATAACTTTCAAATGAAAGAGAAAAATCTGGATTTCGTCGTATAGATTTTGAGTTATGTCAAAATCAAATTTTCAGAAAAACAGCGCCAGAATCGTTTTAAAACCATAATGGTTTATTTAATATTATAAAAGGATTTTTAAGCAAATAAAATCCGAAGTTCGATTTAGAAAATTTCAGAGTGAGTTGTAAAATATATGCGAATTCAAGTTGTGTAAATGAATATGATTTTTGAAACAGAAATCAGATTTTGACTTTGAATAGAATTAACTAATTCGAATAGTAATTAGTAAAGGAGATGTTGAATTGACATTAGGCCTTAATAAGTGAATTCGATTTGAGAATTTATATTCGAAATGGAAAAGAGAACTAGAATTAAAATCGAAGTTCAATTTAGTTATGAACGAGTTAAATATTTTGTTTGAACGTGTTATGTTCAACAAAGAAGTGAAATAGGCAAAATGGCGAATTAAAGAATAAATGGGCGAAACGGAATTCAAACGATTAGATGGTATTGAATTGAATTGAAAACAGGTGAACAGGTGTTAGACAGGTATGGGATGAGATATATGAAGTTATAAATGAAATGCTCGACAAAAAGGTACATGTTTAATTCATATCTGAGATTTTATGCGCCGTATCGGCAAGCCGCTTGGCTTTTTCTTTTTCTTTTTGAAATTAGAAGATACCAGGATGCTATTTGAAATTTCCCGATGCTCCCGATACAGGGGAGGTTATGGCGAAATTTTCCGGAAATTTAAGGAGTTAGAATATTTTTAAGATATTTTGATAATTAGAGATCATTATATCGACGTATTGAATTCGATAGTAAAGTGAATATAAAAAATCGAATGTTGAAAAAGGGATAGAGATAAGTGATTTGAATTGTTTCAATTGCAAATAGAGATTTTCTAATATATAGAAAATAAAAGAAGTTAATATTTGGAAACGTTTTCCAAATGGCATTAGAGGCGAAGATGATTATTGAAAATATTTGGTTAACAAATATTGATAAGAGCATATAGAAGAGATTTAATTAATGAAATATTAATTAAAGAGCCCAGTGATTTGTTTGATATGTTTGGATGAACACTTGTTTTTATTCGATAGTTAAATCACAGACTATCGAAGTTTTTGACCATCGTTGTCAATATGGAGAGACCGGTTGGATTATTATCCGAAGAACCACTCCGTATCGGCATAAACGTTGCGAACCAAGTATGCTGAATATATTGAAGACGGAGTGAAGTGCAAGGGCTTTTCTAGTAATAGAAATAGTGCCTTCGGTGTCGTTCAATCCCAGAACGAACATATATGGACGAATGTCTGACAGAGTATTTCCAATGATCAAATGGGTTGGTCTGTATGAATATATATGGTTGCAACGGATTTATCCCTTAGCATAATATCCAGAATATTTGTGCAAACTCAACTAGTGATTAACGGATCTGACAATGTGGCATTCAAAGTGATTGTGCTAGCAATGAATGGTAAGTATTCGTAGCCTCAGGCCTCAACAACCGGGAAAGGACAAAAATCGGGCAGGCAGCATGGCTATGTGGGTCGCACCCATTAGGGTGTATAATCACCTATCTAGAGAAATTCCTTTTGTTTCGTAATCTATCGATTCTGCCCATTCGGGAAACGGTGGTTTGAGTCCAACCGTTGGTGATATACATTCGATACACTCAAGCGAAATGAGTGGTCGGTCATGTGTGGGCCGGGTTGCAAGATGTTCTTGTTGAACCCAGGTGTATTCGCCTCTAGAGATACACCGTCGGAAGGTGGTCCCATACCTTGTCATGTTGGAAATCCAATCTCCAATAAGCGCCATGCGGGTTTTGATTTTATACTATATATGTAGAGCGTGAGATGCAAGCGTTCTACTATTTGGTTATTTACTTGATGTAGACATTATTATAATATCACTGGATTTTCGTATCAAAGTGTTTTGGGTTATAGTAAGGTAAAAACCGTCCGTGTTTATGTGTGGGCTGGTCTTACTATTATCTTTTCTTTTGAAAGGATTTTTAAAGTTAAACAAGTGGTTGGAGTTTACTCGCACCAGTCCCATGACTGACCCAGAGTTTATTTTGTTTTGTTTTTCCTAAACTCTTGGGTGCCCAAATTTGTACGGGCAGTCAAGTGTTTCAGGCTTTTACAGATATACTTGGAGGAGCTTGAAGCAGGAGGCTTCAACGTTAGTTATCTAGAGTTACTTCCGCTGGATCAAATGTTATGTGTACTCTGATGATGGTATGTATATGTGTACAAAACAGATTGTATTTCGAAGCTTATGTTATATAATATATTTTTTTTCGTTCCGCTGTGAGTTTGTGATCTTCGTTTTTCTTCTATTCTAATATTTCTTTCTTTCTATTTCTCATCCTCTAACTTCTTTCTATTAATGGTTCGTATTTCTGTGTTATTTGGGTTGGACGTGTGTTGTATTTAGTCAACTCAGATAGCTCGGATTTGCGGGTCGCTACAGTTGGTATCAGAGCTTAGGTTGAGTGAATACCTAGGCTTTGTGGAGTTGTGCTCATTAGAGATAGGGTCAGTAGTACCCTAGAATGAGTTGAGTGTATATACGAGAGAGCGTATTTGTAAATTGATATAAAAGTTGTTTTATATTGTGTTGGCTAGTCTGTTGAGTGGTTTATGAATTCTGGTCGAATCGTGGGACGCCACGAAGTCGATAGGAGTTTCTAAACACTTAAACAGAGAAATTCGACACAGTATTGTTTTAAAGAGGGTAAATGAAATAATTTTACCCAAAATTTTTATTTTTGATATAGAAAGAATAATTTCTGAAATTATTATATTATATGGATGTGTTGATTTTTAGGATTATAATCAAATGAGATTATGAAAATTGAAATGGTTATTTATAACCAAACTGAATTTGTATATGAATGAAATATATACAAATGAGATAAATTAGAATTAAATTCAAACCAGAATTAAGAATTAAGAATTCAAAATCCTGGGAAGTTGAAAAATATTTTTCAAAGTATATTAAAATAATATAGATTTGTTTTAGAAGGATTTGAAAGAAAATCATTTTAGATGAATTTTGAAATAATAAAGCACTGAACTCACTTCAGTGGCTGGAAAATAATTCTGATGATGATTGCAACATCATCAGTGTTCATTTCCGAGTTTCTAAGTGATGAATTGCTACCTTAGAAAAAGTTTCTGATGGAAATTTGTTTGAAAGAAAACAAAGTGGTTTGAAAATTCAAATGTTTTGAATTGAGATGAAAATAAATATAAGTATACATTTATGTGATTTCAGAAGAATTTGAAATAAAAACCCCGGGATTTGAATTCTGGAATTTAAATTTAACTTAAACAAGTTAAATGGGTCGAAGTGAATGAATTGATTAGAATCAATTTAAATAGGTTTATTGAAATAAATTGAAATAAATATGAATTGAATGTGAAAGCATATGAAGGGAAGAAGGCCAAAAGTTTTGGTTGAAAATAAAGTCATAGAAATATGAGGAGTTGAGTTTCAACATAAGTGAGATGTTGAAAAGAAATGGATTAGTAGCACTATTCCTACCTTAGCAATTTCGAGGACGAAATTATTTTAAGGGGGGAAGAATGTAACGACCCAGATTTTTTGAATAATTTATTTTAAATATTTAATATTGTTTTAAATATTTAATTGATAAATAAATGATATTTTATATTGAATTATCAATTTAATATGGCCGTTTATATTTACATTCGAATTTAAATTTCAATATCAGTTCCGTTGAGTTCAGAATAGCGTTATAATCTGGTATCGTCGGTCATTACGGCTGAATGGCAGTTTAGGACTTCGAATTGAGAGACCACAAGATATTTTATTATTTAATTTAAATCAAATCAAAATAAACATCAGCCGACCTAAAACTGAAATCACGCAGACCTTAATTACCTCGAGCTAAAAAAATGGCCTCCTCTTTCGTTTACAAGCCAACAAGGATTTAAATGGCGATGTACGTCTGGTTCCCTCTTCCTTTGATATAAAACGCGACGCCTCCCTTTTGTTTTGCCATTCTCCACTCCTCAGAAACAATCCAAAGCTTCGGTAAAATTAAAAGGGGATTTCCCTCTTCGATCCCTAGTATCAAATCCAAGAATTTCGAATTAAAACCGTATACTCAATTTAGGGTTGAAGTATATTCTGAAGTTCGATTTTTGGCCGCGGCTTAGGGTTCGAAAGCACGATTCAAATCAGAAGCATCGAAGTCCTTGGGGTTGGTCTGAGGGGGTACCCGATCCCCTATAGAAGTCGACAGAGATGGATGGTCGGGGTTCGATCACCTCAGGTGGCGTCGGCGGCAAATTGGGACATCCTGGATCGTCCGAAGTGAGGTATGCGATGGGGTCCTCGAAATTTCGTGCGATGCGATAAGAACTGGAGGGGCTTGCGAAGTTAAGGATGTGTGGAATTGGGGGTTCGAAGCTGTCGGACTTGGAGATTTGGGGGGGGTTCCGTTCGTGCTCAGCTCAGTGGCGGATTCCGAGGCATAGGGCATTGAAATGGGAAAACGATGGATGTTGGGAAGAAAGTGATTTCAGAGAATTAAGGTAATTTTTATTTTTATTTTTAATAATACAGGAAATTAATTTATACAATTAGTAATCTAATTAAAGTGAATCTATTTAGATATTAGTTTAGTTATGTTTCTTTTATGAAATCAGTTTGATTTATGTCAAAGATCATAAATAAAAATGGAAGAAAATAACAATTAAAATGTGTTATTTATTTGTTCGAGAAAAACCTAACATATATATGTATGTTTTTAAAGATACGTAGGTTAGTTTAATTTTATTTGTTAAGTAAGGTTTCAATTAATAACCTCTAAAAGAAGAAGAAAAATATAGGGAAGTAATTTAATTATTTAAATAGTTAATTTAAATAAATATTAATCAGAAAATTTAAATCAAATTATCGTAGGTGCGAATTCATTCGAGAAGATTCATAGTCGATGATTTGGAAATAAACAGGATATTCGACAACTGCAATCTCCGGTGAGTAAATCTCACTCACCTTTAGAATTATTTTTATTTTATTAAAAGTAATTGTCTGCTGCTTGTGTGAATGTTTTATGGTTGTTTTATATATATTAGTTATTTAGGCTATATATATATATATTGGGTTGATTGATTGGTTGGATTCCCGCAGTCTCATTAGCGGATGCCCGCAGTTTCATAGCGGATGATTACCCTATACGCCCCACGCTATGATTAGTGGATGACCTTCTATACCGCGATATTCTGCCACGAAGCAGAATGGGTATTATTTATGTGCTAACATCTGTGGATGCAGGAAAACAGGTTGGAGGAATCCAACTGGATTCCTCAAAAATATATTATCTGTTTGTTTATTTGTTTGCATATATATTGTTATATATGATGTGCTAGAAAAATAAATAATTGGTTGCTTTGTGTGTTTTATCACTGGGCTTAAGTAATGATATTTAAAAAATATCGTGAAAGGATATTTGGGATTTAAAAAAAAAGAGAAAATTCTATTTTTAATAGAATTTGAATTTTAAATGGAAATAAAAATATAAACTTGTTTTGAAAAATAAAACAAGTAGTTTCTTATAAACGAAGTTATAAATAATTCTTTTATAACGAAGTTATAAATGAAGTGAAAAGAATTATCATTCGATAATTCAGAAATAGAAATACAAGTGTGAAATTGGGATTTGAAAAGAAATTTCAAAATAGGATTTGAAATGAAATTTTTAAATATATAACTCAAATGAAATTTGATTATAACATTTGAATAGTAGAATTCAAAGGAGTTTAAATGTTTGAATTTTAAAAGGAGATTGAATATTAGAAATTCAAATAGAATTTGAATAGACGAAATTAGAATGGAAAAACAGAATTTGAATTCGGGAGATTAAAATAAAATTTGAATTCAAAGGAATTCGAATAAAGAATTTTCAAATAGATTTGAAATATAGAATTTCAAAGAAAAATCGAATAAGATTTGAAATATAGAATTTCAAAAGAAGAATTGAAATATGAAATTTGACTAGAGATTTGAAATGAAATTCAGATATGAAGTTTGAATAAAGATTTGAATAGAAATTCAAGTATTGAATTTGAACATGGGATTGAATATAGAAATTCAAATAGAGATTTGAATATTGAATTTCAAAATAGAATTTGAAATAAACTCTGAAAATAGGATTTCAAAGTAGGATTGAAATAGGATTTCAAAATAAGAAATACAAGTAGTTTTGAAAGGGAATTTGAATTCAAAGGAGTTCAACTGGATTTGAAATAAGGAAAATTCAAATGAGATTTAAATAATGGGTTTTACCGAAGAGGATTTAAATATAAAGAATTTGAATAGAATTCAAATGGTATTAAATATAAGGGTTCAAACAAAACTCAAATGGAGTTTAAATAGAAAGAATTTGAATAAGAGGAATTCAAAGAGATTTGAAACATGGTATTTGGATTCAAAGAAATTAAAATGTGATATTGAAGTTCAAAGTAAAAATGAGTTTAAATAGTTGAAGTTCAAATGGATTAAAAATGGAATTTGGATTCAAATAGTTGAAATAGAATTTGAATATAGAATTTGAATCGAATTGGAATTTGAATATAGATTTCAAATAAAAAAATGAAATAGAATATCAGATATATTTGTTGAGTTGGAAAAAATGGTTTGATATATATTTAAAATATATCAGAATGGAGTTGAATTTATATAAACGAAGTTTTAAAAGTTTATATATATAATTATAATTAAAACGAACTCGCCGCAGCGCTGCAGTTCGTAAATTGGCGATTCGAACTTAAATCGAATATACAGGACTCAATTGAAGTCGAAATTCTTTGAAACAAGAAACGTCAGGACCGATTTGATAATAGCTTTCAAATGAAAGAGAAAAATCTGGATTTCGTCGTATAGATTTTGAGTTATGTCAAAATCAAATTTTCAGAAAAACAGCGCCAGAATCGTTTTAAAACCATAATGGTTTATTTAATATTATAAAAGGATTTTTAAGCAAATAAAATCCGAAGTTCGATTTAGAAAATTTCAGAGTGAGTTGTAAAATATATGCGAATTCAAGTTGTGTAAATGAATATGATTTTTGAAACAGAAATCAGATTTTGACTTTGAATAGAATTAACTAATTCGAATAGTAATTAGTAAAGGAGATGTTGAATTGACATTAGGCCTTAATAAGTGAATTCGATTTGAGAATTTATATTCGAAATGGAAAAGAGAACTAGAATTAAAATCGAAGTTCAATTTAGTTATGAACGAGTTAAATATTTTGTTTGAACGTGTTATGTTCAACAAAGAAGTGAAATAGGCAAAATGGCGAATTAAAGAATAAATGGGCGAAACGGAATTCAAACGATTAGATGGTATTGAATTGAATTGAAAACAGGTGAACAGGTGTTAGACAGGTATGGGATGAGATATATGAAGTTATAAATGAAATGCTCGACAAAAAGGTACATGTTTAATTCATATCTGAGATTTTATGCGCCGTATCGGCAAGCCGCTTGGCTTTTTCTTTTTCTTTTTGAAATTAGAAGATACCGGGATGCTATTTGAAATTTCCCGATGCTCCCGATACAGGGGAGGTTATGGCGAAATTTTCCGGAAATTTAAGGAGTTAGAATATTTTTAAGATATTTTGATAATTAGAGATCATTATATCGACGTATTGAATTCGATAGTAAAGTGAATATAAAAAATCGAATGTTGAAAAAGGGATAGAGATAAGTGATTTGAATTGTTTCAATTGCAAATAGAGATTTTCTAATATATAGAAAATAAAAGAAGTTAATATTTGGAAACGTTTTCCAAATGGCATTAGAGGCGAAGATGATTATTGAAAATATTTGGTTAACAAATATTGATAAGAGCATATAGAAGAGATTTAATTAATGAAATATTAATTAAAGAGCCCAGTGATTTGTTTGATATGTTTGGATGAACACTTGTTTTTATTCGATAGTTAAATCACAGACTATCGAAGTTTTTGACCATCGTTGTCAATATGGAGAGACCGGTTGGATTATTATCCGAAGAACCACTCCGTATCGGCATAAACGTTGCGAACCAAGTATGCTGAATATATTGAAGACGGAGTGAAGTGCAAGGGCTTTTCTAGTAATAGAAATAGTGCCTTCGGTGTCGTTCAATCCCAGAACGAACATATATGGACGAATGTCTGACAGAGTATTTCCAATGATCAAATGGGTTGGTCTGTATGAATATATATGGTTGCAACGGATTTATCCCTTAGCATAATATCCAGAATATTTGTGCAAACTCAACTAGTGATTAACGGATCTGACAATGTGGCATTCAAAGTGATTGTGCTAGCAATGAATGGTAAGTATTCGTAGCCTCAGGCCTCAACAACCGGGAAAGGACAAAAATCGGGCAGGCAGCATGGCTATGTGGGTCGCACCCATTAGGGTGTATAATCACCTATCTAGAGAAATTCCTTTTGTTTCGTAATCTATCGATTCTGCCCATTCGGGAAACGGTGGTTTGAGTCCAACCGTTGGTGATATACATTCGATACACTCAAGCGAAATGAGTGGTCGGTCATGTGTGGGCCGGGTTGCAAGATGTTCTTGTTGAACCCAGGTGTATTCGCCTCTAGAGATACACCGTCGGAAGGTGGTCCCATACCTTGTCATGTTGGAAATCCAATCTCCAATAAGCGCCATGCGGGTTTTGATTTTATACTATATATGTAGAGCGTGAGATGCAAGCGTTCTACTATTTGGTTATTTACTTGATGTAGACATTATTATAATATCACTGGATTTTCGTATCAAAGTGTTTTGGGTTATAGTAAGGTAAAAACCGTCCGTGTTTATGTGTGGGCTGGTCTTACTATTATCTTTTCTTTTGAAAGGATTTTTAAAGTTAAACAAGTGGTTGGAGTTTACTCGCACCAGTCCCATGACTGACCCAGAGTTTATTTTGTTTTGTTTTTCCTAAACTCTTGGGTGCCCAAATTTGTACGGGCAGTCAAGTGTTTCAGGCTTTTACAGATATACTTGGAGGAGCTTGAAGCAGGAGGCTTCAACGTTAGTTATCTAGAGTTACTTCCGCTGGATCAAATGTTATGTGTACTCTGATGATGGTATGTATATGTGTACAAAACAGATTGTATTTCGAAGCTTATGTTATATAATATATTTTTTTTCGTTCCGCTGTGAGTTTGTGATCTTCGTTTTTCTTCTATTCTAATATTTCTTTCTTTCTATTTCTCATCCTCTAACTTCTTTCTATTAATGGTTCGTATTTCTGTGTTATTTGGGTTGGACGTGTGTTGTATTTAGTCAACTCAGATAGCTCGGATTTGCGGGTCGCTACACTTTCTATAGAATACAGGGTAAAATAACTCATAACCATATTCAATTCTTACTGTAATTCTCCTTTCAAAAACATTTCAACATCACTCCTTATTATTTAAAATTTGGAAAATCCATTCAACTCATTTTTCTTTAAATAGCGTTACGTAATATCTTGTATTTCATTCTTGAAACCATAATTAATATTGATTAGTATAGAATAAAGCTAACTTTACATTTTCTTTACTTCGAATCTCTCGTTTAGGATATTTTTCCCATTTTCACCAACGTTGCGTTATTTCACAAATGGAGAAAATGAACTATCTCTAACCTCTTTTACGATTACCAATTACTATCATCTTCAGATAATCCTGATGTCGTTCAAGTTGGGGTATTTTAATTACCTCTCAGACCTTGATCAACAACGTTCTTATCCTCAGATAAATAGAAGTTGTAATCAAACCCAATATTTCATTTCAGTCCCAAAACAACTTCCATCATAACTTAGATTTGGTTATACAACCCTATAACCCACTTCTTTAACCAGATTCACTTATTTCCCGTCTCCTTTCAAAACGATTCGACCATTCCATGTTTGGGAATCTTATTTTAATTTCCCAACCTTTTTACTTGATCTCATTTTTCAAGTAACGATAATATAAAATTAACGCTTTCACACTTTATTTTTCCTTTATACCCTCCTGGATTATTACAACCCTTTTTCTCGTAATCTCCTTTCACTTACTTCATATATTTAAGTAATATTTATTTCCTTTCCCTATTCAATTGCATTACACTCCTCCTTCGATCCCTTTTTTAATGTATTTCATTCAAAAAATATTTTCCAAACTATCATTTATTTACAATAATAATTTATTTCAATTATTAACTACTTTAGTAGTTAATCTCTTTATTAATTAAGTAGAAATAGTAAATCCCTTTTAAAACGTTATTCGAATTTAAACAATATTCATTTAACTTTTTTTTATCAAACACATTAATTTGATAAACAACTCCAATTCAAACTGGTCGATATAATTAAGTCAAAAACTCAATTATCTCATTAACCAATTCCAATGAATCCTCACTTTAAATTAATTAAAAATATAATTAATTTAATTAATCCCATTAATTGTTTCTTTACAAAACAATTACCAAAATCTAACTACGCGGCTTTATTTCTTATCTCGTACTTATAAATATGATTTACATCAAAATTTACTAAATAAAATCAATCAAAAATAAATCAAAGTCTTAAATAAATAAAATATTTATTTATTTCTCTTTAATAATTTTTTATTCAAAATGACATATTCAAAATCCAACTCCAGTTATAAAATAAATTTTATAACTTCATCTTTATCGATTCACCTAACAGTGAATTAGTATTTATAACACGATTGATTTTATAGGCCATACACTGTCAAATACTAAATCAATACCACCCATTGGTTTAAACACAACACAGGTTGAATTCCCAGTCCAAATCAATAATCAAATCAATCAACCAAACATGACAGTTCATATGTGAAAATATGAAATGAATAACGTATTTGAGGAATCCGGTTGGATCCCTCCAACCTGTTCTTCCCTGAAATCACATGGTTATCTCAAGTCAGATCATTCCGATTTCATTTAACTGATAACGATAAATAACGATCATTTAACATCAACCACAATCAATGCAAACAATTCAACCATTTTAACACGTAAATTTTGTAAACGTGACCAACCAAGGTGAGTTACCTTTATTGGAACTAATCGTTAAAAATAACGATTTGGCATTTCACTGAAATTAAACACAGTTTAATTTCATCAGTTGAATCAATAAACAAATGTATAACTAGCAAATAAGCAACCATCATCAAACAGAGCACACAAAATAAAGAACCCAATTTATATAAAATATAAATGGGAAAAACTGAGTGAGTTTAACTCACCTTGATTTGATTCTGTCTAAATGATTTGTTTAATTAAATTAAACAGGTGTTTAATTTAATTAAAATATCTGTTGATCCCAAGTGGGTCCAGTTCGGTTCCACAGTGTAGTGCTCGTTGAGACGAGTCCCACGTCGTTTGTTTTGTTCCATTTTGATAGTGTAAACACAAGTTATACAATTTTATAATTATACGATTGTAATCAAAAATAATAATTTCCTTAATTATTGAATTAATAAATTATATTATGTTTGCATTAATAGGGGCACCTCCTGCATCTTGGTTTCTTCCTTTTTATCCTTCGTTTTGTTTCTATTCTGCATCAGTTTAAATTACCTAGTTAGTTGATCATAAATTACAAGTTAAAGAAACCTAAATGACTTTGAAGTACGGCAGACAGTTCACGATTTACCAACAAAACAAAGCCAATACTTTTCGTTTTCACATTCCTGGGCTGATCCCTTGAACTCGCGGTATCCCTTCGCTTTTCAATTTCCTCTCCAGAATCCACAACACGATAGCTTTAATCATCATTTAATTAAGTTTTTAATCAACCAATTATATTATACAGTAGGCATTTGATATTGGGACCGAAGTACTTCCTGTTTCACGCATATGTCCTTTGTGCTTCCCTTGGAACTTCCGATGTCACCCACAAATTCCGACACCGCACCAGAATAGTCCAACGATCCCCGATCCAAAGACCTCCAACTCGCGCCCTAAGTGCCCTCGACGAACGTTAGAAGCAGTTTCCAATTTGGTTTCCCTAACCCTTCAAAAACTCCACGAACTGCGCCATCTTTAGGTACCATTTCTGGCCTCCACAGATCGAGATTCTAGATCACGACCGTTGAAAATATAGCTCTTGCCGAGCTCTATCACTTGGTAGTAGAACGGTTTGAAGTTGATGAATTGTTTGGAAGAAAAAACGAGGTGAAGGAGGATGCTTTTGGACCATTTGAATTTTTTAGATGGAGGCGAAAAGTGGTTGACCCGAAACTAGGTCTTTGACCAACGAAAACATAAGCTGATGGTATATATAGTGAAGAGTGGATGGTTTTAATATTAGTTTATATTTTTACGAAACTTCACCGTAAAGTAGTTGATAAAAACCCCTATAAATGATCTTTTTCTGCTGATAGAAAAACTAATCTTAATGTAAAAAGGTATTCCGGACCCAATGGGACAAGTTTCGTCGAAATCCGAGGTCGTATGAAAAAAATTCCTTTATAAAACCAGAAATAAACATGCATTCTATTTTTTCATGATTACCAGATAAATCGAATCAACTTGAAACTTTCAAATCCTACAATAACTTGTTGATACGAACCCAACGGCACTAGTTTCGTCGCATTCTGAGATCGTTTCCCCGGTAGGCTATTTTTACCGCGTACCGCACTACCCTTTTTAACGCCAAATTATCCAGTCTCTAAAAATAACAAACTATATACCTATCCTGACTCTAATCGACGATACGAACTCAACGGAACTGGTTTCGTGGCCTAATTCGACCGTCTGCTCAAGTTACACTCCAATATCCCTTTATTGATTTAATTACGCGCTATAGAATTTGATTTGGCGTTTACGGCTACCGTGGTCACATACAACATCGGTTTGCCACGCAGTTTGATTTTCTAACAATAATTTGACGATACGGTTCCAATGAAACTGATTTTGTCAAAATCTGAGTCCGTTTGCAAAACGGCCATTTTAAAGGTCGATATTTTAAATAACGATTTCCACAGCGTTTTTTTCAAATTTTGTTTTGGCCATAACTTACTATCAACAACACGAAATCTGGATTTTTCTCTTTCATATGAAAATTATCGTCAATACGGTTCCAACATTTCTTGTTTCACAGAAATCCGACTTATATCGAATCCTGTATTCTCAGTTGAAGTTCAAAATTCAAATTTACGAACTGCACGCCATTTTCAAGTTCAATTTATAATTATATAAATATATAACGTTCGAACTTCGTTTTAAATAACGAATTAAATATTAAATTCCATCGATATTCCAAATCTAATATTTAAAATAAATTAATTAAATTATATATTTGGGTGCCAAAAACACGGGTCGTCACACATCTTCTCCAACCTATTCTCTCTTCAATTTCTGAAATTTCCTATGACCTAATTCATAGGAGATTCATGTATATGTGTTTAGGTTGAAGATTCTTGAGTTCTTGTTGAAGAGAGGTTGATTTAGCAAAGCTTTGGCTTGATTCCTGTCTTCTAGTAAGAAAAGGTGAGCTCTTTATGAACTCACATCTATGCCTCATTCCTATGTGCTTGTAAAGTGTAATTTAGGACCATTTCATGTTGCGTTTTCTTGTTGAATTGGTTAGGAAATTTGTCCGCTTTGGAATTTATAATCAAAACCATCGCAAATCTCTTAATTGATTTGCCTCGGCAACCGTACTATTGTTTATTGCCACTTTGAAATTATGTAAAGAGGTTTTATGTTATTTAGTAGATATCAAATTCTTGTACTAAATGGTTTCCAATCTTACTTCATTATACGAAGCTAATTTACGAAATCGTTCTACAAACCTTCTTCAAATCTAGTAGTATATATTTTATAAACCTTTTTCTCGTTCGTACGAGAAATCAAATTAAACGTCTTAGTAAAATCAAGGACTATGAACCCTTGCCTTTGCTTTGATGGTTAATTCTTGGACTCGTCCGATCGAAAACCGTGGCAAGGCCCCTTCTAAGATTTTCTTTGTTTTGAATACGAACCAATTACGAGTGTGTAAATATTCGAGAATAGCATGTGGTTATGGGACATGTTGCTATTTTCTTATATTAACAAGCTCGGAGTAATTTCTATTAACTCGGATCCAGGGCATCCGCCTCTATGATATAGTTGTTTGGTTCGCGATCGCCCGAGTGAGAATATACGATTTGTGACCTTCATCTATGGGACTTCGGTCCATCTTTCTATGATTTATGATTTCCTCTCTCCGGGTCACAACCCGGGCACGGTGGGGAGCTTCGGCTGCCCGGCACCGTGGGGAGCTTCGGCTCCAACAAATGGGTTCGCTACTTAGAGATCGCATCTCATCTGAGAACATACCTGCCCCCCTTTATGATTTCCTCTCCGGGGTCACGACCCGGGACAGTGGGGAGCTTCGGCTGCCCGGCACCGTGGGGAGCTTCGGCTCCCACAAATGGGTTCACTACCTAGAGATCGTATCTCATCTATGAACAGGTCTACCCCTTTATGATGTCTTGATGATTCATGATTACTTGGTGATTTATGACTACTTGATGATTTATGATTACTTGGTGATTTATGGCTACTTGATGATTTGTGATTACTTGGTGATTTATGATTTCTTGATGATTTATGATTATTGTAATGTTGCATTCTACATTAGCTAGGAGAATATTTAGAGATAGTTGTGTTGACATGCCATGTTTCAGATTTAGTTATGATCAGATGTTATTAGTAGAGTCATGTCACCTTGCGCTATATCTCTTATTATCTCAGTTTATTTGATAAGTACAGCTAGACTGATCCGTTTATTGTTTGTTTTCTTATAAATAATACTCGGGTCATGCCGAGTCGTTTTAGGTGCTCCTTTGGATGTCATCGTAGGATTGATCTTCCGCCTTCGGCTTGCTACTACGTCTCCGCAGTTTTATGTAACTTTGTACCTATGATATTATCTATCGTTGAGTACATATTCTTTTAGTTAGATCCTGGTACATTTGTTCATTCTTTTGGTATTAGTGGATTTTTGTTGACCACTAGCTTGTGTACACATTCTTGGTTCATTCATATCTATTCTGCCTTTGTGATATGATTATTCTGTGTCTGGCTTTGAGATATACCATATTTGTATTATTGTTGTTGTCCAATTTATACTGCTTTCTGGATTGCATATAACCATTGTGTAGTTGCTCTATGTGCCGAATGGTCATGTCGAAATTTTAGTTGGTATCAGAATTCGATGTGCATTCCTTATATGGAGCAATTATACAATCGGTCGCCCTTCACAAACCTCATTCTCTGTTATGGTCTACGACATTTCTCTTAAATGAACTGGACGATAGTGGGTATAGAGGCGGGGCGCTACAGTTGGTATCAGAGCAACTTTTTGGAACAGTGTAAGATAGCATGATGATGGTATTGTCTTGAGTCTCTCTCGGGAATCGTGCTTTAGGGTTTTAGTTAGAGTCTTAAGACCCATCATAGCTTATCTTCCAATACGATTCCATTTTGATTGAATTTGCATCGTTTGAATTCAACTTGAGACTAAATTTGTTTTCCTTCTTTTTCCTTAAAGAAACGAAATAGTTGGTCGTAGCCGCGCAAGTGCCGGTTCAGCCAGTGTACCTCCAACAGGTGGGGTGATTATGTCTCAAGTGTCCTGTTTTTAGTCTTTTAGAATAGTTATCAACTCGTTCTCTTTTGGGTTGATTTCTATAGTCCATCTAGTGCCCGTGTGCTCTAGTGGTTCTTTTGTTTCATTCTTTGACTCGAGTTGCTAATCGATGTCTGTCTTTGTATAAATTACGTTACTGAAACGTAAATTTCAAGTTGTCGATCGCTTCAATGATCGTATTTTGACATTTGTCATGACTACATCAATCATATAAGAAATTTAATTAAACGCCTTAGTAAACATGAGGACTATGGACCCTTGTGGTTGCTTTGACGGATAATTACTGGATTTGTGCATTAGAAAACTATGATAATAACCATTTTGAATGTTCGAGTGGGATTCAACAATTCGTTCGTTAATTCTTGAGTTAAGCTGGCGGTATGGGAAGTTCGGCTGAATTTGTTTATTAACTGGCCTATTGTGTATCACACTTATCTCGTTGATCATTTATGATCCTTGTAGTTGATTGATGATTGGATATCTTGCTCGTGTGTCGTTACGCGCGTTGTAAGTGCCTTTGATCCTGATATTTCGTGTTTTCTAGTTAGGATTGTTTCGTACGTCGTTACGTACCTAGCATAGTATATTGGTGTAACGACCCGGGGATTTTGTCGACCTTGGTTAGCGACATATACTCAATGTCGACACTCCAAGCGTCGGAAAATATCGGATAGTCCATGAAATAAATAAGAGGGTGAGAATAGATAAGATAGAAACTTAGAATAGAAGAAGAACAACACAACATCAGAGTAACACGAACCTCACAGCGGAACGAATAACATATAATATATATAACATATCTTTGAAATAAAAATTTGTACTTGAATATATATCATTATCAAGGTACAATACTTATAACATAGCGGAAATAAACAATAGCTATATGATCCTGAAGCCTCATGCTCTAGCTCTTCAAGTATCTATAAATCCCGACTACTTGACTGCCCGTACAAAATTGGGCACCCAAGAGTTTAGGGAAAATAAAACAAAATAAACTCTGGGTCAATCAGGGGACTGGTATGAGTAAAATAGTTAAAAACAGTTTGAGCAACAAAACGATATCTCATAAGACCACGCCGTATAACGGAACGGGTTTTTCCCATATGAGAATCCAAAGTATCTTTATATCAAAAACCTTTTGATATTATAATAATGTCCACCAACCACAACAATAATAATCATCTAGCAGAAACGCTTTCATCTCACGTTCTACATATATAGTATACAATCAAAACCGCAAGCACGTATTGGGTAATGGATTTCCAACTATGACAAAGTATGGAACCACCTTTCGCTAGTGTACCTCTAGAAAGGAATACACTGGGTTCAACAAGAACAACTTGCAACCCGGCCACACATGACCGACCACTCATTTCGCTGAGTGTATCGAATGTATATCACCAACGTTGGGATCAGCAACCGTTTCCCGAATAGGACAACATCGACAATAGATTTTTAGAAGTAAATGAAACTCTAGATTAGGTGATTATACACCCTAATAGGTGTGACCTACATAGCCATGTTGCCTGCCCGATTTTTGTCAATTCCCGGTTGCGAGGCTAGAGGCCACGCTTATCTTTTACATGCCACATCTTCATTCACTCGGAATGTCACATCGTCATACCCGCCAAATCCCAAATTGATTTATCCAAAAGTAACACGGGTATCAGCTAAGAGAAACGAATTCCTCAACTTACGCGATCTATTAGATATACTCTGTCAGACCTTCGCCCATACAAGTTGTCCTGGGATTGGACAAACTGAAGGCACTATTCAGTACATCCATCTTAGGCAATTGTTATCTAAGATTTATACAACGGCCATTGCACTTTACTCCGTCTTCAGTTATCTTTGGCATATATGATTCGCAACTCTTATGCCAATACAGAGTGGTTCTTTGGATAATAATCCAACCGGTCTCTCCATATTAACAACGTTAAAATGGTCAAAAACTTTGATATTCAGTGAGTTAACTATCAAAGAAAAACACGTATGCAAACAACGATATCATTTCTAGATGGAAATCATATCGATCAATCATTATTTAACATTTATCTCTTTATTTCATTAATTTACTTATCTCCTGTTTTCATATATTCTAAATTCTTATTTTCTATTATCAGAAAACATTTCTGATTCATATTTGGAAAACGTTTCCAAAACTCATTCGTGATCAAACCTTACTAAATTCACTTAACCATCATTCACTATCAAACCTTACCATTCCTTAGTTAAGAAGGAATCAAGTTGGGGCATAATTACCTCTCAGACCTTAACTGAACAGCGTTTTAACTTCGAAATAGTTAAAGTTTATCTTTTAAATCTTTAACAACTTTCTTACGTAACTCTTGGGTTCTATTTACGAGTCCACTTCTTTATTGAAAACACTGGTTATAACGATAACATTATAATCCCTACCTTTGAAATATCTAACTTCAATTCTAACTTTTATTCTTTAATGTGAATAAATAAATAAACACATGATTTATAAATAAATAAATCTTGATTTAACACCGGAAAGTATAAGTACTTTCCCGAATTCGATATAATCGAATTCGACAATTAACTCTCTTCAAATAACTAATATTCGATTAACTCACTTCGAATAACTAATATTCGATTACTTTCTTTCGAATACGCTATATTCGATTTAACTCCTTTTGAATAAACCATATTCGATAATCTCACTTTCGAATAACTAAATTCGATTAACTCCTTTCGATTAACTAATAATCGATAACTCCTTTCGTTTAAACTATAATCGATAACTCCCTTTTAACTCGATTCGAATAACTTATATTTGATAACTCCTTTCAACTTGATTCGAATAACTAATATTCGATAACTCCTTTTAACTTGATTCAAATAACTAATATTCGATAACTCCTTTTAACTTGATTTGAATAACTAATATTCGATAACTCCTTTTAACTTCTATTCATTAGATCCTCATTATAAACTGGTAAGTGAATAAATTTCTCAGTGTTAATCCTGAAGGCCGAAACAACCATCAGATCAACACTTTGAAATTAATCAACTCAATCAATGTATAACAAGTTCCAATTACTCAAAAACCATACCCTATTCTCTTTAACATTTTTAAATCGATTCTATTTATTTTCTAATAAATATTCCTTTTATAAAACCCTTTGATTTTATAAATATTTCATTTTCAATAACCCTTTGAAAATTTCTCTTCCTATATTCAGTACCTCTTATGATATTTAAAATACCAAATAACGATGATCGATATCGTTCAAACATACATAATCGACAACAGATTATATAACACATCATATATTACAATATATGAACAGAACAATATTATAAATATTGAGGAACCCAGTAGGGTCCCTCCAACCTGTTTCTCTACATCACAGATGTTAAACAACACGAATATAAAATATTCTGTTAAATAGAATCAATATTCGATTAACGATTTATATATATATCGTTATCTATGATTTCAATCAATACACAAACAATTCAACCAAATAGTTAACACACAACAATCAGTCACCATTTATCAGTTCTAAATATATGTTATAAAATAGAACTATTCAGGGTTGGTGAGTTTTACTCACATTGGCAGTTCATCGTTAAAGAACGATAAATTGTTGCTTGATTTGAATCAAACAATTTATTTCGCCATAAATTCAAACGAGCTCCAATCCACTCCCAGTCAGTTTCATTGCAAAGTCCTCATCCCTACGGTCCCAACGGATCTGACCGTTCATGATTCTGACACCGTATGATAAAGTTATGAGATTAACAAGCTAACGTATTCTTTAAATTAAAACAAACTAATTAAATTCACCTGTTTTCCTTTCCCCATCAAATAAAACCCGGCCCACTGTAACACCTCGTATTTTCTGTGAATGTATAAGTAACAAATCAGAGAATAATTAATTTTTAAAATAAGAATCAAGGGAAACGGGTTGCCCTATTGCGTTCGTATCGAAATTCTGCTTGAAAACGAGTCTGAGTTTTCGAAAAACGGAGTCCGTATGACCAAGTTATCACCCTTCGAAGTTTCAGGAATTTTTAGAATCGAAAACAGCTCGAAAATTCGAATTCAAATTCAAATTAAAAATCCCAGAACAAGCTGGGTGGGAAAATTCCCGCCCATGGACCAGGTCGACCTGGGGGTCGACCATAGTGTCGATCTCCCAAGGGCCAGGTCAACCATAGTGTCAACCTGGGGGTCGACCTACTCCCGAAGCCCAGTTTTTGAATCTGATTCATTCTGATGTATCTGGTCTCGTTTTCTATCCAGATTCGTCCGCCTAATCCTATATAAACAGCCCCCTAGCCCCATTCTCTTTACACCATTCTTCTCTAACCTTATGCTGCATAATTTCATTCTGCCTCCGCTCTTATTAAATAAAATAATGGCGTCGTTACTCTGCTGGAATCAAAACTTGGACTGGTGCATCTTCTTCCAACCTGAATAGAATTAAAAGCTAAATCAAATCTCAAATCAAAGTTTAGAGTTACAACAACAATTAAAGAGGAGTAATTCAGCATTTCTGCATCAACACCAGTTTATTATCCTTCCTTAAAACCACGAAAGGCAAGCACAATTATTTTCCGATGTAAATGTTAATTATGATTGTGACATGAATTGTAAATCTGAATCTGAGGTTATGTCTGTTCTGTTCTATTTAGATCTATCTTATTCTGTATCTCTTTCTTCTTTCTGTTCTATAGCCAGGCTACCACGAGCCTGAGCCAAATCTCATAAGAGATTATTGCACGAACGCTAAAATGTTTGGGACAAATAATGAATGATGCATAATTGGTCAAGACTGATTCGAGGACATGACATAAAATCTGAGGCATATAATTGGACATGTGGCATATTTAAAATATGACGTGTGATTGAGGCATAAAATATATTGGACATATGACTTGGGATTCGGGGCGTAGATTTAACCGTAAACATGAAACTAATTTAGATACATAATACGTGTTGTAATCTAGATGGGGCGTAGATTTAACCGTAAACATGAAACTAATTTAGATACATAGTACATGTTGAAACTAATTTGAGAAATAAACATATGTTAGATCTAGATCTGTTCATACTAGGTACGATGATCTGTGATTTGGGAGAAGGGGAATTATAGGACAACTTGAAACTTGGGGACATAATGCATGTTTTAAATCAAGGTCTGATGTTAGAGTTTAAAGATAATTTACAACATGTTATGCATGAATGATAATGCATGTTGAGGACATACTACATGTTATAGTTAAAAAATCAAGATTTTTGGACATATTCTTTTATGAAAAAATTCATGACTTGAAAAAGGAATATGTGACTTAGGCGTAAAGACCTATACAAAAACAGGATAACTATTAATGTGAAAGCGCCTAAATAAGGGTTTTTGGATATCTAGCATCATAGGCTATAATTTGGCATAATTCATATTGTTTATCGTGATTTATGGAGAATATTCTGTACTGTGTAATGTTTAACTAAAAATTAGGAGCATATGTGGTATTATGAATTATGATCATGATTTGGCAAGTGAGTTTAGGCTAGATTTATGATTAGGCAAGATATGATATATATATATATATACATATATAATCTGCTAAATCTGTTGTCCGCTAAATCTGTTAAGTTGCCTAATCCGTTATCTGCTAAATCTGTTGAGTTGCCTAAACTGCTAAATCTGTTATCTGCAAAATCTGTTGAATCGCTAAAACTGCTAGATCTGCTACCTGTTGAATTGTCCGATCTGTTGTAAACTAGATAATGGTAATCTGGGTATGAAAATCCATAGGCTCGACCTAAGATTTAGTAAACCATGGAAATTTGATTAATCTGTTGTATCCTATGAAGAAGTTTAATCTGTTAAATAAATAGAATTAGTCTGGTATCTGAAAAATCTGTATTGGAATGAATTGGCTATGACACGAGGTTAGGCTCTGTTTGCGGTAGAAGCCTGCCCGGAACCAACCGGCTTAACCAGCGACCGCAAACTGTCAGTCTAATGTGAGAGGTCGTAGGCATAAGTAAAATATGCTTTGACACGAGGTTAGGTCTGGCTTGTGGCAGAAGTCTGCCCGGAACCGCCCGGCATATCCAGCGGCCACAAGCTACTGACCTAATGTGAGAGGTCTGTGCATTAATATTTAATTAATGCAAATCTGGGATAAATATGATGTCTAAAACGTTTTGGGTGAATAGGGTTAAACCAACCAGATTGATGAATTTAACAAACCTGTTTCGTAAGTCTGTGGGCCCAATACAAAGTTAGACAATCTGTAAGTCTGTTAAGAACTGTACATCTGATCTGTTAGTCTGAAAACCCGTAAACTTGATTTTCTGATCTGTGAACTAGTTGATCTGAACTCTGCATGTTTGAACTTGTAAACAAGTTAATTTGAAATCTGTTAGTCTGGGAACACAAGGTTAGGAGGGAAATTACTTGTGTCATCTGTTGTTTGGGGCCCATATTTGTCAGTAACCCTTTCTGGTATCAAAACTTTGACCCAACAGTAGTTAGGGTTCGGGCATGCTTACTGAACTAATTATAAGCAGTTCATTATGATAATGGCGAGGGGTGTTGATGGAGCGTTCCAACTGGGACATGTGCGTGCATGGATCCCAGTCTGCCTCTGAGGATGTAAGATGTCGTGACATCTGTAAATAGGTCCGTGCCAATTGGTTGTCACTTTAGGGAGTGATACACCCTACTGTGGGGCCGACACAGGGTATTTATGTATTAGGGAGCCGATCGCTTGGGGTAGGGTTTTAGGGTACACTTAGTTCTGTCCGTTTCTGTTGGTACCGTCTGTTTCTGTTGGGTGGTAACACCTGTCTGTTTCTGCGTAGTACCGTCTGTTCAGGTGGTAAAGGCCCATTTACTAGTGTACACCTAATTCTACATTCTGTTTCCATAGGGATTAATCTGTTTCTACTTCTGTACCTTCTGTTCGGGTGGTAAAGGCCCATTATTAGCATTCTGTTTCTGTTCGGGTGGTAAAGGCCCATTATTAGCATTCTGTTTCTGTCTGTTTCTGTTGGGGTGGTAAAGGCCCATTACTAGCATTCTCTTCTATGGAAATTATTCTGTTCCCGTTTCTGTTTCAGTTTAGACATTGGGGTGACACCTAATCCTGTTATACTAGTATTAGTGCAGAGAAATGAAAAGTAATATTATTCTGTTTCTTCTGTTTAACCTAAGTACATCTGCTGCTCCTGTTGCTGTTATCTCTTATCCAGCTTATTTTCATGTCATAATTATTATTATCTGTCCATATGTTGAAAGTCCCTGGACTTGCCAGACTTTATGTCTGGACTTGCTTGTTTTCGCCCCTTTTTCTTCCGTCCCCCCCCCCCAGGTTTTCCAAGGAGGGAACACTTTTGCTTGATCCGGATTTCTTCTCCTTGAAGTACTTAGAGTGCTTAAAGTATGGCTTGACTCCTTATGGCAGCTTCTGTGGGGATTATGATTTTAAAGTTTTGTACTCTGATGATTTTCTGAACAAGACTGATATTTATGTACTTGAGTTTTTGGTAAAGATGTAACCAAACTGATTTATGTTTTCCGCTGTAATAAAGTTTATAATTTCTCAAGTATTGTTTTTCTATCTTGAAATTTTCTGTTCTGTTTACTAAAATGCTCCACCAAAGTTAAGGCATTCCCTTTGTGAGTGTCCTTAATGGTGGTGGGGTGTTACACTTGGTATCAGAGCTGAAGGTTACCAGATTTGATAAAAAGTTTTGAAAACTATTTTCAAAAAGGTTTTAAAAGGAAGTATTTTCAAAAGTAGAGCAAATTTTTGAAAAACATAATCCCTAGAAGCCATATATCTATCTTTTGATCCTCTCTTTGAATCTTTGTTTCCTTCTTTCTCCTGGGCTCCCAGCTTTCTGGGAGGTAACCTCATCGCAGCATGATTCTGTAGGCATGATAAGACTACGACACCGGTCAAAGGGCAAATAAGCGCCCGACTTCCATCTGTAGCTGCAGTAATCTCACCTACGGCTAATTTTCTTTCGAGCTTTGTAGGATTTTCCATGCGATGGAGGCCGCTTTCGAGGGACTTGTCAACATGTTACACACGGATAGTAAAGATGAGAATGAGGGAGTTTGGCTAAGGAGCGCAACCCAAGGATGCGAAACTCATGGGTGTGGACTTGGTTCACAAAGGAGGAAAAAAGGAAACACAGAAGAAGGAAGAAAATTCTGAAGATAAAGGAGGAGAAAAGTAATTTACTTATGGAAGCTTGACTCATCTGAACAAGGATTGCCGAAAGAGGAAGGACACTCACTTCAACTGTGGTGAGATGGGACACTTCACTAGGGACTACCCAAAGAAATGGGGGCAAGGATAGAGGACGTGACCTACTTCGGGAAGGCAGGCGAATGCTCTCATAGTTGGTGGGTAGGATAGAAGTAGGAAAATTTTCGTGGAGAGTTTAGTTTCCTTATCTAATTATTGAGTTATAACTCTTTCCGATTATGGCATTCTGATTCTGCAGTCGAGTCTCTGCACTTTAATACTAGTCTTGTTTCTGATCTGGTTATAGTCTCAAACCCCATAGGGGTTACGACTCATCTGCTGGTGGTAGGTTGGGGTTTGAGGGTATCTGTGTTAGGCGTCAAGTCGATTGTAATGCATACATTCTGGTTTTTTTTTGAGGGATTTGGTGGGATTTTCCCATGCTTAGTTTTCTAAGAATCATTCGATAATCTGATCTGCACTAGTAGTCTGTAAGCAAATTTCTGAAAAGATTAAGATTTCCGGTTTTGACATTGACTAAAGAGGGTAATCCTCTGGGTGTCAATCTGATGTTGATTTCGGTCTTCGGGGTTGATAGTTAGGGGAATTAGTCTCTCAACCAATGTCCAATGGGAACCAAGTTTTTGTTTTATCTGTACTCGCTTCCATCATTCGACTATATCCTATCGTCGAAGCTTTGAACTTTAGGTAGAAACTAATGGATGTAAACATGTGTTTGAGACATGTTATGTTTGATGGTTGCTAGTGGTTTCTCGTGGATGCATATACACACACTAGGCACTAGATCGGCTCGAAAACACTCTCATACTGCATATGGATGTGTGAGCATTCTCAATTTTTGTGGATGTAAAATGATTGACTCATCACATGGATGTTGCATATAAATGAATGGTTGTCACTCATACAAGAATGATATGGATCAAATAGGAAAATTGTATACATGTTGGACTCATGGCACTGACATAATTCGCATTAAGGAGGTCAACTGAATCAGTGGACCGCCTGACCTTTGCATTAGATAAGGAACATATACACACGCTTTTGCATATGTTCATACAACATTAGAAGTTTTCTATTGACAGTGGATGCTTGTGGATGATGGTGGAGTAGATGGATGACTGGATGGTAGGACACATTCTTCTTAACTTAATGATTTTGGGGACGAAATCCTTTAAGGAGGGGAGAATGTAACACCCCGTATTTTCTATGAACGTATAAGTAACAAATCAGAGAATAATTAATTTTTAAAATAAGAATCAAGGGAAGCAGGTTGCGCCATTGCGTTGGTCTCGAAATTCTGCTTGAAAACAAGTCTGAGTTTTCGAAAAACGGATTCCGTATGACCAAGTTATGACCCTCCGAAGTTTCAGGAATTTTCAGAATCGAAAACAGCTCGAAAATTCGAATTCAAATTCAAATTAAAAATCCCGGAATAGGCTGGGCAAGAAAATTCCCGCCCATGGACTAGGTCGACCTGGGGGTCGACCATAGTGTCGACCTCCCAGGGGCCAGGTCGACCATAGTGTCGACCTGGGGGTCGATCTGCTCCCCAAGCCCAGTTTTTGAACCTGATTCATTCTGATGTATCTGGTCTCGTTTTCTGTCTAGGTTCGTCCGCCTAATCCTATATAAACAGCCCCCTAGCCCCATTCTCTTTACACCATTCTTCTCTAACCTTATGCTGCATAATTTCATTTTGCCTCCGCTTTTATTAAATAAAATAATGGATCAAAACTTGGACTGATGCAACTTCTTCCAACCTGAATAGAACTGAAAGCTAAATCAAATCTCAAATCAAAGTTTAGAGCTACAACAACAATTAAAGAGGAGTAATTCAGCATTTCTGCATGAACACCAGTTTATTATCCTTTCTTAAAACCATGAAAGGCAAGTACAGTTATTTTCTGATATAAACGTTAATTATGATTGTGACATGAATTGTAAATCTGAATCTGAGGTTATGTCTGTTCTGTTCTGTTTAGATCTATCTTATTCTGTATCTCTTTCTTCTTTCTATTCTATAGCCAGGCTACCACGAGCCTGAGCCAAATATCATAAGAGATTAACGCACGAACCCCAAAATGTTTGGGACAAATAATGAATGATGCATAATCGGACAGGACTGATTCGAGGACATGACATAAAATCTGAGGCATATAATTGGACATGTGGCATATTTAACATATGATGTGTGATTGAGGCATAAAATATATTGGACATATGACTTGGGATTCGGGGCGTAGATTTAACCGTAAACATGAAACTAATTTAGATACATAGTACATGTTGTAATCTAGATCTGTAGTTAATTTGAGAAATAGACATATGTTAGATCTAGATCTGTCCATAATAGGTACGATGATCTGTGATTTGAGAGAAGGGGAATTATAGGACAACTTGAAACTTGGGCACACAAAGCATGTTTTAAATCAAGGCCTGATGTTATAGTTTAAAGATAATTTACAACATGTTATGCATGAATGATAATGCATGTTGAGGACATACTACATGTTATAGTTTAAAAATCTAGATTTTTGGACATATTCTTTTATGTAAAAATTCATGACTTGAAAAAGGAATATGTGACTTAGGCGTAAAGACCTATACAAAAACAGGATAACTATTAATGTGAATGCGTCTAAATAAGGGTTTTTGGATATCTGGCACCATAGGCTATAATTTGGCATAATTCATATTGTTTATCGTGATTTATGGAGAATATTATGTACTGTGTAAGGTTTAACTAAAAATTAGGAGCATATGCGGTATTATGAATTATGGCCATGATTTGGCAAGTGAGTTTAGGCAAAGTTTATGATTAGGCAAGAAGTGATATATATAATCTGCTAAATCTGTTATCTGCTAAATCTGTTAAATTGCCTAATCCGTTATCTGCTAAATCTGTTGAATTGCCTAAATTGCTAAATCTGTTATCTGCAAAATCTGTTAAATCGCTTAAACTGCTAGATCTGCTACTTGTTGAATTGTCCGATCTGTTTAAACTAGATAATGGTAATCTGGGTATGGAAATCCATAGGCTCGACCTAAGATTTAGTAAACCATGGAAATTTGATTAATCTGTTGAATCCGGTGAAGAAGTTTAATCTGTCAAATAAACAAAATTAGTCTGATATCTGAAAAATCTGTATTGGAATGAATTGGCTATGACACGAGGTTAGGCTCTGTTTGCGGTAGAAGCCTGCCCTGAACCAACCGGCTTAACCAGCGACCGCAAACTGTCAGTCTAATGTGAGAGGTCGTAGGCATAACTAAAATATGCTTAGACACGAGGTTAGGTCTGGCTTGTGGCAGAAGTATGCCCGGAATCGCCCGGCATATCCAGCGGCCACAAGCTACCGACCTAATGTGAGAGGTCTGTGCATTAATATTTAATTAATGCAAATCTGGGATAAATATGATGTCTAAAACTTTTTGGGTGAATAGGGTTAAACCAACCGGATTGATGAATTTAACAAACCCGTTTCATAAGTCGGTGGGACCAATACAAAATTAGACAATCTATAAGTCTGTTAAGAACTGTACATCTGATCCGTTAGTCTGAGAACCCGTTAACTTGATTTTCTGATCTGTGAACTAGTCGATCTGAACTCTGTATGTCTGAACTTGTAAACAAGTTAATCTGAAATCTGTTAGTCTGGGGACACAAGGTTAGGAGGGAAATTACTTTTGTCATCTTTTTTTGGGGCCCATATTAGTCAGTAACCCTTTCTGTATCAAAATTTTGACCCAACAGTAGGTAGGGTCCGGGAACGCTTACTGAACTAATTATAAGCGGTTCATTCTGATAATGGCGAGGGGGTTGATTGTGCGTTCCAACTGGGTCATGTGCGTGCATGGATCCCAGTCTGCCTCTGAGGATGTAAGACACCGTGACATCTGTAAATAGGTCTGTGCCAATTGGTTGTCACTTTAGGGAGTGATACACCCTACCGTGGGGCCGACACAGGGTATTTTTGTATTAGGGAGCCGATCGCTTGGGGTAGGGTTTTAGGGTACACTTAGTTCTGTCTATTTCTGTTGGTACCGTCTGTTTCTATTGGATGGTAACACCTGTCTGTTTCTGCGTGGTACCGTTTGTTCGGGTGGTAAAGGCACATTTATTAGTGTAGACCTAATTCTACATTCTGTTTCCGTAGGGATTAATCTGTTTCTGTTTCTGTACCTTCTGTTCGGGTGGTAAAGGCCCATTATTAGCATTTTGTTTCTGTTTGTTTCTGTTAGGTTGGTAAAGGCCCATTATTAGCATTTTGTTTCTATCTATTTCTGTTGGGGTGGTAAAGGCCCATTACTAGCATTATCTTCTGTGGAAATTATTCTGTTCCCGTTTCTGTTTCAGTTTAGACATTGGGGTGACACCTAATCCTGTTATACTAGTATTAGTGCAGAGAAATGAAAAGTAATATTATTCTGTTTTTTCTGTTTAACCTAAGTACATCTGCTGCTCCTGTTACTGTTATCTCTTATCCAGCTTATTTTCATGTCATAATTATTATTATCTGTCCATATGTTGAAAGTCCCTGGACTTGCCAAACTTTATGTCTGGACTTGCTTGTTTTCGCCCCTTTTTCTTCCGTTCCCCCCCCCCCCCCCCCAGGTTTTCCCAGGAGGGAACACTTTAGCTTGATCCTGATTTCTTCTCCTTGAAGTACTTAGAGTGCTTAAAGTATGGCTTGATTCCTTATGGCAGCTTCTGTAAGGATTATGATTTTAAAGTTTTGTACTCTGATGATTTTCTGAACAAGACTGATATTTATGTACTTGAGTTTTTGGTAAAGATGTAACCAAACTTATTTATGTTTTCCGCTGTAATAAAGTTTATAATTTCTCAATTATTGTTTATCTGTCTTGAAATTTTCTGTTTTGTTTACTAAAATGCTCCACCAAAGTTAAGGCATTCCCTTTGTGAGTGTCCTTAACGGAGGTGGAGTGTTACACCCACTAACTCTAAAGCCCACCCACGAGATACCCTTTCTTACCGTTCATCCCAAAACCCGTGCTCCAGTTTTATTGCTCTTCACCATTAACGATCCTTACTTCATCTCGTTCTACACCTACACCCCACCGAAAACAAAAGGGAACTCACCAACATTCATCTCATCTAAATCCCTTTTGCTTCACGCCCATTTTCAACAAGCTAGCACACTCCCTTCTTCCACGCGACGACGAGCTGCTACAGGACATCATCAACAAAAAGTTGAACCGTACTTCACAACAATATCGCCAACAACCATAGTTTTCCATCACGAGTTCGAATACACTCTCGAAATCAACTATAGATGCTTTCATCGACCACAGGGATTAACCCTAGAATGAGCAGTGCTATCATCGATTTCAGAAATGGGTATCGAAACCTTTAAATTGGGTATAGAACTGAAGCATACATCAATACAAACTCATACATATATATAATTTGATTTTTGGAATTTTCTTTTATTTTTTCTTTTGAGGATTTTTTTGCGTTTATTCTTCTGAGGTGATGGATTTGTCTCTGCGTTATATCACTGGGGTTATGGCTGAGAAGAGGTGGACGTGGCTCTCTTTTGATCACTTATAGATTTTAGGATATTTTATATTTATTATTTTATTCATCGTTATTTATATTTACTGTTTAAAAAATCCGTACCGTCACATAACATACCCAAAAATCATGAAACTGGACATGCAACTACAGTTCGACATTATGGTCACAACGAAATTGGTTTCGTCGAATTCCGACTTCGTATGCTCATAAAGCATATTTTTAACCATCAAAATACTGACTATTTTTCACATTAAAAATCCGTACGGCCATACAGTGACTCTAAAAATCACGGAACTTGGAATCTAACAATAATTTGATGTTGCGGATCCAACGAAATTAGTTTTGTCAAATTCTGAGATCATTTGCAAAACTGGTTATTTTTAAAGCTCTAAAAACCCTTTTAAATATATAAATATATTTAAAAACATTTTAATTTAATATCTATAAATAAATATTCTTGTATATATTCACATAGAATATTATTCATCTCCACAATATTCCTATATGAATTTCTAACTCGATATTTCAAATCCTGAAATAAATCGATATTCGATTTATAATGAAATCCCTTTTTAAAATATAATTAAATTATAAAGTAATTCCTTAGCGACTTTTCTAAAATTTGATTTGGACATAAATCAAAATCTACACGAAGAAATCATGATTTTTCTCTTTCACTAGGAAAATATACTTCACCAGCTCCTAACGTTTCTTGTTTCACAGAAATCCGACTTAAAACGAATTCTGTATATTCAGTTGAAGTTCAAATCACCAATTAACGAACTACAGCACAATTTCAAGCTCGGTTTTAATTATAATATAATTATACGTTCAAACTGTCGTTCAAATAATATATTCATTATTCTAATTCAATTCTAAACTGAATTAAATATCATAGATGATCCAGTTCACACCATATTATGAATTCCACTATTTCAGACTATTCCAGAATTAAATATATTATTTAATTATTATTTTAATTAAATATTCAATATTATTTAATTAAACAAACCTTTAAATTACCCAACCATTATTTTAAATAATTAAATTAATTAATTATTCGAACGAAAAATATGGGTTGTTACAATTGGTTTCTTGTCGATTGGTATGGAGATACCATGTCATTATGACTAAATCTACTCCTCTGTCGTCATCTATATAGTTCTAGTTCGGTGTGACATCACCAAGCCTTCAGGCTAAAACAACTCATTTGTTATCTCATTGTGCCGGTATGATTCACCAAGTATTATGCTAAATTAACTCAACGAATGCGCGATGATACATTTGTGTTACCTCGTTGCGTTCCAAACTCAAGATCAAGAACGGGGGGAAGCATCCCGCTTCTTGTGATCCCTCTTCTTGAGTCAGAATACGTATTATTAATTCCTTAATGTCATTTACCTTGTTTATAGATTATTTTATTTATGTTCTTTTGATATACGTCGACCGTGTTCTTCGTTATCAAAAGATATCAATTGTGTTTTATTCGTAAGTAGATAAAGGAATTTTATTTCCTTTATGCCATCCCGAATGATTTATTGAATTTTTATATTTTTGCGAGATCTGCGTGAACGTTAGAAATTGTGAGGACTTTCTTGTGTTAACTTGTCCATCGGGTGCGTTAAGGATCTCGAACGAGATATGGGACGCCGTGTTGTAGTTCGGAATTCCTAAACACCATTATGTGACAATCCGACATTCCAAATGATTCCTAAAATTAAAATTCAGTCCTAATAAGTAAATCAAAATAATAATATTTTGGGTTTTTGCAATTTTTCATAGTTGGTTGTTATTTTTCTAGATAATTTATTTCTAGATATCCTCGGAGCAATTCCAAGAATTTGAGTGGTTTAAGATTTTCAATTAGAAATTATCTTGAATCTTTTCTTTGAGTAAATTAAATAACTCCAGGAACAACCCAAAAAGTTATTTATTTATGTCTCTTGTTCCTGGATTTCGGATCTTTGATTTTCGAGAATTCTTAGTGATTGAGAATCTCGCCTAATTCTTAATCCTTGTTTCGATTTGCGAAAGAGAATTTAGTATTCTTGTGATTCCATGGGTCTTCTTATTTTCTCTAGTGAACGATCACTTGAGAGAATGGGAGTTCCCATTGGGGAGGGAAAACTTGAGATTTTGCGATCCACGACAAACTCAATAATTCCTTTCTTCGAATATATGGTCTTGTCGGTCATTCGGAAGTGCTACAGTCAATTCACTTATGGACATAGCCTCGCGTTGTTCTTAGAAATGAATAACGAAAGGATGAGCTCTTTTGACATTCATCCCTTGTTTGTTTGAATCATTTGGATTGACAATTGTCTCTGCACGTTTGTTAACACTTGTCAATTAAATCTTCAGGGATTACGACCTCTTTGGTTTAATCTCATCTTGTTAGAGAAATTGTCTATTGTTTCTTTAATTAATTACTGATGTTTTTGCGATTTGAGATTTTTGGTGGAAAATTATATTAAATCATGTTGTTCCGAAGTGGTAAGTTGTGCACTACTTATCCATCATCTTCTCGATGTTTCTGATTTTCTAGAACTGATATTTGAGTTTCTGAATATTGGGAATTTCGCATAATTCCTAATGATTCGTCTTCATGGTTACTAAATGAGATTTAGTACCTGGTTAAAAATCAATTTCCCCGAATAGTTCATTGGTACTCCATTACCAATTCTAGCTCGTTGGTACTCCATACCAACCTGGGATCATTAATTATTCCTTCGAGAATTGCTCTCTTTAGCTAACTTCATTGGAATCTCTGAGCTGTTCTTTTGTGGGTGTCAGCCACCTTGTCGGAAGACTAAAATGCTGAAGTTCAGTGTTCGCTACATCGTCCTGATTGAATTTTGGGAATGGATTAGTCAACCATCATGAATTCCCATTTCAGATCCTAAGAGAAATATCTACTATTGATATCTCGCCTTTGTAGGACGCAGTACCGTTGCTCCTTGACATTCCAAATTAGATTCGCTTGGTTTTTGTGCATTATATTGGTTCTCATTCCCTTGAGAATCATACGAAGAAAGGCGAGTCTATTTGAACTCATAGCGCTTATGAAATTTTCTGGAATTATTTTACCCGTTTGGGATAACTACCTCCATGGGTAATGAAGTTCGAGATTGAACTCTAGCTTTTATGATCTTCCGAGATGAAATTGGGATCGCACCTAGCTGTTGGTGTGATCTTTTCATTTCGTGTCGGTACTGGTGGTACCACTCCGTGGTGTTATTTTCGGTTGTTACTCATTACTTCAATCTTAAGGAATTGCGAGGACGCAATTCTTTTAAGGGGGGAAGTCTGTAACAACCCGCTCATTTAACGATAATGTATTTCAATATTTTGTGGACAAATTTTCAAAATAGGCTTGCTTTTTAAACTGATAGCAGATTTAGGCTAGTTTTGATTATTAACAGAAATAGGCTTGTTTTTTGAAAAGTTGTTCAAAAACAAGCCTATTTTTGTAAATAGTTTCAAAACTAGCCTAAGTATGATATTAGTTTTAAAAATAAGCCTATTTTGAAATTTTATCCCTTATATTTTTATAAGGGCCGCATTTCACAAGTGCGCCCACGTGTAATTTTATTCAAACAATTGGCTACCTCAGTGCTAAGGTGGCCAAAACAAGCTATTTCTGCTAATAGTTTCAAAAATAGCCTAAACCCGCTATTAGTTTCAAGAACAAGGCTATTTTGAAAATTTGTCCATATTTTATTTAAATATATCGTCGTTAATCGTTAATCGAACGTGTATCCAAAAAGTCATATTTTGCATACGGTTGGATTAGGACTCGGGACCACTTCCACTGAGTCCGGATCATCATTTACGACCTTTTTTGACTATAAACATCGATACCTTTTGAGTTGGGCGATTTTGATTTTTTCGTTTGGATATAGGACCAAAATATCACTTTCTATATATGGACGAGTTTGGACTCAAAACTACTTCCATTGAGTTCAAAATGTCATTTAGGTGTTCGAAAAGTATAAACTTCGATATATTCCGAGCTTCGGAAATTTGGGACTTTGGTTAGTTCTTGCTTTGGCTAACCTAGCCTACCTTATAAACCCACTAATAGCTCTCTCCTCTTCATTCATTCAACACTTAGAATAAAATAGAAAAATGGAGAGTGGAATGGGAAATTAAAACTTCCTAAGCCCTAGCTTAATCTTGGAGCTCCAATTCTTGTGGAATCTTGTGAAAATCAATGGAGAAGCTTAGGTAAGCTCCTCTCATCTTCTCCAACCTATTCTCTCTTCAATTTCTGAAATTTCCTATGACCTAATTCATAGGAGATTCATGTATATGTGTTTAGGCTGAAGATTCATGAGTTCTTGTTGAAGAGAGGTTGATTTAGCAAAGCTTTGGCTTGATTCCTATCTTCTAGTAAGAAAAGGTGAGCACTTTATGAACTCACATCTATTCCTCATTCCTATGTGCTTGTAAAGTGTAATTTAGGACCATTTCATGTTGCATTTTCTTGTTGAATTGGTTAGGAAATTTGTCCTCTTTGGAATTTATAATCAAAACCATCGCAAATCTCTTGTATGAATGTTTGTGCATGTGAGTTTGGTGTTATAAGCTACCCCGATGAGTTTTAGAAACCACATATACATGTGCATAACATCATAGGCCTTCGGGCATTCGTCGATACTGTTTTGAACATGTTTTCAAGGCAAATCGTGCTCTGGAACAGGATTCAGACGTTTGAATATTTCTAAGCAGACGTCTGACATGCTCCGAATAATTATAGTTTCAAGTGACATAATTCAGAAGTCTGAAAATTATTGCTCAGACGTCAGAATTGTAATTCAGACGTCTGGCCAAAATAATTCAAACGTCTGAATTGGGGCCAAAATGAACTAAATTCTTTCGGGTTCAGGAAATTGCACATTCTGACGTCTGACCTAAATGATTCAGACATCTGAATCAGTTTTTCTGCTGTGGATACTAGAGGGGACCTCGGTCCACAGTTTACCCCCATCCAAGCTCATTCCCAGTGAAGTTTCGGCCCATTTCGACTTCATTTTTGACTTGTTAGTTTCTCTGGTTCGCTGATTTCTGCATCTCGATTCCTCGACTTTGATTTCTAGTGGATTTTTCCAATGTTGATCCTTATTGGCTGATTCACATTTGTATATGATGTGAATTGAATAAATGAGCATTCTAAAGCCCGTGCACTCTATTTCGTATGTCGAGTTTATTCGATACTCTTGTTAAGATGATTTGCGCCCCTTAAACGTGAATTATCGGCTCGATATCCTTCGAGTCTATTCCGATGTAGTTTAAAACCTTCGGGTGCTAGTTTGGGATTTTGATTCATTGGTTGATCGAAATTACAACCGTTATCCCTTGATTTCATGTATGTTGTTGTGATGTGAATTTATGATTTATGATTTGAAATCACGTCATTGTGATGTGAACCCCCTTGATCGATTTGCCTCGGCAGCCACACTATTGTTTATTGCCACTTTGAAATTATGTAAAGAGATTTTATGTTATTTAATGGATATAAAATTCTTGTACTAAATGGTTTCCAATCTTACTTCATTATACGAAGCTAATTTACAAAATCATTTTACGAACCTTCTTCAAATCTACTAGTATATATTTTATAAACCTTTTTCTCGTTCGTATGAGAAATCTAATTAAACGTCTTAGTAAAATCAAGGACTATGAACCCTTGCCTTTGCTTCGATGGTTAATTCTTGGACTCGTCCGATCGAAAACCGTGGCAACGCCCCTTCTACGATTTTCTTTGTTTTGAATAGGAACCAATTACAAGTGTGTAAATATTCGAGAATAGCATGGGGTTATGGGACACGTTGCTATTTTATTATATTAACTAGCTCGGAGTAATTTCTATTAACCCGGATCCAGGGCATCCGCCTCTATGACATAGTTTTTTGGTTCGCGATCGCCCGAGTGGGAATATACGATTTTTGACCTTCATCTATGGGACTTCGGTCCAACTTTCTATGATTTATGTGATTTATGATTTCCTCTCTCCGAGGTCACAACCCGGGCATGGTGGAGAGCTTAGGCTCCAACAAATGGGTTCGCTACCTAGAGATCGCATCACATCTGAGAACAGACCTACCCCCCCCCCCTTATGTTTTCCTCTCTGGGGTCACGACCCGGGACTGTGGGGAGCTTCGGCTGCCCGGCACCGTGGGGAGCTTCAGCTCCAACAAATGGATTCTCTACCTAGAGATCGTATCTCATCTATGAACAGGTCTGCCCCTTTATGATGTCTTGATGATTTATGATTACTTAGTGATTTATGACTACTTGATGATTTATGATTACTTGGCGATTTATGACTACTTGATGATTTATGATTACTTGGTGATTTATGATTTCTTGATGATTTATGGTTATTGGAATGTTGCATTCTACATTAGCTAGGAGATTATTTAGAGATAGTTGTGTTGACATGCCATGTTTCAGATTTAGTTATGATTAGATGTTATTAGTGGAATCATGTCACCCTGCGTTATATCTCTTATTATCTCGGTTTATTTGATAAGTACAGCTAGACTGATCCGTTTATTGTTTATTTTCTTATAAATAATACTCGGGTCAGGCCGAGTCGTTTTAGGTGCTCCTTTGGATCTCATCGCAGGATTGATCTTCCGCCTTCGGCTTGCTACTATGTCTCTGTAGTTTTATGTACTTTTATACCTATGATATTATCTATCGTTGTGTTCATATTCTTTTAGTTAGATCCTGGTACATGTGTTCATTATTTTGGTATTAGTGGATCTTAGTTGACCACTCGGTTGTGTACACATTCTTGGTTCATTCATATTTATTCCGCCTTTGTGATATGATTATTCTGTGTCTAGCTTTGAGATATACCATATTTATATTATTGTTGTTGTCTATTTTATACTGCTTTCCGGATTGCATATAGCCGTTGTGTAGTTGCCCTATGTGCCGAATGGTCATGTTGAAATTTTAATCGGTATCAGAATTCGATGTGCATTCCTCATATGGAGCAATTATATAATCGGTCGCCCTTCACAAATCTCATTCTCCGTTATGGTCTATGACATTTCTCTAAATGAACTACACGATAGTGGGTATAGAGGCGCGGCTCTACATTTTTCGAGCAGCTTCATACTCCCAAATTCGATTTTGATATGTCAATTTTTTGGAGAAAAATGAGATCTATGACTTTCATTAATAGGGCCTCGGCCAGAAACGCTCGGATTGAAAGTTATTGGGTAAACAAGGTCGGGGGTTGTTTTTGCAAAATATGTTTTGAGAAAAATGTGATTTTTATGGGTTTGCGGGCCCGTACGGCCCACGAGGCTCGTTGTCCAGTGCGGCACAGTGGAGGGGGATGACTTAGAGGGGGATTTGGGTGGTGTCGTGGCCATAGAAGGAGGTAGTAGAAGCTAGATTTGGGTTTAGGCTAAAAAAGAGGCACCTTTATCACCATGGAGGTGTTTAAAGAGGAGAAAGTAAGAGGGGAGGGGTTGTGGGCCGTTGCCCGCTGGTGGAGTGCTTGCTAATGTGGCGCAACAATGGGGCAAGGTGGCGGCAGCCCTAGGGCAGTTGTGTTTAAGAGCTTCTTTGGAGAAAAAGCCATTAAAGCTCGTTTTAAAGCTTGGAAGTGTAATTTGCAAAAATGAATGAGAGTTTTAAAGTCAGTCAAACCCACTTAGGATTAAGTCATTTCATGGAATGACCAAATGAATGGGAGGATGACACATGGCTGCGAGAGGGCACAATTTTTCTAAATTTAATTGGTTGAACACTATTGCATGAAGTGATGTTTAAGTGGACGTATTAGTTATACCATGCAAACTTCGTTCTAGTCTCACGACCACACGTTAACTCCAAAAAATATCACTTTTGGAATCTCGCTACATTATGAAATTACGGTTCCAATGAACCTAGCCATGTCGGATTCGGCGGCCGTTTGAAAAATCGCCTTTTTCTAGCTTAAATCGAAAACTAACTGAATTTTCAGCTTACGATTATATATCGTTCTCTCACATATGAACTCCGTTTGACTTGAAAATTTGAATCCTGACATATTTTGATATTTCGGATATAGTAAAAGTGGTTTTATCATATTCTGAAACTGTTAGAAAAATGATCATTATATCAGCGATCGATATAATCCTGAAATATCGATATTCAAATTTAAGGCTTATAAATCAATTTAATAATTTTACTAAGCTTGTTTTAAGCCAAATAAAATATAAAAAGTAATTTTAAAATTATTCTCAAATTTTATTTAACAAAAATAACCAATTCATATTCAATAAAATAGCTTAAATTAAAATTTTAAATTGGTCCAGAAATTACGGGTTGTTACATATGTCATAGCAGAAAAAATTGAAACGAAATTTACAAAAAAAAAGTACAAATTTGTTGTAGAGTTAATGATATTTAAAAAGAATTTTATCATATAATAAATGGTATATTCTTGACATAAATGAATCATAACTAATTTACAAAATAACTTTGGCATTATTATTAATATACATAGTTCATGTTATGTGGTTTGTACATCTTTATAGTTGCATGAAAAACTACATTTTTTAAATATAAACATATATACTAAGTTGGATTTTTTAAGAGCTATTAGGAAAATGGTCTAAATGTTCTCTAGGATTATTTAAGTAATTAGACTTTAAGATTTTATAAGTAGTTTAAACATATGGATCGAAATATAGAATATCACGAAAGAATTGAGAAGGCTCAGCAAATGAGTGTAGAAATACTAAAAGGCAAGTATTTAAAGAAAATTATTTTCTTAGACTTATGATAAATTTATTGAGTTAAGTATATTACATATTACATTTTTTATTATTATTTACACATATTATTTAAAATGTTAAGAGTTAAGTATATTATATATTACATTTTTTATTAATGTTAAACATCGCACTTAGAATTAATTAGAACGAACAGACAACAATTTCTTAGACTTATGATAAATTTATTGAGTTAAGTTATTATATATTACATTTTTTATTAATGTTAAACATCGCACTTAGCATTAATTAGATGAACGGAAAACAATTTATTGTTTAAAATCACATAGTTAAATTGAATATATTGAATTAAATGTCTAATGTCAAGCGATGTTGTGCAGTGTTTTGTAAATAACTAAATAACTTTTAAAATGTAGATGTTTGACTTTAATACTATAATGCAATACACGGTAAATATATTGACGTAATTGAGTTTAATTTTGAATTTGTGATCGTCATTTATGTGTATAATTGTCATATAATTGATGTGTTTATATATTTGATTTTTTTTCATTTTTGTTAATATTGAATTTGGATAATTTTAAAAATAGTTTTAATATATAATTAGTGGTAAAATATGGTATTAAACGTGAAATATTAACAAAGAATTGAGAGAATTAAATGAACATAGAAATTTTAAAGTGTAGTTATTTGGAGTCAAAAATTTATCAGACGAACGGACAACAATTTATTGTCTAAACATATTATTTAAACAATTTATTAGACGAACGGACAACAATTTATTAGATGAACGGACAACAATTTATTAGAATGAGCGGACAACAATTTCTTAGACTTATGATAAATTTATTGAGTTAAGTATATTATATGTTACACTTTTTATTAATATTAAACATCGCACTAAGCATTAATTAGACGAACGGACAACAATTTATTAGACAATAAATATTATAATGCAACACACGGTAAATATATTGATGTAATTGAGTTTAATTTTGAATTTGTGACCGTTATTTATGTGTATAATTGTCATATAATTGATGTGTTTATATATTTGATTTTTTCATTTTTGTTAATATTGAATTTGGTTAATTTTAATGTGTAAAATTATTTAAATAGTTTTAATATTATATAATTAGTGGTAAAATATGGTATTAAACGTGAAATATTAACAAAGAATTGAGAGAATTAAATGAACATAGAAATTTTAAAGTGTAGTTATTTGGAGTCAAAAATTTATTAGATTAACGGACAACAATTTATTGTCTAAACATATTATTTAAACAATTTATTAGACGAACGGACAACAATTTATTAGACGAACAGATAACAATTTATTAGAATGAACGGACAACAATTTCTTAGACTTTTGATAAATTTATTGAGTTAAGTATATTATATATTACATTTTTTATTAATGTTAAACATCGCACTTAGCATTAATTAGACGAACGGACAACAATTTATTAGACAATAAATATTAGACAACAATTTCTTAGACTTATGATAAATTTATTATTTACACATATTATTTAAACAATTTATTAGACTAACGGACAACAATTTACAGTTTAAACATATTATTTAAACAATTTATTAGACTAACGGACAACAATTTGTTAAATGAACGGACAACAATTAATTAGAACGAACGAACAACAATTTCTTAGAGTTTTGATAAATTTATTGAGTTAAGTATATTATATATTACAGTTTTTATTAATGTTAAACATCGCACTTAGAATTAATTAGACGAACGGACAACAATTTATTGTCTAAAATCACATAATTAAATTGAATATATTGAATTAAATGTCTAATGTTAAGTGATATTGTGCAGTGTTTTGTAAATAACTAAATAACTTTTAAAATGTAGACGTTTGACTTTAATACTATAATGCAATACACGGTAAATATATTGACGTAATTGAGTTTAATTTTGAATTTGTGATCGTTATTTATGTGCATAATTGTCATATAATTGATGTGTTTATATATTTGATTTTTTTCATTTTTGTTAATATTGAATTCGGTTAATTTTAATGTGTTAAATTATTTAAATAGTTTTAATATTATATAATTAGTGGTAAAATATTGCATTAAAAGTGAAATATTAACAAAGAATTGAGACAATTAAATGAACATAGAAATTTTAAAGTGTAGTTATTTGGAGTCAAAGAAACATGATTTTGTCATTTTTAGAAATATTAGTTAATTAAATACATTTAAATTACTTAAATTTTGGGTTTTGAAATTAATTAAAAGGCCAACTAAAATATAAAATGTTAAGAGCTAATTGTCAATAAATAATTTGATGAACTTTGAAATGTCCATATCAACATGCAAAATGACAGAAGAAGTAAAATAACGTGAGAGAAATAACAAGTGCAGAATGGTAAACTAATTTTTTTAAAATCCAGAGAGAATTAAGAAGAAAAGAGAAAACTCCTAGAATTAAGAAGAGAGCTTCAAAAGGTTCTGCTTTACAACTATTTAATAAATTGAACTAAACAACAGTGAAGAAAAAGTTATAAATTGAATGAAAGAACAACGATGTTTATACATCTACTCTAACCAAAGTAAATTTGAACATGAATTAGTAATTTTGATATCTAAACCAAATGAGTAAGACATACAACAAATCAATGCATACCTACATAATGCACAATTCAAGGAAGAACTCTTTCATAGTTTGTAAGTAACATGCATGTACATTAACTATAAGTCGTAAATTAAACAATTTATTAAATAACGGACAACAATTTATTGTCTTAACATATTATTTAAACAATTTATTAGACGAACGGACAACAATTTATTAGACGAACGGACAACAATTTATTAGACTTATGATAAATTTATTGAGTTAAGTATATTATATATTACATTTTTTATTAATGTTAAACATCGCACTTAGCATTTATTAGACGAACGGACAACAATTTATTATCTAAAATCACATAATTAAATTGAATATACTGAATTAAATATCTAATGTTAAGTCATATCGTGCAGTCTTTTATAAATAACTAAATAACTTTTAAAATGTAGACGTTTGACTTTAATACTATAATGCAATACACGGTAAATATATAGACGTAATTGAGTTTAATTTTGAATTTATGATCGTTATTTATGTGTATAATTGTCATATAATTGATGTGTTTATATATATTTTTATTTTATTTTTGTTAATGTTGAATTTTGTTAATTTTAATGAGTAAAATTATTTAAATAGTTTTAACATTATATAATTAGTGGTAAAATATGGTATTAAACGTGAAATATTAAGAAAGAATTGAGAGAATTAAATGTACATAGAAATTTTAAATAAGTAGTTATTTGGAGTCAAAAATTTATTAGACGAACGGACAAAAATTTATTGTCTAAATATATTATTTAAACAATTTATTAGGCGAACAGACAATAATTTATTAGACGAACGGACAGCAATTTATTAGAATGAACGGACAACAATTTCTTGGACTTATGATAAATTTATTGAGTCAAGTATATTATATATTACATTTTTTATTGATGTTAAACATCGCACTTAGCATTAATTAGACGAACGGACAACAATTTATTGTCTAAAATCACATAATTAAATTGAATATATTGAATTAAATGTCTAATGTTAAGTGATATTGTGTAGTATTTTGTAAATAACTAAATAACTTTTAAAATGTAAACGTTTGACTTTAATACTATAATGCATTACACGGTAAATATATTGACGTAATTGAGTTTAATTTTGAATTTGTGATCGTTATTTATGTGTATAATTATCATATAATTGATGTGCTTATATATTTGATTTTTTTCATTTTTGTTAATATTGAATTTGGTTAATTTTAATGTGTAAAATTATTTAAATAGTTTTAATATTATATAATTAGTGGTGAAATATGGTATTAAACGTGAAATATTAATAAAGAATTGAGAGAATTAAATGAACATAATTTTAAAGTGTAGTTATTTGGAGTCAAAAAACATGATTTTGTCATTTTTAGATATATTTGTTAATTAAATTTATTTAAATTACTTAAATTTTGGGTTTTGAAATTAATTAAAAGGCCGACTAAAATATAAAATATTAAGAGCTAACAGTCATTAAATAATTCTATGAACTTTGATATGTCCATATCAACATGCAAAATGACAGAAGAAGTAAAATAACGTGAGAGAAATAATAAGTACAGAATGGTAAACTAATTTTTTTTAAAATCCTGAGAGAATTAAGAAGAAAAGAGAAAACTCCTAGAATCAAGAAGAGAGCTTCAAAAGGTTCTGCTTTACTATTATTTAATAGATTGGACTAAACAGCAGTGAAGAAAAAATTATAAGTTGAATGAAAGAACAACAATGTTTATACATCTACTCTAACCAAAGTAAACTTGAACATGAATTAGTAATTTTGATATCTAAACCAAATGAGTAAGACATACAACAAATCAATGCATACCTACATAATGCACAATTCAAGGAAGAACTCTTTCATATTTTGTAAGTAACATGCATGTATATTAACTATAAGTCGTAAATTAATAATTTAACGGTCATATTACATTAATATAACTCATACACTCGCTGCAAGAAATGCCAAGTGCCAAAAGGAAAAAAAAGATAAAAGAAAATGACATTTTAATACTCGTTGTTTGAAGCAAAATTCTTTGGACCTAACGTAGCCAATTATTTTGAAGAACGTATGTACTTATGCAGGTCTTAAAGTCGAAAAAAATAGTAATTTGAACTTTAAAAATAATAATGTCTAGCAAATAGAGTAAATTTAAGAAAAAAACAATATTAGCTTTTAAGCTTTAGAATATTTTTTTGGTAAAATTTTATAATATAAACATCAATTTCAATATCATAACAGATTTTCTAATATTATTCAATTAGTTAGCGAGTCCAAGACCCAAATATAGAAATACATAGTCTGAAGTAGATGTTGAACCAAAGCAACATGAAACTCCTGTTTTAAATAGAAATAATATAAAATTCTACTCAGGGTAGCCTAATAGGAAAAAATACCAAATCAATAAAAAAATATGAAAACTACAACATAAAATAATATTATTTGCAAATTCATAGTAAAGCATACATCTTTCAGAACACGAACATATAAAAGATTTAGCAAAAAGTTAGGAAGCAATTAATTATAGCCATCATGAATAAAATTATAAAGTCATACACATCAAATATTAAATAAATGCTAAATATACAAACAAGGGTAATAAGAAGCATTATATGTTTATTAACATGGTTTAGAAATTGATACGTCAACCACCTACTGAGGCGGTCGGTCGCGGGTTATGAGAATCAGGTCGGTCGTACACCATTCCGATCGATTGGACACGTTACGCACGCCAGTCGGATAGGCAGCTCTGAAAGATGGTTGATCAGTTATCTCACTTACCTGGTCGGTCTCTTAAAAGCATCAGTGTGGTGACCATAATATAATACATGGATGCTCACACGTAAACAATAAAATGCATGTGAAGTACAGAAGTAACAGGCAATGCCACATCAGCATGAGTCAAGTCCAGGAAACAATGAAAATGTTAGTAGTCCAATGATGTTCCAAGGCATAAAATGCATAGCATGTTACAGAAATGGAATTATTTATGAGCACGTCAGCAGTGCCTAAACGTAACTACATGGGTAAATAAAGAAAATATGTGATGTGTGTTGAAATAAAAAACGAATAGGAATGGATTGATGGTGAGGCAAAACAAGCAACAGATAGTCACCAAAAAATAGATCAAGCAATAAAAGAAAGAAGGTAAGAGATTTATAGTGGTTCCACTAATGTCTTGTTAGTGTACGTCCACTGAGCCAGAGCAGATTTTATTACTTTTCTACAAAAAAAAATTACAAGACTGATAATGGAGAGGAAGAAGAAGAAAATACAACTTTGAAATGCACCTCACATTTTGAGATGTTCAATACATTTACCTAATCCCTATCCCTATATAAGAATTAATACTTGAGGTTTAAGTAATTGATTTATGAATATAAATCAATGCCTAATTAATTTTCCTGATAAGCTTACTTGTTTAACCAACCAATTAGATAATTAATTCCTTACTTCACTATCCCAAAAAAAAAAAAAAAAAAAAAAATCCTTCTTCATATCCTTCCACTTATGTAGGTAATTTATTTCCTATCCCCTTTTACAAAAAAAGCAATAAATTTTATGATATCTTCCAAATCTTCTGCAAATGGAAATATTATATTACACAAATTAACAATATTTCCCAAATCTTCTCTTAACGGAAATATTGTATCACCATAAGTAATATCTTCCAAATCTTCTGCAAATGGAAATATTGTATCATGAATTCTAACACTCCACTTTGATACTATATTTCCGTAAAAGCATACCAACTCCATCTACATCCTCTTACTCAAAGCATCTTCTCGGACAAGATACCATAGTTACTTCCCCCAACGAGCTTCGGCATAGCCATTACCCATTGCACTTTGTCAACAAACTCCAGCAATGCCACCGCCTGCCAACAAAGTGTTCAAAGTACCCCCTTCAAGTAAGACCTATCAATCTTCACCATGAAAACAAACGTCTCCATGAACCATCTCACCTCTCCCCACACCATGCTACCGTGTGGCACCTAACATTTCGTTAAGCGATGCCAGCTCGAGCAATGCCCGAACTTAGCAGTCTGCAAAGACTTATACATATCCATTGCTTTCTCCTTTGATCTCTGACCAACTTCAGACAATCCCTTCTTTCTCTTATCAAGCACATTCTTTTGACAAATCCCACCTTGTTGATGTTTTTCCCTTTGATCATATTCTGCCTATGCAGAAACTCAAAGTCCCTTCTCATATGCCTAGCTTTGACATCTTTTTCATGAGAACTGTAGACTCCAACCTTTGATTCTTCAAGTACAGTGCTTCCACTCAGGAGATACAAATTATGAAACATATCTCCCTTCATCACTACGAATGCATCCTTAGAAACCATTAGACTGTCCTTATCAATAGTCACCTCACATCCTTTGGATGCCAACTGCCCAAGAGATATCATTGACTTCCGAAGACCTCGAACATAACAAACAACTGTCAAGGTGTGTATTACCCCTTCATACCTGTGTATCTGCATAATACTTTCGCCCATGACTCTACAACTTGCATCATTTCCCATAAGAATTAATTTCCCTCGTTTTCTTTTAAAAGAACTCAAATAATTTTTATTAGGTGTCATATGAAAAGACGCCCCTGTATCTAGCACCCAATGGTCTAAAACATATGATACTACCGCTGTCAACAAGTCATCAGACAAAAATTCCTCCACCGTAGCTGATGAATTTCTAGATTTAATATTTTTCTTCGAGTCCAGACAATCTCTCTTCTATTGGCCAGGTTTCTTGCAAATGTAGCACTTCCCATCTCTTGACTTTATTTTCTTCTTCTTCTCCCCTATCTCCATACCAGCTAATAGGGCTTCCGTACTACTTCCTCCTCTACCTTCACTCGTACCAGCTAATAGGGCTTCCGTACTACTTCCTCCTCTACCTTCACTCAACCCCATAATCTTGGTTAGTGACTTCTTTAAATAGTGTTTCTCCAGCTTGGTCCAAATGTCCTTATTAGTGGTCTCACCGCTTATCTCTAAAATTACATTTTCTCCCATTGCTAATTGTAAAGTAGTAAATGCCCATCGTTCCATCTCCTTCCTTTCCGCGTCTGAAATCTCATCCGTCAACTCCTCAGGAGCAATTAAATACCACAGGATGAACATTATTCCTCATCAGAACAGCTTTCATCCTCCATTTCCATTTCTCGAAGCCTTTATCCTCATTCCATCATTCTATTGCTAACTTAGCTCCTACTACCATATGTCCCTTTGACATACGCCTTGATACAATTGCTGAATTCTCCTTATCTCCTGCCATAATGCATAACACCCTTTCTCACTCAACCTAGTAGCTCCGATACCAATTGTTGGGGAAAAATGAATAGGAATGGATGATGGTGAGGCAAAACAAATAACATATAGTCACCAGCAAAACAATCACATATCAAGCAATAAAAGAAAGAACACAAGAGATTTATACTAGTTCCACGAACATCTTGTTAGTGTACATCCACTTGGGGAGAGGAGATTTTATTGCTTTTCTACAAAAGAAAATTTACGAGACTGATAATGGAGATGAAGAAGAAGAAAATACAACTTTGAGATGCACCTCACAATTCGAGATGTTCCATACATTTACCTAATCCTTATCCTTATATAAGGATTAATATTTGAGTTTGAAGTAACTGATTTATGGATATAATAATTCTCCTGGTAGGCTTCCTTGTTTAACCAACCAATTAGAGAATTAATTCCTTACTTCACTATCCCAAAAAAAAACTTCGTCATATCCTTCCACTTATGTAGGTAATTTATTGCCTATCCCCTTTTACAAAAAAGGTAACAAATTTTCTGATATCTTCCAAATCGTCTGCAAATGGAAATATTATATTACCCAAATTAACAATATTTCCCAAATCTCCTCTTAATGGAAATATTGTATCACCATAAATAATATCTTCCAAATCTTCTGCAAATGGAAATATTGTATCAAGAATTCTAACATCGGCACATAAGCCCTAGTCGGTTGGCACAACATTCCTGATCGGTCAAGACCATAAGTCAAGGACGGACGGTACTTATCATATATAGAAAATGGATCGGTTCCAATATGCACGCCACGTGGACCATTTCTTTTTAATATGCATGAAGTGCTCAACTTGAATGGATAGTTTGGAAGCATGCAATTATGGGGTCGGTCACGTATTATATAAGGGTCACGTGTTAATCCCTGCTTGCACATAATACCGGTTATGCATTCTTCGCCATGTGGTCAATCACAAACTTTGCTTGTATAGCAATATGGATCAGTTGGGCAAAAATTACCATGAAAGCATGTGAAGCATTTGTTAAAAATATGATTAACGATTTGTATACTGATCAGTATTGAAAAGGATCGACCATCTTAGAAAGCCTACACGTTGCCTACTTAGCGATTGATCACGTGTTACATACAAACATGAGCAACAGCATGGCTCTTTTACAATGGTTAATATGAAGCTTGTGGAAAATTGAACACGTATACGGGTCAGCAGCAAAAGTAATTAATGCCTGAGGTATAAATTGATACGATGGCACAATGGCTAATATTGTTCCCATATTTTGGATTATATGGCAATGTGAAATACACGTGGTACGTGAAAAAGGAAATAAAGTTTAGCATTAATGGATAAGAGTGGCAAAGTTGTAGTTTATTCGGTCGGTATCAAAATAATACACATGACAGAACCGATCAGTAGTTGTTTATATGGATACGTAACTACAATAATGTGGACCAATCGGTAGACAAATAAAATGGCCGATCGATGGTATTAATTCATGGTCGATCAGTAACCCAAGGTTAGTTGTGTACAGCTGTACCAGTGGAAGTTTCATAAATACTTATAAAGGCCGATCAGTACCCTGCGCACCATAATTTCCGCTTTGCCACTACCTTCAAACGACACCTATAAATAACCCACTTCTCAACCATTCAAGCGGCCGATTTCTACTGCCATGAAGTGTTGTCTAAGTGATTGCTCCACCATTTCAGAGCTCTCTAACCACCATTAATGGCTTCTTAAGCTCCAACCATCTTCCTCCAACAATCTGAAGATCAAATCATCTCTTTCCTCCATTTGAGATCACTTTAAGCTCGACATAAGTTCTATAACCTCCATTCATCCTCTCTAAAGCCTAGATCTAACGCCAAATCACCGAGGAATCCATGAAGATCGTCTAATTGTTGAAGTGAACGAAGGTCTACACATCCATCGTCACAAATCAAGAGATCTCATCTGTTCCTCCGTGAATTCAAGCGAATCAAAGGCAAAAAAGAGAGAAGAGAGAGAAATGTCATGATAAAAGCGAAATCAATGTGCTGTGTACATTGTAAATCAGAAAGTGATAATGAAAAGTCTCTCCATAGTGGATGTAGGTCTAAATTGACCGAACCACTTTAAAAACTTTGTTTTCACCATTATTTTCATTTTTTTGTGTTTGTGGCTCCATAATATTGAATCATACCATTTGGTGAAGCACTTTTAAAAGTATATTTGGTGTTGAGATCATTTTTGGTTTCAACATTTGGCACCCACCATGGGGCCACATGCACTCTCAAAAGGTTGCTAACAACGAAACCGACAACATAGGAACAATATTAACCATTAGAGAAACCGACAACGTTGCTAACAATAAGCTACACCTCAATCAATCGCCTAGGAGTTGGCCAAAATTCTATAAGTGGAGCTGGTGCAACAAGAGGCAAATTGGATGTGGTAGTTGCTAACATGAACCAACGAATGGATGCTCCTACTGTGGCCATGATGGAGAAACTTGACACCATCCTCAACACTCGCCCCAATCTTGCCCCTTAAAAAGTCCAAATCAACATTGAGGAGAAAGAAGACTCATCTGCTTCTGACCAGAATCTCAACAATGATATGGAAGATGTCGAAGATTGGATGAATAGCAAGGATAAAGCTAATGCTGAAAACATCAAAGACTCAAAGCCGAAAGCTAGAAGTCATTCCGGTCAAAATACTCAGAAGGTTATTAGTCCCGCACAAGTGGCATCTCCTAGATCTTTGAACCATTACGTATTGCCAAGGCAAACGCTCGGTAAAGAGATCGACGTTGACCCCGCGGATTGTCATAACACTAAAGAGTACATCTCGGATATGATAGAGCAAATCATGAAAAGGAATCAATCTCCTAATGATGATGAAAAGGAATGGGATTTATCTCCAAGAAGAACACCGTTCACCGAAAGAGTCCTTGAAGCAGAGTGCCCGAAGAAGTTCACTCCTCCCACTTTGCCTCCTTACAACGGCCTTGTTGATCCTAACTACTTCCTATTCAGATATGAATGGCCTATGAATGCGGCAAAGGCGACAGACGAGATGAGATGCCTATACTGTCCACTTTACTTAGAAGGTACCATGTCATTATGGTTCACGAAACTACCGCCTAATTCTGTAGATCGATTCTACGACTTGACCATAGTGTTCAAGGAGCAGTTCCTCCTGTATGGTACAAAAGCCAAGGATGCCATAAAATTCTCATCAACGAAGTAGAATCCAGGGGAATCCGTTAATGCTTTTTTCAATCGATTCAATGTTGCCTTCTCCGAAGTGAGGTATCCAAAGCCTCGCATAATCCTCATGTCTCTAATCGGCGCAATAGATGAGAATAGCGAATTTGGTAGATGGATTAAAATGAAAGAGCCAAACACGCTAGACAAATTCTAAAAAAGCAGAGGAGTATATGAAAATCGACAATAATCATGTGCCTCTTCATATTATTGATGGTAACCAACTTCTTGAAGCTTCCAAAGATGTCGCTAGTCAATACAATCAAAAGAATCCTGGGAGTGGTCAAAAGAGGGAAAGTGGCGGAAGGGATGCCCGGAACAGCAAAAAGTCCCGTTTATTCAAGAATTTTGAATTAACCCCATTGACAGAAACTCCAGAGAACAACTTTTCAGCGACTAAAGACACTGAAAATTATCCAACACCAAAACTTCAGAAAGTAAGTGACGATCAAGCGAAATATAGGAAGTTCTACAGGTTCCACAACCAGCCAAGTCACAACACCAACGAGTGTAGACATTTGAAATCATTAATCGAAGAGCTGATTAGAAAGAACCGCCTGCAACAGTATATGAAAGATCATTAAGCTGCAAATCCTTCTGCAACTCCCCAGGGGCAAGAGGAATCATATAGGCACGTCAGTCCACCCAAAAAAGGTTCTGCTCAAGACAATGCAAGGCCGATTATCAATTGATAACCGCTAGCAGTGCTCTTGTAATGACCCGGATCCTTATGGGGTAATTTTGAATATTTAATATTTAATTTAAATATTGGTTTGGTAATATAAGTGAATTTTTATATTTGAGTTATCGATTTATTAATCAATTTCGGTTTAATATCGAATATATTAAAATAACAGAACACGAAAATAGATTTAGATGAATTCAAAATTTAATTTGAATTGAATACAGTTCAAATAATTAATGGGAAATTTTATTTGAATTTATAACGATAATAATATTAATTTATTATCGAAGAAATTAATTGGTTTGAAATTTAATTTATATCAATTTATATTAATACATGTTCCGGATGATCAAAATCTGACTTCGATACTTATCCCAGTGGGTTCAAAATAGTGGTTTTACCCTAGAATGGACAGTTGTTGGGTTCAGAAAGGAGTTCAGGACCATGAAGTATTTTAATTTAAAGATACGATGTAAAAACAATTTGAATAAAATAAATTTTCTTTTATTTGTGGTTAGAAAGAAAACACCAAGGAGGAAAAATAATTAGACCTCGCTGTAAAATTTTAAAACCCCAAAACAAAAGGGACCCGTGGCCTTCTCTCCCCTTCAAATTCTAGACCTCGCTGTTCCATTTAAGAACCACACCACTTTCCTCTTTAAAACCCCTCCTCACATCCACTAAAAATCGGATACCTCCTTTTTATTCTAGACTGAAACTCGAAAGCTTCAATTCATTTAAAAAGGGCCATGCTCATTCTTAAATCAAAATCGTTATCTGTTTGAAGACCGCGCTCAACAGGGAGGGTCGTCGCGAGCAACTCTGGTGATGTCGAGATGGGAATAAAGAACCGAAAGAGGCGCGATCAATTTGGGGTAGTTTGCTGACGCGTGTGGGTTGTTTCGCTGATTTCCAGAAGGTGCTATTCGAAGAGGAATGAGCTTTGAGCATCTGCTGGTGGAACGAGTTGAACCAGCAACTCTGACAAGGGTCGAAACTGACGACGTGAAGTCAGAGAATACTGTGGAGTTCGATATTGGTAGGAGCTGAATTGATTTAGGGGTGTTTTGAGTAGGGTGTGTTGTTCGGCAGTAGTGTTTTAGGCGAGATGACAGTAGAAAGGGGAAATTAAATCTTCGTTATTGGGGATGATAGTGCTGAAGCAATGTAAGGATGAAGGTGACGGCGTTTGGCAGTAGGATAAGGAACAGAGTCGATCATTTGTTTGGAGGGGCTCCTGGCAATAAAAAGTTTGGTGCGATGGTTTCTCCTTTCTTTTCTGGGCGTGTGGTATCTATAGTAGCAGGCTTCGACATTTTTATCTGTATTTGAGGAAGACAGAGTTTAAACAAAGATTAAGGTATGCATTATTTTCCGAAAATTTAAAATACTTAGTTTATTTATTTACTATTGTAATTAATATAAATAAATAATAGCTTAGTCGATTTTTAAAATTTAATAACTATAGGTACAAATAGATTTGTTTGAGTGGGTTCGGGACCGACGATACAGAATTAAAACAAGATATTCGACAACTGAATTTAAGGTGAGTAAATCTCACCTTTTATTTAGAAATTATTTTATATAGTTAAAAATAATTGTCTGTGCTTGTTTGAATACTGTCTGATTGTTTTAAAATATATATAGTTATTTAGGACTATTATATATATATATATTGGGTTGATGATTGGTTGGATTCCCGCAGTTTCATTAGCGGATGCCCGCGGTTTCATTAGCTGATGATTACCCTATACGCCCCACGCTATGATTAGTGGATGACCTTCTATACCGCGATATCCTGCCTCGAAGCAGGATGGGTATTACTATGTTGACTAACATCTGTGGATGCAGGAAAACAGGTTGGAGGAATCCAACTGGATTCCTCAAAAATATATATTATCTGTTGTTTGTTTGATTTCATATATATTCATATATGATGTGTTAAAAATCAAATGATTGAAAATTGGTTGGTTTGATTGTTTAAAATATCCCTAGAGCTTGAATATTGATTCATAAAAATATCGGAAAGGGTATTTGATATTTAAAAAGGAAATTCTATTTTTATAAATAGAATTTGAATTTTAAATAAAACTATAGAAAATATTAACTTGTTTGAAGGTATATAAAACAAATATGAATTTATAAACGTTGTTTATAAATAGAAATATGGGATTTGAATTGAATTTATAACGTTGTTTATAAATAGAAATATGGGATTTGAATTGAATTTATAAACGTTGTTTATAAATTGAAAGGTGGGATTTGAATTGAAGTTATAAACGTTGTTTATAAATAATGCCGAGAATTCAAATGGACTTTGAATATAAGGAATTGAAATAGAGATTTGAATAATCGAATTCAAATGGACTTTAAACTATAGATTTGAATATAGAAATTCAAATGGACTTTAAACTATAGATTTGAATATAGAAATTCAAATGGAGTTTAACTATAGAATTTGAATATAGAATTCAAATGAAGTTTAAATATAGGGATGCAAATAGAATTCAAATGAAGTTTAAATAAAAAGAATTCAAATAGAATTGATTTGGAATTTGAATAAGAAATCGATAAGGGAACGAGAGTATGAGTATAATTAGAATTTGTTAATATGCAGTTAAAATATATTTGAACATGTCATGTTCAAATATGAAGGTGAAATAAACTGAAAAGTTAAGTAACAGATTTAATTAACAAATTGAGTTAAAACGATTGGTATAGTTAAAATAGATTGGACAGGTATAAATATACAGGAGACAGGTATGGAATAAAGTATAGAAGTGAAATAAATAGAATGCCCGACAAAAAGGTACGTATTTAATTTCCATATGAGATTTTATGCGCCGTATCGGCTAGCCGCTTGGCTTTTTCTTTTTCTTTTTGAGATGAGAAGGACCGGGAAAGCTATTTGAAATTTCCCGATGCTTCCGGTACAAAGGAGGTTATGGCGAATTTTTCCGGGAATTTAAGGAGATAGAATATTTTTAAGATAATTTGATAGTTAGAAATCAACGTATCGATATATAAAGAAGTCGATAAGGAAATGAACTTAGAAATAGAATAGTATAATCAAAAAGGAAGACTAAGAATAAAATCTAGTAGGAATAGAAAGAGGAAATGTATATGTGTTTAAAAGTGAATAATCAGTTGTATGGTATTTATTATTCGAGTAAGTAGTCTTGTCTGTTTTGACGTTAAATGTTATTCAGTCAAGGTCTGAGAGGTAATTATACCCCAACTTGGTTGATTTCATGATATACCGATAAGTAGCAAGATTCAGGCTCGAAGATCAATGTGGAATAAGAATTAGTTAAATGATGTATTTGGGTTGTCGTAACAATGTTTTACACAACATCTGTTTTAACCCAAATATGTGCAAAGCTTGGAAATAGAATAACGAATATTCCCTAGTATAGAAAATAAAGGAAGGCGATATATGGAAATGTTTTCCAAAGAACGTATAAGGCCAATATGGTTATTGAAAATATTTGGTTAACAAATATTGATAAAGAAATAGAGAAGTGATTTAATTAAGGAATTATTAATTAAAGGCTCACTGATTGTTGGATGTTTGGATGAACACTTGTTTTATTCGATAGTTAAATCATCGACTATCGAAACACTTGTTTTTATTCGATAGTTAAATCACAGACTATCGAAGTTTTGACCATCGTTGTCAATATGGAGAGACCGGTTGGATTATTATCCGAAGAACCACTCCATATCGGCAGTAGCGTGCGAATCAGATTATATAAAGATAATCGAAGACGGAGTAGAGTACAAGGACTTTTTCTATTAATAGAAATAGTGCCTTCAGTTCATCCTGTTCCTGGGTGACTTGTATGGATGAATGTCTGACGGAGTATTTTCAGAAAGGTCACGTACATTGATTTCTCCAATAATACCAAGAGTGGAAGCGGAGAAGGAAACTTCTTTTAGCTAACACGTAATGTACATGTTGAGGACGTCAATCGGTGATTTGATGGATTTGACGATGTGACATTCGAAGTGAATATGGCGTGATGATAAAGCGTAGCTTCTAGCCTCATCAACCGGTAAATGACAGAAATCGGGCAGGCAACATGGCTATGTAGGTCGCACCTATTAGGGTGTATAATCACCTGATCTAGAGTTTCATTTACTTCTAAAAATCTATTGTCGATGCTGACCCATTCGGGAAACGGTTGCTGATCCCAATCGTTGGTGATATACGTTCGATACACTCAAGCGAAATGAGTGGTCGGTCATGTGTGGCTGAGTTGCAAGATGTTCTTGTTGAACTCGGTGTATTCTCCTCTAGAGATATACCAGCGGAAGGTGATTCCATACCTTGTCATAGTTGGAAAACCAAATACCCAATACGTGCTTGCGGTTTTGATTGTATATATATGTGGAACGTGAGATGCAAACGTTCCACTAGATTGTTATCTACTTGATTTAGACATTATTATAATATCAAAAGAGTTTTGATATAAAGATAAATCAAGTGTTTGGATTCTCATAAGGGAAAACCCGTTCCGTGATATACGGCGTGGTCTTATGAGGTATCATTTAGTTTCTGAAATTGTTTTAAACTGTTTACTCATACCAGTCCCATGACTGACCCGGAGTGTATTTTGTTTTGTTCTACCTAAACTCTCGGGTGCCTAAATATGTACGGGCAGTCAAGTAGTTCAGGATTTTTCAGATATATCTAAAGGAGCTTGGAGCAGGAGGCTTCAGCGTTATCTAGTTATAGTGGTTCCGTTGTGTTGTAAGTGTTGTACTCTGATAAGTGTATGTTATACAGTTAAGATTTTGTATTTCAAAGATATGATATATTATATTTTGTTCCGCTGCGATGTGAGATTCTGTGTTATTGTTTCTGTTCTTCTTCTATCTCTTTCTTCTAAAAAAAAATGTTCCGTATTTTCATGATATTTGGGTTGGACGTATGATGTATATAGTCAACTCCGATGTTTCAGAAATCCGGGTCACTACAACTCTAATATCTACGGCTCAGAATAAGTGATAATAATCGCCACTATCTTACTTCATGCTTTACTTACTGCTATATTCAGAATTCTTGTAACTAATTTTGTAATATCTTATGAACATTGTACTGAACATGAGCTTTAAAGCATATCTGCATGAATAAATTTCTTACTTGTCAAAATTTTGCCAAATCAAAATGTGCTTAAAAGATGATTTCATATTGCAGGTAATCTGTCAAGCGCTTGTTCCTTTAAAAGTCTGACGAAACATAGCGACCCCAACAACACTAGTCCAAGCGCCAAAAGCTGTAAATATCAACATGCACATATGCAAAGATAGAAAAGCACTGCCTTAGAAAGTGAATAGGAAGTGTCCCAAAGATTCAAACAGCGAACAAACACCACGACAAGCAAACGAGAAGGTTAAAATTGGGGCATTCCACCAAGTAAGGAATTCAAAGCCCCAATTCCTAAACTGACATAGCACGATAAGTCAAGCGTCCAATAAAGGAATTGGTGCCAGCCCCGTGATACAACATAACAGCCGTCCAATTAACTCACGTAGTGTCTGAGTATCTCAGATGCGACGGGTGTTGGACATCAACCAATTAACTCGCGTAGTGTCTGAATATGCCATATGCGACGGGAATTGGACATTAACCAATTAACTCGCGTAGTGTCTGAATATGCCACATGCGACGGGTGTTGGACATTAACCAATTAACTTGTGTAGTGTCTCAATATCTCAGATGCGATAGGTATTGGACATTAACCAATTAACTTGTGTAGTGTCTGAATATCTCAGATGCGACGGGTGTTGGATATTAACCAATTAACTCGCGTAGTGCCTGAATATCTCAGATGCGATAGGTGTTGGACATTAACCAATAATTTGCGTAGTGTCTGAATATCTCAGATGCGATGGGTGTTGGACATTAACCAATTAACTCGCATAGTGTCTGAATATGCTATATGCGACAGGTATTGGACATTAGACAATTAACTCGCGTAGTGTTTGAATATCTCAGATGCGACGGGTGTTGGACATTAACGAATTAACTCGTGTAGTGTCTGAATATCTCAGATGCGATGGGTTTTGGACATCAACCAATTAACTCGCGTAGTGTCTGAATATGCCAGATGCGACGGGTGTTGGAAATTAACCGATTAACTCGCGTAGTGCCTCAATATCTTAGATGTGGCGGGTATTGGACATTAACCAATTAACTTGCCAGGGTCTGATTATCTCAGATGCGATGGGTGTTGGACATTAACCAATTAACTTGCGTAGTGTCTGAATATCTCAGATGCAACAGGTGTTGGACATTAACCAATTAATTCACGTAGTGTCTGATTATGCCAGATGCGACGGGTGTTGGACATTAACCAATTAACTCACGTAGTGTCTGAATATCTCAGATGCGACGGATGTTGGATATAACCAATTAGCTCGCGAAGCGTCTGAATATCCCAGATGCGACAAGTGTTGGACATTAACCAATTAACTCACGTAGTGTCTTAATATTTCATATACGACGGGTGTTGGACATTAACCAAATTAACTTGCATAGTGTTTGAATATTCCAGATGTGACAAGTGTTGGATTTTAGCCTAATCAGGGGCACAAAATTTAAAGTCCTTCCCAAGTGGGGGGCACAACAAACAAAAATCCTTTTCTTAGAAAGGGCAACATCTCCATAGCAGGGATCAACGATACTCAGTGAAGTCCACGATGTCGACTCAGTCGGTAGAAGAAGACGAACATTGGATTATAATTGACCTCTCTGTAGTAGGGGCATCCAATGCAGTCTCCAATGTCATAATTGATCGACGAAGCATACAAATATTAAGAGATAAAAGCCTTTCTCGCAATGAGGACTAATAACGACCTCCTAGGTAGGGGCACAGATGTCAAAGACTTCACTAGAAAGAAGCGGGAAATAAGTCATGAGTACGTATTTCCAGAGTATGAAATTTTGTACCCAATTATATAAGTTAATGAAATAGCAGCGCTTTAAAATCGAAAGTCGAATCAAGTCTACTAGTTGATCTTGAGCGTCAACGTGAATTCGAATTAGAATGCCATGTCTGTACATATAATATTCGACAAATTATACATTGCTGAATAAAACAATTCGGTGTACACACTTCATTCAATTCAGAATAAAATTCGTCGTAATTAAAAAAATTAATCAATTAATCTGTTGTCTATGTGGGCAGTCGATAACAAAATATTAGCCCAAAACCGTGCAACGTTTTTGTTGATGCAAAACAGGTTGCAGCAGTAAAAAAGGCACGACCGTCATGCGCTTCAGAAAATGTGTTCTGCTTCAGTAAAATCCAATAGCTAATCAAGATCGTAAAACAAGTAATTTAGTGTGAATTGGACACAACCGTTTCAATAAAAATTGAGTGCGACTAATCCATCAAAATTCTACTTGTTTCACGTACTCGAGCCCGAGTTAAAACTGGGACATTCACGCACCAGCGCGGCACTGCCGACAACAAATTCTGAACTCAAAGCTAAAGCATCTATTAGTGCAACAAAATTGTGCAGCAAAGCATTTGGAAAATGGAATAGAGTTCGAGTCATCATCGACCAACTTGAATCAGAATGAAAATTCCATATGCGAATCAAACAAGCAAAGATGCATCAACAACAACGTTCATTCCGAAGCCCGCACTTTTCACGAGCAAAAAATACAAGCTTCGAGGGGAAAATGTTAACTCTGTTATTAACACGGTTTAGAAATTGATACGTCAACTATCTACTGAGGCGGTCGGTCGCGCGTTATGAGAATCAGGACGGCCGTACACCATTCTGATCGATCAGACACATTACGCACGCCGGTAGGATAGGCAGCTCTGAAAGCTGCTTGATCGGTCCATTCACTTACCTGGTCGGTCTCTTAAAAGCAAAAATGTGGTGACCATTATATAATACATGGCTGCTCACACGTAAACTACGAAATGCACGTGATCTATAAAAGTAACAGACAATGCCACATCAGCATGAGTCAAGTCCAGGCAACAATGAAAACATTAGTAGTCCAATAATGTTCCAAGTCATAAAATGCATAACATGTTATAGAAATGGAATTATTTATGAACACAACAGCAGTGCCTGAACGTAACTACGTGGATAAATGAAGAACATATGTAATCGGCACATAAGCCCTGGTCAGATGGCACAACATCCCTGATCGGTCGAGACAATATGTCAAGGGCAATCGATACTGTTCATATATAGAAAATGGATGGGTTCCAATATGCATGCCACGTGGACCATTTCTATTTAATACGCATGAAGAGCTCAACATGAATGGATAGTTTGGAAGCATGCAACTATGGGGTCGGTCACGTATTATATATGGGTCACACATTGATTCCTTCTTGCACATAATATCGGTCATGCATTCTTCGCCACGTGGTCAATCACAAAATTTGCTTGTATAGCAATATGGATTAGTTGGAACAAAATTACCATGAAGGCATGTGAAGCATTTGTTAAAAATATGATTAACGATTTGTATACCCATCGGTATTTAAAAGGATCGGCCATCTTAAAAAGCCTACACATTGCCTACTTAGCGGTTGATCACGTGTTACATACAAACAGGAGCAACAACATGGCTATTTTACAATGGTTAATATGAAGCTTGTGGAAAATGGAACACGTACACGGGTCAATAGTAAAAGTAATTAATGCGTGAGGTATAAATTGATACGATGGCACAATGGTTAAAACTATTCGCATATTTTGGATTGTACAGCAACGTGAAATACATGTGGTGCGTGAAAAAGGAAATAAAGTTTAGCACTAAAGGACAAGAATGGAAAGTTTTCAATCCAAAATAAACAACTTCTTCCAGATCTCAATTCTACGGATGATTTTCCAGATCTTACATCAAGAGATCGAGAGCTAAGCTCTAAGCAGGGGCGGATTTAGAGGGGTCTAGTGGGGTCAGTGTACCCTACTAGACTTTTGTATTGTATGTAATTATTGCTAAGGTTTTGCAGTAAAGATCGAGTGGGTGAAAACCAAAAGTCTGCAGTCACTTTGTATAATGTTGTGGTTAATGGATATGTTTAGCAAGGAAGACTGAAAGAAGCGGGGGAGGTTTATGAGAATATGGTATATAGTGGGTATCATCCTGATATTTATACGTATAATATTATTATTCGTGGGTTACGTGCTAAAAAGAGATTTAAATCTGATATGCTATTACTCGAAGAGATGGAAGTTATGGCAACTCAGCTTTTATGAACCTACAATTAAAGACAACGTAAAGCTGGCGGTTATCAATGAAGAATCGACAGCTAAAGCTAAAGAAAGATGGATTAATTTGATAATCTTTTATGTCTTCGGAGGTAAACCTTATTACAATTTTTTAAAAATTTATATAGACCGTAGTTGGAACATTAAAGGAAAATATTAGTTGTACTCAAGGGAAAATGGTTTTTTCATACTTGCTAATCCCTAAAAAAATCCATATGCACATTGAATGGAGAGAATCAGGGCCAGTCGTGCGAAAGGTTATCCGAAGCACTTAAATGGCTCACACCGGGTGGAATGCAACCGCATAAAACATGGCTCAAATGTCAAACCCAAGACAAGTCAGGTCCTCCATCATGACCAAAGAAGATGGCACAAAATGATTATAAGGAATGCGACTCAATAGAGGGAAGGATCGAAGGTCCAGCGAAATCGTTTCGTCCAACAGGAACGCTCAATCTAACATTAAAGTTCGGTCGCGCATATCAGGACAGAAAGCTAGGACGCATATATATCTGAACAACTGCTCATAGATGACAATCGCTCGATACTCAGAACAGAAGCCTACTGATCGGTCATACACCAGTCTTTGGAAAAAGTGCATGTGCATCTTAGAGTCGCACCCCCAGTCGGTCATAACACTATCACTCGCTCACCAAATCAAACATAACCGTGTTAAGGTGTTATGGCCGACTTGTTCCTTCGTTTCGCCATCAAGCAAGTCTCCCATTCAACATAAGCAGGAGCGACCTCATAGCATAGCCATAAAGTCAAACAGCGCCATACAAAGGTAGCAAGAAGGCGAGCGCCCTTAGACCAAGGAGGATGGTCGCGCAAGGAACAAAGGATAATAGACTCCAGACCCGCACTCCGCTCTTACAAAAACTCCCTGAAACATTCACTATAGCAGGGACGCCTGCTCCTGTGGACCCGCTTAGTTATTCAAGACACTCGCTCCGACGAGTCGTCCGCACATGATTTTGGATACAGCCACAGATAGCTGGCTACAGCTAGCCAATGGCATAGTCGTAATTAACATAATGAACGTTCCACAGTCTGGATAAATGGATTCCAGATCATTTACCAAAGTTCACTTATAAATACACTATGGCTACCAACATGAAGAGGGAGAGCTTCGGAAACCACAAAGTGCTGTTGAATTTCATCCTCAACTACAGATCCGGCCATGGCGTCAAGTACAATCTTATGATGAAGGAAGATGAAAACATCCTTCTTCTCAATCATTCATCCATCCTTCTTCTCCTCAAATTCTACTACTCTCTTGTATAATTCCTTAGATTGAAATATATAAATGAGAGTATATTGAGTGGATATAGAGATGTATGAAAAGAGGGAGTTGATGTACTTTGTAATTCTCATTATAAGACAAGAAATCACCTTCATAGTGGATGTAGGCCTCGTTAACGGCTGAACCACTCTAAATCTCGTCTCTACTTTACTTTTCTTGCATTTTTCACTTTTTATTGCTGATTAAACACGGTTCCATTTATTTCTTACCGAATTGGTGAAGTACAGCTTAGTACCTTGAGAGTTTAGACCATTTTTGGTGTAAACATTTTGGCGCCCACTGTGGGGCCGTGTTCTGCTTTTTTCATTTCAGAACTGACTAGATTTTCTGAGAGGCACTGTGCTTACAATAATGAGCACGCTGAGGAGAATCACCGATGAAGGCAACAACCCCAACGGCGGCATCGACATCGTCACGCTGCTAAATAGCGACTCCGAGGAAGGGGAGCTGCTAGAAATTAAAGAAACTGTAACCAGGGAAAAATTGGAGGAGGCGATGACAGGATTAACAGGTCAAATAACTATTACAAGCAACGCAATGATGAAGAAGCTCGAATCGATACTCGCCATTCAAGCTGCTACCGCAAAAGCCGCTCTAAGCGCCACTTGTTCCTCGCTGACTCGAACGAATTGCGAGTCAGAAACAGAGCTCCCCGCTTCAAACTCAAGACAACAGGATTCCACCACGAGAGTTGCACGTCGCACCAATCCGAACTACGAAAGGGGCAAAACACCTGTGTGCGATTACTCCGGTGATGCAATCGCGGAGCGGGATGACAGTCCTACTGTCATCAGGATGTCCCAGCCGAAAGAATGCCTAAATTCCTTATCCTCGGTCCATGAAGACACATCTAGATCGAGGGTTGATAGTAAAAAAAAGTGGTCAACCCATGGATCCAACCAACGAACGAAAGTACATCTTGGGAATGGCGCAAGCAATTGTGGAGGAAAGCCTAAAGAGGAAGGATGACCAGAGAGAATGGGAATCCTTCCGAGCTAAAACCCCACTTACTAAGAGGATTAAGAAAACTGTATACCAACAAAGATTCGAACCTCCATCATTGCAGCCCTATGATGGGACAAGTGGCCCTATTGTATTTCTGTGTAAATATGACCAGTACATGAATAGAGCATGCACTACTGACGAAATCAAATGCTTATATTTCCCAACTTATCTAGAAGGAGCGGCTTATCTTTGGTTCACAAAGCTGCCACCACAGTCTATGGATGATTTCGTGACCTTGGCTAGGCTATTCAGTGAGCAATTCAGATCCCAGGAGTTCGAAACTCGGGATGCTATGGATCTAAGCAGACTAGGACAAAGACCAGGAGAGCCCCTCAAAGCTTTTCTCACTCGCTTTGACATGGCATTGGATAAAGTCAAGAATCTTGAACCCGGCCTAGTCTTAATGGCTCTTAAAGGGAGCATATGTAAGGAAACCAAGTTAGGACGATGGATCAAGAAAAAGAAACCAAGTACACTGGAACGATTACTTAGCAAAGCCGAAAAATATACAAATACCGAAGAAAGAAATGCACAGGCAGAAAATAATGGAAAGGTGCAAAGCAACTCGGATAATCGAAAAAGGAACAACGAAGAAGAAGACGATCGAGCAAGAAAGAAGCTATGCTTTTTCAAGAACTCTGAATTCACACCCCTTAACGATTCCATGGGAAATATCTTCATGGCAACTAAAAGCACCGAGAGATATCCGGTTTTGAAACAAAGTCACGTCAAAAATACCGCCATAAAGTTAGGAAAATTTTGCCAATTCCACAAACAGCCAGGACACAACACCGATGGATGCAGGCACTTGAAGTCAATAATCGAGGGGTTGATCAAAAAGGGCCGATTGCAGCAGTATGTACAAAATCATAAGGATTATCCCGACTCCTCTTAAACAGGGGGCAGCACACCTTAAAAGGGAAAGGGATCAAACCAGTCCAAGGAGGATGCTCATCAGAGGGATGCGCTGCTGATATCTCAATAATGGAGCATTAAACTAAAGCTCTCATTACTTTACCTCATTCCCTTGATTTTATCTTGTTGTTAAAAAATTTTTAACTTGCTTTATTATTCGCTATGTCTGTGTTAAGCAATGGTTTACTTACAAAAAAACTGTGCACATCAGAAAGTAATAACGTGCCTACTTGAATAACATACTTGTTGGTCTGTGCTAAAAGGACAATAATCTCTTGGAATGCAGGTATAGCAAAAGCAATCCGCCATACACAGCGGGGCTGTAATGAAAAATCCCAGGGCACACACTAAAAGAAGCAGTCTGGGAATCGCATACATCAAGCAAGATCAAACAGGAGGAATAGACTCATCGCCTCAGAAGGAACAAGTTGTTCTGAGACAAACAGCAAGACGAAGGAATGCACCTCTCATTATGGAGTATGATGAATGCTTGGCCAAAACTCGTTCAAAGGACTGCTATCAGACCTCATTGAAAATACAGAAATATCATCAAATCTGTCCCTCGGATTAAATTGCTAAGCCCACTGAAGAAGCACCTTCTTAGGTGACCTTCATAGGTGCTGGACATAAGTTTTCCAACTTGAGACAAAAACTCAGTGAGGTAAACCAATGTCTGTGTCCTAAGGTAAGGCAAAAAGTCAGAAAAACCGACATGTCCCGATATGGAAAAGGTCCCATGGTTAAAATTGCTAAGCCCACCGAAGAAGCACCTTCTTAGTTGACCTTCCTAGGTGCTGGACACAAGTTTTCCAACTTGAGAAAAAAACACAATGAAGGAAAACCAATGTCTGTGTCCTAAGGTAAGGCAAAAATTTGGAAAAACCGACATGTCCCGAAACGGAAAAAATTGCCAATCACAGTGGGGGGGAGGGCCTTGTTAGGTGAAGGGCACGAAGTTTATCTCTTCTGGGTCAAGGCTCGATGAGATAAATTAGTGTCCGCTCCCCGGGATGAAGCATAAAATGGGGAAGGATTAAACATACTGGAAGGACCAGCACAAAAACAGAAACCCTAACCGAAAGGAAGTGGCCATTCTAGTTTTTTGTTGTTAACCAAGTCAAACAAAGCCAAGGATGGATTACAACAGCAGAAATCCTAGCCGAAATGGGGTATCAGAAATCCTAGTCGTAAGGGGGTATCCATTCTAGAACCTATTTGAATAACTAAAACAATCAAATAGGGCCTAAAATGGATCAACAATCTTTAACCCAAGACCTCCTCGGCGGCACGTATTCAAAACTAGCCTCCGAAGGGCTCGGATCACCATTCAGTCAGGCGCGGGGTTGAATACTAATAAATAAAAGATACCAAACGCGCTTATAATAATACAACTACATAATAGCCTTCGATAAGCGAGAAACCTAAAAGGATAACTAAATCCTAACCATAATAATAACAATAGACAATCGGGCGCAACCGAACGATTAATAAAGCGCTCGGACGAATGTGTGAATCAGAAAACAAAGGTACAGCATGCGACGCACCCGCGCGAAAACAAACCTTAAAAGTCATAAATTAAAAGCGTACGAGAATAGGCGAGGCTGGCTCCCGCATACACAAGCCAGACTAAAAAGTACTATTCAAAATCAAAACCAAAGTAACTGAACAGGTGAAGCATTGGCAGACTGTAACAACCCGTGTTTTTATAACGTGCAATAACCATAAATCAAGGCAGAATTAATTTTTAAAATAAGAATCAAGGGAAATGGGTTACACCATTGCGTTCCTCTCGAAATTCTACTTGGAAACGAGCCCGAGTTTTCGAAAATCGGAGTCCGTATGACCAAGTTATGACCATTTGAAGTTTTCAGAAATTCTCAAATTCAAAACAGACTCAATTCGAATTCAAAATTCGAATTTCAAACCTCCAAATAGACTGGGCGGGAAAAATCCCGCCCAGGACCAGGTCGACCAGTTGGTCGACTACGCAGTCGACCTACCCAGGGCCAGGTCGAACTGGTGCCTGAGCCCATTTCTGAAGCTAGATTCACTCTGATGTATGTGGCCTCATTTCTGTCCACATTCGTTGACCTGACCTTATAAACACGGCCCCTAACACCAGTCTCTCTACACCAAATTTCTTTCTGACCTTATGCTGCTCTGATTCTGGTTGAAAAGTTTGAGAGAGGGACTGCTTCTACTACGTTGAGACTGCGTTAAAGGAATTGCTGATTAGGGGACTTCTATTAGGACTTGACTAAGCAACAAACGACTCTCTTTTTCTAATTCTCGAACCACGATCTGTAAGCCCCAGTTATTTTCAGATTTAAACTGCAAATGTATTATGAATATGATGTAAAATTGAAATTGGACTTATGTATGATGACTGTTTACATTCATTCTTGTTCATCTTGGATCTTGACTCTTGAATGTTACTATGACATCAATTTGGGGCCTATTCATGTTGTAAATCAAAAAGAGAAACCCCTCTTATTATCATGTTGAGCCTGTTATTAGCCACATGTTTATGATTATCACCTTATGACAGTCGTACCGTGACTATACTATCATCTTATGACAATCGTTACTATGACTATACTATCGCCTTATGATAGTCGTTACCATGACTATTCTATCACCTTGTGACAACTGTTATTTTGACTAGTACCTTATCTTGCTAGATTTGGAATCTTTATGTTTGAAGCCAATATTTCATATGCCAGTAATGTTTTATTTCAAGTCATATCATGTTATGCTAGTAATCACTCTTGCCACCTTATACCCATTTCTTTTTATGTCACTCCCTAATTGGATTTATTTGTATCGATTCGAACCTTCGTGCGATGGGAATACGATTTGGGTAGATTAGGTAAAATATGAATTAGCTTTAAACTTGAACCTGAACATTATTATGACTTGAGCCTGAATATGGACATGAACTTGACACGATTTGACATAAAACATGACTTGAAAACTCGACATGAATCTAAACATGAAAACTTGAACGTGGGCATGACAGTTAGATAAACTTGAAAATGGCCAACTCGAGGTTGGGTTGAGTTTGCAGTGTAAATCTGCCCGGAACCGCTCGGCAAATCCAGTGGCTGCAAACAATAGGATCCAATGTGGGTAATTGGTCATATCGCATGTAAAAAAATCCGAGGTTAGACTATGTTGTGGTGTAAATCTGCCCGGAACCGCCCGGCAAATCCAGTAACCACAACAGTTAGTCTAATGTGAGAGGTTGGCATGCACTAATGAATTAATGCCACATGATAGGGTTAAGTCATGAACCACTTGAATATACTTAACCAACTTGACACGATGACTTGATAGGGTTAAGTCATGAACTGCTTGAACACACTTAACCAACTAGATACATGATCTGGATATGGTTAAGTCACGAATTTGAATGACAACACTTAACCCATTAGAAACCCTAGTTACGCGGTCCTTTTCAGCAGTAACCCACTTAGATGTATCACGATACCCTGGGACTAGGCAGGGTGGGGGACGATTGCTGGGCTGACTGTAAGCGACCAGAACGACGGCTGAGTAGGTGCGCCATTGTAGGTTCAGGCGGGATATGGTCGTGCACGTAGTCCGGAGTTGAAAAAGCAGGCATTGGGCACCCGTAGATTTACATTGTGCATGCTTGATTCGTGTCGGTGGTTAGCACCATAGGACTTGATACACCCTATGGTGGACCTAGCACAGGTAACTACATTTCTGGATAGGGCCATATGACACAAACACATGACGAGCTAGGACTTGTAGGGAGCCGATCGATAAGTAGATCGTACCGTAGGACACTGTAATGGGTCACTTCATGACACTGGGCTAAGGGATCATTTCATGGTTAATACTTGATATGGGTTAGAATACTAGTACAGTTGGTGCAGCGAACCTTGAACATGCGATGCCAGACTTGACTTATCTTGTTATCTTAATTATCCAACAAGTTCTGTTATCATCCTTATGTTTAATTCCAGTTTTCACATATCATGTTACCTTTACTAGTTTTCATACTGAAAGTCACTAGGGCTTACCAGTCTTTATGACTGACCCTTTTTATTTCGCCCCTTTTTCTTTCGTTTCCCCCCTGGTTCCCAGGGAGGAAACACTAGCTCTTAGCTTGGATTCAACTTGCTTTCTAACAGCTCATGTACGGTTTGGTCTTGGGCTATGCTATGGATGCTTCTGCTATTTATGGGGAATAATTTACTTTTGTTTTAAAGTTTATGCTTCTTTATTATGAACTTGATGTAATGGAATAATTTGTATCTTGGATATATGAGCTTTTGACTCTTTTCTTGGAAATAATAAAAAGTTGGTTTTTTTTTATTTCTACCGCTGCTTTATTTATGTTCTGCCTTGTGGTATCTCTGTGCATGTTTACCTAGATAATACTCCACCAAAGCTAGTGCATTCCCTTTGTGAGTGGCCCTAGCGGAGGTGGGGTGTTACACAGACCACAATACTTAGATGAGGTAAGAAATGATCCTCTCCCTAGACTCCAAGGCCTCGACAAGTTTGCGCCTATCTTCTTCCAAAGCATGAAGTCGCTCAAGATTCTCTCTATTTGACTGCTGAAGATCTTCGACCAAGGAGTGCCAACCGCCCATTTTCTCCACAATGTAGTCTCTGAATGTTGTGATGAGGCCTTCAACCAGATGCGGACGTGATTCCAACTGATTGAATTCAGCCAATATGTTGTCCTTCATGGCATCCATCTTTCCTGCGATAATCCATCTGTCAAATGGGTCTATGTACACACCAGAATGCGAGCTAGCTGGACACTGAGCCACAAAGTCCTCAGCGAGTTCAGGATGGCAAGGGTTGGGAACAGGAAGAGGCTCCGGTATGGCTGTAGGATCTAACGTGATGGATGAATAGACCATACGACTAACAGCGGTCTGAATATCTGAGTCAGAGAGTCCATTCAGCAAACAAAGACTGTGAGTACCATTCGCACTCGAGATCTCCTTACCTCGAGGAGTCTTTTTGCTACCAGCCTTACTCGCCAACTTCTTCCTAAGATTTTTAGACACGAGAAATTCCATCCTCGGGCGACCTGCTTCAAAAAAGGATCAGTATGGACACAAACAACAACCATGAAAAGGGGAACAACCTAGTCAGGTTCAAGCATAGACAAAAACATTTCAACTGAAGAAGCCTGGGGCATCTCACCAAACAATTTATGAACAAATACCAAGCATCGATGTTCCAAAGAAAACCACCGGATGGTTCATGTTCTTCAAAGATAAGTACAAAACATATATCCGCGCTGTACAAAAATCTTACCTAGAAAAATCATGGTACCTCGTACAAGATCGCTCAAGATAGACAGATGCTACTACAAATAAAAGGCAAAGTTCTAGAATGAGAAAGCCAAAACCCTTCGAAGGAAAATCAGGGCAGAAATATCAAACATAAATTACCTGATTAAACTCTCGAGGGAGCGCCGCTGTAACCGAAGAATTTTTGAAATATATAAAAGTGAAATGAAGCAAGTTAAAGGTAAATAAGGAAGACTAAAACGACATTCATCCAGAGAATTCTCGCCATGTCAGCCTAGTGCCTGACTACACAAAAGTGTCTCATCAAGTCCCAGCTGGCATCACGAAATTCAGCAATTCGCACAATAATCAAAAAGATACATCAGGCCTCTCACTCATAGGAAAAAACAATACCAATCAACGACAATGAAGTAATCCTAATCTTGGGCACGACCGTGCCCTCAGCAAGTCAGGATAATCCTACCAAACAATGCGCGATCAAATATATCGTAGCCAGTAATTTCTTACTAAAAAGAAATCACGGACTTCGAGGGGCAAGTGTTAATCCCTAAAAATCCATACGCACATTGAATGGAGAGTATCAGGGTCGGTCGTGCGAAAGGTTATCTGAAGCACTTAAATGGCTCACACCGGGTGGAATACAACCGCATAAAACAAGACCCAAATGTCAAACCCAAGACAAGTCAGGTCCGCCATCATGACCAAAGATGATGGCAGGAAATGATTATAAGGAATGCGACTAAATAGAGGAAAAGATCGAATGTCCCACGAAATCGTTTCGTCCAACAGGAACGCTCGATCTAACATTAAAGTTCGGTCGTGCATATCAGGACAGAAATCTAGGACGCATATATATCTGAACAACTGCTCATAGATGACAATCGCTCGATACTCAGAACAGAAACCTATTAATCGTTCATACACCAGTCTTTGGAAAAAGAGCATGTGCATCTTAGAGTCGCACCCCCAGTCGGTCATAACACTGTCACTCGCTCACCAAATCAAACATAACCGTGTTAAGGTGTTATGGCCGACTTGTTCCTTCGTTTCGCCATCAAGCAAGTCTCCCATTCAACATAAGCAGGAGCGACCTCATAGCATAGCCATAAAGTCAAACAGCGCCAAACAAAGGCAGCAAGAAGGCGAGCGCCCTTAGACCAAGGAGGATGGTCGCGCAAGGAACAAAGGATAATAGACTCCAGACCCGCACTCCGCTTTTACAAAAACTCCCCTAAACATTCCCTATCGCAGGGACGCCCGCTCCTGTGGACCCGCTCAGCTATTCAAGACACTCGCTCCAACGAGTCGTCCGCACATGATTTTGGATACAGCCACAGGCAGATGGCAACAGCTACCCAATGGCATGGTCGTAATTAACAGAATGAACGATCCACAGTCTGGATAAACGAATTCCAGATCATTTACCAAGGAAAGTTCACCTATAAATACACCATGGCTACCAACATAAAGAGGGAGAGCTTCGGAAACCAGAAGTGCTGCTGAATTTCATCCTCAACTACAGATCCGGCCATGGAGTCAAGTACAATCTTATGATGAAGGAAGACAAAAACATCCTTCTTCTCAATCATTCATCCATCCTTCTTCTCCTCAAATTATACTACTCTCTTATATAATTCCTTAGATTGAAATATATAAATGAGGGTATATTGAGTGGATATAGAGATGTATGAAAAGAGGGAGTTGATGAACTTTGTATTTCTCATTATAAGACAGGAAATCACCTTCATAGTGGACGTAGGCCTTGTTAACGGCTGAACCACTCTAAATATCGTCTCTACTTTACTTTTCTTGCATCTTTCACTTTTTATTGCTGATTAAACACGGTTCCATTTATTTCTTATCGAATTGGTGAAGTACAGCTTAGTACCGTGGTTGTTTAGACCATTTTTGGTGTAAACAATACTCAAATGTGACGATCCTGCAGACTATGAAAGAGTTTTAGAAATGGGACCATATTATTATAACAAGCGTTTAATTATATGAAAAAATGGCATCTTGGTTTAAAATTTACTCGAGAAGTTCTGTATTCTTACCCATTTGGATACGTTTGCCAGATTTGGACTTAGACTTTTGGTCGATCGAGGCAATTAGTAGAATTGCATCTACTTTAGGTAACCCGTTAAAATTGGATAATTTTACAGAGAATATAGCTCGAGTTTCACATGCTAGGATTTTGGTAGAGATAAAATTTGATTTTAACTTTCCTAGTGCAATTCCTATTCATTGTAGTAATGGCGAGGTCATATGGCAGAAAGTTGTTTATGAATGGGTTCCTCAAATATGCTCTAACTGTAAAGTATTTGGATATTTAAGTGAAGTGTGCAAAGCTAATAAGGTCTGGATTCAAAAAGTGGATGGCATTTGTGTGAATAATAATAATATGGATTTAGATGATAATTTGGATAGTCATGATAAGCACATGAATGGGACTATAGGGGAAGTTAGCATGTCTCATAAAATTACTGCAGCAAATATTGAAGAGGATAGCAATGAGAAACATCAAAAACTAGGTAATGTATTAGCTATGCAGGAAGATCAAAATCGTTCACATGCTGATTTGGTCTTAGTTCAGGAAAGAGATAGTGGTAAGAATTATCATCTAACTGAGAAATTAGTTGTTAATAAGTGCAGGAAAGATATTTGTGAGCAATCTATTGAGCACGTTGAAAAAAATAGGAAATCTGAAGTGAACAAACATGCTATGGAATACAACAAGAATCCCAGAATAGATGTTGATTAATATGAGAAAAACTTTGGGGACTGTAGTGACTTTATAAATGGTGATGATTCTGGTAATAGAGATTTTCCAATGAGTGAATCTGACAACTCGTATTGTTCTTATAGGTCTACGAACAGTTTCAAAAAGAGGAGAACTAAAATTAAACCTAGTAATTACAAAATGGGTAACAAGTTTGAAATTGGTGAACTCTTGGTAGATGATAATCCAGACTGGATTAAGCTTATGCAGCAAATACAAGCTCGATCCAAAACAAGAAAAGCTAAAGGAGGAGGAGATCCAGGTGGAGTAGCTAATGGAGGAGTATCTAAGAAATGTTTGTCTGTTGCTGTGTTTTGAGCTTGTTTTACAATCTTTTTGATGGTGTAAGATGTTCAGTATTTCTGCTATGTACAGTTTGGGGCTTTTTTGCTGAAGATCAGGATATAAGTTTGATGTGGTTTTTCTTTGGAAGGTATGTTGGGCGAGGTAGATCTTTTCCTAGAGTTGTGTTGATGATTCACTTGTCTTTAATGCTGGATTTTGAGGTTGTTTATGCTGGGATGTTAGGCTTGAGTATTTATGTTGGCTTTTATGTATTATGTTTCCTTTTATGTCGGCCTAGTCTGTTATGAAATGTATTTTAATCTGTTTGAGCGGGCTATAGGTACTGTTGTATAGTAATCGTTGGTTGTATGTTTTTTATTTTGGTAAGTCTGCTCAAACTCCTATGTACTCTCTTTTATTGTAATTAATTACCCATTCCTTAAAAAAAATACATGACAGAACCGATCGGTAGTTGTTTACATGGATACGTAACCGTAATAATGTGGACCAATCGGTAGACAAATAAAATGGTCGATCGGCGGTCTTAATTCATGGCCGATCGGTGTAGGTCGGTCGGTACCCCATGGACAACTATGTATAGCTATATCAGTGGCAGTTTCATAAATACTGGTAAAGGCCAATCGGTACCCTGCACACCATAATTTCAGCTTTGCCACTACCTTCAAACGACACCTATAAATACCCCACTTCTCAACCATTCAAGGGACCGATTTCTACCGCCCATGAAGTGATGTCCAAATGATTGCACCACCATTTTAGCTCTTCAACCACCATTAATGGCTTCTTAAGCTCCATCCATCTTCCTTGTACAATATGAAGATCAAATCAACTCCTTCCTCCATCGGAGATCACTTCAAGCTCGACACAAGTTCTCCAATCTCCGTTCATTCTTTCTAAAGCCTAGATCTAACGCCAAGTCACCGCGGAATCCATGAAGATCGTCTAATTGTTGAAGTGAACGAAGATCTACACATTCATCATCACAAATCAAGAGATCTCATTCGTTCCTCTGTGAATTCAAGCAAATCAAAGGCAAAAAAGAGAGAAGAGAGAGGAATGTCGTGAAAAAGGTGAAATCAATGAGCTATCTACTTTGTAAATCAAAAAGTGAAAATGAAAATTCTCTCCATAGTGGACGTAGGTCTAAATTGACTGAACCACTCTAAAAATTCCGTATTCTCCATTATTTTCATTTTATTTTGTGTTTGTGGTTCCATAATATTGAATCATACCATTTGGCGAAGTGCTTCTAAAAGTACCTTTGGTGTTGAGAAATTTTTTGGTTTCAACCGTATGTGATATTAACAATAAAAGTTGTCATGTATAAATGTGTGTTGCTCAAACATCGCATAGAAAATAGTTGAAATAACAATAAAAGTTAGTCAAAAAGGGTTAGTAATGAAGCAACAACAAATTGTTTATATTAATCATGATCAAAAAATAAGAGTTAAAGCATATAATTTGTCGCTATTTTTGGTGCCTACTTATAGAAATATGATCCTATTCTCCATGCTCATAACAACATGCATGCCTCTCTTGTGCTTCATTGCAGTAATTTCCCAGGTACACAAGCTTGGCATCATCAAGCTCAAGCCTTTTTGATACGCACTCATGCTGCTGAGGTTCAGTTTTACCCCTCAAAAGCTCATGTTGTTAACACATTTGTCTCAATGCCTATTGCATCCCAACCGCCTAATCCAACTCTTCTCCTTTTCTCATGTTGATCCTTCAACCTCAAAGGCTCCCTTCACTATTGTTGATTCCCTTAATACATCTTTCAAGACGTGGATGCATAAAACCATTGCTGCATAAATAACCATTACTACTCATTGTTGTATAAATAATAGAATCGGTATAATTTAATATAACTATTAGATTATTCTAGCAATTTCAAGTCATGGTTATAATGTAAAACAATTAGATTCATTAAATCGATACAATTTCATCTTATTTTCAAGACATGGTAATAGCACAGAAGTAATTGCAATGGTTATATTAAAACAATAAAATAATTTTAAAGACGTCCAAGTTACGCATTCATTTAATACTTGGAATATCATTATAAGCAAGACTTCATATGGGTTTTGACAAAGGCCAATTAAATGACAACATACACATAGCAGAGGAAAATTTTAAGGGAAATACAGTAAAAATATTAATCATAGTGCACAAAATCATATGTTATGCCCAAGAAGTTATTAAATTTTCGAAAAAACTTACATATCAAATACAATATTAACATCCATAGCAAAAAACACAAAACAGGTGAAGTACAAAACATCCGTAATACATATTATTTGTTTTACTGCAGTACAAAAGACATTAAAAAAATTAAGCACAATATACAAACTAATAATTTAAACATAAACATAATCTTAGTTAGCAAAGAATGGTTAAAAATATCACATATCCATGAGTTAATTATGTTAAATATATTTGTTCATATAAATTGAAAAGCAATTTTGCTTTTGTGTTTTACGTCAAATGTCTTAAAATAAATATGTAACTGATGTTAGATTAAAAGATTTTTCATATTCTATACATGTATCATGTTTGTCGAACTGCTGTAAATTAAGTCAATTGGACAAATATCCAAAAAAGATAACTTATGTGAGAAATATAAATTCTTTGACTCTTCTTCAAATATAAATCAACAGCTGAAAAATAAAATGAAACTTAAAAGATGGCAAAATACCGGCCAAGGATGATTTTATAATAATTAATAAAGAATGAGTGATTCTGATAGATAGAACGAAATTTTAGTCACCGTTACCTTTATTACCATTTTCCATCGTAAGTAGTAAGTAGTAAATATTTTCAATTAAAATTAAAGCAAGATGTTAATATAAAACATAATGACAATGGCATAAATGGTAAGAATGATAGGAGCAAACAAATATAGAGTGGAAATGTGATATTTTAAAGGTTTTTTGTTGCCTTCAAAACTTTAAATTTCCAATGATATATCACTCTTTTATTAACTATTGAATCATACATCCTTAAATTGGATATTTAAAATACATGAAATTCAACTAAGTAGATATATTATTCATTTCACTACGCCGCAACGAAAATCCAAGGTATTGCCAGCTAAAATGTTGCCACGGCTATGCTAATTTTTGTCTATTGCAATGCACGCTTCAATGTGTTAGCATAGACACCAACATGATGTTGGAGTAGCTCTAGATATATTCTAAATAAAAAAATTACACCTTAGCGTTCCGTACCATTAGTTAAAATAAAATCTTAGTTGTCAATCTACAAAATCAATCCACACCTCACATATTTCTATTACCGCTTTTATTTTCATTCCCTCCGCTTTCAGGTCTGGTGTTCAGATGTCGTTCAAATCCCTAATTTTCATTCCCAAATCGGATTTAATGGCCTTTGAACGATCGATATTAACCAGCACCACTCCACAACTTGTATCACCGAAGTGCGCTTCTCTCTCTGACACAGCTCCGAGCAATACCAACCTGAGGTGCCATGGTCCGAGCCACGCACCTCGACTCAGAGGAATTTGACAGTTCTTTGCGTATTTAATGTCCTCGACTCCGAGCAAGAAAATATCTATGTCCTCCATCTACTATTGAATCCATTCTGGACTGAAATAAGTGTAATTTCTAGATCTTCCATTAATTTTGTTACCATGTTTGGCTTCGATTTTCCGATAATTTTGTTACCATGTATGTTTAGGTAGGAGCTGGATGGTGGTCGCTGTGTTTCTTCAGATCTAGTAAATGTTTTAAGACAGTATATAGATAATCTTTTCTTCCATCCATTTACCATTATTAATTTACCATATTTTAGTAAATGTTTTAAGACAGTTTATAGATCTCTAAAGCAGGCAGTTCGGAAAACTTATTTGAACTATGACCTCGACAAAAAGTATGCGGATATTATTATAATTATTTGGACAAATTACCACCATTGTCTGGCATTTGTTTAGAATTTAGAGCTATTAAATCCTAATTATGAGAGCTCACTCTAGGAACATTTTCCTGTGCGATTGTAGAGAGGTAAGACACCTGCTACAGTACTAATATATAAGCAGAATTTTTACTTGTAATATAAGGGTAGAAATAAGGAATTTTAGTGTACATGGATTCAGTGTAAAGTAATAAGTTGACTTACCTTTGGTGAATTGAAATTCAATTTTTCCAGCAAACTAAATTTATTTTATGCTAGGAAAGACATGCATAATATGAGTTGATAAAAAAGCATATATGTAAACTCTCGATATTGGTCTAGTAAATCTGATAAATTAGCCTGCCCGATGCTATCTCAAAACCTTGGCCTTCTCCCAGTAATATATTCTTCACTGGCACCCTTACATTTTCAAAAGGTACTTCTGCATGTCCATGAAGTGCATCATCAAAGCCGAATACCATCAATGGTCTAATAACTTTAACACTTGGAGTATTTATGTCTATTAATATCATTGACTGTTGCTTATGCTTGGCAGCACTAAAATCGGTTTTCCCTTGGAAAAGTTGGTATATTGTTCTGTTTTGTAATTTTTGAAGAGGCTACGAAACCTTGTAATCTTTGAAATGTGCAGGAATCCTATATATCAGATACCTTTGGGATTAACATGGAGAATTTAACCATAAGCAACATTGCAGAAATTGTGGTGATATCTTCTGTGACAAGTTGTATGGACTAGAATGTGCAAAGTAAAAGCAGAGGTATAATATATTATTGGATTGACTACAGAAAACATGAATGCTTGTGAACCATTCAGGAAATCATAGATACAAGCTATAAACATGACTGGCCCTTGGTGTACCCATTTAGTATTCCAGATTTTTCACTTGGTTGCCCCTTGGTTGTATTTGGAAGATACGAAGGCAAGTTCCCAGATACGGAAAAAGCTAGAGGTTTCCTTGCTGACATGAGCGATGTTTTACTATCCGTGATTTTTTTAAAATCGTATGTATTGCTTGAGATACTAGAGTATACAATGTCTATCATTTTTTTGGGTGTTCTGGTCGATGTTTTATAAGATGTTTATTCTTTACAGGTAGTCGATAAACATCAAATTGATCTGCTTACTGCTCAAGCATGGTTTACAGAGAGCAAGCAACTCGAGGAAAAGGTAAGCTAGTTGTTTATCACTAGCATGTCCATGTTTATAAGTTGTGTACACATTAAGGGTGAGCAATATTCGGTTAGAACTGAATTAACTGACCGAACTAGTTTATTTCGGTCGGTTCGGTTCGGTTTGGTTTTGAAACTAAATCGATTTGAATTCGATTTGTAAAATAATTTTCTTTGGTTTTCGGTTTAACCGAATTAACCAAACTTTTATTGTATTATCCAATTTAATGTTATTGTAGATTTTAAATAATTGATTTAGTAATAGAATATAAGGGTATTTGTTAAAAATAAGTAAAATTTTATTGTAAACATAAAATATAGTGAATACAATCCCTCTAAGCATAAATATAAGTTTGACTTTGAAAGAATTGATCATCTGAATAATAATATATCCTTTAAGTTCGGTCAAATCGATTATCGACCGAATTAACCGATATTTCGGTTCGGTTCGGTTCGATATCGAAAATTTTCAGTTTCAATTCGGTTTGAAACATTTTAACTCAAAACCAACTGAACCGACCAAACGCTCAACCCTAGTACACATATAAACCCCAACATTGTTGTGGGTGTTAAACAAGGTTATCACGTCGACGACTAGTCGTCGACTAGTCGAGCAGTCGCCAGGAGGGATTCCACGACTCTCGACTTGTTGAATTCCATGCCAAATCGAGCCCAGAACCTAATTCGAGCCCAAAAACCCTAATTTACCTGAAGTCGACTTCGATTTTCATCAGTTGAAACGAGCATCGATTGGAAAAAAACCCTAATTAGCTGAAGTCGACTTCGACTTCGACTTCCGTCTTCGATTTTCAACCGCTGCTTCTTCCTTTGTCCGCCGCCAGCCCAGGTAGCTTAATCGATTTGTTTTTTTTTCATCGAAGAAAATCTGAGCAGCAGCAGCTTTTGTTTTTTTGAACTGTTTTTAAAGAACCCTTTTTTACTGAACTGTTTTTTTTACTGAATTGTTTTTAATTACTGAATTATTTCATGTTATGTTTGTTGAATTTGAACCTATTATTATGTTATCTTTGTTGAATTTGAACCTATTATTATGTTATCTTTATATCTAATTATATTATATATTTAAGTCTAATAAATATATGCATATAAAAGACTTGTCGACTAGTCATGACTAGTCGGACGACTTGTCGACCAGTCTTCTAGACGATAGTGGCTCGACTTGGCTCGACTTGGCGTCGTAATAACCTTGGTGTTAAACGATAAATTTGTTGAGATCATGTTTATAACTTGTGTATACATATAACCAGCGACATTATTATGGGTGCGAAATAATTAATTTGTTGAGATCATGTTCTCAGAGACTAACAAACATCTTAGACTTATAATGTTTGTCAGATTATCAATGTGATGCATTTAAACTTGGTTGTCAATGTGATGCGCCATGTTCGCAGGTTGCAAGGATATAACTATAACATTTGGAAGTGATTTTTTTGATAGCATGAGTGATACTCTATTCAAAATTGCAATGAAACTCATGCCTTGTTCAGGTAACAATGGTTCTCCTTTGTAGGTTAATTTGAATATCATATTTAATATAATTTTGTTACCCAAGGTAGAGCAAGTGGTGCATACAGTCATAGCCAGGTTAATATTGCAAGGTATTAAAGGTATACACGATGCGATTGCTGCTAGAATTGAAGCTCGAGATGGTTTTCTTGCTAATGCAGATGATATATACTTAACAGATGGGGCTAGTCCTGCTGTATTCACTTGAACCGAACTTTTTCCTTTCTTTCATTTTAGCGTACAAGAATTTTTCATGTTGCTTGTGTTATTTCAGGTATTTTCTATAATGAATTCAGCTATTTTTTGTAATGAAATTACTAATTCATAAATGGTGTAGACTTGAATTATTTTTCTCTTAATGTGAGTAATTATGTTTGTTGTTTGTGAAATAGCGGTTATAATTATAATATTATGAAATTTTTGATTAATAACAGTTGAGGTATAATTGGTTTTGCAGTTGTAAAACAAATTTTAACAACTGCTAGAAACAGTTGTAAAAAAGATTGATTTTATTATGTTTGCCAGCTGTACTAGACATATTACAACTATTTTTGGCAATTGTGAAAGGGTTTTTGTTTTGTTATAGTGGTACCTGTGGCAACACCTGTACCGATGTTGTCATAGGATCGCAAAGGTGTTGCCTTTGACTCTAGGCAACTCGGCAAAATGCAACACCGGGAAAGTGTTGCCATAGATCATTTTTGGCATATGGAAACAATTTTTGGCACTTCCTGCATCACTTCTCCGGTGTTGCAGTATGCAATCTATGGCGTAGTGATTTAGGAAACATTTAATCAATTTGAAAAGATTTAGATGTTATTGTATTTGGAAATAAATATATTAAAAACCAAGAAAACATTTTGATTCAACTTATAGAGACAATTAAATATACATGTATATATATACACACACACACACAAAAATTAAAAAATAGTATATATGCTTCCATAATTTTTAGAAAATATACTTTTGAATTAACACCTAAAAAGTAATAATAAAAACTGCATATTTAGTCTAATCCAAAAGATAGAAGGAACAATCATATGAATATCTAATGGATCTTTATAGAAGTGACAAGTACAAAATTTGTAATATAATACGAACACACAATGCAACATAACCTTAAACTACAATATTTATGTGTGTATATATATATATATGTGTGTGTGGGGGGGGTGTGTGATTAGTTTAATATGTAGTATGTCCAATGAGTCAAATTTCATTTTTGATAATTTTACACATTATAGACGATGACTGTTATTGTTCATCAAAAACTTAATAATATTATCAGAGTACTTAGGTAGACAACTATTGTCCAATCTACATAAAATTTGATTATACATAAGTATATAATTCTATAGTATAAAATTGTTAGAATACTAATTTAATTAATAATCAAACCAAATCCAAGCCTTATTCACCGGTTAAATTATAATAAATATGATAAGATTGTTTTCCCTTTATTAATTAGCTTCCATGTTGGTATAAAACTAATGAGAATTGTTGGACGATATGATCAGGCAAAGAATATTATGTTATATTACACCAGGCAAACTTTTAATAAAAAAAATGGAAAATTATCTGAAACTTTTGGCGAAGCTTGTGGTCATCAAAATTATTTAGGGCAACGCGGATCTTATGGATGATATCATGCCGCGGGCGAATTTAGGAAATAAAATTATAGTTGTAAGCAAAAACAAATTGAGATTGGAAACATGGAGACAACAGAGAAAAAATGGTAAACAATGACCAGCTTGTAATATTTGTTTACACTCCACCTTACTGGCAGCACATAAAAAAGAAAAGAAAAAGTGGACACAAAAAATGATACATGTACATTAGCAAATAAGTGTGTAATTGGAAGTTTCCAATTAGGAAAAAAACATAGATTTGATTATTCAGCAAGAAATAAATTAAACTTTTTAGCACCTGTAACATTATAATCCAAGCTAAAACTTGAAATGATATATGCTAATTTTAAACAGTGGAAATTATGTCTGAGTGACAATCTGCAAAACCGCATTAGTTTCTAGGATACCTATTCTAATAATTAAGTTTGCAGGATAATAAAACATACTTGCTTTTAATCTAGTACCTCAATCCACGTATTAATTAATTTGAAGGACAAATCATAAAATTAATCTTTCCTTAATTGCCCTTTCTTCTTTACAACTCTTGCGTCCAGTTTTCGATCAATGGTTAACCAACTCTATCAGATCGACAGTCCACGGTATCTTCTCATCTTCATGTTGAGTTTGTCATTCAATCTTTGATAAAAACTTCTCCATCGGTATACTACTTTCGAACTCAATGGGATCTGCTCAAACTTCCACAAAATCGAATCCTTAAAAGTTCAAATTCAAGGAATTCGTTCAAATTTCAGAAACATCAGTTTCAAAATTGGTTATAATTCAAATTCCGAGTATGTTGATTAGCTTTTGTTGGCGTTCTGCTGCAAAATCAGTTATAACTCAAAATTAGGTAAGACTCTTCTATCGCTGTGTTATCGAATTTAAACCTGAAGGAATTTACCTAGATTTCAATGATTTTGATTCATAGCCATCATTATACAGCATTATATATCCTTGACTCAATCCAATTGTTTTTAAATTCCCAAATATGCCAACTTGAAATCTCAAATTTCATGTTGTATTACCATGCCATATACTGTGTTTCATTTTTAAAATCTGTTAGTTATGAGTTCTTCTATGCATTTGTTTTATGTTTTGAGTTATAGTTTCAGACTTTCAGTAGTGCATGCATTTTGCTCTATTAGGGATGTAGCAACAGAGATCTTAGTCTATTCTATGAGTTGTTGTTTGTTTGCAAAATATCCTGTAAAACAGCTATCCTAAGAGGCTTGCTCCTGCTTTTTCCGGGATGTATAGATAAAAGGTTCTTTTTTTGGGAAGGAATTGGCAATAGTCTTAGATGTTGTATAGCTTGCGTGTTGCCATGCAGAGCCTTGGATTTGATAAGAATGGTTCATTTAAGTGGGCAAGTAGATCTTTATAGTTGCCAAGTGTACACCAAGGGGATACAGAATGCGAATCCAGGTCATGTTTTGAGCAAACCCTGTTCGCATGGCTTTTCTAGTAAGATCGTGGTTGTGTCTTCCAGTGCGGAGTTGAAGCGTGGTAGCATTTACTTCTTGATTCCGAATTCGCCTTTGCCTGAGAAGAAATATAATAATGTAAAAAGAGAGAGTCCTAAGGTGGCGAAGGAGGTAGAAAGAAGAAAGAGCAAGGTTTCGCTGTGGAGGCCTAATCTTCACAACATATATGGAAGATTAGTTTATTGAGAAGGTCTTTGTTTTTCATCTTCTTTTTTCTTGAATCTTTAATGTTGTTGTTTTTTTTTTTTTTTTGGTGTTAAAGACGTACATAGACTGTATTCCATAAATGTAAATTTGGTTCTTTGGTTAAGAAACTGAACTGGATTTATGGAACTTGCTCACCACTTTACAGCAATAATTGAACATTTGAATCAATATCAAATAGTTGGTAAGTTAATTACAATATCCTACAAAACGACTATCCTAAGACCAAAAGGTGTTGAATGCTCAGGTGTGCATGAGGTGAAGTTATGGCAGTGGGGAGACGACATTGACTGCTATAGGAAGGCGGAGTCGGTCTGACCGTGGGGTTTGATGGCGAACTAAGGGAGGTGGTGGTGCTGAGGCGTTGGCGCCGTGAGAAAGGTCAGGTTCAGGTATTATCAACATTGACGAAACTTTATTGTTTTAGAATTTCGAATATATCGATAATTGACAATCGAAAAAAATGCATAATAATTTGATAATGATTGACAATCAAATCCTAATAACACCATTAGGGTTCCCACCTCATTGGTTTTGATTTGACTGATTACAGGATAACGAGATTTGGTACAAGGAGGAAATGTAGTTGTGGAAAGTGAAAGTTCCTAACAAGTTAGCGAAGTATTTGTTCATTTTTTTCAAATTCTGTTAGTTAGGACTATAGTTTTTTTTTTTTTGAATTATATCTATATAATGTATGAGGTAATGCAATATATTGATCATCCGTATATCGTTCTATTTTGATACTGCGGGTTGGGCAGAAGCAGACGTTGAAGATGTTTATGCACAATTATTTTGTAATCAGCAACAGGTATGATGTCTATTATTTTGACCAATTAATATTGTTTTTAACTTTATCACTTCAAAAATAATGTGAGCTGTGAAACCATGTCCATTCATCCATTTTTAGCTAGGTGAAATAACTAAATAAGATGCTCCATCTTTTAAACTTGAAAAGTTTTAACACACTCATGTCAAAAAGTGGTAAATGCATAAAACGACATTTTATAATTAAAGATTCGCATAGTTAACATATCAGACTATCACATCTTGAAATTAAATGCTTGGATTTTATGAATTCTAAACTTCATTACAATATCCAATAAGAGAAAATGGTATTTATTGATTCAAACATGAATTCAAAAATCGGGTTTATTATGTATAGACATATTGTAGCTGCAGATCGTCAAGTATATCAAAAATGCAGAACTCAGTTGCAGGGACAAGTTGCGGTGCTCATTTCAAAGAGAAGGCTGATAAACAAAAACTGGGGATGGAGCAGCAAGACCAGGATTTTAATTAATTTTTGATTTTTGCGAAATAGCCGAAACTCCAAAGCAGAATCTTCGAAGTATACTGCATCCCAACATTGGCTTATCCACCGAAGACAACATAGAAAATGAAAATGATAGGTGTCTTATTGTAGTAAGAAAACAACCTGAAATAAAGCCTAGTTGGCCATTACTAAAGAAAGCAATAAGTGCAAACATGGAAATGGCAAAAGGAATCAAAGCTCGAAAAATGTCAGTGGTTCAGTGGGTCATGAACTTACCGGATCGTTCATCGTTGTCCATTAAATCCCCCACTTCAGATTTAATTAACAAGTTGGAAATCTTTCTCAGTAAAAATTCCTCCACTTGCAAATGGTTTCAGTACGAGGAGTTACAGCTTGCTAGCAACTACTTTTCGAAAGGTCTTTTTCTACAAATTTCGATTTTGGCATGTTTTCTAAAATCCTTTTTTGTTATAATAGTTTCTGTGATATTTTGAACAGATTATTTGATTGGAGAAGGTGGCAATAGTCGAGTTTACAAATTAAGGATGTCTTGCGAATGGAGATAAAATTGCTGTCAAGCTATCAAAGTTATCGAATGAGACATCAAAAGATTTTCTTTTGGAAGCTGATATAATTACTAAATTGCAACGTGAACGTATTGTTCCTTTGTTGGGAATTTGTGTTGAATGCAATACGTTTCTTTCGATTTATGGTTATTTCTCCAAAGGAAGTTTAGAGGAAAATCTACATGGTAAAAGTTCTAAATATTGTTTTTTCATCATCACAAATACCTAAAATTTTCAAGGCTAAATATATTTGTTTAATTTGGAAAAATTACAGGAAATTAAATCAAAACTCCATTAGCCTGGGATAAAAGATTTAAAATCGCAGTTGGTGTAGCCGAAGCATTGAATTATTTGCATATGGGTTCATCTGAATCAGTTGTGCACAGAGATGTTAAATCTTCAAATATCCTTCTTACTGACAAATTTGAACCACAAGTAAAACTACATTCTAATCAATTACCAGTTTTGTTTTTCCAAATTACCTCATACATATTAAATGAGGAATTTTACATGTGTGTAGTTGGCTGATTTTGGACTGGCGATATGGGCACCAAAGAATTCTTTGTCTGAGACTCAAAGTGAAATTGTAGGGACTTTTGGGTATGTCATTTTGTTGATTTTATCATTATATTAACATGCATTTGGCCTGCTATCTAATTGACAATATATTTTTAACTTTTTGATAGATATCTTGCGCCTGAATATTTCATGTATGGTAAAGTCAGCAGTAAGATCGACGTCTATGCATATGGTGTTGTTTTGCTTGAATTATTGACTGGTAGAAAACCAATTTCAGATGACAGTCCTAAAGGCCAAAAGAGCTTAGTTATGTGGGTAAGATATATCTTTCAGTGCTAATTATACTTCTTGATATTGTAAGTCTGAATAGCGTTAATTTTGTGCATGTTGTTAATGTCAGGCCATACCAAGACTAGAAAGAGGAGATCTGAGTGATTGTTTGGATCCAAATATTAATGGGGTTTTCGAAGAGAAGAAAGTAAGAAGAATGATAAAGGTATCATCTTTGTGCATTACACGTACGACGCGACTTAGAACGCAAATGAGTAAGGTACTCAGCCATTTAAAAGGCGAAGAGGAGGAGGTAGTTCGGACATGGCTAAACTCAAAATCAATCATGGAATGCCAAGATGAAGAAGCATATCCTAGCTTGAGCATCGGGTCACATTTGGGACTAGCATTGCTTGATGTTGAAGAAGACGATGCTTCTGAAATTAGCTTCGAATAAAACCAGCTGAACTCTTTAGATGATTACCTGATAGAGAGATGGAGCAGATCTTCGAGTTTTGATTAGCTGCATCTACAGTGTGCAAATGGACTGTGTATGTACCTATAATGCACACAGTTTATGTTTCTTTTTTCCTTTTCCTTTTGAATTGAATATTGAATACTGAATTTTGAACTGAGCCGATGATGCTACCTTGTCAAGGGAGTGCATATTGTGAAATAAGAAAAAGGAATTAAAAGTGAGATGACACAGGTCTTGGTAATTTGTGTGTTACTTTAAATATTTGGAAGGCTTTGAACTGAAATTTGGTTTATATGAAGTAAAAATGGAGTAGTTTGATTCAATAGTGGAGGCTGGCATTATTGCAAGCTTTATGTAGATTGGTGGGTTTTTTTCCAGATATTATCTTCTTATTATACGATTATTATTATTATCCATGATGGTGACATGATGAGTTTATCATCAATTTCAACTGGTCATCAAGTCTAAAGTCGCAGGTTCTGTGAAAATATGTGTGATATTATATATGGTCAGAAGCAGGTCAAGAAATGTTTCGAAGTCATCGTAGAAATAGCATGGAACGAAACAAGTGTTTTGGACTATTATGGAGATGTGGGGGCTAGTAAGCCGTCACCTCTCTACCTGCTTTAAATCTCCAAACTGACCAATGTTAATGACCAAGTCAGATGTTGATGTTGCCAATTTAAATGAGTTCATTGGTAAAGGCATTCCGGTTTTAAAATGAAAGCCTTTTCCCTTTCCTAAAATTGCTAAAGACTATATAATAATTAAAAAAAGTTGTCTTCTATGACAGGCTAAATCATTGTTTTGACCATTCTGCTTGTTTTTTACTTCTTTTTAGTTAAACCCTTCGATAGTTTTTGTCGAGTAACTTTTCTTTTTTCATTTATCACGTTCTCCACTACGATGTGACACCCTAACTCGAGTTCAAAGTAGATTCCCTTCCTCATTGAATCAACAATGCTAATTAAACCATGTCATCTAAGTAATCATCATGCCATGGGAAAACATATGCATATGTTTACATGAAAACTTAGATACAAACAGCAACAAAAATTAGTGGAGGAAAAATAAATAAATAAAATAAAATAAACTGAAAATGAGGTAAATAAGAACACACATATAACAGATCAATACTAAGAGATCAACGATGATCCTTCAGTTACAAGAAAAGTACAACATTCCCAATGTTCCAAAGGAGTTGTTCCCAAAAGATCATGGCAGCTTACCGATGTCCAAAAATCGATACTAATTCATACCGTTTGGATCAATAACATATCTTGCGGATTAGTGTGAATTTGTAAGATAAGCTACAAGGTCTTTTTTTATCTTCGGAAGTTGCTTAGTAAACGTGTATCTCCATCAACAAAACATAATTGTATTTATATCAACTCTTAGGTGAGTATATATCTTGCTTTAACAAGATATGTTTTGAATCAAGAACGAAAAAATTGACATAATTATACGTTGGATAATTAATGGTCAACAATCATAGAAACTTATTGTTGTCGACTGGAACGTTGTTTATAAGTCGTTCAGCTTCATCTAGAATCTCATTATAAGAATGCTTTCAACGGAATCGAAGCAGTGAGTCATTTCAAAGTCAAACGACGTTCAAATTAAAGACTAGCCGTTGATTTATCCGAATTGTGTAGTCAATGACCATTTTAATTTCTGATCTCTTTGGATTGTCATTTTGATCCTCGATCCTTCCATATCGTTACTTAAATACAAAATCTCTTTGGACCCTTAGTTTATTATATCGTCATTTTGAAACCATCATATCGTTAATTAAATCCTCAAACTTTATGGATCATTAGTTAAATCCTCATCCTCTTTATATCGTTACTTAACTTCGTATAATGAATATTTTACGTGTCATAGGTAACCGATGCCAAAACCGAGTCCATAACTGAGCCTATAACCGAGACCCTTCACATAACCGAGTCCATAACTAAACCTATAATCGAGCTCATAATTTATAATTTATAATTTGTAATTTACATTTTATACTTTATATTGTATGACCATTTTAATTTCTGATCTCTTTGGATTGTCATTTTGATCCTTGATCCTTCCATATCGTTACTTAAATACAAAATCTCTTTGGACCGTAAGTTTATTATATCGTCATTTTGAAACCTTCTTATCGTTAATTAATCCTCAAACTCTATGGATCATTAGTTAAATCCTCATCCTCTTTATGTCGTTACTTAACTTCATATAATGAATATTTTACGTGTCATAGGTAACTGATGCCATAACCGAGTCCATAACTGAGCCTATAACCGAGGCCCTTCACATAACCGAGTCCATAACTAAACCTATAATCGAGCTCATAATTTATAATTTGTAATTTGTAATTTATATTTTATACTTTATACTTTATATTGTATGACTATTTTAATTTCTGATCTCTTTGGATTGTCATTTTGTTCCTCGATTCTTCCATATCGTTACTTAAATACAAAATCTCTTTGGACCATTAGTTTATTATATCGTCATTTTGAAACCCTCATATTGTTAATTAAATCCTCAAACTCTATGGATCATTAGTTAAATCTTCATCCTCTTTATATCGTTACTTAACTTCGTATAATGAATATTTTGTGTGTCATAGGTTCCTGCTCGGTTAACTAATTCCTACTGGGTGCAGAATCGTTGCTGGAGTACCCGATTAGGCCTTGTGTGCGGAAGTCTTTTACGTGTCCTAGGTACCCGATTAGGCCTTGCATGCGGATCTCTTTTGCGTGTCACGGGTACCTGCTCGGTTAAATAATTCATACTGGGTTCAGAATCGTTGCTGGAATACACGATTAGGCCTTGCGCATGGAAGTCTTTTACATGTCATAGGTACCCGATTAAGCCATGCGTGCGGATGTCTTTTGCATGTCACGAGTAGTCGCTCGGTTAACTAATTCCTACTGGTTGTAGAATTGAGCCCATAACCGATCACATAATCGAGACCCTTGACATAACCGAGTCCATAACCGAGCCCATAACCGAGACCCTTTCTGAGCCTATAATGGAGACCCTTCTAGGAGTGAGCATTATTTGGTTAAACTAAATAAACCAACCAAACCAATTTATTTTGGTCGGTTTGGTTTGGTTTTGAAACTACATCGGTTTGGAAAAAATTTTAATTTGGTTATCGGTTTAACCAAATTAACTGAACTTATATTATATTTTCAAAATTATCGATGTTATAATAAATATTTTAGGTTAGATTAGTTATCCAAACAAATTTTAATCATCATGTATATGTCAAAATTACTTTTAACATGCATACGAATCATGAATAATAATACTCTAATCATATATTTATGATTTATTTCAAACTATAGTTAATATTACAAACATAAGATCTAAATTATTTTTTAGTTCGGTTAAATCGGATAACCAACCAAACTTAATTCAGTCGGTTTGGTTTGGTTTTCATTTTTATCGGTTTTAGTTTGGTTTAACAATTTTCATCATTGGATAAACCAAACCAACCAAACACTCACCACTCGACCCTTCACATAACCGACTACATAACTGAGTCCGTAATTGAGCTCATAACCGATGTCATAACTGAGTCCATAACTGAGCCCATAACCGAGACCCTTCACATAACCGAGTCCATAACCGAGCCCATAAGCGAGCTCATAATCGAGTTCACAACCGAGCCAATAACCGAGACCCTAATTGAGCTCATAATTGAGGTCTTAACCAAACTTATAATCGAGCTCATAAATTATATTTTTTATTTTATACTTTATATTTTATACTTTATGCTTTATGCTTTATTCTTTAAACATTATATTTTATTATATTTTATATTTTATACTTTATATTTTATATTTTATATTTTATACTTTATAATTGTAGCCCGTAACAGAGACCATAAACATGTTCATAATTGTATTATAATCAAGACCATAACTGAGCCAAAACTAAACACATAACTTATCCTATAACCAAGCCCATAACCGAGCTCTTATACAAGCTTGTAATTGAATTTATAACTGAGCTCTTAATCGAAGTTATGATCTAGCTTGTAACTGAAATTAGTTATTAATATTTTATAATTTATAATTTAGCATTTATTACATAAATTAGGTAATAACTGAGCTTATAACCACAGTCATGGTTGAGGTCATAACCAAACCTTTAACCTAATCCATAACCGAACTCATAACCAATCGCTTAACCGAACCCATAACCAATCACATAACTTAGACACTTCACCAAACCGAGTCCATAACCGAGCCCATAACCGAGACCCTAACTGAGCCCATAATCGTGACCCTTCATATAACCGATCACATAACCGAATCCATAGTTGAGCCCATAACCGAGACACTTCATATAATCGAGTCCATAAACGAGCTCATACCCGAGCCAATAACCAAAACCCTAACTGAACCAATTGGAGCATAATTTCCAGTTTAAATTATTTATGATGTTTAGCCAAATGAGAAGCGTGCAATAAACAATTATCATATATAAGACGATAGTCTGTAATACCTATTAGGCAATACTTATGCTAATTCAATAAATATTTACTTATTAGGCACTGGAAATTATGCTCCAGTACCTCTCTGTGAATCATAGGTACGCGATTAGCCCTTGCGTGCGTAAGTGTTTTACGTGTCACCGGTACTCGCTCGTTTAACTAATTCCTACTGGGTGCAGAATCGTTGATGGAGCACCTGATTAGGCCTTGCGTGTGGAAGTCTTTTACGTGTCATAGGTACCCGATTAGGCCTTGCGTGCGTAAGTCTTTTACGTGTCACCGGTACCCGCTCGGTCAACAAATTCCTACTGGGTGCAGAATCATTGATGGAGCACCCGATTAGGCCTTGCGTGCGGAAGTCTTTTACGTGTCATAGGTACCCGATTAGGCCTTGCATGCGTAAGTCTTTTACGTGTCACCGGTACCCTATTGGTTAACTAATTCCTACTGGGCGTAGAATCGTTGATGGAGTACCCGATTAGGCCTTATGTGCGGAAGTCTTTTACGTGTCATAGGTACCCGATTAGGCTTTGCGTGCGGAAGTCTTTTACGTGTCGTAGTTAACTAATTACTACAGGGCTATAGCCAAGTCCATAACCGGGGCCTTAAATAAGCTTATAATTGAATTTATAACTGAGCTCTTAATCAAAGTTTTGATCTAGCTTGTAACCAAAATTATTTATTTATATTTTATTAATATTTTATATTTTAGCATTTTTTACATAAATTAGGTAATAACTGAGTTTATAACCACAGTCATGGTTAAGATCACAACAAAACCTTTAACCTAACCCTTAACCGAACTCATAACTAATCACATAACCGAGCCCATAACCAATCACATAATTGAGACCCTTCACATAATCAAGCTCATAACCTAGCTCATAACTGTTACCCTAATTGAGCCTATAGTCAAGACCCTTCACATAACCAACCACATAACCGAGCCATAATCGAGTCTATAACCGAGCCAATAATCGAGACTGATCACACAACCGAGTGCATAACCAAGCTTATTAGTGAGCTCATAAGCGAGTCTATAACCGGGCCAATAACCAAGACCGATCACATAACCGAGCCCATAACCGAATCCGTAATTGAGCCCATAACCGAGACCCTTCATATAATTGAGTCTATAACCTAGCCCATAATCGAGCCAATAAGCAAAACCCTAACTGAGCTCAAAATTGAGGTCATAACCAAACCTCTAATCAAGCTCATAATTTATATTTTATACTTTATACTTTGTATTTTATGCTTTATACTTTATATTATATAATTTGTAATATATTCTTTATATTTTTTTTATTTTTTATTTTTTATTTTTTATTCTCTAATTTAGCTTATATTCCATAACCAATGGAATAACCGAGCCCATAACCAAGATCTAAACCTAGTCCATAATCACGGTCAAAACTATGGTCATAACCAAACCATAAAAGTAGGTCATAACCGAGACTGTAGTCGAATCCACAACCGATCACATGTCCATAACCAAGGCCATAACCAAGTCCATAACTGGGCCCATAACTGAGCCCATAATCGAGACCCTTCACATAACCAAGTCCATAACCAAGCCCATAACCAAGATCTAAACCTAGCCCATAATTGAACCCATAATCACGGTCAAAACTATGGTCATAACAAAACCTTTAAAGTAGGTCATAACCGAGACCGTAATCGAACCCATAACCGATCACATGTCCGTAAACGAGGCCATAATCGAGTCCATAACTGAGCCAATAACCGAGACCCTTCACATAACCGAGTCCATAACCGAGAACATAAATGAATCCATAATTAAGCCCATAACCGAGATCCTTCATATAACCGATTTCATAACCGAGCCAATAACCAAAACCTTGACTGAGCTCATAATTTAGGTCTTAACCAAACCTCTAATCAAGCTCATAATTTATATTTTATACTTTAGACTTTTTATTTTATACTTTATACTTTGTATTTTATATTTTATATTTTATATTTTATACTTTATATTTTATACTTTGTACTTTATATTATATAATTTGTAATATTACTTTATATTTTTTATTTAATAATTAATATTTTTTATTTTTTTATTTTCTAATTTCTATTTTAGACTAGGTCGTAACTGAACCCATAACCGATCACATGCACATAACTGAGGCCATAACTGAGCCCATAACCGAGACCCTTCACATAACCAGGTCCATAACCGAGCTCATAAGCGAGCTTATAATCGATCCCATAACCGAGTCAATAACCGAGACCCTTCACATAACCGATCACATAACCGAGTCCATAACCGAGCCCATAACTGAATCCGCAATTGAGCCCATAACCGAGACCCTACATATAACCGAGTCCATAACTGAGCCCATAACCGAACAAATAACCAAAACCCTAATTGAGCTCATAATTTAGGTCTTAACCGAACCCACAACCAATCACATGTCCATAACTGAGGCCATTACCGAGTACATAACTGAACCTATAACTGAGACCCTTCACATAACTGAGTCCCTAACCAAACCTATAATCGAGCTCATAATTTATAATTTATATTTTTTAATTTATGTTTTATGCTTTATACTTTATAATTTATATTTATTTTTTATAATTTATAATTTATAATTTATACTTTATATCTTTTATTTTATACTTTATGTTTTATACTTTATACTTTATATTTTATACTTTATATTTGTAATATTACTGTATATTTTATATTTAATAATTAATATTTTATATTTTGTTTTTATTTTCTAATTTATATTTTATATTAGGTCATAACCAAACTTTTAAACTACGTCATAACCGAGACCGTAACCGAGCCCATAACCGATCACATGTCCATAACCGAGGCCATAACCGAGTCTATAACTGAGCCTATAACCGAGACCCTTCACATAACCAAGTCCATAAGCGAGCTCATAAGCAAGCTCATATTTTATATTTTATATTTTATATTTTATGCTTTATACTTTATAGTTTATACTTTATATTTTATAGTTTATAATTTATATTGTATACTTATATTTTATACTTTATATTTTACATTTTATACTTTATAATTTATAATTTATTGTTTATATTTTATACTTTATACTTTATATTTTATATTTTATATTTTAAACTTTATATTTTATGTTTTATACTTTATACTGTATATTTTATAATTTTTATTTTATATTTTATACTTTATATTTTATATTTTATACTTTATATTTTATACTTTATAATTTATGTTTTATACTTTACACTTTATATTCTATACTTTATATTTTATACTTTATAATTTATGTTTTATACTTTATACTTTATGTTTTATACTTTATACATTATATTTTATACTTTATATTTTGTACTTTATACTTTATATTTTATACTTTATGTTTTATACTTTATATTTTATATTTTATACTTTATATTTATACTTTATAATTTATGTTTTATACTTTACACTTTGTACTTTATATTTTATATCTTTTATTTTATGCTTTATACATTATGTTTTATACTTTATTTTTTATACTTTATACTTTGTATTTTATACTTTGTACTTTATATTATATAATTTGTATACTTCATATTTTTTATTTAATAATTTGTTTTCTATTTTAGCTTATATTCCATAATCGATGGAAAAACCAAGCCCATAACCAAGATCTAAACCTAGCCCATAACTGAACCCATAATCACGGTCATAACATTGGTCATAACCAAACCTTTAACCTAGGTCATAACTGAGACCGTAATCGAACCCATAACCGATCACATGTCCATAATCGAGACCATAACCGAACTCATAACCGGATCACATGTCCGTAACTTGGGCCATAACCGAGCTCAAAACTGAGCCCATAATTGAGACCCTTCACATAACCAACTCCATAACCAAGCTCATAAGTGAGCTCATAATCGTTTCTATATCCGAGCCAATAACCGAGACCCTTCACATAACTGATCACATAACCGAGTCCATAACCGAGCCCATAAACGAATCCATAACTGAGCCCATAACCAAGACCCTTCATATAACCGAGTCCATAACCGAGCCAATAACCAAAACCTAACTGAGCTCATAATTGAGGTCTTAACCAAACCTCTAATTAAGCTCATAATTTATATTTTATACTACTTTGTATACTTTATACTTTATATTTTATACTTTATAATTTATATTTTATACTTTGTACTTTATATTATATAATTTGTAATGTTACTTTATATTTTATATTTAATAATTAATATTTTATATTTTTTTATATTTTATGTTTTATTTTCTAATTTATATTTTATACTGGGTCAAAACCAAACCTTTAAACTAGGTCATAACCGAACCCATAACAGATCACATGTCCATAACCGAGGCAATAACCGTGTAACAGCCCGGAAAATGCGAGCCAATTTAAAATTTTTATTTTGGCGAATTTAGAGAATTTTGAATATTTAAAATGATTTATTTTAAATAATAACGACGAGAAATTTATTTTTAATAGAATTAGAAGTATATAATTATTCGAATCGTCGTTAGAATATAATTATTGATTTTAAATTATAAAAGGAATTGAAAATGGCGCGGTAGTTCGATAATTCGATTTCAAATTTCAATTGAACATACCGGTGCAAAATAAACCGGATTTTAGCGAAACCAAAAATATTAGAATCTATTTGAGAATATCTTTCCAACGAATCCAAAAAAACAAGATTTCGTAGCGGGAGTCAAAAGTTATGTCCAGTTGAAAATTCAGAATAGTCGCTATGGAATTTCGGCCCTTAAAATAACCATTTTGCAAACGACCTCAGATTTCGACGAAACCACTTTTGTTGGATCTGTGATGTCAAGTTATTGCTAGGTTTCAAATTTCGTAATTTTTCGAATCAATATGTGAGCGTGGCAAAGGAAAACGCGTTTGACCAGTTTTAGTTGAATTTAATCGACTGGAAAATGGTCATTTTTCAAACGGTCTCAGAATTCGATGAAATTAGGTTTGTTAGGACCGTATCGTCAATAAGATACTATAAAATATTTTTCTGGTATTTTTAGAGTCAGTATGTGGCCCTGGTAATTTGAAATGTACGTTTAAATTAAATATATATTGATTTATATTTTAATTTAAGTGAAAACCTATCGAAACAGCCAAATTGTCTTACGATACATATCCCATTGTGTTCGGAATAGGGGTATTTAGCTAGGGGCGACACTTGTTGGGTTCGATTTGTTGAAGTTCATACTGAAAAGCAAGTATTTTTGAAATAAAATAATATTAAATTATATTATAAAACCCTAGAAAACAACCCTAACCATTATCATTACAGCAGCCGCCATTGATTGAAATTAAAGGCCATAATCGCTCAGAAATTCAAACGAAAAAATCTCTCAATCCACTCAATTAAATCCAATTCTTCTTGAACGAAATGGAAGAGCTTTCCTTCCTCGTCAGATCCATACCCATATGGAGAGTTATCATAGAGGAATAGACTCGATTTTTAGGCTCGAAGTCGTTCGCTTTGAGGCGGGTTTCTGGGCTATCGGTGGGTCCGAGTTCGTCGCGCCTCAGGGCGTTGGGAGGTGGCTCGATGGCGCCGCGTGTGGAGCGGGTTGATTGGAGTCCGGAGAACGGAAATCGAGGTGGCGGCGGTCTTTTTCTGGTGAGGTCGAGCGTGTTGAGCGGCCTGGAGGGTTTAGTTAATTAGGGTAATCAAAAGTTAATTAATTAATTTAATTAACTAATAAAGCAATTAATGTTTAAACACGTGTAACTTATTCATACGAGATCAGAATTCAGTAAAACAACTTGCGTTGGACTCGGGTCGAAGAGCACTTCAACATGGAACTGACCAGAACTGAAACCGAGCAGATCAGAATTTCAGGGAAATTCGAATCCGAACAGAAATTCAGATAAAAACCGGCGGAGTGGAACCCTCAGTGAGAACTTCTCACTTTAAATTTTCTTTTCTAGTTAAAAATATATACTAGGATGCAAATGGTGTTTAGTAGCACCCGACACCCGTCGTCCACAGACCATGGACGGCTTGTATGCTTGTTTGTTTGATTTTGATGTGTAGTTGATTGTGTGATGTGATGTGAAATGAAATAAAATATTTTTATAGTTAAAAATATTTTATAGTTGAAAATATAATTTTTAACATGAATGTGAACAAATAAATATAAACAAATAAAACGATTTGTTTATATACACACGTTTGACTGATATTGATTGGGACGATAAATTTTACACATCACACAACTGCACAATTAAAATATGTGTTTGATTGTTTGAAAACCCCACACGGGTATTGGGATGATATATGACATACGCTAGTCCCAATAATTAACTGTATGTCGATCGATTGATTGACAAGCTGTTACAAGCGTTTAATATTTATATTTGATGCTTATACAATGTAGATCGCCCTCTGGATGATGGTTGATTATTTATCGTTGTTATTTTATACATGTGTTGTAGAAAATCCATATAATTAACATTATATGGTAATTGATTGGGCCTCATTCCAGTTTTGAAATAGAATATTTGAAAGAGAAATATTTGAAATAGAAATATTTGAAAATAGAAATATATGAAGTCGTGTCGATTAGATTTACGCCATTTTGACGTGAACGATATTTATATCGATTTTATTCATTTTATAGTGAACATCAAAAGTGATTTCAAAATCTGATATTTTGAAATTAATTGAAATTCGAATTAAATTGAAATGAATTGAAATTCGAATTAAATTGAAATAAATTGAAATTCGAATTAAATTGAAAAGAATTGAAATTCGAATTAGATTGAAATAGAATTGTAATCGTTTTGAATTGAATTTAAAACGTATTGAAAGTGAACTGAAATCGATTCAAATTGAAACCGATTTGAATTGAAATGGATTTGAATTGAAATCGAGTTGAAATGAATTTAAAACGAATTTATATTGGGAAGATTCAATTTTGATTTGAATTTGAGATGGAAGTTGAAATCGTTTTGAAAACGAATTTAAAACGATTTATAAAATTCATTTCGAAAGGAAATCGACGAAGTATATATTATATATATAATATAATGGTCTGAATAGAACGCGCCGCGCCGCGGTATTTTGCGAATTTCGACCATTGACCTCGAATGGATACTGCGGGAGATCCGACCGTCAGATTCTCCTAAAACCGGAACCGTTGGGTTCGTATCGAAATGAGCTTTCTAACGAATATTAGAGATTTGAAATCTAACGGTTGGATTTGGAATTATGCCCAAATCAAATTTGAAAAAGGTCACTGTAAGTGCAGTTCGATGGCCGTTGATGGAAATCGACTGTACGGGCCCTGATAAAATTATTAAAAATATCCATAATTTGTGCAAAATCATAAAAATTGATTTGGGAAGAATTAGGATGAAAAACTCCATATTTGAAAAGATAAAAATAGATTTTTATCGAAATGAACTAGTTTTGAACTAGAATTATAATTCTATTTATTTTTAAATAAATAAATTGGATTTGAAATGGTTTTGAAAATAACCAGAATTTCCAATAATTATATTGGAATGGATTTGAATCGAAATTGTCTTCGAAATATTTCGATGTTGGATTTCGTGATGATACAGATATTGTTATGGGAATTTGAAAGATATATATGTAAATCGTTATTTCCAATACGATATTTGTTGGTCGTAGAATTTGATATTGAATATAAGCCGGTATATTTTCTATTCAGAGCCTTGTATTTAATATCAAATGTGATTTGGGTTTGTCATGAATGGTGTCTTTATTAACACTGTTCTTGAACCCAGTTGAGAAAAAGATTAAATCTTTTTATTTAGATTTAATGAAGTGTACCAATAAAATGATATTTAATTGGAATTGAATTTGTATTGATTTTTGGGTTTATCGTGAACAGTGTTTTAAATAACACTTGTTCTTTAACCCGATAATTAATGGAATGTGATTTTGGGTTGTCGTGAACGGTATCTTCAATAATACTATTCTTAGACCCAAAGGAGTTAAGAAAATCAGAAACTAACCGGAGATTAGTTAAGTTTAATGGTTACTGAGTTATTGATCTGATGTTGGTTTCGGCCTTCAAGGTTAATACTTAGGGAATTGCTCACTTGCTATTTTACGGTTAGGGACTGATTGAAATGTGATGTGATTTTGGGGTTTATCGTGAACCGTGTTTTAAATGACACTGATTCTTTAACCTAGTTAAATATTAAAACTAAGTGGAGTTTTAATGAATCTTTAATTAGATTGAAAAGATCGAGAATGGAGTATCACCAGTTTTGCTCTAGGCGATAGTTAAATCTTTAATTAGATTTGAACGTGAAATGGTAATTGAATTTACCGATAACACTGTGGTGTTAGATATGAAGTATTACCAGTTTTACTTCATGGGATGAATAGGTTGGGATTGGGAAATTAAAACAAATGATTACTTTGGTAAGGTTCGTTAATCCCGACTAGTTTGAATTGATATTCAAAAGAAGATTAAAGAATAAATTTAAAAGAATTTATCTTTGATAAAATTAATGTGAAACTTTCCCTAAGAATGTGAAATTTAGAAACTAACTGTAGGTTGGCTAAGAAGAATGATTTCCTGGGTATTGATCTGATGTTGGTTTCGGCCTTCGGGGTTAATATTTGGTAATTATTCTCTTGTTAATTTACGGTTAGTGACTGACGAATTGGAATGAGTCGTATGTTGTGTTTGTGTAACACTTATTTATTATATACGCGAGTTATTCGGAAAGACCGGGTTTATCCCATTCTGAATAACTGATACGACGATAAGTCGAAGATGAAGACGGTGGTTGAAGACCGGAGGTCTTCACGTCGTTTGGATAATTACTGATGATCTTGATTGGGCCGTACACCCAAGAGGAGGGAATCAGTTGGTGATCGTCCAAACGTACTTAGAGATCGATGGATATGCGGGGTATTAGGTGCCTCCGGTTTCGTTCAGACCCAGAACAAACTTGTAAATGGACTGTGTGTCTGACATTGGATTTCAGTCTGTGTGATTGATTTCTATTAAATATATGTCTGTTTGGTGGCGGAGAATTTGTTCTCTTGCTTAACGCCCTTCTCTGAGACGTACGAGCTCAGCGGTTATATATTGATGGATATCCATCGCATGGAGTGAATTGCCTGTGTGGCATGCCTAAGTGGCAATTGATCAAGGCATCTATTGAAAAGCAAAGTCTTGTGGTTGATGATCAAAGCAAGGCCTTTGTGGCATAGCTTTGTGTAACGTTTACTTCGCGAGTTTCACACCCGGTATTAACCAGAAACGGGAGACGGACCTCAAGGAGGACATGCGTTTTCTTCTAGTTAGAAGTGGCGTCAGTGGTTTTACACACCCTGACGAGTTTAACTTATGTGGTTGTTGGTTTGCGAGGCGCCTAGGATATATCGGTGACTATGTGAAGCCGATGGAGTCATTCGTTGGCTCATTTACGCCCCATAGGGCGGGGAGACGTATTGTTCAGGCATAATAATCCACTCCGTGTGGACTGGCCCTGACGATCCAAGGGGCAATTGCGGTTGTTCCTGAGACTCGGACTAGACAGTCTCGAATCGGTGAGGACGATCCCTAGCCTCGGTTCATGCCATAAATGATAACCCAACTTCCAATACGACATTTTGCGGTTTTGATTTTATACCTATATATGGCGACATAGTGGTATGGGACATTCATGCCGCCTAAGATTGATATTTATGATTGTATATAAAATCAGAAACTAACTGAAAACGAGCTAAGATGGGTGGTTTCCTGGGTATTAGTCTGATGTTGGTTTCTGCCTTCGGGGTTAATACTTAGGGAATCGTTCTCTTACTAATTTACAGTTGGAGTCTGATTAAAAATTTAAAACATGAAATTTAGCGTACCAAGCATTCTTTGGCTATTATAAGGTAAAACCCTATCCCCCGGCTTGCGTTGCGTTGTGTGATAGGACCTGGGTCTTATAATAGCTTCATTCATCTTTATTAAGCATTGCGTTGTTGTTATGTGCACTGGTATTCTTGGGAGGAAACCCGTTCCGTGTTATACGGCGTGGTCCCTTGATTTACCTAACTTTAAAATAAAGATTAATAACTATTTTAGTTCTCACACTAGTCACATGACTGACCTGGAGTTTATTGTTTTAACCTAAACTTTGGGTGCCCTTATTTTGACATGGGTAGGTAGTAGTTTTGGTTTTGCAGATTTATATTCACAGGAACCTGATTTACAGCTGGAACAATACTCAGAAAGCTTTGTATCCGCGTATTACTTCTAGCTGTGTATTGTATTATTTTCCGCTGCTATGTAATTTATTGTAATCTCTAATATTTTATGAAATGTAATATATATTTATACTTTGTATATTCTTGTAATCTGATGGAATGTTGTAATATACAATAAAATGTTCTTCTGTCTGCGTTCTTTTGTGGCTTGTCCTCGACTAAATCTGGGCTTTCCTCATCGGGGAAGTTCGGGTCGTTTCAGCTGGTATCAGAGCTTTGGTTTACAAAGCTCAGAGAACAAGACACGTTAGAACCATACGAAAGAATTCATCAGAAATTGGATTAGTAATATCCAACGGGAATGACTCGTTAGAGATGGGATCAGTAGTATCCTAGAACGAGTGTGAAGAGTATATTTTTAAAGTGAAAACAAATTTTGGTTTGAAAATTTAAATCAATTATTCGTATTTGATTATTTATTTGTATTGATTTGGACAGTCCAGTATATAAAGATTTTGCGTATACGTTCGATCCGCGGGTATTCGAAGTTTTAATATAATGGATAGATATAGAATCACACTCTAGTCGCCCAGAGATGGTTCTGATGATCGCTATAGTGCGTACATCATCAGAGTTTATATTCGAGTTTCGAAAGTGGGATTTCTATATGATTCCTATTGACTGGTGTGAGAACCAAAATTAGCTAAGGCTTATTGTTGTGATTTGGCATCAAAAATGTGATTTTTGGATATATATCAAAATTATAAATTTGAAAAGCTAATCAACTAATTGATTGATGGTTGTGTTGTTGATTATTGGTTGATTGATTAAAATTTGTGACCTATAGCCAAATTGAACGAAACAGTGAATTGTATTGAAAATTAGTCGCATTTGCATGCATAGTACATGTATATCTATTGAACAGGCATGGCAAGGAGGCTAGAGCAGAGAATAAAATTGTTTGCCTGACAAATAGGTACATGTTTACAATAATTTACTGTTTTGTTTGGGTGATGATGATTTTGTTAGCCGATTGGCTAGCCGCTTGGCTTTTTCTTTTTCTTTTGGATTGAAGAAGGCCATGGGAGGCTATATGAAATATCCCAAAGTCCCCGGTGCAGGGGAGGTTATGGCGAAATTTTTCGAAAATTTAAGGTGTTAGCCAAATCTTTGAAAAATTTGAAAAGTTCTTAGAAACTGAAAAGTTGAAGAACTTAAGTCGTAGAGAAAACAATGGAAGTTGAGTTGATTAGTAAAACAACTTTCGGCTTCGTTCCTTTTCGTGGACGAAAAGTTTTAAGTGGGGGAGATTGTAACAACCCGGAAAATGCGAGCCAATTTAAAATTTTTATTTTGGAGAATTTAGCGAATTTTGAATGTTTAAAATGATTTGTTTTAAATAATAACGACGAGAAATTTATTTTTAATAGAATTAAAAGTATATATTTATTCGAATCGTCGTTAGAATATAAATATTTATTTTAAATTATAAAAGGAATTGAAAATGGCGTGGTAGTTTGATAATTCGATTTCAAATTTCAATTGAACATATCGGGTGCAAAATAAACCGGATTTTAGCAAAACCAAAAATATTAGAATCTATTTGAGAATATTTTTCCAACGAATCCGAAAAATCAAGATTTCATAGCCGGAATCAAAAGTTATGTCCAGTTGAAAATTCAGAATAGTCGCTATGGAATTTCGGCCCTTAAAAATAGCCATTTTGCAAGCGACCTCGGATTTTGACGAAACCACTTTTGTTGGATCCGTGATGTCAAGTTATTTCTAGGTTTCAAATTTCGTAATTTTACGAATCAATACGTGAGTGTGGCAAAGGAAAACGCGTTTGACCAGTTTTAGTTGAATTTAATCGACTGGAAAATGGTCATTTTTCAAACGGTCTCAGAATTCGACGAAATTAGTTTTGTTAGGACCGTATCGTCAATACGATGCTAGAAAATATTTTTCTGGGATTTTTAGAGTCGGTATGTGGCCCTGGTAATTTGAAATGTACGTTTAAATTAAATATATATTGAATTATATTTTAATTTAAGTGAAAACCTATCGAAACAGCCAAATTGGCTTACGATACATATCCCATTTTGTTCGGAATAGGGGTATTTTGCTAGGGGCGACACTCGTTGGGTTCGATTTGAAGTTCCTATTGAAAAGCAAGTATTTTTGAAATAAAATAATATTAAATTATATTATAAAACCCTAGAAAACAACCCTAACCCTTATCATTACAGCAGCCGCCATCGATTGAAACTAAAGGCCATAATCGCTCTGAAATTCAAACGAAAAAATCTCTCAATCCACTCGATTAAATTTGATTCTTCTTGAATGAAATGGAAGAGCTATCCTTCCTCGCCAGATCCATACCCATATGTAGAGTTATCATAGAGGAATAGGCTTGATTTTTGGGCTCGAAGTCGTTCGCTTCGAGGCGGGTTTCTGGGCTATCGGTGGGTCCGAGTTCGTCGCGCCTCAGGGCGTTGGGAGGTGGCTCGATGGCGCCGCGTGTGGAGGGGGTTGATCGGAGTCCGATGAACGGAAATCGAGGTGGCAGCGGTCTTTTTCTGGTGAGGTCGAGCGTGTTGAGCGGCCTAGAGGGTTTAGTTAATTAGGGTAATCAAAAGTTAATTAATTTATTTAATTATCTAATAAAGCAATTAATGTTTAAACACATGTAACTTATTCATACGAGATCGGAATTCAGTAAAACAACTTTCATTGGACTCGGGTCGAAGAGCACTTCAACATGGAACTGACCAGAACTGAAACCGAGCAAATCAGAATTTCAAGAAAATTCGAACCCGAACAGAAATTCAGATAAAAACCGGCGGAGTGGGACCCTCAGTGAGAACTTCTCACTTTAAATTTTCTTTTCTTGTTAAAAATGTATACTAGGATGCAGACGGTGTTTAGTAGCACCCGACACCCGTCGTCCACAGACCATGGACGGCTTGTATGCTTGTTTGTTTGATTTTGATGTGTAGTTGATTGTGTGATGTGATGTGATGTGAAATGAAATAAAATATTTATATAGTTAAAAATATTTTATAGTTGAAAATATAATTTTTAACATGAATGTGAATAAATAAATATAAACAAATAGGGCGATTTGTTTATATACACACGTTTGACTGATATTGATTGGGACGATAAATTTTACACATCGCCCAATTGCACAAATAAAATCTGTGTTTGATTGTTTGAAAACCCCACACGGGTATTGGGATGATATATGACATACGCTAGTCCCAATAATTAGCTGTATGTCGATCGATTGATTGACAAGCTGTTATAAGCGTTAAATAATTATATTTGATGCTTATACAGTGTAGAACGCACTCTGGATGATGGTTGATTATTTATCGTTGTTATTTTATTCATGTGTTGTAGAAAATCCATATAATTAACATTATATGGTAATTGATTGGGCCTCATTCCAGTTTTGAAATAGAATATTTGAAAGAGAAATATTTGAAATAGAAATATTCGAAAATAGAAATATATGAAGCCGTGTTGATTAGATTTACGCCATTTTGACGTGAACGATATTTATATCGATTTTATTCATTTTATAATGAACATCGAAAGTGATTTCAAAATCTGATATTTTGAAATTAATTGAAATTCGAATTAAATTGAAATTCGAATTAAATTGAAATAAATTGAAATTCGAATTAAATTGAAAAGAATTGAATCTCGAATTAGATTGAAATCGTTTTGAATTGAATTTAAAACGTATTGAAAGTGAACTGAAATCGATTCAAATTGAAACCGATTTGAATTGAAAAGGATTTGAATTGAAATGTAGTTGAAATGAATTTAAAATGAATTTATATTGGGAAGATTTGATTTTGATTTGAATTTGAGATGGAAGTTGAAATCGTTTTGAAAACGAATATAAAACGATTTATAAAATTCGTTTCGAAAGGAAATCGACGAAGTATATATAATACAATGGCCTGAATAGAACGCGCCGCGCCGCGGCAGTTCGCGAATTTCGACCATTGACTTCGAATAGATATTGCGGGAGATCCGACCGTCGGATTCTCCTAAAACCGGAACCATTGGGTTCGTATCGAAAAGAGCTCTCCAACAAATCTTAGAGTTTTGAAATCTAACGGTCGGATTTGGAATTATGTCCAAATCAAATTTGAAAAAGGTCGCTGTAAGTGTAGTTCGATGGCCGTTGATGGAAATCGACTGTACGGGCCCTGATAAAATTATTAAAAATATCCATAATTTGTGTAAAATCATAAGAAATGATTTGGGAAGAATTTGGATGAAAAAATCCATATTTGAAAAGATAAAAATAGATTTATATCGAAATGAACTAGTTTTGAACTAGAATTATAATTCTATTTATTTTTAAATAAATAAATTGGATTTGAAATGGTTTTGAAAATAACCAGAATTTCCAATAATTATATTGGAATGGATTTGAATCGAAATTGTCTTCGAAATATTTTGATGTTGGATTTCGTGATGATACAGATATTGTTATGGGAATTTGAAGATATATGTGTATATCGTTATTTCCAATACGATATTTGTTGGTCGTAGAATTTGATATTAAATATAAGCCGGTATATTTTCTATTCAGAGCCTTGTATTTAATATCAAATGTGACTTGGGTTTGTCATGAATGGTGTCTTTATTAACACTATTCTTGAACCCAGTTGAGAAAAAGATTAAATCTTTTTATTTAGATTTAATGAAGTGTACCAATTAAATGATATTTAATTGGAATTGAATTGGTATTGATTTTTGGGTTTATCGTGAACAGTGTTTTAAATAACACTTGTTCTTTAACCCGATAATTAACGGAATGTGATTTTGAGTTGTCGTGAACGGTATCTTCAATAATACTGTTCTTAGACCCAAAGGAGTTAAGAAAATCAGAAACTAATTGGAGATTAGTTAAGTTGAATGGTTGCTGAGGTATTGATCTGATGTTGGTTTCGGCATTCGGGGTTAATACTTAGGGAATTGCTCACTTGCTATTTTACGGTTAGGGACTGATTGAAATGTGATGTGATTTTGGGGTTTATCGTGAACCGTGTTTTAAATGACACTGATTCTTTAACCCAGTTAAATATTAAAACTAAGTGGAGTTTTAATGAATCTTTAATTAGATTGAAAAGATCGAGAATGGAGTATCACCAGTTTTGCTCCAGGCGATAGTTAAATCTTTAATTAGATTTGAACGTGAAATGGTAATTGAACTTACCGATAACACCGTGGTGTTAGATATAAAGTATTACCAGTTTTACTTCATGGGATGAACATGTTGGGATTGGGAAATTAAAATAAATGATTACTTCGGTAAGGTTCGTTAATCCCGACTAGTTTGAATTGATATTCAAAAGAAGATTAAAGAATAAATTTAAAAGAATTTATCTTTGATAAAATTAATGTGAACCTTTCCCTAAGAAGGTGAAATTTAGAAACTAACTGTAGGTTGGCTAAGAAGAATGATTTCCTGGGTATTGATCTGATGTTGGTTTCGACCTTCGGGGTTAATATTTAGGGAATTATTCTCTTGTTCATTTACGGGTTTGTGACTGATGAATTGGAATAAGACATATGTTGTGTTTGTGTAACACTTGTTTATTATATACGCGAGTTATTCGGAAAGACCGGGTTTATCCCATTCTGAATAACTGATACGACGATAAGTCGAAGATGAAGACGGTGGTTGAAGACCAGAGGTCTTCACGTCGTTTGGATAATTACTGATGATCTTGATTGGGCCGTACACCCAAGAGGATGGAATCAGTTGGTGATCGTCCGGACATACTTGGTGATCGATGGATATGCGGGGTACTAGGTGCCTCCGGTTTCGTTCAGACCCCGAACGAACTTGTAAATGGACTGTGTGTCTGACATTGGATTTCAGTCTGTGTGATTGATTTCTATTAAATATATATATCTGTTTGGCGGCGGAGAATTTGTTCTCTTGCTTAACGCCCTTCTCTGAGACGTACGAGCCCAGGGGTTACATATTGATGGATATCCATCGCATGGAGTAAATTGCCTGTGTGGCATGCCTAAGTGGAAATTGATCAAGGCTTCTGTTGAAAAGCAAAGTCTTGCGGTTGATGATCAAAGCAAGGCCTTTGTGGCATAGCTTTGTGTAACGTTTACTTCGCGAGTTTCACACCCGGTATGAACCAGAAATGGGAGATGGACCTCAGGGAGGACATGCGTTTTCTTCTAGTTAGAAGTGGCGTCAGTGGTTTTACACGCCCTGACGAGTTTGACTTATGTGGTTGTTGGTTTACGAGGCACCTCGGATATATCCGTGACTATGTGAAGCCGATGGAGTCATTCGTTGGCTCATTTACGCCCCACAGGGCGGGGAGACGTATTGTTTAGGCATAATAATCCACTCCGTGTAGACCGGCCCTGACGATCCAAGGGGTAGTTGCGGCTGTTCCTGAGACTCGGACTAGACAGTCTCGAATTGGTGAGGACGATCCCTAGCCTCGGTTCATGCCATAAATGATAACCCAACTTCCAATACGACATTTTGCGGTTTTGATTGTATACCTATATATGGCGACATTGTGGTATGGGACATTCATGCCGCCTATGATTGATATTTATGATTGTATATAAAATCAGAAACTAACTGAAAACGAGCTAAGATGGGTGGTTTCCTGGTTATTAGTCTGATGTTGGTTTCGGCCTACGGGGTTAATACTTAGGGAATCGTTTTCTTACTAATTTACAGTTGGAGTGTGATTAAAAATTTAAAACATGAAATTTAACGTATCAAGCATTCTTTGGCTATTATAAGGTAAAACCCTATCCCCCGGCTTGCATTGCATTGTGTGATAGGATCTGGGTCTTATAATAGCTTCATTTTTCTTTATTTAGCATTGCGCTATTGTTATATGCACTGGTATTCTTGGGAGGAAACCCGTTCCGTGTTATACGGCGTGGTCCCTTGATTTACCTAACTTTAAAATAAAGATTAATAACTATTTTAGTTCTCATACCAGTCACATGACTGACCTAGAGTTTATTGTTTTAACCTAAACTCTGGGTGCCCTTATTTTGACACGGGCAGCTAGTAGTTTTGGTTTTGTAGATTTATATTCACAGGATCTTGATTTACAGCTGGAACGATACTCGGAATGCTTTGTATCCGCGTATTACTTCTAGTTGTGTATTGTATTATTTTCCGCTGCTATGTAATTTATTGTAATCTCTGATATTTTATGAACTGTAATATTTATTTAGTGAATATTAGGCTCACGTCCCTATTTTGAAACTTAATTAGGCTCACATCCGGTCATAAACTTATTGTAAATTAGGTCCCTGTTTTCAAAACTTATAAAATAATAATTAAAAAAAAATAAAAAAATTCGTAAATTAGTAATAAAATATATTACGCATTATAAAAAAAATTCAGTTCAAAAAACAACAAAAATAATGTCAGAAAGAAGAAAACAGCAAAAAAACAGAAAAAACTGCAGTTAAATGCATAATATTATGCACCTTTTTTATTTTATTGCATGCATATATGCAATTATTGCAGTTCTTCCAGCGAATAGATTTAACATAATTTTTCAGTTCATTTTTATTTGCATCCAAATGTGCAAATTTGTCAAAAAAATGCACACATGTGTGCAACATTTTTATAGTATAAAAAGTAGGGACCTAATTTATAAAAAAAAAACAAAGTTCTGAAAATTTTTAAACCCGCCCCCTATTTTATTTTTTCCGCCTTTTTGTATTTTTTTTTTAAAAATGTGCGTACGTTCATAAAAAAAAATCTAAAATATGGAAATAATGTCAGGAATCTACGGAAATCGAAAAAAAATAGTTGCATACATTTATGCAATTATTACTGATAATTGCATATATATATATGCAACTTTTCTGTAAGCTGTTTTCAGATTAAAATCTGAAAATAAACCTGCACAAATGTATGCAAGTATTTGAAATTTTTGCGCACATGTATGCATTTATTTGCATGTATAAAAATCAACGAAGATGTATGTAGTGAAAAATATGCACGGATGTATGCAGGAAAGTGATATATGTGCATACTATTATGCATTTAACTGGAAATTTCGTTTTTTTTTTGGTTTTTTTGATTTTTGACGCCTTCGTTGATGGTTTTTGTTCTGAATTTTTTAGTGTTTACATGTTTTATTTAAATACGAATTTACGTGATTTTTTTATATTTTTTTTATGACTTTTCAAAAAATAGGGACCTAATTTACAATAAGTTTATGAGCGGGTTTTTTTTTATATTTTGAAACTTAATAGGGACCTCTAAAAAACGCACCTATTTATTTATACTCTGTATATTCTTGTAATCTGATGGAATTATTGTAATATACAATGAAATGTTCTTCTGTTTGCATTCTTTTGTGGCTTGTCCTCGACTCAATCCGGGCCTTCCTCACCGGGGAAGTTCGGGCCGTTTCAAACCGAGTCCATAACTGAGCCTATAATTTATATTTTATATTATATATTATATACTTTATATTTTATAATTCATAATTCATAATTCATAATTCATATTTTATATTTTATACTTTATATTTTATACTTTATATTTTATGTTTTATACTTTATATTTTATTTTATATTTGAAATCTAGGCATAATTAACTATTATAATTTATTAGTTAATTATTTGTTTTTAATAGATAATATGTGCCAACAATTTGCAAAAACGTGTCTATAATTTATAGTTTATAATTAATATTCTATATATTTTTATATTTTTTGTTTTCTAATTTAGCTTGTATTCCATAACCGATGGAATAACCGATCCCAAAACCAAGATCTAAACCTAGCCCACAACCTAGCCCATAACCACAGTCATAATTGTGGTCATAACCAAACCTTTAAATTTGCTCATAATCGAGCCAAAACTAAACCCACAACTTATCCTATAACCGAGTCCATAACCTGGCTCTTAAATTTTAATTAATTTTATAATTGAGCTCTTAATCGAGGCTTGTATTTTAAATTAGTTATTTATATTTTATTCATATTTCGTAGTTTATGTTTTATATTTTCTAATTTTGCTTTTGTATTATATATTTTATACTTTATATTTTTATACTTTATATTTTATATTTTATACTTTATACTTTATAGTTTATACTTTATACTTTATATTTTATACTTTATATTTTATATTTTATACTTTATATTTTATATTTTATAATTAATATTTTATATTTTTTTATATTTTCTAATTTCTAATTTAGCTTATATTCCATAACCTATGGAATAACCGATCCCATAACCAAGAACTAAACCTAGCCCATGACCTGGCTCTTAAATTGTAATTGAATTTATAATTGAGCTCCTAATCGAGGTTATGATCTAGCTTGTATCTTAAATTAGTTATTTATATTTTATTCATATTTTGTATTTTATTTTTATAATTAATATTTTATATTTTCTAATTTAGCTTTTATAATTTATATTTTATATTTTATATTTTATACTTTATAATTTATATTTTATATTTTATATTTTATATTTTATATTTTATACTTTATACTTTATATTTTATACTTTATACTTTATACTTTATACTTTATATTTTATAATCAATATTTTTTTATTTATTATTTTCTAATTTAGCTTGTATTCAATAACCGGTGGAATAACTGAGCCCATAACCAAGATCTAAACCTAGCGCATAACCGAGCCCATAACCACGGTCATAATTGTGGTCATAACCAAACCTTTATACTAGCTCATAACCGAGACCATAACCAAGCCAAAACTAAACCCATAACTTATCCTATAACTGAGCCCATAACCTAGCTCTTAAATTGTAATTGAATTTATAATTGAGCTCTTAATCGAGGTTATGATCTAGCTTGTATCTTAAATTAGTTATTTATAAAAAAATTCATATTTTGTATTTTATATTTTATATTTTCAAATTTAGCTTTTATATTTTATATTTTATATTTTTATACTTTATATTTTATACTTTATATTTTATATTTTATACTTTATACTTTATACTTTATACTTTATACTTTATATTTTATACTTTATATTTTATATTTTATATTTTATACTTAATATTTTTTTTTTTCTAATTTAGCTTATATTCCATAACCGATTGAATAACCGAGCCCATAACCAAGATCTAAACCTAGCCTATAACCACAGTCATAACCAAACCTTTAAACTAGCTCATAACCGAGACAATAACCGAGCCAGAACTAAACCCGTAACTTATCCCATAAACGAGCCCATGACCTGGCCCTAAAATTGTAATTGAATTTATAATTGAGCTCTTAATCGAGGTTATGATCTAGCTTGTATCTTAAATTAGTTGTTTATATTTTATAATTTAGCTTTTACCCCATAACCGAGCCCGTAACCGAGATCTAAACCTAGCTCATAACTGAGGTAACTACCGAGCTCATAACCACGATCATAATTGAGGTCATAACCAAACCTTTAACCTAGCCTAAAATCAATATCATAACTGAGCACATAACCGAGCCAAAACCAAATCCATAACTGATCCTATCATTGAGCCCATAAGCATGCTCTTAAACAAGCTTGTAATTGAATTTATAACCGAACTCTTAATCAAGGTTATGATCTAGCTTATAACCAAAATTAGATATTTATATTTTTTATTTTATAATTTCTAATTTAGATTTTATTCCATAACCGAGCCCATAACAAAGCCCATAACCAAGATCTAAACCTTGCTCATAACTGAGGTAATAACCGATCTCATAACCACGGTCATAATTGAGGTCATCACCAAACCTTTAACCTAGCCCATAACTGAGACCATAAACGAGCCCATAACCGAACTCTTAAACAAGATTGTAATTGAATTTATAATTGAGGTCTTAATCGAGGTTAAGATCTACCTTGTAACCGAAATTAGTTATTTATATTTCATTTATTTTATATTCCATATTCTATAATTTATCTTTTATCCCATAACCGAGCCCAAAACCAAGATCTAAACCTAGCTCATAACTGAGGTAATAACCAAGCTCACAACCATGGTCATAACTGAGGTTATAACCAAACTTTTAACCTAGCCCATAACTGACTACGTAACGCCAAAACCAAACCCATAACTGATCCTATAACCGAGCCCATAACCGAGCTCTTAAATAAGCTTGTAATTGAATTTATAACTGAGTTCTTAATTGAGGTTATGATCTAGCTTGTAACCGAAATTAGTTATTCACATTTTATTCATATTATATTTTATATTTTATATTATCTAATTTAGCTTTTATTCCATAACCAATCCAATAATCGAGCTCATAACAGAGCCCGTAACTAAGACCTAAACCTAGCTCATAACTGAGGTAATAACCGAGCTCATAACCACGATCATAATCGAGGTTATAACCAAACCTTTAATCTACCTTATAACCACGGTAAAAACTGAGGTAATAACCAAACCTTTAACCTAGCCCATAACCGAGACAAAACTAAACCCATAACTTATCCCATAACCGAGCTCTTAAACAAGCTTGTAATTGAATTTATAACTGAGCTCTTAATCGAGTTTGTGACCTACCTTGTAATTGAAATTAGTTATTTATATTCTATTCATAATTTATATTTTATATTTTATATTTTATATTTTAGATTTAACCTAGCCCATAACCGAGACCATAATCGAGCCAAAACTAAACTCATAACTTATCCTATAACCGACCTCATTACTGAGCTCTTAAACAAGCTTGTAATTGAATTTATAATTGAGCTCTTAATCGAGGTTATGATCTACCTTGTAACTGAAATTAGTTATTTATTTTTATTCATATTTTATATTTTATGTTTTCTAATTTAGCTTTTATTCCATAACCGAGTCCATAACCGAGATCTAAACTTAGCTCATAAATAATGTAATAACTAAGCTCATAACCACGGTCATAATTGAGGTCATAACCAAACCTTTAACCTAGCCTATAACCGAGACCATAACCGAGCCAAAACCAAACCCATAACATATCCCATAACTGAACGCATAACTGCTAGTATTACCTAACCTACAACCAAAATTTCAATATAATTTTTAGTTTAATCCATCAATAAGCAAATGCATAACTGAACTCATAACTGAGCGTATTGCCTAACCTACAACCAAACCTATAATCGAGCCCTTAACCAAATACACAACCAAGCCCACAATTGAACTTATAAATGAGCCCATAACTAAGTTTATAATCGAGCCCGTAATCGAATATCATATCCAAACCCTTAAGTAAAGCCATCACCAAGCACATAACCAAAGCAATATTAGATTGAATAATTGCACCCTAGTTGAACTCATAACAAAGATATATTAATATATATTAAAGAAGAAAAGACGACGGGCTTCTAAACCAAATCAGATATCTGTGGATGTAAAAGATAACTGTATTCCAAACCTAATCAAGTACTTATAGAAAACCATCTATACTTAAAATATATTGTTTAACCAAGAAAATGTTGAAATGTAAAAGTAATCCGGATGCCAAACCTAATTGTGTACCTACGAACATAAAAGACGATTGGATTATAAACCTAATCGGATACCATGAATGTAAAACACAATCGTATTCGAAATCTAATTGAGTGCTTATAGAAAACAATCTATATCGAAGATACATTGTTTAACCAAGCAAACCGTGGAATGCAAGAGATATATGGATGCCAAATCTAATTGTTTACCAATGGATGTAAAAAATAATAAGATTACAAATCTAATCGAGTATATATGTATGTAAAAGACGACCGTATTCCAAACCTAATCAGTAACCAAAACATGTATGTTTTATGATTCATTTTTATGTTTTATGATTTCTATTTTGATGTTGTACATTTTATAAGATCGTAATTGAACCAATAACCAAATGCAAAACCAAACGCATAACTAAGCACATAACCAAACACATAACTGAGTCCATAACCGAACGCATAATTAAACCTATAAATAAATACATAATCAAGCCTATAACTGAACTTATAACCGAGTTCATAACCAACTCCTCAACTAAACATATTACTGAGTCAACAATTAAAAAACATAACCAAGCCTATTAAATAGGGTATGCGTTTGCTACTTCAAACAGGACATTTAAGTGGAGCATTTGCTTTGTGATTTTTGCTTTAATTGTTTTATGGTTAATTAAATATTTGTTTTGTTGTGTAACATGTTTTTAATAATTTAAACGGGGCAATAGACATGAGTATAACCAAACATTCAATGATAAACATTAACACATCCATAACCACGTCAATAACTAAACCCATAACCAAGCTCATAATTGAACAAATAACCAAATATATATCAAACATATACCCAATTCCATAAACGAAAATCTAAACAACCCCATAATCAAGCATATAAAAGTGTTTATAGCCGAGACCATAGTGATCGAACAAATTGACATATGATTGAGCAGCTACGTGTTCCAAGTTCATAAACAAATATCTATCATGAAACCAACTAATTACAAGCATTTTTCCCTCCACCTGGTCCCAGAATGAACAGTTCGATTTAAAAGGATATACAAGTACAACAAATGCATTGTACACCAAATCATTTACTGTAAACTAAAAAAATATAACATAAATTCCCCTTTATATAACCCTTGCATGGATAAACCAGTAGTAAATAACATTTTCTAAAACATCCTGTAAATCATTAAAAATGTCGAGATATATTAAACAATAATCCATGTAGTTCACCTTTCTTTTAAAACCAAACAGCTTTTACACAAAACACACTATACACCAAGCACCTTGCAAAGGCCGAATAAGAGCTGAACAAGAAAAATATAATTTGAACCATGCATCATCTTCTAAAAGATGCAGATCGAGTTTCTTTCTCCTTCTCCCAAGCGGCTCTCAAAACTTCATGCATCGGGGATCGAAAATGGCCACTCCTATTCCCTGCCTCATAGCTAAGAGTCGAGAAGTAATTTGATTCAAACATTATCACCTTCCAATATTCGCAGAACCAACATAAAGAACAATTACAAGTTCCACTACTATGTTTATGTTTGTATTTTAAAACTGTTATGAAGATATAAAGATGGAAAAATAAATATACTTGAGACATTTTAGGACGTTCATCTGGATCATGCCTAATGCAGAGTGATGCGGCATGCAGCATACTTCTTGTTCTGAGAAGAAGTTCCCTAATTGTGGGTCTATAAGTTCGTCCACCGCATAATCTTCTAGTAGAGGTCGAGCCTATTGATACATAATCTTTTTAGCTAAATGAACAGAGAACAAAAATAGAATCTCTATATGAAAAGAGTCACTGACCCATTCAGTTAAACAAAGTAGACACTTGGCCCGATTTATGTCGATAGCTTTTCGACCAGTGACAAGTTCGATCAACACTACAAACGAATAAAATGTTTGCTATAAAAGCAGAGAAGAACAAGAAAGAAATAAACTAACCAAAAATCCAAAAAAATAATATGATAATACTACTTGCAGCATGCAATTTTAATGAATATTAACATATACACCAACTTTTCGCCTATTATCTACCTTTTTTCTCACCTACTTATGATAAAATACCATTTATGAACCTAAATCTCATTGACTGCAAAATTTCCTTCTGTAAATTTCTGTGAGTTTAAAACCTGCTTAGAAAAAATATGTGCAATTGAACAATTTAGAACCTCGGAATACTAAAATATTGAGATGAAGACATAATAATAAGGATTTTATTTTAAACCTACAAAAAATTAGCTGCTAAAGTCAATTAAAAAATCAAAATGACTATGTAAAGTTCGTAGAATGCAAATATTGTGCGCTATAAACAACATTGGGTGTTTGAAGTCGTTCTGCCTTATCTCAAAACTACCGGGTGTGGACGTATTATATAACAGAGCAACCAACTTTAGTTTATGAGATTATCTCTAAAACTCACAGCACAATTTGTTTGTGTCTATTTAATGTATAGCTATTCAATCATCATACCAGTTGTTTAGCATAACGGGATTTTCAACATATCCGCTCAGTAAAAGAATGGATTCTTCTTTATGCTATCATTAATGAACCATGTATAGGCTAAGGAGGCTTCAATTGCTTTTTTAATTAGATACCAAGAAATAACACGAGCAGAAACTTTGCAAAAATGGACAAGGACTACCTGAAGCCAATCAGTACAATGAAGATATAGTTCCTAACAAGATAACCACAGATTGCAAATTAAATTATATTTATAAAAGGAGTAATCGCACCCTTTCATAGATTCTCATTTTTGTACCAACTATCAGTATATTTTACCTACAAGTTACATTTATGTCTCATAGTTATTATATTCTAGATCCACTTTGCCCATTCACCTGAAGCTTTGTTAAGATGTCTAGCTAACAGGTGTTCATTTTCAAACAATGTTTTTTTTAGTTTTTGCTTTTATTTTTTTTATAGCATTTATGCATGATATAATTGCAATTCATGTACCATTAAATGGTAACATGGTCAGTGTACAAAAGAGCACTGGCAGATTGAAGAAACAGCAGCCATGAGCAATAACACGTTGCATTTAATATTTGCAAAAATTCACCAAACCCTCTATTTGTACATGTCCACCTTCTCCCACTAAAGTCACACAAGTAACAAACAAAACCAATGTCTCTATACCTACCCAAACATGCATTCAAATATTTTTATAAACAAGTCGAACTTACCAGCCTGAATCAGATAGACCAAGGAAGCGATAGACGAACCCAAACCTAGAACTTGACCCCAAACATCTTACTGCCCAAAATGGTATTTCCCAACCATCTCAATGGTCTCTCAGGAATTTTCTCGAGCATCTGAAGTGTGTACTGCAAATGAACTTGACCCTCCAACCAGTGAGTTCAAGAGGTAATGGAAGCTTGGGTTTGGATGCGGTGGTGCTTCTTCGAATGCGTTCAGTGAAGGAGAAAAAGACTGGTGCCCAGATGTCGGGTCCGCTGGCTTCGGTGTCTCACGGTTTTGGGCTATCTTGTTTTGAAGAGGGCTCGGCTTTTGAGGAGAAGATCGCAATTCGACAGCAGGGAGGCGGCGACATAGGTGAACCATTGGTGGCTGCGTGCGTCCTTGCAATGGTGGAGGAGATCAGATTGTGATTTAAGCATATATGCAAAGATTCATTAATCTGCTGGTAGGCAGTCCCAATTTCTTTTACATTGAAAACTCTGAATATTATATTCGAATTGCACCAGCAAGCTCTGACATCTGACGCCTTAGAGATAAGAATTAGGGAAAAGATTCATTGAATGGAAATGGCTAGGTTTAATTCGGAAGCTGAAAAATCAAAACGAGATAAGAATTAGGGAAAAGAGACATACAATAAACCGTATTGATTGAAGAATGTCACCGTACCTTTTTTCAGTAAAATTAAGGGTAAAATTGTAACTCGCGTTGGGATGGCCTTAAAACTAATCCATTTAAAAGATGGGCCTGGAAACTAAGTAAATAACTAACGTAGGCCCTATTTTCCTAATTCCCCTTTTAAACAATTAAAGTCCACCCATATAAAGAAATATAGCGACAAGATAGTTTTTATATGAAAATCCCTATTTAATTGAATCTTTCTATAGGAGCACGATGCATCCATCTTTTACTAAGAAAAGACATACTGCAAAGCTCCAAATATGCATCGATCACCTAAATAGACAATATAAAAATAACAGGAAGCCTTGAATTCCTTTAAAGATCATCTTATCTCACATTAAGTTTCAAGGGGAAAATCAAAAATGAAGATATCAATGGAAATAGTAGTTGAAAATATTTTTATTTCATTGATCATTATACTTTATTTGTTAAGTAAACATAATATTGCATTTCTTAATCAGTCCAAAATAGGGGAAAGATTCTTCAATTGAAACTTGTAAGTATTGGTATAAATTAAATCAATTACAATGGCAATTAGATCATCTTTGCTTATTTCAAAATTTGATGATTATAATAAAAAAATGTTAAAAGTTAACTTTTTCTATCAAGTTCATAATTTTGACGAATTAAGTATACTACATTAAAGGTAATAATGATTAAATTAATTAACTTTGAGAATCACATTAGATTGGTTGATAGAAGTTAAACTAAGATCATGATTTTGTAATCATTCATCCTGTTGTTGAGTTGAAATAAAGATAATTATGGACATAATAATAATGACATTTACAACTCACTCTTCTTTGTATTTTAAATTTATAGATTTAAAAGGCTTTTATAATTTCAGTGTTTATGTTTGATGCTTCATTATTTTATTATCTATATGCATATGCAAACTTATCACTTGATGATGCAAACAAATTACACATCCAAAGTAACTCGTTATTATTTATTGCAAACAATGCATTGACAAACATATCTATGAACTATGCCGACAACCTAGGAAGAGTATCTGCTTCATCATTAAGAACAACTTTAACATGAAATATAAATGAATTTCAGAAGTAAAAAAAATCAATTCAGTCTTATAATCACAAGTTTCACGATATCGAGATATTTATAAACCCAAATATCAAATATTTCTAAATGACATATTGTCTATTTTGTGTCATAATTTATCGAAAAAGTTTAAGGCAAACCTTAAAAAATTTAGTTTTTCTAATGGCAGTGGTTGGACAAAATAATTTGCTCTTAAAAAAATTGAACCTTTGTAGTTGGCCGTAAATTTGTGTTCTAACCAAATGACCCAAACTAATTCACGTAATTTCATGGAGGAAGTAAAAGAAAATTGGCGCAATTGGATGTCAAATTTAGTGCTTTAGAGATTCATGTTGCATGGAAATAAGGGAATTGTATGACAGATTCATGTTGCATGGGAATAAGGGAATCGTATGACACAATGAAATTCTAGTGGAATAATAAATTTCAAACATTAAAAGTAATTTAGGAGTTCTACGTAACTTGATTAATAAAATCATAATCTAACTACTTGTTGAACAAAAGAAAAACATATGAGTCCAAAAATCATTACTACAAATTATTAATTTGCGCTCTTATTAAACATTAGCGATACAAGTTAAAATGAAAGGCAGGCACCAAAAAAATAAATGGGTTTAAGTAGAGATATATGATCAAATAGACAGCCCTTTGGCACATAAATATCATAGTTTCATTATGTTCTTTCCCATAAACAAAATAATTTTTTTAAAATTCAACATATTCTTGTGAGTTTTTATCTTGTTTCATCAAAATTATGATCAAAATTAATGTATTCGGACATTATCTTGAGTTTTTCCGTGCAATTATAGATAATTTTTAGTAATACCATTTGTGCATAACATGTTATTCAACAAACTCGTTTTGTGTAGTAAATAGGCTTAAAAAAAGGATAAACAATTAACTACTCAAAAACGGCAAAATAAAGCAATCAGACAACAAACATCAAATACGGAAGATGGTGGCTTGCATAAAAAACCTGACTAACATAAAATTCAAATTACACACAGTTATTGCAAAGAACCTCAAAGCTTCACACAAATTTAATTCGAAGATAATTTGTGAGGAGTGTTTAAATTCATAAATTGCCTATATGAAAAAAGGTGAAATCTAATGCAAATCCTAAACTCCTGTACACTATCCGAGCATAAGCAGACAGTTCATGGCATAGCATACATGTATTTTACTGTAGCTAAAGATTGAAAAACTGCAAATGAAATTATTGTAATAGAGACATTAAAATTATATATAGTAAAAAAGATCAGCTATAAGAAGGAAAAGTGTAAAATTTGAAGAAAAACAAAACAATCAGGCGAACGTATAGACAACAAACATAAATAAGAAGCTAACTACAAACCCTAATCGTAAGGCACTGAGGGGAGACAACGTTTAAAGATTGCAGTTGGCACCAACGGAGAAGCAAGGTAAAGGGAACGAAAATAGTGCTTTTCGATCGATTTGAGATAGGAAAGCATGTCCAAGGTATCGACATCCAAAAAACAAGAGGAAGAGGAGAAGGGAACACATACCTTACAAAGGGTGACGTGGATGAAATTAGGGTGAACCGACCTAGGGCTGGGAGACACACACGAAGAATAAGGAGCGATAGTGGTGGAGGGTAAAATAAGTGGGTAAAGGATGTTGAAGTGGGATTAGTATGCGAGTTTGGCAATGTGATGGGCCGGAAATCCGGTACCTTTTGAGCTGACCAAAACAGCACAAGTCCAACCCAAAATGCACTAGAAACCTAGATGCCAATAGAAAGAAATTAGAAGGTGAGATAAGAAAGAAAGAAATATTAGAATAGAATAAGAAGAAGTACCAATACAGAATCAGAGTCTCACATTGCAGTGGAACAAAATATAATGTAGAAATCTTTATTGAGAGCTTGCAAAATACTTACAATCATCAGAGTACATCAAAACATCTGGACAGTTATAATAACCTGTCCTCATACATAATCACACAACGGAATAAATATATATCATATATCTACACTTCTCCAGCACATCTCTTCACAACATCTGATAACCTGAACCTGTACAACCCAGCCAACCCGAGCATTACAAACGTCTGATCAGTCTGGTGAACGGGAGTGAGAAAATAAACTAAGTTTATGGGCGTCATCCAACTTGATTTTAAAGTTAAAATCTTTTCGAAATAAAAGGATAATCGTAAGACCAAATTCACACATAAATACGAACGATTTTTACCTTACGATAACCCCAAACATTTTTGAAATCAATATTTCTTTTGATATTATAATAATGTCTAAATCAAGTAAATAGCAATCTAGCAGAACGCTTGCATCTCACGCTCTACGTACATAGTATACAATCAAAACTGCGGGCTCTTATTGGAGAATGGATTTTCATGGCAAAGGTATGGGCGACAACCTTCCAATAATGTACCTATGGAGATGAATACATTGGGGTTCAACAAGAACATCTTGCAACCCGACTAAACATGACCGGCCCCTCATCCTTATGAGAGTGTCGAATATATCATTACCACAGTTAGGGGCCAACCAACCGCCAATAGCATACAGAAATAAAGGGACAGTCGAAGACATTTGATTTCTCCAGATCAGGTAATGATATACCCTTTTAATGGGTGCGGCCCACATGAAAGAGTATATGCAGCAGTAGGATCGTATAATATGGAGTATAAGTATGATAAGGTGTATATAGCAGAGTAGTAAGTAAAATCACTCAGTCGATTTTATACTAGTTCAGACCACTGTCCTACAACCAGTCACAGACTCCCTTTTGGTATTTTACTAACACAAAAACCCTCACTTCACCCGAAGGAATAGGTTCACAATTACTTGAACAACCGAACGGGATTTCTTGCCTCAACTGCTGAAGAGGACTTCAGCAATACAGAATAATTGATGACTACTTGTGTTCTTGATAACACAAATACGTCAATTTAACGTACATCCTTCCTATAATCTTTCCTTGATGATAAACGTGTAGTTCGTGAAAGAATATGGAAGATTGAAATCTTAAGTCTTTCTAAATAGAGCGCTTTAGAGATTTAGAGTGCTTTTAGTAAGATAGAAAGAATTGGAATGAAAATCGGTGAGTGAATCACTTAATCAAGCCTCTATTTATAATATATAAAAAGTTACAACTAATCACGAAGAGATTTGATTAAGAGGTACAAATTAGAATGTTGTGACTCTTCATTTTAAGTTGCATCTCTTCGTATTCAGATGTCTGAATAAAAATTTCAGATGTCTATTTTGATTTGAAAATAAAATAGCAAGGAAATAGGCAATTTCGTACCTGATTCAGATGTCTGAAATTTTCAGACTAGACGTCTAAATATTATGTGAATATGAAATTTCTTTCACCAAACAGACGTCTGCCTGAAAAATTTCAAAGGTCTATTTTCCGAAGCAGACTTATTCCTTGTCTATTTTATTATGAAAGTATATATAAATAAAATATGTGTATGTATATATCATCAAGGAAGATTTTAACAAGTTAATATAAGACTAACAGACTCTTTAAACATATATAATCTTTATTCTGAGTTCTTGAATTTGTTTATTCAATCTTTTCCTGCAAAATAGAGTTCGTTGATATAGTTTATGTGCATATATAGTTGTCATAACCAAAACGCTATACAGCGAGATTCAACACCACATAGCCATGCGACTTACCCGATTTTATACCATTTCGTGGTTAATGAGGCTCGAGGTCATAATTTATTTATTTATCTTTATTATTATTTTAGAACATCTGGTCACCATTCACTTTGAATGCCACATCGTCTGATCCGCCAGAAAATCACTAACTGACATCCACAAAATTACTCTAGTTGCTAAGCTAAGAGTATAGTCGTTCTCCGCCACTAACTATGGTACATTTGAAGAAATCAACGTACGTGAGTCTTTTGGAAATACTCTGTCAGGCGCTCGTCCATACAAGTTGTCCTGGGACTGGACAAACCAAAGGCACCCTCCTACCACATCCTTGAATTACCCTACGGATCAGTAGCGAGTAGTCCTTGCAAATACGTAAATTCTCAACCACGACCAAATCACGTTAGAATACCTCTGGTAGCTAATCCAGAGAATACTCGATAATTAATTATTTCGCTTATGAAGATCCACGGTCTTCAATTTCCCCATCTTCAATCAGCATCTTCACGTATTTGCTGGTTCGGAATGGTTTTTGAATATAAATTCGATCGTGGTCTTTCCGTACCAACAATCATATGGTCAGATTTTAATAGTCAGTTATTTAACTAGCAATAAATAATCATGAGAATAAAATGTATTCGCTGATTCAGTACTCGTCGTTACTTGGCCTTGTTAATTAAAATAATTTACAAATCGTTAATTAAACTTCTAAATCTTTCGATATTATTAACCACGATATTTATCTCTTATTTCATTTTAAGAATATTTTCAAAACTATTTTTAATATATTATAATTACTTCATACACACACATATATATATATATATATATATGCGTATATATATATTGTAACAACCTGTATTTTCAATAACCTGTTATAACAGAAATCGAGGCAGAATTTAATTTATAAATCTGAATCAAGGGAAACGGGTTATGCCATTGCGTTCGTCTCGGAAAAATACGCAAAATAGAGTCCGAGTTTTCGAAAATCGGAGTTCGTATGACCCGATTAAGGCCCGACGAAGTTTTCAGAAAATTTCTAAGTAAAAACAGATTTCAAATTCAAATCTGAATTTGGAAATTGGGCCAGTTGGGCCAGGCGGGAAAAATTCCCACCACAGTACCCAAGTCGACAGCCCTGTCGACTTGGGAGTCGACTGGGTCTGACCAGGTCGACAGCCCTGTCGACTTGGCTGTCGACTTGGCTCAGACGCCCAGTTCTGCCTGGTGCACCACTTTGGGTTTTGTGTTGAGCTTGGGGGCCAGATTCGATTTGGAGGGTTGAGATGAGAACTAGGGTTTAATCCTATGGTCTAAATCACTAGCCTAATCTATAAATAAGACCCTAACCTACCCTAAATCATCATTAATCTATCCTACAACTAAACTATGGCAAAATCAAACCTCTCATGGCCTCCACTCTCTTCATACAATTCCTAAACAAATTTCTAAGAGATTTCCATGCATACAAGTGTATTTAGGCTTGTATGATCCTCTTTAGCTTGCATTAAAGTCTTGTTTCTCTATTGGCATCATAAAGGAGGAGTCTTGATCAAGTTTGCTTGCATTTTTGGGGTTTTAATTTGTTGCATAAGGGGTTTCTTACATTTGCTATACTCATTTGAGTCTGCATAAGCATAGTAAGCCCTATTCCTCTCATACTTGAACTTTGAAGTTAAATGCATGATATGCAAGTTGTCATAAGTTATGCAAGTTTTATTATGCAAGTTTGGGCAAGTATGATATGCAAGTTGACATATGTTATGCAAGTTTGTTTATGCAAGTATGATATGCAAGTTAACATATGTTATGCAAGTTTGTTTATGCAAGTATGATATGCAAGTTGACATATGTTATGCAAGTTTGTTCATGCAAGTATGATATGCAAGTTGACATATGTTATGCAAGTTTATTTATGCAAGTATGATATGCAAGTTGTCATATGTTATGCAAGTTTGTTTATGCAAGTTAAAATGATGTTATGCATGCTTATGAATATCTTGCAAGTTGATAACATGATATGCAAGTTTATGATCACATCTTTGTCTCATATGCCACCATGTTTAACTTGTGGCTCCAACACCTTTATGTCATGATTTTGCCAAGTTCCCTCTTTCTATCCTTTATGCGCTATTGCGATATGTAAAGCGAGGGGATTGCGTTTGGGGTTGGATAAACTTAAAAGACATAAAAACATAAGCTTGGGAATTTACCTATTAAGTTAGGTCTACCCATTGGGAATTTACCTATTAAGTTAGGTCTACCCAATTGCTTGAAAATTTGTAATGTGTTTTGAAAACATGATGGACATGACACTTAGAAAATATGAGGATGGCCAACTCGAGGTTGGGTTGAGCTTGTAGCATAAACCTACCCAGAACTGACCGGCTTAACTAGTGGCTACAAGTAATAGGACCCAATGTGAGTAGTTGGTCATGTTGCACGTGGAACCTGAGGTTAGACTAAGTTGTGGTGTAAACCTACCCGGACCCGCCCGGCCTAACTAGTAACCACAACAAGGTCTAATGTGAGAGGTTGGGTGCATTAAATTAATTAATGCCACATGGTAGGGTTAAGTCATGGACCGCTTGGATACTTAACCAATTAAACACGATGGGTTGGTAGGGTTAAGTCATGAACCTTGGGTACACTTAACCAACTTGGTACTTGGATGAGTTGGGTTAACCACGCTTAACCCATTTAGGAAACCCTAGTTACGTGGTCCTTTGCACCAGTAACCCTCTTGGTTGTATCATGATACCCTAGGGACTAGGCTAGGGTGGGGCACGATTACTGGGACGACATGTAAGCGACCAAAACGACGGCTGTGTAGGTGCGCCGGTGTAGGTTCAGGCGGGCCATGGTCGTGCACATGGACCGGAGTTGAAAAAGCAGGCACGGACACCAGTAGGTTTAAACTGTGCGTGCTTGCTTTGTGTCAGTGGTTGACACCCTAGGACTTGATACACCCTAGGGTGGACCTAGCACAGTTTAGCTACACTTCGTAGTTGGGCCGTAAGACACCGACACTTGACGAGTTAGGCTTTAGGGAGCCGATCGACTAGACCGTGCTAGTTGGACCTTGGTTTGGGTCATTCCTGATGGTAGGCCAAAACTTGGGCCTGGGGATCACTGGGATCACTTCTAGTTTACACTTGGGACCTCGTATGAGGGTCACTTCATGTTATTGGGTCAAAGCTTGGGCCGTGGGATCAATACTTGCTTATCCAAGTCGTGTTAGTTTGCTAGTACACCTGTGGTGCAAAACCTTAAGCCTGATTATGCGATGACACCTTTATCTACTTTGTTAGTATATTATCATGCTAGTATCCTTATGTTCATGCCTGCTGCTCATGTCAGTTAACGTTATCAGTTTACATTGATTGTAGTAGGGCTTACTCAGTCTTTTTGACTGACCTGTTTTCTTTCGCCTCTTTTCTTCCGTTCCCCCCCCCCCCAGAGGTTCTCAGGGAGGGAACACCGGCACTTAGCTTGGATCTTAGCAGCTTTTCTTGGATAGCTCATGTATGCTTTGGACTTGAGCTTGCTATGGTTTCCTACTCTGGGGATAGCTACTTTATGTTTTCTTTTTCCAGTTTCCAGTTTTATGTTTCTAGACTTTGTTTATGGAAAATAATGATCAAGTACTGTGTTGTAACTTAACTTATGGTTTTGATATGATAGTTTTATCCGCTGCTATATTTACTCTGTTTTTACTTATATGTTCTGTCTTGTGATATCTGCATGCATGTTTACCTTGTTTAAACGCCCCTCCAAAGTCAGTGCCCTTGCAAGAGTGGCACTGGCGGAGGTGGGGTGTTACATTTGGTATCAGAGCCAGGTTTACGAGATTGGAGCAAAAAGTGTTTTAAAGTTACTTTTAAAAGCTATTTTCAAGACCAATTAAGTATTTTCCAAAGAAAAGTCTAGTTTACTTTGAAAGGCTATCCCCCAAGAGCCATAAGCACTATCCTTCGTTTCCTCGTTCTAAATCTATCTTTTCCCTTTTTCAGCATGGCCGATCTCAATCTTCCTGAGGGAGTCACCATTCCCGGATGGTTCCGGAGGTACTTGGAAGCTAGGGCCAACAATGCAGGTCCAGCAACCACCCCCACTATCACTGAGGTTCCACCTCCTCCTCCTCCTCAGCAACCGCAAGCTGATTTCGCCAAGGTTTGCAAGGACTTCAAGGCCATGGGTGGCAAAAAATTTATTGGGACAGAGACTTTCGTGGAAGCAAGAAACTGGTTGAAGGAAACCGAAGATCTCTTTGCCATCTTTGATATAGAGGACCGTAGAAAGGTTCTGTTGGCGGTTTGGCTACTCAAGGAGTAAGCTGCTTATTGGTGGGAGGTCACCAATGCTACTAGGCCCGTAGAAACCTGGGCTGACTTTAGGGCAAGGTTTGGGCTTAAGTTTCTATCGTCTGCAAAGGCAAATTTGCAACTAGAAAAGTTCATAGCTTTGAAGCAAGGAGACATGACAGTGAGAGAGTATGTGAATAAGTTCAACCAGCTTGCCCGATTCGGTTTGGACATGGTCAATACTCCCGAGAAGAAGGCTCTACGTTTTGCACGAGGGTTAAATGAGCCATTACAAGGTCTAGCCATGTCACACATACCCATGGGGGCCACTTTCGAGAGCCTAGTAGACATGGCATTGCTGCAGGGAGAGGATAAGAATGGGAAGAAAGAAGTCAAGCCCAATGAGACTCAGTCTAAGAAGACAGACTCCAAGTGGGGAGGAAATCAGAGTAATCAGAATAACAAGAACAACAAGAACAACAAGGGAAACAAGAACAAGGCAAAGGACCCGAGAAAGTGCAACTTCTGTGGGATTGTTGGGCACATAGCCAAGGACTGTAGGAAGAAGAGAATGAAATTGGGTGGGTGCTTTCACTGTGGAGAGACAGGACATTTTAGCAAGGATTGCCCTAAGAAGCAAGGGCATGGACAGACTCAACGTGCAGGTTCATCCGGAGGGCAAGTGCATGCTCTCAACGCCGCTCCAGTTCAGGATCGAGGTAGCATTTCTGTAGAAAGTCTTGTTTATATTTCTGATTATCCTGTTCGCACCTTATTTGATTCTGGCGCATCGCATAGTTTTATTTCTTCTGACATTGTTGAAAGTTTGCACCTAAGTACTAGCTTAGTTGAGGATCCCGTTTGTGTTTCGAATCCGATTGGGGGTTCAGCCCATTTATCTATGATCTGTATGGATTTGAGGATTTCTATCTTGACCGTAGAATTCTCGTGTGATGCTTATGTTCTCGGGTTCACGGGATACGGGTTGATCTTGGGCATGGATTGGTTATCCCGCTATGGAGCCATTCTCGATTGTGAGCATAGGGTGGTGAGACTCATGACTCGCCTTGGTAATACCCTAGAGATTTCTTGCAACCCGCTAGATCCCGTCATGCTATGTTATCTTGAATCTCTTGACTCGTCTATCGATGATCTGCAATCTGTAAGGGTGGTTCGAGAATACCCTGATGTTTTTGAAGGAGTTAAGGGGTTACCCCTTAAGCGAGAGATAGATTTCCGCATTTATCTGGTTGATAACGCTAAGCCAGTCTCCTTACCAGTTAGGCACATGGCCCCGCGTGAAAGGAGAGAGCTCAGTAAGCAAATCAAGGAGCTACTTGAGAAGAATTTTATTAGGCAAAGCATTTCCGAATGGGGTGCTCCTGTGGTGTTCGCTACTAAGGCGGACGGCTCGCTTCGTCTATGTGTTGATTATCGAGAGTTGAACAAGCTGACCAAGAAGAATAGGCATCCATTACCGAGGATAGATGACCTCTTCGACCAGCTTGTTGGTGCTTCTGTTTTCTCTCAGCTTGATCTTGCTACTGGATTCCATCAGCTCAGGGTAGCGGAAGACAGTATAGACAAGACTGCGTTCAGGACTCCAGATGGATTCTTCGAATGGCTTGTCATGCCGTTCGGCTTAACTAATGCACCCGCATATTTCGTGGACTTGATGAGTAGGGTGTTCAGGGAGTTCTTGAACAAGTTTGTCGTGGTCTTCGTGGATGATATTCTGATCTTCTCAAAAGACGAGGAAGAGCATGCTAGACATCTCAGGGAAGTGATGGATACGCTTAGAGCCCATCAGTTGAAAGCCAAGTTCTCCAAATGCCACTTTTGGAGAAAGGAAGTCCGGTTTCTTGGGCATATAGTTTCTAAGCAGGGTATAGCTGTGGATCCCGGGAAAGTGGTTGCAGTTCAAGACTGGAAGACTCCTAAGAATGCAACCGAAGTGCGAAGCTTTCTCGGTCTGGCAGGCTATTATAGGAAGTTCATTAGAGACTTCGCTAAGATTTCAGCCCCTCTCACTAGATTGACGAAGAAGAACTTAGTCTTTGCATGGGACTTAGAGTGTGAGCTCGCTTTTCAAAGGCTCAAAAGGGCCCTTACCACAGCTCCAGTTTTGGCATTACCCGATGGCGGTAAGATGTTTTCCGTGTATACAGATGCATGTGGCACGGGGTTAGGCGCTGTTCTGATGCAGGTGGGAAGAGTGATATGTTATGGGGGTAGGCAACTTAAAGTTCATGAGAAGAACTACCCCACTCATGACTTGGAGTTGGCGGCGATTGTCTTTGCACTCAAGTCCTGGCGCCACTATCTTTTAGGCGAAAGGTTTGAGTTGTATACTGATCACAAATCACTCAAATATCTCTTCTCGCAGAAAGATCTGAATCTTAGGCAGCAAAGGTGGATGGAATTCTTGGCATCGTATGACTTCGAGATAGCTTATACCCCTGGCAAGGGTAATGTTGTGGCTGATGCACTAAGCAGAAAGAGGTTGACCCTAAGTCCTCTATTCGTTGAGATGAAGAATTTAGAGTATGTGGCAACCTTTGATTTCTCTTTGGCGATTGAGTCGATGACCGGTTCTTTAGCATCTCTGGAACTCAGACCTACCCTTCTTGATCAAGTTGGGGCTTCGCAGAAAGAAGACCCTCAGATAGTTAAGATTATGGATAAGCTGATTCGAGGAGAGACGTCTGGTCATCTCGCTCGATACTCTATTGATGACAAGGGTTGGCTGAGGAGAGATGGAATGTTATGTGTTCCAGTGGTAGAAGATCTAGTAAGGAAAGTTCTTGAGGAAGCGCATCGCTCTAAGTTGGCTATACATCCAGGCGGAGATAAGATGTATAAAGATATGAAGCGTATTTTCTTTTGGCCTGGGATGAAGAAGGATGTGGCAGAGTTTGTTTCTAGATGTATCATTTGCCAGCAAGTTAAGGCCGAGTCGAAGAAGCCCGGTGGGCTATTGCATCCTCTAGACGTTCCACTATGGAAGTGGGAGAGTATTTCCATGGATTTTATCGATGGGCTACCAAGGTCAAGGAAAGGGAATACGAGCATTTGGGTCATTGTGGACAGACTTACGAAGAGTGCTCATTTCATTCCGGTGAAGAGCAAGAGGACCGCATCTTGGCTAGCGTCTGTATATCTTCGTGAGATTGTGAGACTTCATGGAGTCCCTTCTAGTATAGTCAGTGACCGTGACCCAATCTTTACAAGTCAGTTCTGGAATAGCTTGCAAGAAGCCATGGGCACGAGGTTGAATCTAAGTACGGCTTATCACCCACAGACGGACGGTCAAACCGAAAGGGTGAATAGGGTACTCGAGGATCTGTTGAGGCTTTGTATTCTGGATTTTGGTGGTACTTGGGAAGACCATCTTCCTCTTGTTGAGTTTGCATATAATAACAGTTATCAGGCAAGCATAGGGATGGCACCATTTGAAGCTTTATAGGGAGGCCGTGCAAGTCGCCTACATGTTGGTGGGAGACTACAGATGAGCTTATACTTGGGCCTGATATGATCAGAGATACATCCGAGAAGATCGAGTTGATTCGGAGACGGATGAAAGCGGCCCAAGACCGACAGAAATCCTATGCTGATAAGCGAAGAACGGATTTGGAGTTTGATGTTGGGGATATGGTTTTCGTGAAGGTTTCTCCTTTGCGGAATGTGGTCCGATTTGGAGCTGTTGGGAAGTTGGCACCGAGGTTTGTTGGACCATTCCCTATTATAGAGAGGATCGGGCAGATGGCTTATAGAGTGAAATTTCCTGAGAAGCTTGCCGGAGTACACGATGTTTTTCATGTCTCGCATCTCCGGAAGTGTTTACATGAGTCAGCAGAGGTTGTTGAGCCAAGTGTTCTGGAAGATGTGGAAGTGGAGAAAGAAGCTACTTTGAGGAGAGCTCCGATTCGTATCTTGGGGACGGAGACCAAGAAGCTGAGGAATCGAGAGGTCAAGTTGGTGAAGGTTCAATGGGGTGAAGCCGAAGAAGACGCAACTTGGGAAACCGAGGAGAAGATGCGTAGGCTTTATCCATTCCTTTTTGAGGGTACACTCTCAACCTCCTTTCTTTGTTAGCATATCTTTCTCTTTGCTATCCATGTTTGTCTAGTTATCGTGCTAATCTTGTCATGAGAACCTTAGGTAGAAACCCTTTGGATGAAACATGTGTTTGAAACATGTTATGCTTGATGGTTGCAAGTGGCTGCAAGTGGTTGCAAGTGGTTACTCGTGGATGCGTTATACACGATTAGGCACTAGATCGGCTCACACACTCCTCATATTGCATATGCATGAGTGTTTATGCTTATTCATGGATGAAAAAAAAATTGTGTTATCACATGGATGTTGCATATGGATGTATGGGATGTGCACACATATAGATGTTATACATTATGTTAGGAATTGCATACATATGGATTCATTTCACTAACATAATCTGCATTGATGATATTTGCATTAGATAAGTACATATACACACACCTTTGCATATGTTCATACATCATTTAGAATCTTGTAAGGACAATGATTGCTCGTGGATGATGTTTTGAGTAGATGGATGTTGGATGGTAGGATACGTTCTTCCTAACTTGAGAATTTCGGGGACGAAATCCTTTATGGAGGGGAGAATGTAACAACCCGTATTTTCAATAACCTGTTATAACAGAAATCGAGGCAGAATTTAATTTATAAATCTGAATCAAGGGAAACGGGCTATGCCATTGCGTTCGTCTCGGAAAAATACGCGAAATAGAGTCCAAGTTTTCGAAAATCGGAGTTCGTATGACCCGATTAAGGCCCGACGAAGTTTTCAGAAAATTTCTAAGTAAAAACAGATTTCAAATTCAAATCTGAATTTGGAAATTGGGCCAGTTGGGCCAGGCGGGAAAAATTCCCGCCACAGTACCCAAGTCGACAGCCCTATCGACTTGGGAGTCGACTGGGTCTGACCAGGTCGACAGCCCTGTCGACTTGGCTGTCGACTTGGCTCAGACGCCCAGTTCTGCCTGGTGCACCACTTTGGGTTTTGTGTTGAGCTTGGGGGCCAGATTCGATTTGGAGGGTTGAGATGAGAACTAGGGTTTAATCCTATGGTCTAAATCACTAGCCTAATCTATAAATAAGACCCTAACCTACCCTAAATCATCATTAATCTATCCTACAACTAAACTATGGCAAAATCAAACCTCTCATGGCCTCCACTCTCTTCATACAATTCCTAAACAAATTTCTAAGAGATTTCCATGCATACAAGTGTATTTAGGCTTGTATGATCCTCTTTAGCTTGCATTAAAGTCTTGTTTCTCTATTGGCATCATAAAGGAGGAGTCTTGATCAAGTTTGCTTGCATTTTTGGGGTTTTAATTTGTTGCATAAGGGGTTTCTTACATTTGCTATACTCATTTGAGTCCGCATAAGCATAGTAAGCCCTATTCCTCTCATACTTGAACTTTGAAGTTAAATGCATGATATGCAAGTTGTCATAAGTTATGCAAGTTTTATTATGCAAGTTTGGGCAAGTATGATATGCAAGTTGACATATGTTATGCAAGTTTGTTTATGCAAGTATGATATGCAAGTTAACATATGTTATGCAAGTTTGTTTATGCAAGTATGATATGCAAGTTGACATATGTTATGCAAGTTTGTTCATGCAAGTATGATATGCAAGTTGACATATGTTATGCAAGTTTATTTATGCAAGTATGATATGCAAGTTGTCATATGTTATGCAAGTTTGTTTATGCAAGTTAAAATGATGTTATGCATGCTTATGAATATCTTGCAAGTTGATAACATGATATGCAAGTTTATGATCACATCTTTGTCTCATATGCCACCATGTTTAACTTGTGGCTCCAACACCTTTATGTCATGATTTTGCCAAGTTCCCTCTTTCTATCCTTTATGCGCTATTGCGATATGTAAAGCGAGGGGATTGCGTTTGGGGTTGGATAAACTTAAAAGACATAAAAACATAAGCTTGGGAATTTACCTATTAAGTTAGGTCTACCCATTGGGAATTTACCTATTAAGTTAGGTCTACCCAATTGCTTGAAAATTTGTAATGTGTTTTGAAAACATGATGGACATGACACTTAGAAAATATGAGGATGGCCAACTCGAGGTTGGGTTGAGCTTGTAGCATAAACCTACCCGGAACTGACCGGCTTAACTAGTGGCTACAGTAATAGGACCCAATGTGAGTAGTTGGTCATGTTGCACGTGGAACCCGAGGTTAGACTAAGTTGTGGTGTAAACCTACCCGGACCCGCCCGGCCTAACTAGTAACCACAACAAGGTCTAATGTGAGAGGTTGGGTGCATTAAATTAATTAATGCCACATGGTAGGGTTAAGTCATGGACCGCTTGGATACTTAACCAATTAAACACGATGGGTTGGTAGGGTTAAGTCATGAACCTTGGGTACACTTAACCAACTTGGTACTTGGATGAGTTGGGTTAACCACGCTTAACCCATTTAGGAAACCCTAGTTACGTGGTCCTTTGCACCAGTAACCCTCTTGGTTGTATCATGATACCCTAGGGACTAGGCTAGGGTGGGGCACGATTACTGGGACGACATGTAAGCGACCAAAACGACGGCTGTGTAGGTGCGCCGGTGTAGGTTCAGGCGGGCCATGGTCGTGCACATGGACCGGAGTTGAAAAAGCAGGCACGGGCACCAGTAGGTTTAAACTGTGCGTGCTTGGTTTGTGTCAGTGGTTGACACCCTAGGACTTGATACACCCTAGGGTGGACCTAGCACAGTTTAGCTGCACTTCGTAGTTGGGCCGTAAGACACTGACACTTGACGAGTTAGGCTTTAGGGAGCCGATCGACTAGACCGTGCTAGTTGGACCTTGGTTTGGGTCATTCCTGATGGTGGGCCAAAACTTGGGCCTGGGGATCACTGGGATCACTTCTAGTTTACACTTGGGACCTCGTATGAGGGTCACTTCATGTTATTGGGTCAAAGCTTGGGTCGTGGGATCAATACTTGCTTATCCAAGTCGTGTTAGTTTGCTAGTACACCTGTGGTGCAAAACCTTAAGCCTGATTATGCGATGACACCTTTATCTACTTTGTTAGTATATTATCATGCTAGTATCCTTATGTTCATGCCTGCTGCTCATGTCAGTTAACGTTATCAGTTTACATTGATTGTAGTAGGGCTTACTCAGTCTTTTTGACTGACCTGTTTTCTTTCGCCTCTTTTCTTCCGTTTCCCCCCCCCCCCCCCCCCCCCAGGTTCTCAGGGAGGGAACACCGGCACTTAGCTTGGATCTTAGCAGCTTTTCTTGGATAGCTCATGTATGCTTTGGACTTGAGCTTGCTATGGTTTCCTACTCTGGGGATAGCTACTTTATGTTTTCTTTTTCCAGTTTCCAGTTTTATGTTTCTAGACTTTGTTTATGGAAAATAATGATCAAGTACTGTGTTGTAACTTAACTTATGGTTTTGATATGATAGTTTTATCCGCTGCTATATTTACTCTGTTTTTACTTATATGTTCTGTCTTGTGATATCTGCATGCATGTTTACCTTGTTTAAACGCCCCTCCAAAGTCAGTGCCCTTGCAAGAGTGGCACTGGCGGAGGTGGGGTGTTACATATATCCACATTGGGTTTAATTAAAATTTCACGTAAAATATCGTTATGACATATCTTTTGTTTCATTTCTCGAAAACAATAACTAACACTTTTTTCTTGAATAAACGTATTCAAACTCATCCCATAAATTCTTTAAATCTTTAAAATATCGCTATTTTTTCATAAAATCTCTTTTTATTTTCGTTACTTCCACATTCAGTAGTTCCTGACTATAAATTGGTAAGCAAATAACTTCCGAAGTATCAACCCCGAAGACCGAAATCAACATCAGATTAATACTCAGAAAAACATTAAACTCAACTAAACTTTAGTTAGGTTCCAATTATTTGATTCCTTATATTAACTCCTTATCAACCCACATTATTCCATTTAACCGTTTCCACTTTCAAATTCTCGTTATTTAATTCCATTATTAAGTAACGTTAATTTAGAACAAACGTTTTAACTTCACATCTCTTTTATAAACCTTATTTAGAATCTCAGGTTCAATACAAACCCATTTTTATTTTGATTTACTTTACTTAAGCAAACATTTATTTCAAGCTATCATATTGGCTTAAGAACTCTTGTATAACTTCTTTTAAAATTCTCGGGCTTTACGATAAAATTTGTTCATAAACTCCTTCCACAATTCTACTAGATTTCATTCCAAACTCGATTTACTTTCATAAATGAATTTCGTTGAAATAGTAATCTCTTAAATTATTATTAATTAAAACAATATTTATTTCATCGTTAACTCCCGAACAAGTAGTTAATTACTTTATTAATTAAATAAATAATAATTTTCTTTTTTAGAATCTTATTAAAATTTACACAAATATTCGTTAAACCATTTCATTAGATTAATTCAAAACAAACTTATTTAATAATCAATTTCTGTTTAACGGTTGGCTTAGTCAATCCAAAATACGGTTATCTCGTTGACTAATTTCAATTAGTTCTTCCTTTAAATTAATTAATAATATAATTAATTTAAATAATCATACTTAATTGTTTCTTAAAAACAATTATCCAGCTCTTAGTCGTTAGGCTAATTCTTCTCATTTGCTTATAAAGCAAAAGCATTTGCTTTGTCAAATAATTTAATAATCGCTTATACTTAAATAATAAATATTTATTTCCTTTGGTAAACTTTTATTCAAAATAATGAATTAAAAATCTATCTTCAATTATAAAATAAATTTATAACTTCATTTCTATCCATTCACTTGACGGTAAATCAATATTTAGAAAGCGATTGATTTATATGTCATATACTGCCAATTACTCAACCAATATTACCCATTGGATCAAACAAAACAAATGTTGAATTTCAGGTCAATGGTCAACGACCAAATCAATCATTCAATCAGAACAATTCATATAATAATATGAAAATAAATAACATTAAATATATTTGAGGAGTCCCGTCAGATCCCTCTAACCTGTTCTTCCCTGCATCCAATTAGGTTATCTCACATAATATCATTCAATTCAATATAACTAATTATTTTCTATAGTAGTAAATAAAGACTATTTAACAGCAACTAGTTTATTTAACATTAACAAAACAATTCAAATGATTCATTAAATTAAACATGTTTATTTTATAAACATGATCAACAAGGTAAGTTACCTCGATTGAGTCCAATCGTTAAAATAACGATTTGGTTCTTCATTGAAATTAAACAACGTTTAATTTCATTGGTTCAATCAATATATGCATATATATATTTAACAAACAATCAACCATTAGCAACCATAGCACACAATTATAAAACCCAACTTATATAAATATAAGTTGGAAGAACTGAGTGAGTTTAACTCACCTTGATTCCATTTATTTCTGAAGGTATTCGGTTATAATTAAATTAAACAATTGTTTAATTTAACCGTAAATTCTTGTAATCTCCATTTTTGCCAAATAAGTTCCAAAGTGAAGTGCTCGTCAAGAGGATTCTAGCATTACTTATTTGGTCCAATTATGTTATAATAAACGTAAGTTGAAACGACCCCAAAATCGCCCTTGCGGGAAATCACTGGATACGCTTACTTTGGGCTACAACAACATCAGAACAACAACAGCAGACTTTTATAAACATCATAATAATGCTACATCAGAGTACAGAATATCAGAGTACATCAAATAAAATTACAATGGGAGATAAATTACAATATTCTAATACATTGCAGCGGAAATAAAATAACTAAGGCAGCGGAAGACAACTATGCTCTGGACACAGCTTCAGGCTTCAATCCAGAATCCTGCTCGAGATAAGAACCTGTAGACAAGCTATTCGACTGCCCGTGTGGAAAGAGGGCGCCCGAGTTTGTAAAGGTGGGAACAAACAACAGGTCTGTCATGGGACTGGTGTGAGAATTCTTAACTAATTTCACTAATAACAATAAGACAAATCCAAGGACCACGCCGCTAACGCGGAACGGGTTTACTCCAATGGATTATCATGCATAAATTAAAGTAAATCGTTAAAACAATGCAATGCTTTTTAGAAAAATGAAACCATCATAAGACTCAAGTCCCATCACAAAATGCAACGCAAACCGTAAAATAGAGTTTTACCTTATAATGGTCAAAAATGCTTGATACGATAAAAAAACGAATTTGATATTATTATTAGTGTATGTATATTTCAAAAACATTTCAAAGTAAATGTATCAATCCTAGGAAGCATAGCTACCATATACTATGCCGCCATACTAGTAATACAATCAAAACCGCATGAGGTCGTATTGGAAATTTGGTTTCCATCATGAGTCAAGGCTAGGGAGGAGCTCCTTACCGATTCGAGACACTCTAACTAATGTCTCAGGATCCCCCGCAGTGAACCCTTGGATAGCTGCAGGACCGGTCCACACATACAGCTTTGTGGATTAGTTATTCCTGAACACACGTTTCCTGATCCTACAGGACCTATCATCCGAGGCACGCCACATTCCATCATCCACATAAGTAAATATCAGCCAGTTTAAGCACCGACACCACCTCTAGCTAGAAACAAACGTGTTGCTCTCCCTGCGTTCCCTTCTCCCGTTTTAGACTCAACCGGGTTGTGAGGCTCGCGAAGTAACGTTATAACCACAAGGTCTGCTTTTCAACCAAGCCTTGATCATCTTCATCTTAGCGTGCCACGTTGACAATTCACGCCATGCGATTGATAACTATTAATACACAACCTCTAAGGGTGTTGAGCAAGAGAATAAATTCTCCACCACCAACGGTTGTATATTAATAGAAATCAATTTACATAGAACAAAATTCAACGTCAAACACACATTCCATTTATAAGCTTATGCTCTAGGTCTGAGCGAAAGCCAAATCCGTACAAATCAACATTACGTCCGGATAACTACCATCTTAGCCCCGTCTTGGGAGCAAATCAATCAAGGGCCTCAACACTAGTTACCCATTCGATGTGAAGATCGTCGGTCTTCAATCGCCGTCTTCAATTCTTCGAACGTCGTATCATTATTTGAAATGAGAGTAAACTCGGACTTTCCAAATAATCTTCGCATAATTATCATTTAAATTATTTCATAACGTTATTATTTATCACTATTTTTATTTTGATAAAAGTAGTTCATTTGCATTTCAACGACATTACAGGTCATTAACATATAACGGTAATAAATCCACCAAACCAACAGCGCACAATCATGTTCCTATCATACAATGATGATGTAATGTGACATGTTTATATCAAGATATCATGTTATACAAACAGTTCAATTCCCTTCCCTCATTTTATTTGTTAATAAACAATAACTAAAATATAACCTTCAATTCATTTAATGCATAGAAAATGTCATTTAAAAACATTTCTTTTTCTTATTTATTTACAGCATATGTGAATAAGTTTACTTTTCCTTATTCTTATTTATTTACCTAAATGTAAATAAATGTTATATATCACTTCTACATATCCTATTTACATGAGAATGTAAATGAAAGTGTCATCTAAAATAATTCTTTTTATTTACATAAGCAAATGTAAACTTCTATTTCATATTTTATTTACATTCTTTAATTACATTGAAAATGTAATATTTTATTTCTTTCTCTCATTTTATTGAAAATGTAATATTTTCTTCTTATTCTTTACACTATAGAAGAATGTGAATTCTCCTTTATAAAAATGAACACTTTCGTAGTTTCCTATTTTTCATTAAAAAAAATGGGATTTTAATGTCAACATATTTTATTTCAAAAATATGGTCATTTTTTTCTATATTCTAACTTTACATTATAAATGAGATTCTTAATGTTAACATATTTTTTAAAAATATGATCATTTTCCTATACATTAAAAATGAGATTTTTAATGTCGGCATATTTTTATTTTATATGTATGATCTTTTCCCTTTATTTAAGACTGGCATTAAAAATATGTTCTTTTCTACCTAAAAAGAAGGTATTCTATACTTTATTTTCTTTCATTACATTATAAAGAATGTAATTCTTCTAACTTCTTTTATTACAAAAAAAATGTAATTTTCTTCTGTTAATACCATTAAAGAAAATGTAATTTTTCTTCTTTTGATCACATTCGGGAAAAGGTGATTTTTTTTTCAAATTTCCCTTTTATTTATTACATTAAAATGTAACCTTCATTACGACGGTAAATTCTTATCTTATAATTACATAAAAAAATGTAACTTCCCTTTTATAACAAACATGGAGGTGAAAATATTCATTTCATTATTAATACATAACGGTGTGAAAATAATGTCAATTTCTAGTTTAACTGATGACAGTGTAAATAATGTCCATTTTCTATTTAACCGTTTATATTTTTAATATGGGCCAGACCTCTCATATTAGGCCTGCAACTTGTGGATGCTGGATATGCCGGTCGGTTCCGGGCAGACTTATCCCACAAGTTGGGCTTAATCTCGTGTCTTGGCCCTATTTGTATATGCGCACTTGGACCTCTCACATTAGGTTTGACCTTAGTGGCTGCTGGATATGCCGGTTGGGTCCGGGCAGGCTTATACCACTAGTGTAACCTAACCTCGTGTCCAAGTACAATTATATTCTATAATTATAATTATCCTACTGAAAATATTATTTTGGAATATATTTTTTTCTTTTTTTTTGAAACAACTTTGGTTCTTAAAATAACATTTATTTCAAAATATCCCCTTAAAAATCTTCATTATTCTTGAGATACCATTTATTCTTATATTTAAACTTTAAATAAAAATTGAAACCTTTCATATTATAAATAACATTATAATAATTCTTGAATGAAAAACTCTTAATATTAATTAATCAATTAATACAGCATTTGTTCCTATAATAATATTATAATAGCATTTTCAAAATGTAAAATTTCTTTCAATTTCAAATCTTCAATATTGATTAATCATTTATTACTGCATTAACCTCGGGTTAACCAATATTCATTTTTTTATAATAACCATTAAAATAAAATTCTAAAATGTTAAATTTCAAATTTCAAATTCTAATCCTTCATCATTTGTTACATAATAAATGAAATTCGTGGTAATAACCATTCTCGTAAACATAGCGTGAGCCTAATCAGTCGGCTTTATACACATTAAATGATATTAGTGTTCTTAAAAACAAAATTAATTCTTTAACGTGAAACCATATTTGAAAACATTCAAAAATCCTTCATTGGAATGAGACCCACATCAATACCGTTAATCAATGGATTTCAAACAACGCATTTGCAAAAGAATGACAAACACCCTTTTATTACCCAAATTACATTCCAATCACAACATCCAAATAATATTCATTTATTCATGTAATTGACATTCAAACAATATACATTCAATTGACAACATACAATAACTTTTCATAACAAAATTCAAATAACGATAGATTATTTGTGCACTTGGGCGATGTGTGAAAATATCAGCCCAATCAACATATACAAATCAGGCAACTTGTATATGGCAGTGTAACATATTTGAATTATCATACATAATAAAATAACATTAATTAGTATGTTACAAATTCTCAGATTTTAAACATCGCATCACGACCAAACATATATACAAAACAATCATGCATAACATAGAAATAAACCACAAACATTTCATTACATACAATTAAATATATTTATTTATGAAAATAAATAATTACTGAAAATAAAGATTTAGTGAGAAAGAGTTCTCACAAGACATTATCCCCAACAAATGACATATTCATTATACTAATGTATGTGACATATCTAACTAAAATGACCTTATCTTTTAACATGACATTCTTGTCTAAAATGACAATTTTAACTAAAATGTCTATTTTATTCTTAGGTGACATTACTAACTAAAATGACACTTTTATCTTTGACATAAATGACCTTTTATTGTGGCAATCCTAGATGATCATAAATGATATTTATTTTGACATACATGACATTTTATTTATTTATTTTATATTCACCAATTCTAATCTTAATAAAGATGACATGTGTTGAATTTTATTAATGCATTCTCAAAATGGCACATTAAATAAAATGAATGCATTCTCAAAATGACACATTAAATAAAATGAATGCATTCTCAAAATGACACATTTAATAAAATGAATGCATTCTCAACTAATATGATATTATTCTAAATAATGTATTTTTATTTCACTAAACATGTCCTAACTGAATATCTTTTTTTTTTTTTTTTGCTGACAATGTTAAGTGACACTATTTTTAATGAATCAACTCATGTTTCATAAAGGAACATCTTTTTCTATTTCTCTATCATATAAATGATAATGTTCTAATTAACGAAATAAATTAAAAAGTTGCATTTCATGTTTTATAACAAATGAATCAAAAAGTTGAAACTTTAAAATTCATCCTTTATAATATATTGAAAATGACATTAAGATGCAATGTCAAAAGGAAAAAAAAAGAAAAGAAAAATCTAATCTTTTAATGTCAACAAAAATCCAATCTTTTATCGCATTGAAGATCCAATCTTTTATCGTATTAAAAATCCCATCTTTTTATTGTCATCAAAATTTGCATTGAAGTGCAAATAAAATTCTAACCTCTTTTATCTATATGAAAGTGGAATAAAAATTCCAATCTTTTTATTTATATGAAAAATGCAACAAAAATGCATTGACCAAAATCCCGTCTTTTGACATTCTAAATCTTTCCTTTCAACTTTCCATATAAATTAAATCTTTTTATATTGTCCATATTCTTATTTTCATTTCCAATAAAAATCTAAGAAGGTATAAGTATGATTCAATAACTAGAAAGATTTAAGTCAATATCCATACATATGAACCCATTATGATTTCAGACTATAATTCAAACCATCCCAAACATCACAACATCAATGAAAAATCATAACACCGCAGTTTAGATATAATAACATACATAACAAGATTTATGAATGAGAAATTAATTAAAAATTAAGTTTATAATTAGGAATTCTCACCTTGTTAATTCATTAGTTCTATGGAGGTGAAGGAGAGCCGCCATGATCCTATGAAGAAGGAGGCTAGGTTTCATAAGGGTTGGGGGGTTGGGTCTAAGAGATAATATATAGACATTTGCAAATTGTTGTTTAATCCTTATGTATCCTATTATGTTTTAATTCTATTAATTTAACCCCCCTTATGTAAGTTATTTAATACAATTTGGTCCTTTTATTATAAACAAATCATACTTTTCTTTCAATCTTTTCAATGTAATAAAAAAGGTACATTTAAATGCAACTTTTTATTTGGACACATAGTAGGTTAAGAAAAATATACCATATCTAATCACAGCAGGGATAAATTAATATCTTGTTTCTTAATATATTCGGAATATTTTTGCGTTTCTTTTCATTTAAATCAACATTTATTGATCATAACTCCTGCAAATGTAGCATTATCAATTTTGTTCAAATTTCAAAAGTAAATATAAATGGGAGAGAGAGACTTGTAGGTGCATGCATTAAAATGTAGCATATGTTTTGTTAATTTGACTTAAAAGGTTGGAGAACAAAGAGGTAAAAAGAGGCAACCATGTTTTAAAATGTGGAAGAGATAAATGAATGCATGCACATTTATGTAAAATTAAAGAATGGATCTAAATTTGAATAATATAAATCATGTTAATACACAATTAAGACTTACAATAACAACCACTTAGTTCTCATTGCTACATTTGTTTCATTATTAAACAATTGCATATTTTAGATTCCAAATAAATACATTCTAATTTAGATTTATTGTTTAATTCTCAATTGTGGTATTGTGTCAAACTAATTTCACAATAATGTAAACTTTGTGTGTCATGAATATTTTGTTTTGTAAACTTTTAATGCAACAAAAATAATACCTTTTATTTTTCCCACTACATATAATAATTTACCCTACATAATTGATACTACTTAAATCTTTTTATAATACAAAGGAAAACGTAATCCTTTTATTTAAAATAAATTATTCTAAATATCAAAACTCATTAAATAACTTAAAATAAATTTTTAAATTTACCCCAAAATTCAGGATTGTTACATAAGTTATACCAATTATAAGTTACGGTTTTTAAATAAATCAATATCATAATTAAATCTTAATTTAACGTTAATTATATTTATAATAACTAGGTTGTTAAGTTTTGTGACTATACCCTAATGTACATTCCATTAGACACGACAGCAATTTGGTCCAGATATATATAGTCCTTAGCTTAGTATAATAAATTACGTAAACTTCACATTTATGCCTAATATGAGTACTCATCTATCAACATTTCTTTATTATTGTTAACACTAACTGGATAGTCGGTTTATTGAAACATATACTCCCTTTTTAAACGTTAATTATCTGATGATACCACTGTAATCATATAAGCGTAATCATATAAACCCAACTTAAATATTAATTAAAGGCTAATTATAACATTTAGGTTGTTAATTACTTTGGGTTACTCATAAATTCCATACTGACCCTCTCGTTTTGTTTCTTCGTAAGCTCCCGGTCCCTATTTTCCATTCTATAAACAAAGAATGAGTCATTAAAATTTAAGTTAATATAATTAAATTATTAACTAAACCTTAATTACTTTTCCAAATAAACTAATTACGTTATCAAAGAAACCAGGACGATACTGTTAATCTTACGTGTTTTTTAATTCTTCCATTCCGCTCTCGCATTCTCCTAGACTATGAAAAACTTCGTCGTCGACTTTGATCTCCTACTGGCTCAAAATGTGCCCAACAATTTTTGTCTCCATCACGTTCTCCTTTTTATTGCATGCACAGCCAACCGGAACCCCAACAAAATTTGAGTACTTACGCCTTTGGTTTCTATTCTTTCACATCGTTCTGCCAAAGTGAGCTACTTAATTTTTTCTAGCTATCAGACCTCACCACGCACAAAATCCTTGATCACCGCACCATCCCTTGTTGATCATATGTCGATGAGAAGCTTTTGTCACGTGCGCCAGACGGCCACCTACTCTCGCTCGGAGTTCGATCGAGCTCAACGTCTTATCCAGCCCTCAATTCACCAAAAATCGTCACCTATTCGAGACGAGATCCCGGCCTCCACACCGAATTATATCCCATCATAACCGGTCAAAAGATAGAGGTCGACTAGGTGAACAAACTTGTAGTTGGAGTTTTTCGATTTCGGTTCGTGGATGTGGAGATTTGGAGGATCGAAATTCAGAGAATTTCAACCGTTTGAATTTTTAAAAGATGGAGGCGGCTCTCTTAGTTTGACCATGACCATGAATTTGTCTTTGACACGAGAAAAAAAATTAGGGTTCGGCTATTTATAGGGTAACCATATTATTATTATATAGGAAAATATTGTGAAGAACAAATTGTTTGTAAATTTTATCCATAAGGACAAGAGCCTAAAATTTTATTCAAAAGGACAAAACAAAGGATAATTTTTTCTAAAAAGAATTAATTTTTTTTGTAGATTTTTAGGTATTAGTTTTGTATGTCTGTAGGTATCAGTTTTCTCTCTACAGGTAATAGGTATCAGTTTTGTATGTATAAAGGTATCAGTTTTTAGCCTACAGATTGTAGGTAGCAGTTTTGTATATTTGTAGGTATCAGTTTTACATGTAACGTTTTTTTACAGAGAATGACAGTGGAGGATGGTTAGGTGCTGAAACATTGTCAGAAAAAAGGAGTTGAACTGTTTGGTAGTGTGATGAGATTGTAGATACATTTGTGGTTTTATGCTTAACAGTTGATGCCTAATGAGATTGCAAAGAGAGGTTGTTTATGGATGTATAGTGGTGGTTTGTTGATGGGCTATTCATGTATACGAGGATGTGAAGATAAAGCTTGGTTAGGGGTGAAGGAAGATGGCTTGAGTGATTTGCGAGATTAAAGTTGCACTGATGGATAGGTATTGCGATTCGACAATATAAAACCTTACATGTTAAACTGATACCATAAACAATATAAAACTGATATCTAAAAACTTTTAAACCAAAAACTGGTACCCAACTACATGCAAAACTGATATCTAAAAACATACAAAAAAATTATAATTTTTTTTTTTTTGAATTTTTTAAAATAATTGTCATTTTGAATAAATTTGGGCTATGTTTTGTCCCTTTGAATAAATTTTTAGTCTCTTGTATTTGTGGTTGAAATTTTCAAACAATTTGTCCTTTTGGTTAAAATCCCTGTTATTATATTATAAACGAAACTTTGCGCCAAAGTAACAAGCTAAAACCACCACATACAACCTCCGTTCGAGACGAAACTCCTAATTTCAGCGTAGAAAAATATTTCGGACATGATGAGACAGGTTTCGTCGAATTCCGATATCGTTTGTAGAAATCACTTTCTAATTCAGATGTGAAAAATCACATGTTTAAATTTCCCACGGTCAAAAAATAAATACAATTAACTTGAAACTTTGATATTCAACTTGTCTTTTTCCTTACGGATCCTTTGAAATTTGTTTCGTTAAAATCGGTGTTCGTTTTTCCAATCGTTTATTCCTTTAAAGTTACCCCTATCAAAATAGGCCAAAATAATATAAACGATTAAATAAAACAGAGACGTTTTTGGGTTACCGAAGTCACATACGACATCCGTTTGCCACGAAATCTCATATCATACAATAATTTAACACTACGGTTCCAATGATACTAATTTCATCGAAAACCAAGGTCATTTGCAAAATAACCATTTTTAAGGCTTATATAAATATCGAATAAATATAAATAAATTCCTAAATAATTAAATTAAATAATAAAAAATTATTGTTAATGTATTTATCCAAATAAAATTATCATATAGCTTTACATATAAATTATACAACCCAATATCATCAATTTCGAGTTAAACATTATCCAAATTATATAAAAACCATTATGAATTTATTAAACAAACATTACCGTTTATTAACGATTTCCATAGCGACTATTTTAAAATTTGAATTGGACATAACTAATAATCTATAAACTGAAATCTCGATTTTTCTCATGTGAAAATTATAATCAACTAGATTCTAACATTTCTTGTTTCACGGAATTCTAACTTATATCGAATCCTTATATTCAGTCGAAGTTGAAAATTCAATATTGCGAACTACCGCGCCATTGCGATCTCGTTTTAAATTAAATATAAATTTTAACATTCAAACTTCATTTTAATAACGAATTAAATAATAAAATCCATTAATAAATTCTAATTCAACATTATAAAATAATAAAATATATCAAATATTTGACTATAAAAAATACGGGACATTACATGCAGGAAGTTTTTCCCTTTTTTCTCTGCGGAAGGAATAAAGGTGCAACATAATGAGGCGGTGGAAGAAAACAGAGAGAAGGATGAGAGGGCAGAGAGATTGTTTAGTACTAACCTAAAGTCAAGTTCTTTGATAAACCAAGTTTAAATCAGGACAGAAATAGATGTGCATATCTATTTGAAAGTTTCAACAAAGACGGAGTAACTTTTGTATTAAATTTTAAATTAAATGCAAAATATAGCGAGAGTATTAAGCTGGATGGAGAGAATTGAGAGAATTAAGAAGAGAGCTTGAAAAGTTTCTGCTTTACCATTATTTAATAGATAGATAGATTATATCTTGACTAAACCTTATGCATTAAACTTGTCATACTTTGGAATATGGTTTATATTAAAGATTCGCAAGGTATTTAAGCCAGCTCAGTAAAAAATGTGTAAATTTATGAAATATCTTTAAAAGGCCAAAAAAGAAAAAGAAATTGTATATGTCACAAAAAATAATTGTATCTACAATACCTTATAATGATTGAAAATTTTTGTTTTTATTAGATTTACCTGACAAATTTAGTTATAAGTGATTACTGATTTTGTTGTAACATAAGGATTGTCATTGATAAATGGACATGCTTGTAAATCAATATATACATTATTTAAAAATATGTCAATTTAACTAACCAAACTTATTATTCAATGGAATACTTGTACATAATATAAGTAACAGGCTACATAAATTACACAAAAAATAAAAGTAAAACTGTCATCTTTTAATATGGAGTGAGAAAGTAAAAATATTAAGTATCTTACTTTTCTGTTCATTTCTCTCAAAAGACAGTGTTCTTACTTGATTAGTCATTGCTCACAGGTCCAACTAAAGCACTTTGTTCAGGAATGACCTGACCTTGCCCAATGTCATTCGAAACTGAGTATATATTGGATGAAGTAAGAGAGTCTTTAAATTTAAAGAAACCCTATCACACACAATGCAGAATTATAAGGGATAAATTGCTAAAATGGAAAAACATGAAATATGGGTTAATATTGGAAAAAAACGTGACCAATTTATAAAAACAGCGCCTTACTTTATAATAACATAAGGTACCACCATAAAAAGAAGGGCATATAGCTTTTTTGGTTTGGTAGTAGCTTGTAATATAAATATTTTCCGACGAGAGTAATTTTTATCACCATTCCTAAGGTTAGAGGTGATAAGATAGTACATTATTTATTTCAAAAATCAATCCAAATACTATTCCTCTCACATTTAAACATACCTTTCTAAACGAAGTGGAATCATAGGGAGTAAAAATTTACTTGTTTACGTAAGATTAGTTCTCAGCTAGAAACTGAATGTAAATCATGTATACTATTGACCTGCTTTTCTTGTTTTCTCTGAAATAAACACAAATGAGATAATGTACCGATGGTCCACGTATTCCTAAAATAATACCTGAAATAACTAAAATTTGGAACATGCAAGGATTACAAATACATTTAAGGCGACTATTTTAACCTAGAAACTAATTGTAAATTATGACAAATGCATTCAAATCGATATTATCTAACAAATAAATCATAGAGTGAAGATTGCTCACTTGTAAAAAAACAACGTACTTAGAAGCTCATCCACATACCGCACGATTAGACATAACAACAGAAAAGTTCGCAATTTTGGATCATTAATTGGAGGAGGATTTACTCAGGCAACATGCACTAAATTAAGCTGTAGTCCAGGAAGAAGAACACACATGATTACCATACACTTCAAGCATAATATGCATGCAAAATCGCTGTGTTGTAAAAAAAAAAATCTTTTTGTCGAATTACCAATTGAGAATAGAATTATGGTGATGGTGATATGGAAAAAATCAGGTACTACGAATTATGTATGATAATGCAAAAAAGCAAACGTTTTTAATTGATATTTGTTGTGAAGAAATATTTCGAATTGAATCTGGAAAAAAATCCATAGGTTGGAGAAAGTGATGAGTTGGATCAAAACTAATTGGCTTAGTTATGAGAAACATTTTTTTAAAACATAAAAGTATAGGCACATAGAGACATTGTAAGTCTGTAACTATTTGAGATAGTCATTTTAGGATTGTAACATGTCGTTGAGTTTGGTATTGCTTAAGCGTATTTGTATTGAGCAGTATTGCAACTAAAAGTAATATGTCTTTTGCAAGCTTTGTTGAAGGAAGATCAAACTCTTAGGTAATGAAGTTCATATATGGTTATGATCTATGTGGAATAGTGAATGTTAAATTGTGCAGATGTATGTGGAGTTGTGTTGTTTTCTTATTAGGTTAAATAATGAGTTCACCATTAAGTAAAAAATATGGTTAGGCATTAAATTTACTATGATAAATAAAATTCACTAGCTGAAATACATGAGACGCACAACACAGTTACCCTATCAGGGAAAAGCTTGACAGACTTTGAATTATGAAGCCCATGCCTTGATTAAATTAAATCAATATAAGTCATATCTAAGAGCAATTTTAGTAACTGCATCATGACATTAATAGTTCTTCAATAAGGATACTCATTTAATGGATATTTATAGAAGCAAAAATTGTAATAAATTAAAAACTCTAATCCTTGTACTTTATATGCTTTAGGGAATCCTTTAATTGCAAGCAAAACATGCATATGCAAGCATAAACTAAAAGGACATGTAAATTAAGTGAAAATAAATTTGGTTGCTTTTGCTACTAACAAATAAATGATAAACCTTGACCTATGGATCAATATGAAACTTGAATAGGTTTTAACTAATCATAGAGTTATATAACCAGTATTGGATATAAAAAATGGACAGTTTAGAAAGGGGGAAAACATGGTTACAACTACCAATTAAAGGCAATCACTTAAAACTTTATAATTTGATTCTATAATGTATAATCATGCAAACAAATGTAAGGACACAAAATCAAATAATTATATTAAAAATCCATTTGCTCACTCTTAAGCTGTACAAATGGTCCAATGTTTGAAGAAAAAAGGCTAAAGAAAACTGTTCAGAGCTAAAATTTCCCAATTGTGGAATAGTTTAGCAAAAAAACTTGTTTCAAACTAGTTGGCAAACAACTTATAAATAATTATACCATGCTTATTTTACTACTATATCCATGTCAAACATGTTAAAGTTGGTTATATCTAGGACTGAATTGAGTAAATGAAGAAATTAAAGAAATCTGCATTTGATGTGATCTACTTAGTCATCACGTTTAAAGTTTCATATAAAACATGTGTATTTTTCAGAACATTAGCCGAGTTATTATTCCACAAAAAACCAGAGCCTTTCTACGAATTCACATGAAACTGTATTTTGAGCAACCTTTTCAATTTCTTTATATATCACAACACGATAACGTGCTTTTTTAAAGGCCAAATATAAAATTAGCAACGTCAAACCGCATGGAAGTTCATGTTCTAAAGACAAATGTTGAAAATGTACTTGCTATTTGTGACACCCCACGTCCGTTAATGTCACTCACTAAGGAAATGCATTAAGTTTCGTGAAGCATTTTAGGTAAACAGATATAGAATATTACAAGAAAGATATAAATTTTTGCAGCGGAATAAAACAACTTTATTAATCATAAGATATTGTGGTCCAAAACATCATTTGTCTGAAATATAAAAGCCTATTACAACATAAAAATCACTATCTTGTACTTCAAAAATATCAGAGTACATGAAAGAAATAAAATTCCCCAAGAACATGATATAGCCATAGGTACAAGGATAGGAGCTTGAGCCATACATATTAGCAGCTCCAGCAAAATAAGCAGAATTCACGGTCAAGCCTGAGTGTTTCCTCCCTGGGAACCTAGGGGGGAAGGGAACGGAAGAAAGAAGGAGAAACAAAAAGGGTCAGACATAAAGTCTGGTGAGTCTAGTTACTTTTAGCCAGTAAATAAATAAAAGTAACATGATAGGCATCTAAAGTGGATAATAGAGATCACTACATAAAAGGTAGGTGTGACAAGGTAAACAGGACAACAGGATAGAATAGATAGCGCTTCTTAATACTTTCCTTGCTCTGCACCAATACTAGTATAACAGATATGTAATAGGATTACATACTCCCCAATTGATTAACAGAAACAGGATGATCCCAACAGAAACATAATGGTAGTTTTAGGTGTACTCTAGTAATGGGTTTTAACCCAAAAAGAACTGGTACCCAAACAGAAATAACGAGTGTTAGCCCAGACAGAAACACAGGTACCCCATAGAAACAAAAAGGACTAGATGTACCCTATTTACTACCCCCCAATCGATCGGCTCCATATTCCGTAGATACTCTGTGCTGGCCCCACAGTAGGGTGTATCACTCGTTAAAGTGGCAACCCTTCGTTTTCGGGATGTGCACAACCATAGCTACTGATGTCACAACGTCTTATTTTCCCGAGAAGGCGGAGTCATGTACGCACATGACCCCGATGGAACGCGTCGTCATGACACCGTCCTCCACGTTTGGATCTCTTATATTCAACTCAGTAAGCGTGCCCCACTTAGACCTAGTTCGGAGTACCCGTTTGATATCTATTTAAGGGTTACTGACTGAAATGGGTCCCACACAAGATGATATAAGCTCTCCCCTGTGTCTTGCATCCCCACTACTAGGTTTTCCACTGGTTATGTTTACCTAACAGTTTCTTTAATTATATAACCCCAACAAGTTAAGTTTGTGGGCCTATATATACAAATATTACCCACCAACCCAAGATGTACTTAACCCTCCCACTGATTCAAGCATGTTTATTTAACGGTTAAGTTTGTTGGCCTATATATAATAATATTACCCATCTACCTAAGATTTACTTAACCCTCCCACGTATTCAAGCATTTTTATTTAACGGTTAAGTTTGTGGGCCTATATATAATAATATTACCCACCTACCCAAGATTTACTTAACCCACCCACTGTCCAACCAGTTTTTACTTAACCCTAACATTAGTTCATAATCATACAATCCGTATGGATTAGATTAGGTTAAGTAGTCCAATTCATTACCGTGTCCATTTATGGTTTATAATGGGCTAGACCTCCCACATTAGGCCTACGACTTGTGGATGCTAGATATGCCGGTCGGGTCCGGGCAATCTTATTCCACAAGTTGGGCCTAACCTCGTGTCTTACCCCGATTCGTATTTGTGCTTTTGGACCTCTCACATTAGGTTCAACATTAGTGGCTGCTGGATATGTCGGTCGGGTCTGGGCAAACTTCCACTACTAATGCAACCTAACCTCATGTCATAAGTACAATTACAATTCCTAATTGTAATTACTAAACATTCCATTTTTAATTAATTAATCAATTAATTAAACCTTTCCCTTTTATAGGTACTAATGCCCAGTCCAATAATTTGAATTATGTGTCCAAAATGTTCATATTCAAATTATGCCAATATTAACCATTTTTCCCCCGTTCCCTAACTAGCGCACTAATAAATTGGTGGCATGTCTAGGCTAGACAATAGCCTAGTCATAAACGGTAATAGGGAAAATAACAAAGTGATCATTTAACATAACTTGGCATAAACATAAACTAGCATGGTGACAAGGTGAACATAAATATCGTCATGGACATGTAATTAACATCATAACAAGGTGAACATACATATTGTCATGGACATGTAATTAACATCATAACAAGGTGAACATACATACTGTCATGGACATGTAATTAACATCACAACAAGGTGAACATATAAGTGTATATCTAATATGTAAAAGTAGATCTAATCACAAATAAAGATTTAGATCTACATAGCATGTCCACCTGATTTAGAACTAATAGATAAGATTAGATCTAACATAAATAAAGATTCAGATCTACATAGAATGTCCACATGATTTAGATCTAATAGATAAGATTAGATCTAACATAAATAAAGATTTAGATCTACATAGAATGTCCACATGATTTAGATATAATAGATAAGATTAGATCTAACATAAATAAAGATTTGGATCTACATAGAATGTCAACATGATTTAGATCTAATAGATAAGATTAGATCTAACGTAAATAAAGATTTAGATCTACATAGAATGTCAACATGATTTAGATCTAATAGATAAGATTAGATCTAACATAAATAAAGATTTAGATCTACATAGAATGTCCACATGATTTAGATCTAATAGATAAGATTAGATCTAACATAAATAAAGATTTAGATCTACATAAATCCACATGATTTACATAAATGATCATATCTATCCAATGATATAACTGTCCAAATTACAGATTTATATTAACCACAATATAGTTACAAACCAAGATCCACAATAATAACATAGTAGAATAATCACGATTTAATTGGATCTAGAGAAATAGATCTATCATGACATAGTAGAATAATCACAATTGAATTGGATCTAAAGAAATAGATCTATCATGACATAACAGAATAATCACAGTTGAATTGGATCTAAAGAAATAGATCTATCATGATGTAGCATAAGATATGATAATAGCATAGATTCATGGTTTACACATATCGAAATCACAATCTTTCATAATTTACTTTTATTTATTTAAACCTAAAAATAACCAACTCACTGTAATTGGATTGCTAAGATGATAGAAAAGAAGTTGGTGTTGAATCTATGCTTGAATCTCAGAATTTGATTTGCAAAACTGATGATTGTTTGAAGAAAATGGATCTGTCTTAGTTCGCACTCCGGCAGAGTTTGGCCGCCATTTTTTCTTTGTGAAGAAAACAAGGGAATTGAGGTGATTTTATAGCTGCTAGGTTCCAGAAATCGAATGCCACCTTAGCCCTAAAGGGAACAGGGTTATGGGTCGCCACCCACTTGAAAAAGGCTCGAATACCCAAAAACTATTATGGGTGCACTTGGCAGTTGCGCCAGTGCAAAAATACATTGGCGCACTTTTCTGTTTTCATCGTATAACTTTAACCATCCATAACTTCTTCATACGTTATCTGTTTTACGCAAACCAGATATCTATCTTGACCAGAATTTCGAGACGGACGCAATGACGTAATCCATTTCCCTTGATTCTGAATATTAAATTAATTATTCTTTAATTCATCCACTTTAATGTTGTTAAATTTCGAGGTGTTACATTCTCCCCTACTCAAAGGATTTCGTCCTCGAAATCTTCAAGTTAAGAAGAATGTATCCTACCATCCATCATCCATCTACTCATCCACCAATCACAGGCATCAATTGTCCTTAAAATTTTCTAGTTCTTGTATGGACATATGCAAAGGCGTGTTTATATGTCCCAATACTAATGCGAAAATCAGGCGGTCTACTGATTCAGTTGACCTCCTTAATGCAATGTATGTTAATGCCATGAATCCAATATGTATGCAATTAATCCTGTTATAACATGTAAGTTCTATATGTGTGCACAACCATCCATCCAAATGCAACATCCATATGATGATACATCCACTTCCATACATTAAAAGAATAAAAATGCACACACATCCATATGCAGTGTGAGAGTGATTGAACCGATCTAGTGCCTAATGTGTGTGTATACGCACCCATAGGCAACCACTCGCAAACACTTGTATCCACTTGCATCCATCAACCGTAACATGTCTCAAACACATGTTTACATCCATGGGTTCCCTACCTAAAGGTCGAAGATTAGATCGATATGACATAAACGAATGACAGAAACAAGTAATTATAAAAAGCTTTGGAAAAAGAAGTTAAGAACATAGTCCCAAAAAGGAAAGGGTACGAAGCATGATCTTTATCTTTAGCCTCCCAAGTCGCATCCTCGCTGCCTTCTCTCTATTGCACTTTCATTAACCTAACCTCTATATTGCGCAGTTTCTTAACCTTTGATCCAAGTATGCAAGTCGGAACTCATCCAATCATTGCTTCCTTCTCTACTTTCACTTCCTTTCGCAAGTTTGCCTCCACTACCTCGAACTCTATACATTTTATCGCCGCTTGGATGAATAGTCATCTTAGAATGATGGGCTTCCTCAAGGACTGTCTTTAATAGGTTTCCCATCCTAATATGATTCCCCTATCAAACCTCTTCTCAAGTAGCTCCCCCACTTGCTTATCTAGTTTCCTCTTTTCTTTTAGGAGTTACATGTCGCACAGGCAATGCAACTGGCTTTGCATTATCCACCAAGTATATTCGAAAACCAATCTCGTACCTTAGGGTAAACCCCGAACCTCATCAAAAACATCAGAATAATCTCGGACTACTGGAACAGATTGCAAATCATCGATAGATGCATCAAGAGACTCTAGGAAACTAAGTATAACCGACCCTTATGGGTCACAAGAAATTTCAAGGGTCCTCCCGTGATAAGTTAGAAGCTTAACGACCCTCCTCTCACAATCCAGAATGGCACCATATGTGGTAAGCCAATCCATCCCTAGAATCAACCCATAACCCATAAACCAGAGCACATACACGTCGCACTCGAACTCGGCGCCCAACACTGGTATTCTCAAACCCCAACAAATCATAGATAAATGACCTGAACCACCTATGGGGTTTGAGACAACAACGGGATCCACTACCATACTAGTAATTAAGTGCAGAGATTCAACTACAGAACTAGATATAAACGAATGCGAAGCGCTGGAATCGAAAAGAGTTCTAACAGGTTGATTGGAAAGAGAAATCAAAACCTTCCATAGAAATTTCCTACCTCTATCTGGTGCACTAGCCACGAGAGCATTCGCTTGCCCTCCAGAGGTTCCTGTCCTTTCACATTGCCCTTGCTTCCTTGAGCACTCCCAAGTATAGTGTCCAACCTCTCCACAAACGAAGCAAGTATTCTTCCTTTTCCTGCAGTCCTTGGCCAAGTTACCCTCTTGCCCACAACTATGGCACTTCCTCTTATCCTTAGCCTTGTCATTCTTTCCACCCTTCTTCTGCTGTTTTTGCCATCCTTTCTTAGGCCATACCTTTTTATTTTGTGTTTCCTCAACCTTAACTTCTTCCTTTTCACCTTCATTTGACTTTATCCATGTTCCCTTCCCGAGCCATCATTTTTCTCATCCTTGGGCTGTGCTCCTTAGCCCTAACTCCCTTATTCTCCTTTTTACCATATTTGTGTAACAAGCTAACAAGTTTCTCGAAAGTTGCCTCCATCGCACGGAAATCCTTATAAAGCTAGAGAAAATTAACTGCAGGTGAAACCACTACAGCTAGCCCTTCGACATGTGATAAACATGCCTACGGCATCATGCCGGAAAAGGGACACATTTTGGGAAGTATCGGTTTCCCAGTCAAAAAGGAAAAAGGGAATCAAGCAGAGGATTGAGGGATATTACATATGGCTTTAAGGAATATGTTTTTCAAAACAGACTTTTCTTTTTGAAAATGCTTTCTTTTAAAACCTTTTTGAAAATAATTTTCAGAAACTTTATCCAATCTGGTAAACTTCAGCTCTAATACCAAGTGTGACACCCCACGTCCGTTAATGTCACTCACTAAGGGAATGCATTAAGTTTCGTGAAGCGTTTTAGGTAAACAGACACAGAATATTACAAGAAAGATATAAATTTTTACAGCGGAATAGAACAACTTTATTAATCATAAGATACAGTGGTCCAAAACATCATTTGTCTGAAATATAAAAGCCTATTATAACATAAAAACCACTATCTTGTACTTCAAAAATATTAGAGTACATAAAAGAAATAAAATTCCCCAAGAACAAGATATAGCCATAGCAACAAGGATAGGAGCTCGAGCCATACATATCATCAGCTCCAGCAAAATAAGCAGAATTCACAGTCAAGCCTGTGTATTTCCTCCCTGAGAACCTTGGGGGAGGGAATGGAAGAAAGAAGGAGAAACAAAAAGGGTCAGACATAAAGTCTGGCGAGTCTAGTTACTTTTAGCCAACAAATAAATAAAAGTAACATGATAGGTATATAAAGTGTATAAGAGAGATCACTACATAAAAGGTAGGTGTGACAAGGTAAACAGGACAACAGGATAAATAGATAGCGCTTCTTAATACTTTCCTTGCTCTGCACCAATACTAGTGTAACAGATATGTAATAGGATTACATACTCCCCAATTGCTTAATAGAAACAGGATGATCTTAACAGAAACATAATGGTAGTTTTAGGTGTACTCTAGTAATGGGTTTTAACCCAAACAGAACTGGTACGGGTGTTAGCCCAGTCAGAAACACAGGTACCCCCACAGAAACAGACAGGACTTGATGTACCCTATTTACTACCCCCTAATCGACCGCTCCCTATTCCATAGATAACCTGTGCTAGCCCCACAGTAGGGTGCATTACTCCTTAAAGTGGCAACCCTTCATTTTCCGGATGTGCACAACCATATCTACTGATGTCACAGCGTCTTATTTTCCTTAGCAGGCGGAGTCATGCATGCACATGAACCCGATGGAACGTGTCGTCATGACACCATCCTCCACGTTTGGATCTCTTATATTCAGCTCAGTAAGCGTGCCCCAGTCCAACCTAGTTCAAAGTACCCGTTTGATACATATTTAAGGGTTACTGACTGAAATGGGTCCCACACAAGATGATGTAAGCTCTCCCCTGTGTCTTGCATCCCCACTACTAGGTTTTCCAATGGTTATGTTTACCTAACGGCGTCTTTAATTACATAACCCAAACAGGTTAAGTTTGTGGGCCTATATATACAAATATTACCCACCAACCCAAGATGTACTTAACCTTCCCACTGATTCAACCATGTTTATTTAACGGTTAAGTTTGTGGGCCTATATATAATAATATTACCCACCTACCCAAGATTTACTTAACCCTCCCACTGATTCAAGCATCTTTATTTAACGGTTAAGTTTGTGGGCCTATATATAATAATATTACCCACCTACCCAGATTTACTTAACTTAACCCACCCACTATCCAACCAGTTTTTACTTAACCCTAACTTTAGTTCATAACCATACAATCCCTATGGATTAGATTAGGTTATGTAGTCCAATTCATTACCGTGTCCATTTATGGTTTATAATGGGCTAGACCTCCTACATTAGGCCTACGACTTGTGGATGTTGGATATGCCGGTCGGTCCTGGAAGTCTTATTCCACAAGTTGGGCCTAACCTCGTGTCTTAGCCTGATTCGTATTTGCGCACTTAGACATCACACATTAGGTTCAACATTAGTGGTCGCTGGATATGCCGGTCCGGTCCGGCAGACTTCCACCACTAATACAACCAAACCTCGTGTCATAAGTACAATTACAGTTCCTAATTGTAATTACTAAACAATCCATTTTTAATTAATTAATCAATTAATTAAACCTTTCCCTTTTATAGGTATTAATGCCCACTCCAATAATTTGAATTATGTGTCCAAAATGTTCATATTCAAATTATGCCAATATTAACCCTTTTTCCCCGTTCCCTAACTCGCGCACTCATAAATTGGTGGCATGCCTAGGCTAGACAATAGCCTAGTCATAAACGATAATAGGGAAAATAACAAAGTGATCATTTAACATAACTTGGCATAAACATAAACTAGCATGGTGGCAAGGTGAACATACATACTATCATGGACATGTAATTAACATCATAACAAAGGTGACTATACATACTATTGGACATGCAATTAACATCATAACAAGGTGAACATACATACTGTCATGGACATGTAATTAAGATCATAACAAGGTGAACATATAAGTATAGATCTAATAGGTAAAAGTAGATCTAATCACATATATAGATTTAGATCTACGTAGCATGTCCACCTGATTTAGATCTATTAGATAAGATAAGATCTAACACAAACAAAGATTTATATCTACATAGAATATCCACATGATTTAGAACTAATAGATAAGATTAGATCTAACACAAATAAAGATTTAGATCACATAGAATGTCCACATGATTTAGATCTAATAGATAAGATTAGATCTAACATAAATAAAGATTTAAATCTACATAGAATGTCCACATGATTTAGATCTAATAGATAAGATTAGATCTAACATAAATAAAGATTTAAATCTACATAAATCTACATGATTTACATAAATGATTAAATCTATCCAATGATATAGCTGTCCAAATTACAGATTTATATTAACCACAATGTATATACAAACCAAGATCCACAATAATAACATAGTAGAATAATCACAATTGATTTGGATCTAGAGAAATAGATCTATCATGACATAGTAGAATAATCACAATTGAATTGGATCTAAAGAAGTAGATCTATCATGACATAACAGAATAATCACAATTTAATTGGATCTAAAGAAGTAGATCTATCATGACATTGCATAAGATATGATAATAACATAGATTCATCGTTTTCACATATCCAATCACAGTCTTTCATAATTTACTTTTATTTATTTAAACCTAAAAATAACCAACTCACTGTGATTGGAATGCTAAGATGATAGAAAATAAGTTTGTGTTGAATCTATGCTTGAATCTCAGAATTTGATTTGCAAAACTGATGATTGTTTAAAAAAAACGGATCCGTCTTAGTTCGAACTCTGGCAGAGTTTGGCCGTCATTGTTTCTTTGTTAAGAAAACAAGGGAATTGAGGTGATCTTTTAGCTGCTAGGTTCCAGAAATCGAATGCCAACTCTGTCCTAAAGGGAATAGGGCTATGGGTCGCCACCCACTTGAAAAAGGCCCAAATACCCAAAAACTATTCTGGGCGCACTTGACGGGGGCGCCAGTGCAAAAATACATTGGCGCATTGTAACGACCCGGGGAAAAGGTCGACGCTTGAGTATTTGACAACAATACATAAACCCGTATCGCTTGCCAAAAACCCAAGTATAGAACCCTCATATTGTCATGAGAAAGAATTTAGAGGGTGAGAAAAGAAAGAAAGAATATTAGAATAGAAGAAAGAAGAAGAACATATCAGAATCTCACAGCAGAACGAATAAAATATAATATCTAATCCTTTATACAAAAGAACTGTATAAAACATACCAATCATCAGAGTACAACATATCAGTCACAGAGGAAAAATAACTCTATATTACAAGTGGTGAAGCCTCCTGCTTCTAGCTCCTGAAACTCCAAGTGGAAACCTAACCTGGAACATACTCGGTCTGACCCGAGCACATTTGATTTAAAACAAAATACACCGGGTCAGTCTGGAATACTATCAGTGATAAATTCACATAACACACACTTTGTTTAACTTTGGAAAATCCTTTCTGATATCAAAAGTAATAGTAAGACCAGTCCACATATAAACACGGACGGTTTTTACCTTACTATAACCCAAACCATTTTTTTGAAAATCATAACTTATTCTGATATTATCATAATGACTAGATACAAATAAATAACAATCTAGAGGAACGCTTGCACCTCACGCTCCCCATATATAGTATACAAACCAAAACCGCGGGCGCTTATTGGATATTGGATTCCAACCTTGACAAGGTATGGGACCACCTGCCGATAGTGTATGTCTGAGGCGAATACACTGGGTTCAACAAGAACGTCTTGCAACCCGGCCCTCACATGACAGACCACTCATTTCGCTTGAGTGTATCGAATGTATATCACCGACGGTTGGGATCAGCAACCACCTGCCCGAAAAGGGACAACATCGAACACAGAATAAGAAGCAAATGGAATTTCTCTAGATAGGTGATCATACACCCTAATGGGAGCGACCCACACAGCCATGCTGCCTGCCCGATTTTTGTCATTTCCCGGTTGATGAGGCTTGAGGCTAGAACTTAACTTTAAAACATCTGGTCATCATTCACTTTGAATGCCACATCGTCAGATCTGCTAGATCACACTTGATTGACGTCCACAAAAATACTCTAGTTTATTTGGCTAGAGAATAACCATTTCTCTGCCATCAACTATGGTACGTTTGGAGAAATCAACTCATGTAATTCCTTTGGAAATACTCTGTCAGACACTCATCCATACAAGTCATCCAGGAACAGGGTGAACCAAAGGCATCCTCCTACCACATCCTTATAGGAATCACCCTAAGGATCAGTAGCGAGTAGTCCTTGCAACCCGTGGATTTCAACCACGACAGAATCACAAACCAAATAACTCCGGTTGTAAGCCAGAGAGATTCGACAAGTAGTCCTTCCGCTTATGAAGATCCACGGTCTTCACTTGCTCCGTCTTCAAATCGACGTCTTCACGTATTTGTTGGTCGGAATGGTTTTCGAATATAAATTCGATCCCGGTCTTTCTGTACCAACAATCGTATTGGTCTGGTTTGATAGTCGGTGTTTTAACTATCAAAATCAATAGTGTGAACACAATGAGTTTGCTGATTCGGTACTTGGCATTACCTGGCCTTTTAAAAATATATTTGACAAATCGAATGTCGACCTTATAATATTCGATTTAACCCTAACTTGATCCTAGATCGCAGCGATCACAATGGTTACGCCTGATTCCCTCAGGAAACATCCGACCGCAGTAGGCCATCTGCAACCCTGCAAATTACGCTAGCAGTCGTACGCAATGGTAACTTTCTTGTGTAACTATATTTGACTAACTCTGCCTAAAATACGATATTCGATCAACTCTACTTGAATAACAAATCTTCAATATAATTTTGAAATCAATATTCTTATTTCTTTTGAAACTAATATAGCAATATTACTTAATTTCCCAAGACCCTGTATTAGGGTTCGATATTCCTCGTATAGAGTAAAACCAATTTCAACGCCTTCACTCGCTCCAGACTAATACCATTCCTCGATAATAGTGAAGCCAATCAAGTTGGGGTATTTTAGTTACCTCTCAGACCTTGATCGACAGCGTTCTTATCTCAGAATAATATCAGTTTGTCACTTAACCACTGATATTCAAATCTCGTTTACCACTTTGATTCCAAATCTAGTATTATAAACCATTTCTTATATTTGAAATTCCTTGTTCAAAAATCTTCTTACTTAATTCCTGTAATTAAGTAAATATTCGCTCAACACACAACTTTCCGCTTAAATCATTATTCCGCTTAAAACCTTTTGGGTCTATATTAAAATCCCACACCAAATAATATATTTCCATCTATTTGGCATTCTTATACCAAACTTTATCCTGGATTAAAAATCCGCTTTCCGCTTCCTTTCCAATAAGATCTTTTTACTTGGATTTTATGCCGACATTCATTTACCAAGATTAACACAACCCGATGGTATGCCTTTTCCTTACATTTGATTTTCTGACATTCCATTTAAATTATCGCTTTGGTTTAAAACCCTTTCTAAATCTCGCTTGTTCCAAATTATTTAACTATTTCTTTTACCACTTATCCTAGACTTCTTTCAAAACCATTAACACATTTCTATCCCTTACTAATCTATTTACCCTTTACCTTGAAATTCTATTTTTGAGTTCACTTCACTAAATTAAGCGATTAAGTAAACCCTTATTTAAACCTTTATATTCCCTAACCATCCCATTTTAAAATCTCGTCTTGGGACTTGGGTTATTTCTTTATAAAACTCTTATTTCAAAATCATTAAAACGATTTCTTTTTAAAAGCTCGATTTAAAATATTTATTCAAAATTTTCTAATTTAATCACTCGTATAAAATAGCTAAAAAGCTTCATTTCAGTTATAAAATAATTTATAACTTTAAAACTGCGTCGATTCACCGAACGGTCGAACGATGTCTAAACAACATGTTTAGGTCATTCACTGCCGATTACCAAATCAACACTGTTGGTTGATTTTAAACTCAACACAGGTGAATATTTAATCAACCATCAACATACAGACAGGTTTTGGTGTCAGTCAGGGTGAACAATTCTTATCCACAACAAACAAAAATACAGTTTAATTGAGGAATACGGTCGGATCCCTCCAACATGTCCTTCCCTGCATCACAGATATTAGTTGATAATAATATACGAATTAAATAAATGACAGAGTATAAATAACTGCAACCAATCAAACCATAACAACCAATTTGCATCCATCACATCCAATCAACCAATTTATACTTTTAATGGTGATTTATATTTTTCTATGGATCTACCACATCACAGGACTCCAAAAGGTGTGAGAATTAACTCACCAGTGTTTATTCTAGCTGACGGTTGACGCGTTTGTTGCATCTAATTTAAGTCAGACGTTCGAAATTAGTTGAATTTTCAACAGTGTTAGATTGACTCCTAGTCAGTGCCATCGGATAGGTCTCGTCCCTGCGATCCCAATGGATCCAGTTTCGTCAGATTCCGTTCATGTATGAGAAAGTTATCGCTGTTTTAAGTTTATATAATTATACGAAATTTAAAACTAAATTAGTTATAATTTAATTAAATTCTTAACTACCTGGTCAATCCACTTTGCCACGTCAGCACTCCAATTTGGTTTCACACGTTTTCCCATCGTTTGCAAAGAAGGAACCGATGATCCCTATCTTCTTCAACCATTTGAAAAGCACGGCACCACCCTCCTCCACCACCACCAACATGGGCCACCCGGCTGACCATCGACCCGTCCATCTCCTCCGCCGCCACGCCCAGCATCGACGCCCCAAACGCCGGAACCCAATTCCGCTCCGACCACCGGATTTTTAAACTTGCCCCAAATCAGTTCATCACTGAACTACGACCGCCACCGTCCCCTTCAGGCGTCGCCACTACACTGTTGTGACCACCACACCTTCCTCTTTCATCGACCTTCAGCCACCTCCTCCCCCGATGCCTCCCCTCGCCAGAATCTCACCAAAACCGACCCTCACTTTTGAAAATAAACCCAAACCAGGCTTCTCCGTTCATCTCTTGATTCCTGACCACCCCGACCACCAGCGGTCACGCCACCACCGCCAAAATCTCCGCCTGGCTCTCCTCTACAAAAGCCCTAAGGTCTCGGCCTCCCAAATCAACCCAATCCCTCGAATTTGGAAGAAAAATGAAAATAGTTTTTGCCGGTTCTTAGCGATTTCCAGCCACCTCAGGCGACCGTTCCACCCCGAACTTTTACAGAAGCTATCCACTGACCCGATCTACAACTTCCCTTTGGAAATCCCCAGCAAATTCCTTACTGATTGTGAGAAATAATTTGAAATGCAAACGAGGGTTTTATTGCAAAATTTCCAACGAAAATGAAGAATGGGCTGTATATCTGGTTTGAGGGTGGACGGGTATATATAGTGGGGGATATAATTTATTTATTGTTGATTTGACGAGCGACGCTGACTAACGATTTTAATTTCGTACCTATCGCTATTTTTTTCGTTGTTTATTCGCTGGTGCGCTCACATACAAACCCCGTTCGAGACGCGACTGGACGTCGTAGTATATTTTGACGATACGGTCCTAACAAAACTTGTTTCGTCGAATTCCGAGTTCGTTTGCTCAAATAGCGTTTGTAAACGTCCAAATTGATCGATTTATTTTACATTTTATTTTGCCATGCTCACAGAATAACATCAATTGACGCGCCGTTTGAAAATCTAGCAATAATTTACTGTTACGGTCCCAACAAAATTTGTTTCATCGAAAAAGAGGTCGTTTGAAGAAAGTCCCTTTTATAATTGGCCAATTCAGATAAAATAAACCAATTTTAAAATACCTCAATATAATATTATTGAAATATTGAAATTGGCCATACACAACCAGAATATCATATATTACCCAGATAAAATATCCCGGGTTGAGTTTGAAGCCAAATCGATATTAAAAATAATTAAAAACCCCTTTATTTAATATAAATAACGATATAATATATCAAGGAATTCTACAGCGACTTTTTCAAAATTTGATTTGGACGTAAAATAAAATCTACACAACGAAAACTCGATTTTTCCCTGCCATTGGAAAGATATCGTCAAACCGGTCCAGACGTTTCTTGTTTCGAGGAAATCCGACTTATTTTGAACCCGGTACAACCAATTGAAGTTCAAAATGTCAAATCACGAACTGTCGCGCCGCTGCAGCTCGTTATTTAATTAAATTATAAACCATATCGCTCAACTGTCGTTAAATAAATGAAATCATCGTTGTAAATTTGATATAACCAATATTTTACCAATTTAAACTGCCCGATCACAACATATGGCAAATTCTATATTTTCCCAAATATTCTGGAAATTAAAATATTATTTTATTATTTATTTAAATAATATATCCCAAATAAAATCATTAAATTCGATTATTTAAATTCAAACCAATATTTTAAATAATTAATATAATTAAAATATCCCAAATAAATAGGCAGAAAAACGGGTCGTTACATTCCTTCCCCCTTAAAATAATTTCGTGCTCGAAATTGCTGAGGAAGAAAGAACGTTAAACCCCATTATCTTTTCGAAAATAATTAATTTTAAAATTCGAATTTATTTTCAAACTGACCCAACTGGTTTTAAAATCAATTTATTTTGAATAAAATAATTTTCTAAAAATCTTCAAAAAAAATTCTAACTCCTTAAATTTTGGAAAAATTTCGGTAGAGTCTGGCCTGTACTGAGGACCATCAGCAATATTTCAGGATCAAGAAATATGTATACATCGACTCTCATGGTCGGAAAATCCTAAAACCAAACTCAAAACCCCAAAGAAAACCAAAATTTCATATTTTCGTAGGCGTACCTTTTTGCGAGCGTTATTAAGTGATAAGCGATATTTTATATTCGAGCTTGCTCAGTTATTTTGCAGCTCGATTCGAACTGGATTTGATTAACTCCAGAATTTCCTCTTTTGAACGGATTTGAAAACAGAACTGGCACTTTTGCACCTGTTCCTCAACTCAAATGAATTCCATTAGTCATCAACCAAATGTCAGTTATGTTCAAAACACCCATACCATACATATCAACCAATTATACACACAATTCAATCCACAGAGATTATAATTATTTATAATCACTTCATTTATTTCTTTAATTATCCATTCGGATTTAATTATCTGAATTGATTTATTCAACTTGTTATTTCACATTGGTTTTCAACCAAGTCTATCCATGTTCAGGTTCATATTCATGAGATCAAGCACACCATCCAACCATATCACACAATCGACATTAACAAATCCAAATAATTTGCCCACATTATAAAAATCTTCACTTTTATTTTATTATAAAATAAATTGGGGAAAAATAATTTCAAAAACAATTTTAATATCAAATCACAAATACACGCTCTCGTATATATACACAAAATCAATCTAGGGTATTGCTAACCCCATCTCTATTGAGTCATGCCACATAGCCAAGGATATCTCTAAACCAATAGCTCTAATACCACAGTAACTACCCGGGGAAAAGGTCGACGCTTGAGTCTTCGACAACAATACATAAACCCGTATCGCTTGCCAAAAACCCATGTATCGAACCCCCAGATTGTCATGAGAAAGAATTTAGAGGGTGAGAAAAGAAAGAAAGAATATTAGAATAGAAGAAAGAAGAAGAACGCATCAGAATCTCACAGCGGAACAAATAAAATATAATATCAAATCCTTTATACAAAAGAACTGTATAAAACATACCAATCTTTAGAGTACAACATATCAGTCACAGAGGAAAAATAACTCTATATAACGAGTGGGGAAGCCTCCTGCTTCTAGCTCCTGAAACTCCAAGCGGAAACCTAACCTGGAACATACTCGGTCTGACCTGATTTAAAACAAAATACACCGGGGCAACTGGAATACTATCAGTGATAAATTCACATAACACACACTTTGTTTAACTTTTGAAATCCTTTCTGAAATCAAAAGTAATAGTAAGACCAGTCCACATATAAACACGGACGGTTTTTACCTTACTATAACCCAAACCATTTTTTTGAAAATCATAACTTATTCTGATATTATCATAATGACTAGATACAAATAAATAACAATCTAGAGGAACGCTTGCACCTCACGCTCCCCATATATAGTATACAAACCAAAACCGCGGGCGCTTATTGGATATTGGATTCCAACCTTGACAAGGTATGGGACCACCTGCCGATAGTGTATGTCTGAGGCGAATACACTGGGTTCAACAAGAACGTCTTGCAACCCGGCCCTCACATGACAGACCACTCATTTCGCTTGAGTGTATCGAATGTATATCACCGACGGTTGGGATCAGCAACCACCTGCCCGAAAAGGGACAACATCGAACACAGAATAAGAAGCAAATGGAATTTCTCTAGATAGGTGATCATACACCCTAATGGGAGCGACCCACACAGCCATGCTGCCTGCCCGATTTTTGTCATTTCCCGGTTGATGAGGCTTGAGGCTAGAACTTAACTTTAAAACATCTGGTCATCATTCACTTTGAATGCCACATCGTCAGATCTGCTAGATCACACTTGATTGACGTCCACAAAAATACTCTAGTTTATTTGGCTAGAGAATAACCATTTCTCTGCCATCAACTATGGTACGTTTGGAGAAATCAACTCATGTAATTCCTTTGGAAATACTCTGTCAGACACTCATCCATACAAGTCATCCAGGAACAGGGTGAACCAAAGGCATCCTCCTACCACATCCTTATAGGAATCACCCTAAGGATCAGTAGCGAGTAGTCCTTGCAACCCGTGGATTTCAACCACGACAGAATCACAAACCAAATAACTCCGGTTGTAAGCCAGAGAGATTCGACAAGTAGTCCTTCCGCTTATGAAGATCCACGGTCTTCACTTGCTCCGTCTTCAAATCGACGTCTTCACGTATTTGTTGGTCGGAATGGTTTTCGAATATAAATTCGATCCCGGTCTTTCTGTACCAACAATCGTATTGGTCTGGTTTGATAGTCGGTGTTTTAACTATCAAAATCAATAGTGTGAACACAATGAGTTTGCTGATTTGGTACTTGGCATTACCTGGCCTTTTAAAAATATATTTGACAAATCGAATGTCGACCTTATAATATTCGATTTAACCCTAACTTGATCCTAGATCACAGCGATCACAATGGTTACGCCTGATTCCCTCAGGAAACATCCGACCGCAGTAGGCCATCTGCAACCCTGCAAATTACGCTAGCAGTCATACGCAATGGTAACTTTCTTGTGTAACTATATTTGACTAACTCTGCCTAAAATACGATATTCGATCAACTCTACTTGAATAACAAATCTTCAATATAATTTTGAAATCAATATTCTTATTTCTTTTGAAACTAATATAGCAATATTACTTAATTTCCCAAGACCCTGTATTAGGGTTCGATATTCCTCGTATAGAGTAAAACCAATTTCAACGCCTTCACTCGCTCCAGACTAATACCATTCCTCGATAATAGTGAAGCCAATCAAGTTGGGGTATTTTAGTTACCTCTCAGACCTTGATCGACAGCGTTCTTATCTCAGAATAATATCAGTTTGTCACTTAACCACTGATATTCAAATCTCGTTTACCACTTTGATTCCAAATCTAGTATTATAAACCATTTCTTATATTTGAAATTCCTTGTTCAAAAATCTTCTTACTTAATTCCTGTAATTAAGTAAATATTCGCTCAACACACAACTTTCCGCTTAAATCATTATTCCTCTTAAAACCTTTTGGGTCTATATTAAAATCCCACACCAAATAATATATTTCCATCTATTTGGCATTCTTATACCAAACTTTATCCTGGATTAAAAATCCGCTTTCCGCTTCCTTTCCAATAAGATCTTTTTACTTGGATTTTATGCCGACATTCATTTACCAAGATTAACACAACCCGATGGTATGCCTTTTCCTTACATTTGATTTTCTGACATTCCATTTAAATTATCGCTTTGGTTTAAAACCCTTTCTAAATCTCGCTTGTTCTAAATTATTTAATTATTTCGTTTACCACTTATCCTAGACTTCTTTCAAAACCATTAACACATTTCTATCCCTTACTAATCTATTTACCCTTTACCTTGAAATTCTATTTTTGAGTTCACTTCACTAAATTAAGCGATTAAGTAAACCCTTATTTAAACCTTTATATTCCCTAACCATCCCATTTTAAAATCTCGTCTTGGGACTTGGGTTATTTCTTTATAAAACTCTTATTTCAAAATCATTAAAACGATTTCTTTTTAAAAGCTCGATTTAAAATATTTATTCAAAATTTTCTAATTTAATCACTCGTATAAAATAGCTAAAAAGCTTCATTTCAGTTATAAAATAATTTATAACTTTAAAACTGCGTCGATTCACCGAACGGTCGAACGATGTCTAAACAACATTTTTAGGTCGTTCACTGCCGATTACCAAATCAACACTGTTGGTTGATTTTAAACTCAACACAGGTGAATATTTAATCAACCATCAACATACAGACAGGTTTTGGTGTCAGTCAGGGTGAACAATTCTTATCCACAACAAACAAAAATACAGTTTAATTGAGGAATACGGTCGGATCCCTCCAACATGTCCTTCCCTGCATCACAGATATTAGTTGATAATAGTATACGAATTAAATAAATGACAGAGTATAAATAACTGCAACCAATCAAACCATAACAACCAATTTGCATCCATCACATCCAATCAACCAATTTATACTTTTAATGGTGATTTATATTTTTCTATGGATCTACCACATCACAGGACTCCAAAAGGTGTGAGAATTAACTCACCAGTGTTTATTCTAGCTGACGGTTGACGCGTTTGTTGCATCTAATTTAAGTCAGACGTTCGAAATTAGTTGAATTTTCAACAGTGTTAGATTGACTCCTAGTCAGTGCCATCGGATAGGTCTCGTCCCTGCGATCCCAATGGATCCAGTTTCGTCAGATTCCGTTCATGTATGAGAAAGTTATCGCTGTTTTAAGTTTATATAATTATACGAAATTTAAAACTAAATTAGTTATAATTTAATTAAATTCTTAACTACCTGGTCAATCCACTTTGCCACGTCAGCACTCCAATTTGGTTTCACACGTTTTCCCATCGTTTGCAAAGAAGGAACCGATGATCCCTATCTTCTTCAACCATTTGAAAAGCACGGCACCACCCTCCTCCACCACCACCAACGTGGGCCACCCGACTGACCATCGACCCGTCCATCTCCTCCGCCGCCACGCCCAGCATCGACGCCCCAAACGCCGGAACCCAATTCCGCTCCGACCACCGGATTTTTAAACTTGCCCCAAATCAGTTCATCACTGAACTACGACCGCCACCGTCCCCTTCAGGCGTCGCCACTACACTGTTGTGACCACCACACCTTCCTCTTTCATCGACCTTCAGCCACCTCCTCCCCCGATGCCTCCCCTCGCCAGAATCTCACCAAAACCGACCCTCACTTTTGAAAATAAACCCAAACCAGGCTTCTCCGTTCATCTCTTGATTCCTGACCACCCCGACCACCAGCGGTCACGCCACCACCGCCAAAATCTCCGCCTGGCTCTCCTCTACAAAAGCCCTAAGGTCTCGGCCTCCCAAATCAACCCAATCCCTCGAATTTGGAAGAAAAATGAAAATAGTTTTTGCCGGTTCTTCGCGATTTCCAGCCACCTCAGGCGACCGTTCCACCCCGAACTTTTACAGAAGCTATCCACTGACCCGATCTACAACTTCCCTTTGGAAATCCCCAGCAAATTCCTTACTGATTGTGAGAAATAATTTGAAATGCAAACGAGGGTTTTATTGCAAAATTTCCAACAAAAATGAAGAATGGGCTGTATATCTGGTTCGAGGGTGGACGGGTATATATAGTGGGGGATATAATTTATTTATTGTTGATTTGACGAGCGACGCTGACTAACGATTTTAATTTCGTACCTATCGCTATTTTTTTCGTTGTTTATACGCTGCTGCGCTCACATACAAACCCCGTTCGAGACGCGACTGGACGTCGTAGTATATTTTGACGATACGGTCCTAACAAAACTTGTTTCGTCGAATTCCGTGTTCGTTTGCTCAAATAGCGTTTGTAAACGTCCAAATTGATCGATTTATTTTACATTTTATTTTGCCATGCTCACAGAATAACATCAATTGACGCGCCGTTTGAAAATCTAGCAATAATTTACTGTTACGGTCCCAACAAAATTTGTTTCATCGAAAAAGAGGTCGTTTGAAGAAAGTCCCTTTTATAATTGGCCAATTCAGATAAAATAAACCAATTTTAAAATACCTCAATATAATATTATTGAAATATTGAAATTGGCCATACACAACCAGAATATCATATATTACCCAGATAAAATATCCCGGGTTGAGTTTGAAGCCAAATCGATATTAAAAATAATTAAAAACCCCTTTATTTAATATAAATAACGATATAATATATCAAGGAATTCTACAGCGACTTTTTCAAAATTTGATTTGGACGTAAAATAAAATCTACACAACGAAAACTCGATTTTTCCCTGCCATTGGAAAGATATCGTCAAACTGGTCCAGACGTTTCTTGTTTCGAGGAAATCCGACTTATTTTGAACCCGGTACAACCAATTGAAGTTCAAAACGTCAAATCACGAACTGTCGCGCCGCTGCAGCTCGTTATTTAATTAAATTATAAACCATATCGCTCAACTGTCGTTAAATAAATGAAATCGTCGTTGTAAATTTGATATAACCAATATTTTACCAATTTAAACTGCCCGATCACAACATATGGCAAATTCTATATTTTCCCAAATATTCTGGAAATTAAAATATTATTTTATTATTTATTTAAATAATATATCCCAAATAAAATCATTAAATTCGATTATTTAAATTCAAACCAATATTTTAAATAATTAATATAATTAAAATATCCCAAATAAATAGGCAGAAAAACGGGTCGTTACATTCCTTCCCCCTTAAAATAATTTCGTGCTCGAAATTGCTGAGGAAGAAAGAACGTTAAACCCCATTATCTTTTCGAAAATAATTAATTTTAAAATTCGAATTTATTTTCAAACTGACCCAACTGGTTTTAAAATCAATTTATTTTGAATAAAATAATTTTCTAAAAATCTTCAAAAAAAATTCTAACTCCTTAAATTTTGGAAAAATTTCGGTAGAGTCTGCCCTGTACTGAGGACCATCAGCAATATTTCAGGATCAAGAAATATGTATACATCGACTCTCATGGTCGGAAAATCCTAAAACCAAACTCAAAACCCCAAAGAAAACCAAAATTTCATATTTTCGTAGGCGTACCTTTTTGCGAGCGTTATTAAGTGATAAGCGATATTTTATATTCGAGCTTGCTCAGTTATTTTGCAGCTCGATTCGAACTGGATTTGATTAACTCCAGAATTTCCTCTTTTGAACGGATTTGAAAACAGAACTGGCACTTTTGCACCTGTTCCTCAACTCAAATGAATTCCATTAGTCATCAACCAAATGTCAGTTATGTTCAAAACACCCATACCATACATATCAACCAATTATACACACAATTCAATCCACAGAGATTATAATTATTTATAATCACTTCATTTATTTCTTTAATTATCCGTTCGGATTTAATTATCTGAATTGATTTATTCAACTTGTTATTTCACATTGGTTTTCAACCAAGTCTATCCATGTTCAGGTTCATATTCATGAGATCAAGCACACCATCCAACCATATCACACAATCGACATTAACAAATCCAAATAATTTGCCCACATTATAAAAATCTTCACTTTTATTTTATTATAAAATAAATTGGGGAAAAATAATTTCAAAAACAATTTTAATATCAAATCACAAATACACGCTCTCGTATATATACACAAAATCAATCTAGGGTATTGCTAACCCCATCTCTATTGAGTCATGCTACATAGCCAAGGATATCTCTAAACCAATAGCTCTAATACCACAGTAACTACCCGGGGAAAAGGTCGACGCTTGAGTCTTCGACAACAATACATAAACCCGTATCGCTTGCCAAAAACCCATGTATCGAACCCCCAGATTGTCATGAGAAAGAATTTAGAGGGTGAGAAAAGAAAGAAAGAATATTAGAATAGAAGAAAGAAGAAGAATGCATCAGAATCTCACAGCGGAACAAATAAAATATAATATCAAATCCTTTATACAAAAGAACTGTATAAAACATACCAATCTTTAGAGTACAACATATCAGTCACAGAGGAAAAATAACTCTATATAACGAGTGGGGAAGCCTCCTGCTTCTAGCTCCTGAAACTCCAAGCGGAAACCTAACCTGGAACATACTCGGTCTGACCTGATTTAAAACAAAATACACCGGGGAAACTGGAATACTATCAGTGATAAATTCACATAACACACACTTTGTTTAACTTTGGAAAATCCTTTCTAAAATCAAAAGTAATAGTAAGACCAGTCCACATATAAACACGGACGGTTTTTACCTTACTATAACCCAAACCATTTTTTTGAAAATCATAACTTATTCTGATATTATCATAATGACTAGATACAAATAAATAACAATCTAGAGGAACGCTTGCACCTCACGCTCCCCATATATAGTATACAAACCAAAACCGCGGGCGCTTATTGGATATTGGATTCCAACCTTGACAAGGTATGGGACCACCTGCCGATAGTGTATGTCTGAGGCGAATACACTGGGTTCAACAAGAACGTCTTGCAACCCGGCCCTCACATGACAGACCACTCATTTCGCTTGAGTGTATCGAATGTATATCACCGACGGTTGGGATCAGCAACCACCTGCCAGAAAAGGGACAACATCGAACACAGAATAAGAAGCAAATGGAATTTCTCTAGATATGTGATCATACACCCTAATGGGAGCGACCCACACAGCCATGCTGCCTGCCCGATTTTTGTCATTTCCCGGTTGATGAGGCTTGAGGCTAGAACTTAACTTTAAAACATCTGGTCATCATTCACTTTGAATGCCACATCGTCAGATCTGCTAGATCACACTTGATTGACGTCCACAAAAATACTCTAGTTTATTTGGCTAGAGAATAACCATTTCTCTGCCATCAACTATGGTACGTTTGGAGAAATCAACTCATGTAATTCCTTTGGAAATACTCTGTCAGACACTCATCCATACAAGTCATCCAGGAACAGGGTGAACCAAAGGCATCCTCCTACCACATCCTTATAGGAATCACCCTAAATTCGATCCCGGTTTTTCTGTACCAACAACCGTATTGGTTTGGTTTGATAGTCGGTGTTTTAACTATCAAAATCAATAGTGCGAACACAATGAGTTTGCTGATTCGGTACTTGGCATTACCTGGCCTTTTAAAAATATATTTGACAAATCGAATGTCGACTTTATAATATTCAACTTGACCCTAACTTGACCCTAGATCGCAGCGATCACAATGGTTACGCCTGATTCCCTCAGGAAACATCCAACTGCCGTAGGCTATCTGCAGCCCTGCGAATTACGCTTGCAGTCGTACGCAATGGTAACTTTCCTGTATAACTATGTTTGACTAACTCTACCTAAAATACGATATTCGATCAACTCTAATTGAATAACAATTCTTCAATATAATTTTGAAATCAATATTCTTATTTCTTTTGAGACTAATATAGCAATATTACTTAATTTCCCAAGACCCTGCATTAAAGTTCGATATTCCTCGTATAGAGTAAAACCAATTTCAACGCCTTCACTCGCTCCAAACTAATACCATTCCTCGATAATAGTGAAGCCAATCAAGTCGGGGTATTTTAGTTACCTCTCAGACCTTGATCGACAGCGTTCTTATCTTAGAATAATATCAGTTTGTCACTTAACCGTTGATATTCAAATCTCGTTTACCACTTTGATTCCAAATCTAGTTTTGTAACCCATTTCTTATATTTGAAATTCCTTGTTCAAAAATCTTCTTACTTAATTCCTGTAATTAAGTAAATATTCGCTCAACACACAACTTTCCACTTAAATCATTATTCCACTTATAACCTTTTGGGTCTATATAAAAATCCCATGCCAAAATAATATATTTCCATCTATTTGGCATTCTTATACCAAACTTTATCCTTGATTAAAAATCCGCTTTCCAATAAGATCTTTTTACTTGGATTTTATGCCGACATTCATTTACCAAGATTAACACAACCCGATGGTATGCCTTTTCCTCACATTTGATTTTCTGACATTCCATTTAAATTATCGCTTTGGTTTAAAAGCTTTTTTAAATCTCGCTTGTTCCAAATTATTTATACTATTTCGTTTACCACTTATCCTAGACTTCTTTCAAAACCATTAACACATTTCAATCCCTTACTACTCTATTTACCCTTTACCTTGAAATTCTATTTTTGAGTTCACTTCACTAAATTAAGCGATTAAGTAAACCCTTATTTAAACCTTTATATTCCCTAACCATCCCATTTTAAAATCTCGTCTTGGGACTTGGGTTATTTCTTTATAAAACTCTTATTTCAAAATCATTAAAACGATTTCTTTTTAAAAGCTCGATTTAAAATATTTATTCAAAAATTTCTAATTTAATCACTCGTATAAAATAGCTAAAAAGCTTCATTTCAGTTATAAAATAATTTATAACTTTAAAACTGCGTCGATTCACCGAACGGTCGAACGACGTCTAAACAACATGTTTAGGCCATTCACTGCCGATTACCAAATCAACACTGTCAGTTGATTTTAAACTCAACACAGGTGAATATTTATTCAACCATCAACATACAGACAGGTTTTGGTGTTGGTCAGGGTGAACAATTCTTATATATGCACAACAAACAAAAATACAGTTTAATTGAGGAATCCGGTCGGATCCCTCCAACCTGTCCTTCCCTGCATCACAGATATTAGTTGATAAAAATATATGAATTAAATAAATGACAGAGTATAAATAACTGCAACCAATCAAACCATAACGACCAATTTGCATCCATCACATCCAATAAACCAATTTATACTATAAATGGTGATTTATATTTTTCTATGGATCCACCACATCACAAGACTCCAGAAGGTGTGAGAATTAACTCACCAGTGTTTATTCTGGTTGAGGGTTGTCGCGTTTGTTGCATCTAATTTGAGTCAGACATTCGAAATTAGCTGAATTTTCAACAGTTTTAGATTGACTCCTAGTCAGTGCCATCGGATAGTTCTCGTCCCTGCGTTCCCAAGGATCCAGTTTCGTCAGATTCCGTTCACGTATGAGAAAGTTATCGTTGTTTTAAGTTTATATAATTATACGAAATTTAAAACTAAATTAATTATAATTTAATTAAATTCTTAACTATCTGGTCAACCCACTTTTCCACGTCAGCACTCCAATTTGGTTTCACGCGTTTTCCCATCTTTTGCAAAGAAGGACCCGATGATCCTTATCTTCTTCAACCATTTGAAAAGCACGGCACCAACCCTCCTCCACCACCACCAACGTGGGTCACCCGGCTGACCATCGACCCGCCCACTCCTCCGCCGCCATGCCCAGCATCGACGCCCCAAACGCCGGAACCCAATTCCTCTCCGACCACCGGATTTTTAAACTTGCCCCAAATCAGTTCATCACTGAACTGCGACCACCACCGTCCCCTTCAGGCGTCGCCACCACACTGTTGTGGCTGCCACACCTTCCTCTTTCATCGACCTTCAGCCACCTCCTCCCCCAATGCTTCCACTCGCCAGAATCTCACCAAAACCGACCCTCACTTTTGAAAATAAACCCAAACCAAGCTTCTTCGTTCATCTCTTGATTCCCGACCACCCCGACCACCGTCGGTCACACCACCGCCAAAATCTCCGCCTGGTTCTCCTCTACAAAAGCCCTAAGGTCTCGGCCTCCCAAATCAACCCAATCCCTCGAATTTGGAAGAAAAACGAAAACGGTTTTTGACAGTTCTTCGCGATTTCCGGCCACCTCAAGTGACCGTTCCACCCCGGATTTTTACAGAAGCTAGCCACTGACCTGATCTACAACTTTCCTTTGGGAAACCCCAGCAAATTCCTTACTGATTGTGAGAAATAATTTAAAATGTAAACGGGGGTTTTATTGCAAAATTTCCAACGAAAATGAAGAATGGGCTGTATTTCTGGTTTGAGGGTGGACGGGTATATATAGCGGGGGATATAATTTATTCATTGTTGATTTAACGAGCGACGCTGACTAACGATTTTAATTTCGTACCTATCGCTATTTTTTTCGTTGTTTATTCGCTGCTGCGCTCACATACAAACCCCGTTCGAGACGCGACTGGACGGCATAGTATATTTTGACGATACGGTCCTAACGAAACATTTTTCATCGAATTCCATGTTCGGTTGCTCAAATAGCGTTTGTAGACGTCCAAATTGATCGATTTATTTTACATTTTATTTTGCCACACTCACAGAATAACACCGATTGACGCGCCGTTTGAAAATCTAGCAATAATTTACTGTTACGGTCCCAACAAAATTTGTTTCGGCGAAAACAGAGGTCGTTTGAAGAAAGTCCCTTTTATAACTGGCCAATTCAGATAAAATAAACCAATTTTAAAATACCTCAATATAATATTATTAAAATATTGAAATTAGCCATACACGACCAGAATATCATATATTACCCAGATAAAATATCCCGGGTTGAGTTTGAAGCCAAATCGATATTAAAAATAATTAAAAACCCCTTTATTTAATATAAATAACGATATAATATATAAAGGAATTCTACAACGACTTTTTCAAAATTTGATTTGGACGTAAAATAAAATCTACATGACGAAAACTCGATTTTTCTCTGCCATTGGAAAGATATCGTCAAACCGGTCCCGACATTTCCTGTTTCGAGGAAATCCGACTTATTTTGAACCCGGTACGACCAATTGAAGTTCAAAACGCCAAATCACGAACTACCGCTCCGCTGCAGCTCGTTATTTAATTAAATTATAAACCATATCGCTCAACCGTCGTTAAATAAATGAAATCATCGTTGTAAATTTGATATAACCAATATTTTACCAATTTAAACTGCCCGATCACAATATATGGCAAATTCTATATTTTCCCAAATATTCTGGAAATTAAAATATTATTTTATTATTTATTTAAATAATATATCCCAAATAAAATCGTTAAATTCAATTATTTAAATTCAAACCAATATTTTAAATAATTAAAATAATTAAAATATCCCAAATAAATAGGCAGAAAATATGGGTCGTTACACGCACTTGTCAAGTGTGCCAGTTCATTTTGCCTTCATCGTAAAACTTTAACCGTCCATAACTTCTTCATACGTTATCCGTTTTACGCAAACTAGGTGTATATCTTGACCAGAATTTCGAGACGGACGCAATGACGTAATCCGTTTTCCTTATGAATATTAAATTAATTATTCTTTAATTCACCCACTTTAATATTGTTAAAATTTCGGGGTGTTACACTATTGCTATAATGCCATGTTTAGATTTGGCATATAGTGCCAACTATCATGACTAAAATACTAACATTCTTCGGTTTTGAAGTTAAGGCTGATGGGACCAATTTTTTAGTTATTAGCTCGTCTAATTTAAGCAATTTTAATGCTTAAAACATGTGACACATATTGTGTTATGCCGTCGAACAATTTTCTCTTAATTTTAAAACGAAAAAGGAAAAAAATGACAAAATCAACTCGTACCGAGGATTAAAAGATTTAACGCCACAGTTAAAAGTGTGAAACGAAGAAAACTATATCCAAATACGTAAGAGCAGAAGAATATAACCGAATCATAGCTTACCATTTTGAAAATAAATTAACTTCATTTGATAACACTCTATGCGGCTTTCGGGTTTGTTTTATATACGCTTATATATATTGGCAAATCAGATCTAATCCGTTCTTTGTCTTTGGTTTGAGATGAAGTAAATATAATAAAGTAAATAGAACAAAGTCGAAGGCTATGAAAGTTAATTAGGTGAAATACATAATGTAACTATAAAACAATCCTAAAATAAGTAAAGAATTAGTCTAGACCTGGGTTTTTGTGAAAGATATGTTAAGAACAAAAAAAATAAAGGTTGTCCATTTATGTCCTAATGTAACAACTTTCGTCTGATAATTTAAAAACAAATAATAAAGTTGTCTTCTTAAATGTGCGAGTGTCATGGACAGTAGTACATTTTTGTCAGTAAATATGAGCTTGAACTAATAGATATAGCAATAATAGAGGTAAATGATGAAATACATAGTTAGTTTTGTTTGCATTCTTATTTTCTTTGTCATGATGATCCATTGTAAAGTAATAAAGATCATTCACATAATTAAATAAAAAAAAGGAGAAATGAATAACGCAGTATTTTATGATGCTAAAAAATAGAAGTTGAACTTTTATCTCCAATTTATATATAGCATAATTCGTATAAAATAAATGCAGACAATTAATGGAAATACTTTAAACAACAATAGTCTAAAATATTACGTCATCATTTGTATATTCTTATTCAAGCTTTAACAACGAATGAAAAAAAGATGAACGCATAATAGAAAAAAATTAATGAAAGCAAATGACAAACAGATTCAAGAAAAAAGGTGTTTTTTAAGCCTTGCAATTAAACAGAAAGAAAAATGAAATAGTTGCCATAGGTGAACAAAAAGGTATGCGTATAATGACAGTTTAGAAGCAAACGGTTGAAAAATTAACATATTTAAGTAGGCCCTAGAAAATAAACAAGTAAAAAAAATTCACCATAAATTAAATATCAAAACAACATCAATACAAAACCTTAGTATTGAACATTAGTTTGATACCCAAAATGTTACGTTACATATTGGTATATCCAAATAATTACGTATAGTTTAATATGAAATGATTGGAAGGAAAAAAATGTTCTTGTAAATAATATAATATAATGTAAACTTCAAATGGATATGAAATGTAAAACTGCTCTAATACTTTCAATTATAATTACATGACATTCTCAGGAATGTAGTAATAATGTTAAACAAAAATTAAACATATGCATATGAACAAAGAGGATGCAGCTAGCTTGGCTTAACGTGCATATTCCTGTAAAATTATAAAGCTGGACTATTTAGTAGACTGTTATTGAACTTTTTGGTATGTTGACAATTGATGCAACTAATATTAATAATTAATACCAAGAATTGGTTACATGATTTTTTGTTCTGCAAAATTATATGGATGATACGATTCTTTTAACATTTATCAAAAGCTAATCAAATGATCTTACGACATTTATCGCTGTAGCGAAAACTACAAACTTGATTCAGAATTGAATTCAATCCAAAAAATGGAATAGAATAGGCTTTTCATTCCAAAAACAACTAATAAATATTACTGTGTATTAACCAACGTTGGACGGCTGACAAATTTGGAATAATTTTGTATACCCGAAAAATTTGCTACACCATCAGTTGTGCAGAATAATGTTTTCATACTTACTGCAGTTTACTGTTTAACACTCACTAATGCGGTATACATAGATGTCATTATTAAGCATAAATTTTCAAAAATTGTCTGATCAGTCACACTCCTAAAATTTATCCTTTGATAAGTATATTGTAATGTAACACATAGATCCAGAGGCATAAAAGTAACTTTCAAATCCAATCTAATTTTTCAGAACGAGAAATATATGGATGCTTACACAAATTAACTTATACCTGAATGTATATATAATTATCAAAGTTCTTGTTTAAGATTCAATCTAGTACAAAGGAACCAAGCATCCTGTGTTAGTTTGAGATTCATCCGGGTAGTTTGAGATTCATCTGGGTAAATTTGCTAATTTGTACAAAATATCCATGTATAAAACTGATTTTTCACTCATATTCTTTCAAAAGAAAGAATTCCAAATATGTAATAACTAAACAGCTCCTAATGCATAGGAATTAAAAAACATTTACCATACAATAAAGAAAAAATGACAGTTCACCAATATCTATTATTCACAAATGTAAAATAGTTTGTTTTAATTTAAAGGGAAAGAATTAGGTAAATTGCCTTTTGCCGTTGATATGGGAAAATATTATTGGAATAAACTTTCATGCGTTATTCAATCAAAGAGCAATGATTTATTCTCTATCTAGAGAAAGCATAAAAAGTTACCTAGCTCTTATGCAAAATCTATTTATTACATGTTGAATAACAAGAACAATCACTTTTTTTTTTTTGAAAATCAGTAAAATAAGATAACCACTAATGCACAAATTGTTTATTTTGCAAGTAAAAAGTAAATCAGGTAGCTTTTACTAAAATAGGGAGAAACAATACCTTAATTGGACGAATCTTGTACATATTCAGTCGAGATGGTAGAAGGCGACAGTCGGAGTGTCGACGAAGTTTCAAAGAGAGAAGAAGGTTTGTGGTGGAAATCTTTGGTGGATATTTTAAATGTGAAGTTTAGGCACCGAACTCCAAACGAAACCAACAGCTTTCGCCCTTAACCAAATACCCCAATTTCGGACATAATGGGATATGTTTCATAAGCTGATTCGATTGTTTTAATCAGTTTTTATAAAAATTAAAATTTAACATTAAATATTGAATTTGAACATACGCTTTAATTTGCCACGACCACACACTGACCTCAAAAATTACGAAATTTGAAATCTAGCAATAATTTAATATTTCAGATCCAAAAAAATTGGTTTCGTCGAAAATGAAGGTTGTTTGCAAAATATCCATTTTTAAGGGCTATGTAATATTACAAAAATATTATTAAATTCCAAAATTTATTCAAATTAAAAATAAACTAATTATTATTGTATATATCTAAATGAAAGATCATATGACTGTAAAATAAACATACTTGAGTTTTTCAACTCGATACCAAGATTTCTAGTCAAACGGTGTTCAATTTACATGAAAATCCTCTTATTTAATTTAGTAAATCGTTATTATTTATAAACGATTTCATAGCGACTATTTGGAATTTTAATTTGGACATAACTTATAATTTATAACATGAAATCTTAATTTGCTATATTCTTAGAAAGATATTATTCAAAATATTCTAATGTTTCTTGTTTTAGTGAAATCCGACTTATATTGCATTCGGTACATTCAATTGAAGTTTGAAAGTAAATTTTCAAACTAACGTGACGTTACGAGCTCGTTTTAGTTAAACTTTAAATGTATATGTTCAAACTTCCCTTTCAAATAATTTTTAAGTCGTTAATTATTAAAATAAATCATTTTAAATTTCTAAAATCCATTGAAATCAATTAAAAATCAAATTTTAAATTGATGGAAAATACGGGTTGTTACATTCTCTGCCACTTAAAAACTTTTCATCCCCGAAAAGGAACGAAACTGAAGGTCATTTACTTAGCCAATTCAACCTTTTTTCTAACTCAATTTCTTTAGCATTTAAGTTTTTAAGAACTTTCTGATTCCTCGAAATTTTGCTAACGCCTTAAATTTTTGAAAAATTTCACTATAACCTCCTTTGTAATGGTCTATCGATACACCTTCAACTAGCCTCTACGGGCCCTCATCAATCAAAAGAAAATCCAAAACCCAAGCGACTCATAAAATCATCAAACCCAATTAATACAATAAATATGTATCTTTTTGTTGGTCAGGTAATTTTATTCCCTTTCTTAACCTTCATGCAACAACCTGTCCGACACACACACACACACACACACACACACATATATCCAATTCAAACTGATTTTCTATTGGATTTGATTTGGCTTAATTTACCTTTCATTTTCATATTGATTTTATCAGTCCAATATTTTATTAGTTAAACTAATTATCCCATGTCACAACCAGCAATCAATTGGCTAATTAGCTTTCCAAATTTATATCTTTTATATACTCAAAAATATATTTTCAAGGACAAATCACAAACATTAAACTCTAACTAAGTTTTTGGTTCTCACACAAGTCAATTGGAATCATATAGACATCACATCTTCGAAACTCAAAAATAAACATTGATTCTACTATAGTAATCATTAGAATCATCCCGGAAAACTAGAGTGTGATTCTATATCTACCCAGTATATTTGAGACTTCGTATACACGTTTACAAGGCGTATATGCAAAATCTTCTTATACTCGATAGTCCAAATTCAAAATAAAATAAAATACTCAAATACTTATTATAAGATATAATTTTCATAACAAAATTTGTTTTATAAATAAAACCCTTCAAACCCATTCTAGGGTATTACTAACCCTATCTCTAACGAGTCATTCTTATAGGATATTACTAATCATATCTCTGATGAATTCTCTCATCTAGTTCTAATGTGTCTTGTTCTCGAGCTTTGCAAACCAAAGCTCTGATACCATCTGTAACGACCCGAACTCCTCCGTCGGCCTAAACCGAACAAGAAGACGGGTTGCTTTGAGAGGACGATGCATCAGAACACAGAACAAGAGAATATATTTTTGATATCACTACAATTTTCATCAGAGTACGAATAAGTAATATACAAATGAAAAATATCAGAGATTAATAAATTACAAAACATCAGAACTTTGAATACATAAATATAATGTGCAGCAGAAAATCATCAACTAATACAACTGAAGGAAATACATGGATACAATGCATTCCATAGCAATGCTCCAGCTGTACTCCAGGATCCTGTGTAAAGAAATATCTTTGAAAACCTAGACTACTAGCTGCCTGTGTGGAAAATATAGGCACCCAAAGTTTAGGTGGGAAACAACAAACTCCGAGTCAATCATGGGACTGGTGTGAGAACTAAAACAGTTATTACCTTTATTTTAAAGTTGGGTAAATCACGAGACAACGCCGTATGATACCAAACAAGTTTACTCCACATGAATACTTATGCATAAACAACAATGTAATGCTAAAAGAAAAAATGAAGCTATTATAGGACTCAGGTCCCATCACACAGTGCAAGCACAAGTCGGAGGATAGAATTTTACCTTATAATAGCTAAGCATGCTTGATACGTAAAATTTATGTTTTATTACCATTATAAGTGCATAGTGCAGAAATCAATTTCAAAAATAAATGTATCAATCATAGATGGCATAAATGTCCTATACCACTATGCTGCCATATATGTTTACAGCTAAAACCGTAAAATCGCATATTGAAAATTGGGTTTCCAATTTCCATCATGAACCTAGGCAAACAATCTTCCTTATCTGATTCAAGACACTCTAACACATGCCTCAGCACCCAGACTCTAGTGAGCCCTTGATGCGGCAGAGTCGGCCAGCCGTCGCTGATTAGGGTTACTCATGAATAATACATTCCCCGTTCCTATTGGACCTAAAATATGGTCTTTCAATCGACCTTGGTCTGTATCTCGACCTTCTTGGCCTTGTGCGGCCATATCCGAGTACCTCACTTTCCATTATCAACATAAGTAAATTTTCTGGGCTCTATACCATGAAATTACTTCTAGCTAGAAGGAAACACATGTCATTTCTCTATGGTCTTTCAACTTGTTTTTGGTTCACACCGGGGTGTGAGGCTCGCGAATTAACGCTACACACAAATTTATGCTATATCAAAGCGGTGCTTTGATCATCAACCACAAATGCTCTGCTTTTCAACAAAAGCTTTTGATCTATGCATCTCAACATGCCACATTATCAAATTATACCATACCATTGATTTCTACCAATATATAACCTCTAAGCTCGTACACCTCAGAGAAGGGTGTTAAGAAAAAGAATAGATTCTCCACCACCAAACAAATATATTTAGCAGAGATCAACGAGTACAACACAAAATACAATGTCAGACATACTATCCATTGCAAGTCCATTCTGGGTCTGAATGAAACCGGAGGCACCCTATTCCTCATCTCATAAGTCCAATACAGGAGAGTTCCCTCGCATATCCGGTCGATCTCCAAGTACATCTGCACGACCACCACTTATTACCTCGTCTTGGGTGTACAGCCCAATCAAGACATCGGTAATCATCCTAAGAATGTGAAGATCTCTGGTCTTCAACCGCCATCTTTGTATCTTCAACTTTCAATCGTTGTAACAGTTATTCAGAATGGGTTAAACCCGGTCTGTAATAACCCTGAATTTTGGAACCAATTTAAAATTTGAATTTAAACTATTTTAACTAATTTTGAAATAGAAAATTTTGATTTTTACTCGATAAAATATGAGAATTTTTTTAAAATTAGTTTTATTATTTTATTTGACCTAAAATAGTGTCAATAATTTTATTAATCAATTTATAAGCTTTTAATTTGAAATTCGATATTTCAAAGCTATATCGCTTATAAAAGGACCATTGTTGAGACAGTCTCAAAATCCGACGAAATCACTTTTATTCGATCTAGAATGCCGAAACAAGTCAATATTTAAAGTTTTAAGTCTAATGGAGTTCGTACGTAGAAAAGACATACGTTGAAAATTCAGTCAGTATTCAGTTTAAGCTAGAAATAAGGCCGTTTTTTCAACGGTCTCCAAACTCGACTAGACCAGGTTCCTTGGAACCGTAGTTCCATAACATAGCGAGATTTCAATTTTCTTAATTTTTAGAGTTAATGAGTGGCCGTGAGACTAGAACGAAGTTTGGACGGTGTAATTAATACGTCGTCAAAATACATCAATAAATTTAATTATCGAATTCACCTTTTCATCTATTTAAAGATTTCTTGAAACTCTAGTTCAGTTTTAATCTCAAAAATTATTATTCAATGATTATTCAACTTTAGGAAATTAATCCTGTCTTTAACTGGGTTAAAGAACTAATGTCATTTGAAACATTGTTCAAGATAAACCCCAAAATCATATTCCATCAAAATGGAATCTTCTTAGAAATCAGATCAGTCGTAATCAATGTGAATTTCCATATCAGGCTAATAATATAAATGGAATAACGGCTAAGCCTTTTAAATTCCATAAATAGTAATGGTCTTCCTTCAAGGAAGCTCATTTCGATTATTAATAAATCGAATTCCACTCAACTCCAATTTAATGATTATATTGGAAAACTTTACTTTGGAAATTTTCATTAAATCTTAGTTAAAAGATTTCTAAATTACAAATCATACTTTCTCAGTTAATTGGATTTTAAGAACTAATGTTGTTTAAAACATCGTTCACAGTCAACCCAAAATCAACTACCATTTCATTCCAATTATGTTTATTAATTGGAAAATCTCATTAAATCTTAATTAAAAGATTTATTCTTTTCTCTAATGGGTTTAAGAATAGTGTTAATAAAGACATCATTCACGACAAATCCAAAATCCAATTTGATATTGAATACAATGCTTTGAATAGAATTCATATCGAATTATATCCAATATCAAATTCTGAAAAAATTAATGGATATCGTATGGGGAATAACAATATCTGTATCTTCCAAACTCCCATAACAATATCCGTATAATCACGGAATCCAATATAGAAACATCCCGAAGACTATTTCCATTCAAATCCATTCCAATCTATATATTGGAAATTTCTGCTTATATCAAAACCATTCCTTTTCCTTTCATTTCTTTATAAGAGTTGATAAACAACTTATTCTGATAAAAAAAATCTTTTATCTTTATAAATTTGGAATATTCCATCCAAAAACCATTTGAAATCATTTATTACGATTTTACATAATTTTTCTCTATTTTTAATCGTTTTAAAATAGGCCCTTTCATTTAAACGATGTTTCAGGTCATTTAGCTGCATTGGCGCTTTTTTATTCCAACTTGAAATAAACATTTCAGAAATCTAACCGTTGGATTTTAAATCTCTTATTATCATTCGAAAGCTCTTTTCGATACGAACCCATAGGTTTCAGTTTCAGAAGAATCCGACGGTCGGATCTACCGTTATGTCAAATCGAAATTAATGGTCGAAATTCGCGAATGGACGCTGCGCATTCTATTCAGGCCATTGAAATATATATTATATATTTCATCGATTTCCATTCAAAACGTATTTTATAAACGTTTATAAATTCATCTGAAAACGATTCCAACTTCCATTTCAATTTTAAATCAAAATTAAATAATCCTTATCATTATAATATTAAAATGATAATATTTTCAAAATATCTTATTTTGAAATCCATTTCTTTTCCATATTCATTATAACATGAATAAAATTGATATAAAAATCATTTGAGTTAAAGTGGCATATATCTACCTAACTCGGCTTTATATATTTTAATATTCTTATATCCATCCAAAATCGGACATCAAAACCATATTTTACCTCTTCACTGGATATTATTCGAAAATGTTCGTTATCTCCAATTGGAATGAGACCCAACCAATTACCATATAATTTTAGTTATATGGATTTCAAACATCGCATGTATTCATCAATAATGATAAATAATCATTAAACATCCAAGTAACAACCAGAGTGTATTCTACAATCATATAAGCATCAAATAATTCAATAACGCTTATAACGGTTTGTCAATCAATCGATCGACATATAACTAATCACAAGGGAGATGTGTGTTAAGAATATCATCCCAAGACCCGTGTGGGGTTTCAACCAACAAATACTGATTATTATTTGTGCACTTGGGTGATGTGCAAAAATTATTGTCCCAATCGATATCACTTAAATGAGCGAACATAAACAAGTCGTCCAACTTGTAAATGGATGTGTAATCCTATTTCAACTACCATAAATATGTATAATTTTATTTCTAACATATTTCAGAAAATTCGCCAATATAACGGCTCTATTTGTAGAACCGAAATAATGTCTACCATTATCCCTCTCCTGATATTGGCTTGCGCCATACATAACAATTTCAATCATCATCCATCAACACACATCCAAATAATTCCATAAATCAACAAATCATCCATGGTTTCAAATAATAGTGACAGGAGCTACTAAGCACCATTTACAACCTATGATGTAATAACATAACAAAAATAGTTTAGTGAGAAAGAGTTCTCACGTTGGTTTCCACTCCATCAGTCTTTATTTTTGACGGTTCGGATCCAAATTTGGCCCAAATTCTAACTTGCTCCAAATTTGACAAAATTGGTGCCTGCTCGAAGGTCTCGACTCCACGATCGCAGCGGACCCAGTTTCGTGCGATTCCGAGCTTGTATGCAAAAGAAATGGAGTTACGAAGTTTAAAAACATTAATTAAATAATTAATTTAAATTTAAAATTCAAATTTAACCCAGATATTTCCAGACCGTCATTCCCCTCCACTGGATGCTCACTGCCGACGATTTGAGCCACCGCCGGCCGACCTGACCACCCCAGCTTCTTCCCCCATCGACCATGCCTCCAAGTTGACCGCCGTTAGCCCTGCAACGCCTCCAGTGATCTCAAATCCCGGTTTCCCCCTTTTTGCCATCGATCCAATTTCTGGCCACCAGAGCCACGGTCGCGGTCCCCCTTCAATCGACGCCTCATGCCATGCCGCACCACTTTGCTTTAGACCCCTTCACCTGATTCAATCAACGTTGGCCGGAATCCTACCAAATGTATTTCGAGCTTCGCCGGAATTGTGCTCACCGATCAACTCAAAATTCCGGCAACTACGATCACTTTCAGGCAAAACACTTCAAAGCAAAGTTGTTCATCTATCTCTCCTCTATAACTTCCCTTTCGACACCATCACCTAAACACTCGATTGTTTGGCCGGAATTTGCCAAAATCTGAAACTGGATTTTTGACTTCGAACTCAGATCCCGGCCAATCCGTATGACGATAGGTCATGGAATTTTTGAGATAGGTAGACGTCATAATGCTCTACAGCTTTCATGTATTAAGTTTTGGCTAATTGTTTACGGTTTGGAAGATATAAATTATTTTGTGAAAGTGGACTTATTTGCAAAATTTCTTTAAGGGAAAATGTTGGCTGCCATTATATGGAAGAGGAATGAATTTAAGTTAATCGAAAAGCGGATTATATAGTGTAAAGTTGGAAAAATCAGATTTTATCAGTTCATGTTGTATTTGTTCGACATTTATCGATGCCCAGAGCACGTACGAACTCTAATGGCGATGAAAATTGACATACAGCTATATCTTGACGACACAGTACCATAGAAACTGGTTTCGTCGAATTCTGAATCCCTTTGCTCAAAAAGCTCCGGTTGGGGCTTAAATGGCTGATCGGTTCACAATTTATTGTGCACGGCCGCATACTAGCTCCAGAAATTGCGAATTTTGGAATCTAGCAATAATATAATATTCTAGATCCATAGAAAGTGGTTTTGTTGAATTCGAAGTTTGTTTGCAAAATTTTACTTTTTAAGGGCTAGGTTTGGCTAACCCCAAAGGCCAATCAGAATGCCCCAATTCCGAATCTCGGAATATATCAAAGTTTATATACTTTTCGAAGTCAAAAACAGCATTTTGAACTCAGTGGAAGTGGTTTCGAGTCCAAATTCATCTGTATGCAAAATGTGACTTTTTGGGCTATATATATACATATATATATAAATATATATATATATAAACTCCATAGCGCTAATTTGAAATTTTGTTTTGGACATAACATACAATTTATAAAGTGAAATCTCAATTTCTTACACTCGTTAGAAAGATGTAGTTAATTCGATCCTAGCGTTTCTTATTTCATCAAATTCTGACTTATAATGAATTTTGTATATTCAATTGAAATCTAAAATAGAATTTTCAAACTACCGCGCCATTTCAGGCCCGTAATATAATTAATATAAATTTATACGTTCTAACTTCATTTTAAATAAATTTTTAGTCGTTTTTATTTAAAATAAACCATTTTAAGTATTCAAAATCCATTAAAATAGCTTAAATTAATTTTTTAAATTGGTTCTGAAATTCTGGGTCGTTACAGGAAGATTACAACTGAGGAAAATATTAGAAAAAAATTTCCATGTATCAACATGAAGCAAATCATGGTGGACCAAATGCTGAAATAGCTTGACAAGTTATTATTAATATTAAAAAAATAGTGAGATCCATCCGTTGATAGAAATATAATAATTTTTTCATGCATTGACTTAATAATTTAATAATAATAATTGACACTTACATGCAAAGGAATGCTATTGACTTTCCATTGTTATTGTAGTTACGAAACATAATAATTTGTATTAAAATGAGCAAATAAATTGTCAAATTTTTTAACTTGCAAGACCCAAATACGTAACATAAATATGCATTATAAAAACCATATAAGGAAATCAATACATATAATGAAAAATCATTTTTCTACTGGTATCCAAGGAAGTATCCTGTATAAATGTAAATTAGCACAAACATATAAATCAATGTGCACAAGCTATCACAAACACATGGACAAAGATAGCGGAAAATAAACCAACGTGCATACACAACACCTAGAAAGTTTATAACAACAACAAAGATAAGAAGATAAATAGTGGCCTAAGCCCATAAGTAAAAAAAAGTTTGAATACACTTGCCCATCAATACCGCCAATGGAAAAGAAGCTAAACAAACAATAACTGTAGGAAAACCATATTTATCCCCTGCTATTTTCTTATTAAATTGTGAAGCAATTCGCAAATAAAGGGGGAAATAAACATATGTGAGAGTCAAAATAAGGAGACATGTTTTAATAGCAATACCTCACAACGTAGACGTTAAAACGAATGGTAATGTAGGTAGTGGCTCCACTGTATCCCAGTCCTTCCTTAATGCTGGAAAAAGAAAGACTATTAGTTATGTAGAACCCACGACTTCCCTAATCATTAAGTCGCATAGAAATCTGACTAATACAAAAAAGCAAACATCAATTTGCACTTATTCATTTTACAGTGAAGAAAGTAAATTCAAACCAATGGTAAAGAAAGCAAATTTGGATCAATGTTGTGGAAGGCTGAGGACGAAAATAATAAACATTTAAATATTTGAAAGCTCATTTTTGAAAAACAAATTTACCTCAACCTTTGCTAAAATTATACTGGTTAAACATAAAAAGGAAAAACATCGTTGTGTACTTAGTCAAAAGCAAGCAAATATAGGATTTGGTAGAGTTTTGCGACAAAAGATCAAAATCCATAATTCAGAGTTATATTTTACTTGATATAAGGTAACATAAGATTATAATATATTATATTTTGAAGAAATAACAACCTACTGTGTACTAAAATTTTAAACTTTTGCACACATCCTCCAAAGCAATGTTAAAACAATGATAAATCTAGCTCAAAACGCGAACTACCATTTTCATTTATACATAGATTATCATACACATGTACGAATTATAGTGAAACTGTGTATATTATTATCATCCAAATATTAACATATGTTTGAACAAATAGCCAAAAGACAATGTAAGAAATAAAATATATAGAAATTGCACTAAATCTTTTCTTATGAATTTCAGTATGTAGTAATACCTTACTGAGAGCTCACAACAACTGTAGAATGACTAATGAGAATGAGTTTCTTACTATGAGTTACCTTGATTTGCAATCAAATCAAAAAATTGGAGCTAGCCGAACAACATTCGAAAGCTAAAGCATACACGAAGATAATATTGGTAGAAATCAACAAAGATTAGTTGTAGCGGACTATTTGGGTGAAGAAGAGAAGATTAACGGAGAAGTAGATACTGTTAGATTTGGTGGCTTAGGTAGCATTTCATCCACATGGCACAGAAGATAATGAAAAGGAGAAAAGATAAAAGGGGATAGTGATTGAATGGAGTTTTTCTATAGTGGTTGGAGAAGGAAGAGAAAGAGGTAGGTCTTTTTTTCGTATTCGGTGAGAATGGGGAAGAACATGGATGAAGGAAAGTGGAAGTTTTTTTGGGGATCAGGTGAAAGTTTGTGTGTGAAGCGAAAGGCAACCGTTCGGTCTGCATAGGTACACATCGTAGCATCTTTATTTATTAAAGCAAATGGAACTGAAAGGACTTGAAATGAACAGTGTGCATTCATACAATATAATATATAATACATAAATAGATTTTAAACTTTAGGATGCATAGAAATCTAGAAAAGAAAAGAGACGATATTGTGAGAAAATCAAGTGGAAGTGAAAGAAATAGAAACTGATAAATATACAAATTGAATTTTTGCAGGAGATAATGAAAAGGAGGAAAGATAAAGGGGATGGTGGTTGAATGGACGTTTCCTATAGTGGTTGGAAAAGGCAGAGAAAGAGGTAGGTTTTTTTTTTCGTATCCGGTGAGAATAGGGAAGAACATGATGAAGGAAAGTGGAAGTTTTTTTAGGGAGCGGGTGAAAGTTTGTGTGTGAAACGAAAGGCAACCGTTCGGTTTGCACAGGTACACATGGTAGAATCTTGATTTATTGAAGCAAATGGAACCAAAAGGACTTGAAATGAATAGTGTGCTTTAATACAATATAATATATAATATATAAATAGATTTTAAAATTTAGGATGCATAGAAATATGGAAAAGAAAAGAGACGATATTGTGAGAAAATTAAGTGGAAGTGAAAGAATTAAAAAATGACAAACATACAAATTGATTTTTTTTTTAAATGTACAATACTAAGATAATCTTCAAAACGTTAATGAGTCCATTAGAATCCCTTTTAAAAAAAAACTTATAGTTATGAAGATCATCTACAAAAATTAATAAGTCCATTAGAATTTTTTTAAGAAACAACGATGGTGAGCAAAAAGTAATGATAAATTTATGACAAATGAAATGCCGCGGCAGATTGCAATACGTGTGCTTTTTGATAAATTGGAACCGAAAGGTCTCCATAGGAACATTGTACTTTCATATAAACTTAAAAACATTTGAAAATTGACTTTTTTTACATGTGTATAGATATAATAGAGTGAAGTAGATACATGTGATTAGCGAAAATTTGATTGTATAGAAGGTAAAAACATTTGAATATTACGTATGTGACTTTTTAAAACTAATATAGAAAATTAATTAAACTTAAAAGCATTAAAATTAATTTTATCGAACAGTATACCAGATGTAGTAGTAATAAAAATGATAAAGAAGAGCGCAATTGATAGTAACATTAGTAAGTATGTGAAAAGACTTTAGGTCGGTTACTTTTTAACACTAATTAAGGAAGTTTTTAAATAATGAATGTATGAAAGTGGTGGAAGTTACTTGCTACAGTAAATCAAAAGATCCACATGTATAAGCTCACATCAAGTGGGTACTGAAGAGATAAGGGCGGTTACTCTACTGTATGGCGAGGATTGAAACAGTGTACACTTGTCGATTTGGGAATTTTTTGGAGAATCTGGATCTGAAAGGTCTTCGGAGAAAGATTGTGCTTTCATATAATACGATAGATAGATTTGCCAAATCATTATTTCGCTGCATATAATTAATACTTCAATTTTATTGTTTGTATCGCCTAAGCATACACAGATGTATCTGTTATAGAATACTTTTTTCTATGATACAATATAGCCATCTATGAATTAATTATTTTAAAAATAATAAGAAATTTTTACAAGTAATTTTCTAATTATTATTTTTCACTTACTTGGTTTAAATTTTACTTTTAATCTATTTTCATGTATAGTGCTTTCATGTTTATCCAAAAATATTTTTTTCGCAGTTACATATGTTATATTTTAATGTCATCTTACGTCATATTTTCCAATATATTAGATTTGCATGAATATTTGAATTAAATAGTAAAATGCATTGGTTATTCCATTTTTTTTTTTACATAATGCGTCTCTATGTATTAATTCTCATGTCATATTATGCTACATGTATTAGAATATATGTTTGCCTCAATGCTATTATAATATATCCCAAATTTAATGTGACGACCCGAACTCCCCGGCCGGCCTAGACCGAGCAGGAAGGCGGATTGCTTTGAGAACATGACTCATCGGAACACAAACACTAGAACGTTTCATTACTATTACAACAATTTACATCAGAGTATAAGAATGTCAGAGTACGAATAAATATTACACCGCAAAATTACAATATCAGAGATTAATAATTTACATAGCAACGGACATAAAATGTATAAATACAATGCGTAGCGGAAAATACATCAACTAACACAACTAAAAGAAATACATGGATACAAAGGTTTTCAAATATCGCTTCAACTGTAAACCAGGATCCTGTTAAAATAGAAATCTGCAAAACCAAAACTACTTGCTGCCCGCGTGGAAAATATGGGCACCCAGAGTTTAGGCGAAAACAATAAACTCCAGGTCAGTCATGGGACTAGTGTGAGAACTTAAAACAGTTATTAGCTTTATTTTTAAAGTTGGGTAAATCAAGGGACCATGCCGTATAACACAGAATGGGTTTACTCCCAAGAATACCATAAAACAAACAGCGCAATGCTAGAAGGAAAACTGAAGCCATTATAAGACTCAGGTCCCATCATATAATGCAAACACAAACCAAATGATAGTGTTTTACTTTATAATGGCCAAACATGCTTGGTACGCGAAATTTATCTTTTATGATTACTATAAGTGAAGAAATTTACTTTAAATATAAATGTATCAATCATAGACGACATAGGTACCATATATTATGTCGCCATACATAGGTTTACAACTGAAACCGAAAAGTCGCATATTGGAAATTGGATTTCCATCATGAGTCGATGCAAGGGATCATTCCTCACTGGTTTCGAGACACTCTAGTAAATGCCTTTGGATCACACCTACGGACAACCCTGGGACGCGGTAGGGTCAGTCCACACTTACTTTAGTGGATTGGTTAATCCTAAACACACATTTCCCTATCCTATCGGACCTATCTCTGAGCCATTAGAGACTCAATATCCGAGGCGCCTCATTCCATCATCCACATAAGTAAAAATGTCTTGCCTCCATACCAAGACACCACTTCTATCTAGAAAGAAACGCCATGTCCTCCCTACGTCCCTCATCCCGTTTTTGACTCATACCGAGGTGTGAGGCTCGTGAATTAACGTTATACACAAAGTTGTGCTAATTAAAGTCATGCTTTGATCATCAACTACAAGACTCTACTTTTCAATAAAAGCCTTGATCAGCATGCCACATGGTCAATCCATACCATTGATCATTTACCAATATATAACCTCTAAGCTCGTACGTATCAGAGAAGGATGTTAATCAAGAGAATAAATTCTCTGCCACCAAACAAATACATATAATTAGAAAAGATCAAATAATATAGCACAAAGTACAATTTCAGACACACAATCCATTTACAAGTCCGTTCTGGGTCTGAACGAAACCGGAGGCACCATATTCCTCGTCCCATATGTCAAATATAGGAGAGAAGTCCTCGCATATACGAACAATCAACAAGTACGTCTGGACCACTACCACTGTAACCCCTTCGAGGCAGCAGCTCCAATCAAGGGCATCACTAGCAATCCATTTGATGTGAAGATTGTCGGTCTTGCATCGTCTTCAATATCTTCGACTTTTAGTCGTTGTAATAGTTATTCAGAATGGGTTAAACTCGGTCTTTTTGAATAACTCGCGTACGTTTATAATCATGTGATAAATAAAGATAACACATACACATCTCATTCTAATGCAAAATATTCTTTTATCAAAATATTCATATCCTTTGGGAAAGGTTCCCATTGATTTTATCAAAGATAAATTCTTTTAAATTTATTATTTAATCTTCCTTTGGATATCATTTCAAAAAAAATTAAATATCTTTTAACAACTCAAACCAATTTAAGGTTAATAAAGTTTGTAGGGATTGTCGAGCCTTACCAAAGTAATCTTTTAATTTATTTTCCCAATCCTAACCTATTCATCCATGGAGAAAACTGGTGGTACTCCATATCTAACACCCATTGTGTTATCACTAAATTTAATTACCATTTAACGTTCAAATCTAGTTAAAGATTCAAGTATCACATGAAGTAAAACTGGTGGTACTCCATTTCGAACATTTCTTGAATTTGATATTTAATTATCTCATTCACATTTCAATCTAATTAAAGATTTATTAAAACTCCATTTAGTTTTAATCTCAAAAATCATTACTTAATGATTTCTCAAATTTAGGAAAATTAATCCTGTCTTTAGTGGGTTAAAGAACGAATGTCATTTAAGACACAGTTCACGATAAACCCAAAATCATTTTCCATCTATTATGGAACCTTCACGGAAATCATTTCAATCGTATCGATATAAATTTCCGTGTTAGTCTAATACTATATAAATGGAATAACGGCAAGGACTTTTAAATTCCATAAATAGTAACGGTCTTCCTTCATAGAAGATCATTTCGATTATTATTAAATCGAAATCCATTCAATTCCAATTTAATGTACTAAATTGGAAAACTTAACTTTGAAAAATTTCCATTAAATCTTAGTTAAAAGATTTATAAATCCCAAATCATAATTTCATTGTTAATTGGGTTAAAGAACTAATGTCGTTTAAAACACAATTCACAATAAACCCAAAATTAATTTCCATTTAATTCAATTATATTTATTAATTGTAAAATCTCATTGAATCTTAATTAAAAGATTTATTCTTTTCTCAACTGGGTTTAAAAATAGTATTATTGAAGATACCGTTCACGAAAAACCCAAAATCCAACTTGATATTAAACACAAGGCTTTGAATAGAAATCATATCGACTTATATTTAATATCAAATTCTAAAACCAACAGATATCATATTGGGAATAACGATATCTATATCTTCCAAATTCCTCAACGATATCCGTATAATCACGGAATCCAATATCGAAATATTTGAAGATTATTTCTATTTAAATTCATTCCAATATCGAAATATCCGAAGATTATTTCTATTCAAATTCATTCCAATATTGAAATATCCATAGATTATTTCTATTCAAATTCATTCCAATTTAAATGTTGGAAATTTCTGGTTATATTAAAACCATTTCTAATTCTTTCAATTCTTTATAAAAGTTGATAAACAACTTATTCTGATAAAAATATCTATTATCTTTATAAACTTTGAATATTTCATCCAAACCATTTCAAATCATTATTTATGATTTACCATAATTTTTCCCTATTTTTATTCATTTAAAATAGGTCCTTTCAGTTAAATGACGTTTCAGGTCATTTAGCTGCACTGGCACTGTTTTTATTCAAATTTGAATTTAACATTTCAGAAAATCTAACCGTTAGATTTTAAATCTCTTATATTCATTTGAATAATCTTTTTGATACAAACCCAATGGTTCTGGTTTCAAGAGAATCCGATGGTCGGATCTCCCGTTACGTCCATTCGAAGTTAATGGTTGAAATTCGCGAACGGTCGCTGCGCGACGCGTTATATTCAAGCCATTTAAATATATATAATATATATAATCGATTTTCATTCAAAACCTATTTTCTAAAAACGTTAATAAATTCGTTTTAAAATGATTTCAAATTATAATTAAATTTAAATTAAACCTCTTATATTCTTATAATTTCAGAATGATAATATTTTCAAAATGTTAGTTTTGAAATTCAGTCTTACTCAATATTCATTTTAGAAATGAATAAAATCAATATAAAATCCGTTCAAGTTAAAATTTCGTTTTCTACTTAACTCGGCTTTATATTTTTATATTTTCGTGTCCATCCAAAATCGGACATCAAAATCAACTTTCGATTTTCGTTGAATATTATATTGCAAAAATATTCCTGTTTATATTACGGATTGGAATAAAATCTCAACCAATATCCATATAAATAAATTTATATGGATTACATACATCATAAACATCCAACGATAGTTGCGAACAACTGTCAACATCCAGAATGACGTCCAGTGTGCATTTTATTTTTATATAAGCTTCAGATGATTTTCTGACGCTTATTCCGTCTTGTTAATAACATACGAGCTACATACAAGGGAGACGTGTAAATCAGTATCATCTCAAGACCCGTGTGGGGTTTTCAACCAACAACAATCAATTTAAATAAATCAACGGTTAATAAATTTAACCAATTCTAATTCGGTTCGAATTATTTTTCTAACTAAACAATTTTCATTGTTCAGTCTATAAATGAATGTTTATGTCCATTTTTCACAATCACAACGCGATACAAGAAATCAACAATATTATCCATGGGTTTGCAATCAATTGCGATGTGAGCTACCAGGCACCGTATACAATTTCATGATAAATAAAACATATAAAAATCTACACTGACAATCTACGTATTTTTTTTATATAAATACAATAACATGATAAAATATTTGAGTGAGAAGGAGTTCTCACTTTGGTTTCCACTCCGTCATTCTTTTAATTGACGATTTTATTTTTGAACTAAATTAAACGAATGTTTAATTTAGCTCAAAATTTAACTTGCTCCATTTTCGTTCTGGTCAGCTCCATGTTGTAGAGCTCGGTTCCACGATTCCCACGCGATTGAGTTTGCAATTTTCTGACGTCATATGCAAATATTATGATATTACAAACTTTTAATTACATAATTAATTAAAAATCTTAATTACCCTTCCTCCCTTTGTTAATCACTCCCGCAACCGTGAAACCCATTGTCACTTCGCCAAAATCGTCGCCGCACCTCCCCTCGAGCCGCCGGAGCCCCATCAGACACCGCCACAACGACCGCCTCTCCTTCTCTCCTCCTGCACCGGCCGATGGCGAACTCGAGGCAACCTCCGGCCAGAAATCGGCTCCAACCGCCGAACCTTCATGCTTGAAAATCGAGCTCCACAAACCCCCAAATAAAATCACCACCGTTGAGATTGTTTATCTCCCTTAGCTCTTCGATTTTCCAGTTATGTGTTTCTTGAATTGTTGAGCGGATTGAGAATTAAAGGCAATCAAATTTTGGAGCACGGTGGCCATTAATTCCTAGGGCCGGTGGATCTGAATAAATGAGGGAGAAAATAGGCTTAATTGATTATATATATATTTTAATATTGTTTAATTTAGAAAAAGGGTTTTGCATCCGAACTCCAAACGAGACCCAACGACTGTCGCCCTAGCTAGATACCCCATTTCGGACACAATGAGATATGTTTCGTAAGCTAATTCGGCTGTTTTGATTAGTGTTCATCAAAATTAAAATATAAATTAATATGACGTTACACATTGAATTCAACATATATTTTAATTTATCGGGCCGTATACTAACTCCAAAAATTACGAATATTGAAATCCAGTTATGTTTTGACGATACAGTCATAAGAAAATTAATTTCATCGAATTTGGAGACTTTTGAAAAATGTCTTTTTTCTAGCTGATTAAATTTACAAGTGAAATTGAACGTGCCTTTAAATTTGCCACGCTCACAAATTAAATTCAAAAATTATGAAATTTGAAACCTAGCAATAATTTGATATTCCGGATCCAACAAAAGTGGTTTCATCGAATTCGGAGATCGTTGCAAAAAGACTATTTCTAAGGCGTATATAATATTAAAATTATTAATAAAATTCCACAGCACCTATTTCAAATTTTAATCTGGACATAACTTACAATTTATAAAGTTAAATATCAATTTCTTACATTCATTAGAAAGATATAGTTAATATAATCCTAACGTTTCTGGTTTCGTCAAATTCTGATTTATAACGAATCCTATACATTCATTCAAAGTTTAAATCTAAATTTTCAAACTACCACGCCATTTCGAGCTCGATATATATAAATTATAAATTATAAATTTATAATTTCTAACTTTGTTTTAAATAAAAAAATTAGTCATTAAATTCTACTAAATAAATCATTTTAAATAGTAAAATCCATTAAATCAATTAAAAATAAATTTTAAATTGGTTCCAAAAATACGAGTTGTTACATTTAACTATTAGCATGCAATATCAAGTGGTTACACAAATGTTGAATTGTTATTTAATTGAATTGAACTTGAAACTAATTTTGTGTTCCATCTTTCTTTTTCATGTTTTGGAACACTGTCATCAAAATAAATCATGTCCATATCTAAATTTATATGTTAAACAATGGATTGATGCTCGACGCTTATATTAGAAAAATTAATAAATACGCGCGTTTAGCAGTTGAATGATTAATAAGTTATGGATAAGTGATAATTGATGTTATTTGTTGCAAAAAACCATCATGTTGTATAAGCATCAATTATACTTTATGTGCTTCACGATTATCCAATAGGATTAACAAACAACAATAGTTAATAATATTTTAGGAAAATTTAATCAAAAAATTACATTTCATAAACATGCTATATCACATTCATATAAATCACAAAAAATCTAAATAATACACTACTAAGAAAATATATGGTGAAACCCGTGTGCGTAACACGGGTTCCCACTAGTCTTATATTAATGACGCATTCTCATTTCTTATATTCTGGAAATTTAATATTATGTTCTTTTGAAATGTGAAAAATCAAAAAACTTTCTAATAGTCATACAATAAATTACGCTTTCATTTCTTTCCATTATTCTCTTTTCCTACGTGTATCTTTTGGTCATCCACTCTAATGCCTATCTATGCAAAGTGTAACATTCATTAGTTAATTAATTTTGAAATGTGAACAGCTACATTTCAATTCCCTCACCTCTTCATTATTTCCTTAATACTAGCTATTCTACTCCCTCTGAATTGACGCATTCCTTTTTAATTATGCTTTCCCAAACATTGCATATATTTCTGTTTTCCTCTCTTCTTTCCGTTCCATTTCTATCTCACATAATTTTTCCTCCATCAAATCACGATTTCCTAATAAATTCTTTTTAAGGAAAAGTAAATTACGCATCTTATTCCGTTAAAGTCATAAAGTTTGTTTTCTTTCCCTTTTTTTTTACTACTTTCCCCAAATTGACTACCTCCTTTTTCTCCACTTTATTTCTTAATTAATAACACAATCATTTCTTTTTCACCACTTTATTAATTTACTTTCCTTCATTCTATTAGTTTATTTACCTTCATTCTATTTTCATGCATCTTATATTAATGACGTATTCTCATTTCTTAAATTCTAGAAATTTAATATTATGTTCTTTTTTAAATGTGAAAAATCACAAAACTTTCTAATAGTCGAACAATAAACTGCGCATTCATTTCTTTCCGTTATCCTCTTTTCTACGTGATTTATTTTTGAATTTTGAATAAGAAATAAATGTTGATTCGACCGACACCTCGGGCCTAGTTAGCCAATTTATTTCCTTCATAACCTACGATATGTGGAGACACCTCTCTCCTTCAAGAAAAATAAAATAAAAAATTATGCAGCCATTTTCTTTCTAAATTCGCGACCACTTCTTCTTCCCAAAATGCCCGTTCTCTCCAAACGATACACACAAGTGTACTTTTACTTCTTTTCTTTTATTTCTCTCTCAAAATATTTCACATTTTCCTTTCATTCCCTTTTCCCTTAAATCACCTCCTTCCCATCCTCCACTTCTCTATATATATAAAAAAAAAGAGATTAAAATGCAAATGAAAGGTTTGATTTCTAGCTTTCACCACCGAATCGAAGAATAACCGTAAGGTGAGTTATCTATGTTTAGTCATAACTGAGAAGATCGTTTGATTAAGACTTGAGAATTTGATTTCGAAAATTTTGAATTTGATTCGTAATATTTTAAAGAAAAAAAATACTAGTAATGTATACAATCTTCTCACGGATTCGGTTCCATTTTCGACAAAAAGTCATGATGCTACCATCTGTCCACATCTACAATCCAATGCTTTCCTCCTATTTACCTAGAGTCGATACAATTTTCTCGCCACCGTTACGCTAAATCTGTTTCACCCAAATTCGCTCACCTCTCCTTCCACCCTATAATACAGTTGTCCCCAACATCACCCTGCAGCTCAACCCAACTTCGGTTTTACCCAAATCCGTTTCACCCTTTTCCCTTTTGCACCAGCGTCGGGCTCTATTTTCTTCCATCAACACGGGAGCTGAAAGGCCTTTCAACTTTGAAACCGTCGACCGACTAGGGTTCCGATGCTGGTACGTGTTTCGTTCTTTTCTTTTCTGACTCTACCGATCTTATGCTTCTCATTTGCCTGAGGGTGCAGATCAACTATTAGGTTCTGTAAGAAATTGTAATAACTCTTTTATTACTTGCTTTATAGAATGTACAGAGACTGAATTGAATGTCTGAAACAGACGCTATGTACAAATATTTATACAGGATTGATCAAAAAGGCAATGGGCTAGACAGATAGGCCCATGTGTTAATAACTGAAGCATTGCTGAAGCCCATCGTTTACTTTGATATATGTCATCTGAGTCTCATATGTTAACGCCCCCCGCCCCCCCCCCCCCCCCCCCCCCTCAAAACAAACTAGGGTTTCTCCTTTATTTCAATGGAGCTGCCATCTGAAACCCCTAGCTCTCCACGTAATCTCTCAAAATTGCTTCTCGATAGAGTTTTAGTTAAGACGTCTGCCTTTTGGTAGAACGCTGGAATATGATTCACCACTGGTCTTCCTGAACCGGTCCTTTCTCTGACGAAGTGGAGGTCAATCTCCATATGCTTCGTCCTAGAATGCTGAATCGGGTTGATGGATAATGATACGGTGCTTCGATTGTCGCACCAGAGTGTTGATTTTCTGGAAAAGCTGAACCCTAATTCATTAATTAGGGCTTCAACCCAAATAATCTCCGCCGTGGCTGATGCAATTGCTCGGTATTCCGCTTCGGTGCTCGATCTGGATATGGTGGACTGCTTCTTCGTACACCAGGAGATAGAGTTCGGTCCCATGAACACACAGTAACCAGAGGTTGATTTTCGATCATCTGGGTCGTTTGCCCAATCTGCATTACTGTAAGTATTCATGTTTGTGTCTTTACTTGCTTTAATTACAAGACCATGCATCCACAACTGAGAGATAATACCTGTGGCCTTGTCTGGAGTTCAATGGTGCAGGACCCCATAGGTCCACTGTCACTAATTCAAGAGGTTTAGTGTAAACAGTTTCAGATCTATTAAAAGGCAATTTGTGACTCCTGCCAAGTTGGCAGTAGTGCGTGCAAATTTCAGACACAGGTGAGTTTTTGTAATCAGTTTTATTATCTCTTAAAATTTGCCTTACAATGTCATAACTAGGATGCCCTAGTTTACAATGCCATATATCTAAGTCATTTCTGATGCAACTATTGTTGCTACAGCCCAGATTATCTATATTATCATCACTATTAAAATTAATATTAGCATTACAGCACCATGTATTATTATCGGATCCCTTTCCTGATGATATGTTGCTGAATTTGTGTAGCCCATTGTCCAAACTACCCTATAATAATATGTCTTTATTTAGAGAGTCTCTAACAAGACAATACTTTGGGTGAAACTCAAAATACACCTTGTTTTCATTGGCGAATTGGGACATACTAATCAGATTTTTCTTGACATTAGGAACTTCAAGTAAATTGTTGAGAAAAATCTTTCTTTTTCCATTAACACAACCTGTCCCAATATGAGATATATTCATAGTTTCACCGTTACAAGTATGAATAACTTGCGTACCTAAGTAGTTTTTGTTTCCCAGATTTAAGTTTTGTAGATTGTTTGTGATGCGGTTGGTCGCTCCAGAGTCTGGAAACCAATCCTCAGCGTTGATACCATCAGTTTTGGTTAAATCAACAAAAGTTTTTATAAATATAATATATCCAACTTCTAATAAAAGCTTTGATGCAATTTTAATATACTGACGTTCATGTTTTTTTCAACTAAACTTTAATATCTATTAGCAGAAATATACTGTTGGTTTAATTTGCATATATTCCTTGCTTTTAAGAAACACTCCAAATTGAACTGTACATGCATTGAAGATAGACACAGTTAATTTACATGTAGGTGCTCCTTACGAAATATGCTTACATGACCAGGTTAAGTAAATTTATTTTCTCATTTTCGCACTCATGTCCAGCTCCAATTCTTTCTATATTTGACTGGAAAAAATAGAAATAATAGATAAAAATATAACATAATATTTTTAAGCTACTTAGTATTAGGTCAGAATGATACCGCACTAAGAAGTTAATAGATTATAGCAGTTACATTTTTGGATTTGATACTGTACCAAGAAGTTAATAGATTAAAACAGTTACATTGCTCGGATTTGATTGGTGTGAATGATACTGCACTAAGAAGTTCCCAGCTTAGACTTCGTTTTTATACTTTTTTCCGTGTTAGAATGTATAGCTTAATGGATAGCATGCTTTTTCCAAAGAAAAACCAGTATCAGACATATTATTCAGATCTTTCACTTTCTTTAAAAGCAAATGTAGAAATCTAAAGACACATATACATATTATTTGCTCTTTCTATACTTTTTGTATTGACTTGAATGGCCAATATATTTTACTGTAGATTTTTAGCTAGCAATATTTGTACAAAGTTACGGTTGATCAACAGTATATGTTATAGTTGCTATCAAGGATTTTAATTTGAGATTTCTTGAGTTGTTAGGATCATTTTTCTTGTGCTTTGACTAAAAAAACTTATAACAAATCATAATTTTTTACTGTATTACCTGCAAGCCATGTATTGTCAACTAAATTGTCATCGAAATATATTTTGTTACAGCTGATGCATTTTCATTGATATTAACGTGCACGTACTCTTAAAATAAGTAAAATACTGATTTAGCTCTTTGCATCCCTTCTTAATTACTTCCGTTGCCTATTAGTTTTTCAGACTGTTTTGGAGTATGTTTTTTTTTTAAATTCTGTTCTTTTCTCTTATCTATTACATGAAAGCTTAATGTTTTTCGTGTGACCTTTCGGTTTCACTTTTATCAAAAAACAATACGTTGACAGTAGTGTAGTCAAGGCGCTTGCCTAGACGCCAAAAAGCCCTAGGCGCCAGCCTAGGGGTTTTCTGGCCATCGAAGCGCCAGGCGTGCTCGAGGCGCCGAAGTCCTAAAAAAGCGCGCTCCGGTTAGGTTCTTCTGTAAGATTTTTTTTCGTTTCTTTGAACAGCAGCTGTTTTCTTTAAACAAGCGTAAGTGTCGTGTTATTTTTTTGTTGAAGAAATGTGTTTTTTTAGAAACAAATGCTTTTTTATTTAACAAATGCAGATTTTTTTTATAAAAAAATGCAGTTTTTTTTTTTTTTGAAGTTTTGAACAAATGCAGATTTTTGTTTTGAACAAATGTTTTTTTTTTAGTTTTAACAAATGCAGTTTTTTAAAAAAAAAATAAAATCAGAGCAGTTTTTTTTTAAACAAGTGCAGTGCAGTTTTTTTATAAAACATAAGATGTTTTTTAAACAAATGCAATTTTTTTTTGGAACAAATGCAGTTTTTTTTGGAAGTTTTGGACAAATGCAGTTTGTTTAATCTCAATATTGCATTTATATACACTTTTTAAAAGCCAAAAATGGAGTTTTATGCCATTTTTTAAGTGCAGTTTTTTCTGCTGTAAAAAAGCAAAAGTCATGCTCCAGGCGCCCAAAGAAGCCCTAGGCACCAAAAAGCGCTAGGCGCCAGCCTGGGGCTTTTTCGCCTTGACTACACTAGTTGACATGTGTCTTGAAACAAAATGTCAACAGCGCCAAAGTGATTTCAGTCGTCTGGAGGTTTCATTTCTTCATCACGCCTTCCACCTTCGTCCATTTTATAAATCTAAACAAAGTCACCTGCCACTATTGTTGCAAAATCGTTCTCAAAACCCTACAATTAGTATGAAATCTTTAATTTGATAAAACTTTCCCCAATTAGTATTCATTATGCGTAGCTTTTCATCCAACCATTTCTTGCGTTTGCTACTGCAAATTTCAGAGTTTGGTGCTATCATGTATCCATTTTCTTGCTATTTCAACTTTCATTGTTTGCTGTTGTTTAGTCCATATAATAGGAAGTCCAAATAAATTTAATGGAATATAATAATTTCATAATTTTTAGATGATATTTTCGTTGTACTATTAATTCTCACAACCATTTCCCAGTTAACTGCACATTTTTTCATGCAAAATTTAATTGTGAATTCTTCTTTGATTCCTTTTGTGTTTTTTGACAAGAATATGTGTCGTATCTTAAATAATAAGCATAAGTCCAGTAGAAGGAAGAGGATGTGGATCATATCTTCATGTAGCATGGACGACTTTCAGTTTTGGGGTAGCTTATAGGTACTATGATTCATTTGACATCTAATACTCTACCTCTTTTGCTAGGCATCCTGTCCTTGTAGTTTGCCAAACTTTATTAGTACTATGATTCATTTGACATCTAATACTCTACCTCTTTTGCTAGGCATCCTGTCCTTATAGTTTGCCAAACTTTATTAGTTATTCAGTAATGTGTAAAAACCTTATCACTCTAAAAATATAGATCTGAAAGTATCATTTGATCTTAGTTGTATATTGAGAAAGAAGAAGAAAATCTTCCCATGTATAGTTGCCGACTTTGTACTTAACATGTAAATTTCAAGCTGATATGGTGTTCATGTGTTTTGGGTGCCATCACAAAGAATTCTATTGTCACCACTTATTTACTAATGCATGTACTGTTTTTTCATTTATCCTTCATATATGGTAGTTCACAAAGTAGGAGTAACGTCGTCATCTTCTTGAAGGATCAAGATAAGTCATCACAACACTTCATGCTTTCATTTCCAATATTACAGTACAAGGTATAACATTTTTTTTGAAGCTTACTTCAGATGTTTGAATTGATGTTATCTTGGGTGTTTGGCATTTTCACGTATTTAGTTGCTAATACATGTATTCTTCATTTACCCTTTCACTTATTGCAGTCCACTTGGATGTAGTTATTAGCAAGGTGATTATCTTCTTGCAGTATCATGATAAGGCACTGTAACACATCATGCCTCCCACTTTCAGTATTACAATACAAGGTAAAACATACGTGCACTTGATGTTCATTTGATTTTTAAATTTTTTTAAACTATAAGATAAACATAAATTCCCAAAACAAGCAACTGTAATATTATAGAATTAAGCGAATTCATATACGTATTGATCTAATATTGGCTGATGGATTCACTTAAATGAAATACATGTTTGCTACTTATTGACTTCATATCTGATATGTGGCTTTTTTTCTTACTAGCTTTCCAAACATATTGCTATCATCAACTTTATTTATTTTTAATTTTCTTTACGAATTTTAAATATAGAGTTTTTTTTCTTATGTAAGCCCATACGGTGTAAATTATATGAGTTTCTAAAGGTCGGTTGTTGATTTTATTTTTGGTTGAATTGGAATAGTGGAAAATCTGTTTCCATATCCTAAACTTTGAAATGGGTCAAATTTAATTATGAACGAATCATCAAAATTTTGAATTTCAATATCCAACTTCAGAATTTAAATTTTCGATCTTAAATTTATTATTCTAAATTAGTCTCAATTTCAAAATCCAAGAATTAGTTTTTCAAATTTAATTTTTAAAATTTTAGTTTAGATTGTAGATTTTCAGTAATAATTGAGTTTTTGAAATTTTAATTTTACATATTAAATTTTTTGATTTGAATATGAAATTTAATTTTTAATTTACTTCTAAAATTGATATTTTCAAAATTTTCATCCTAGATTAAATTCAAATTCATAATTTTCAACTTCTAAAATTTTCATTTTCAAAATTTTGAATTTAATACTGATTGTTTCCCTTTCTGACTAATAATTCGAAAGTTAACAAATGATTTTCTTTTTAAATTTTTTGTAGATGGTTAAAAAGTCGAGGAAAAAGTGAAAGAAATCATAAATTTTCATAGCAGCATCAAATATCCAGACCCTATGGAGCCATCATGTTGGACCAAAAACCGGGTATGTTAGTTTTCATATACCCACATCTATTTTTATTTTTGCATTATTTATAATTTAATGAGTACACATCATTTCCATTCCAAAATAGTTGATTGCTATTTGATTCATTTGATGAGGTTGTATTGACTTTTTCACTTTGTGACTATAGTTCGCTTCTGGGCTCCTACTTTTAAATGCGCTATTATTAACCTTGCAAACGCTGCTGACAATGTTTCATATCTTCGATAATCTGGTGTGTGTGTGTTGTGGTGATGCTTTAATCTCCTTGCTGATTTGTTTTTATTTTTACGACCATACATAGTAATATGACCAAAAACCAGGTATGTTGGTTTTCATATACCCACATCTATTTTTATTTTTGCATTATCTATAATTTAATGAGTGCACATCATTTCCATTCCAAAATAGTTGATTGCTGTTTGATTCATTTGATGAGGTTGTATTCACTTTTTCACTTTGTGACTATAGTTCGCTTCTGGGCTCCGACTTTTAAATGCGCTATTATTAATCTTGCAAATTTTGCTGATTTTGCAAACCCTGCTGACAATGTTTCATATCCTCGATAATCTGGTGTGTGTGTTGTGGTGATGCTATAATCTCCTTGCTGATTTGTTTTTATTTTTAACGACCAGACATAATATGACCAAAAACGAATTTTGCTGATTTTGCAAACCCTGCTGACAATGTTTCATATCCTCGATAATCTGGTGTGTGTGTTGTGGTGATGCTATAATCTCCTTGCTGATTTGTTTTTATTTTTTACGACCAGACATAATATGACCAAAAACCGGGTATGTTAATTTTCATATACCCACATCTATTTTTATTTTTGCATTATTTATAATTTAATGAGTACACATCATTTCCATTCCAAAATAGTTGATTGCTATTTGATTCATTTGATGAGGTTGTATTGACTTTTTCACTTTGTGACTATAGTTCGCTTCTGGGCTCCGACTTCTAAATGCGCTGTTATGAACGTTGCAAATTTTGCTGATTTTGCAAACCCTGCTGACAATGTTTCATATCCTCGATAATATGGTATGTGTGTTGTGGTGATGCTTTAATCTCCTTGCTGATTTGTTTTTATTTTTACGACCAGACATAGTAATGTGCTTTTTTTTGCAGTCGTTGCATACGCTGGAGTTAATTGATCAAGATACGACATAATCTATAAGTATCCGTGTTGTGATGTAATGCATAAGTTGTTTCATGTTTTATTTTATGGATTATATAATGATTTTATGCTTTATGGGTTGTATAGTGATTAGTGTGCCGTATTAGTTTAGTTGTATTTTCTTTATGTTTAGAATCATAATTCTTGAATGTTTCTGCGTTATCTTTTGTCAACTGCAAATAGTGTGTAGAACAAAATCATGATTATACTTTTAATTGAATTTGTGCGTTGTACTGTGTTTTGCTGGGTCTAGGAACAACATTGCCATTTTAAAGACAAATTTAATGTAGATGTTATAACATAAATGGATTGCTACTATGACATATTAGTGCACGTGGTATTTCCGTCACCTGCATATAATAATGGAAGTGAATGTGTATGTAACAAGGACAAGATCTATTAATTGTAATTGGGAACACCCGTTGACCAGGGATCCTGATAAAATTGTAGGATGGCATTGTATTTTACGCTTAGCATTGCCTAAAAAGCAAAATTGATAGTGAGGTAGAATAGCTTTATTTAGCATAAAGAAGAAAAAACGATGCTAAGTGATATTTATTTTCTAAATTAAAAGCTTATCTATTCTTGAATCATTTGTTTTCATAATGTAAACTTCTTAGGTAAACACATAAGTAAATCTCTATGTATGTAAGCATGAAATAGATGATTTTCCATAAAGCATCTACTTTGCTACTTCCGTCTACATGATTTTCTATAGGATGTTTATGTCATATATTGTCTTACCGTGTTGGATAAATTAAAACGGTGTAGATATACACATATCGATATTTAATACCTTTTGTGATCAAGTTTTAAACATTCATAATGTCCAAGTTCGAAAATTAACTAGTGAAAATTTTGGTTGAAATTTTCATCAAATCATGTTCATATGATTAATTATAAAATTCTTGTTCTAAAATCGATTTTTTTTAGGAATACGGTCTGCGAATACCAGAATATACTACAACATAGGTTGTGAAGTTCATTTTCTCTACAATTTTTTTTTGCAATTCCATGTGTGTAGCACAATTTCCCAATAAGCAATTTTCAACCATTGTTATGCATGTGCACAGCCCACTTTATTCACAGAATCACCATACTTTAGTTAGAAGTACAACAAGCTATTGCTATTATACAAACTTTGATATTTTGTAATAATGAAGAGGCGAGGGAATTGAAATGTAGCTGTTAACATTTCATACACGTAGGAAAAGAGAATTTATTGTATGACTATTAGAAAGTTTTATGATTTTTCACTTTTCGAAAAAAAACGTAATATTCAAAATTCAAAAATTAACCGTGTAGGAAAAGAGAATAACAAAAAGAAATGAATGCGCAATTTATTGTCCGACTATTAGAAAGTTTTGTGATTTTTCACATTTAATGCACAATTCCATTAAAGTCATAAAGTTTGTTTTCTTTCCCCTTCTTTTACTACTTTCTCCAAATTGGCTACCTCCTTTTTCTCCACTTTATTTCTTCATTAATAACACAACCATTTTTTCATTACAATATTAATTTACTTTCCTTCATTCTATTAGTTTATTTACCTTCATTCTATTTTCATGCATCTTATAGACGTATTTTCATTTCTTAAATTCTAGAAATTTAATATTATGTTCTTTTTTAAATGTGAAAATCACAAAACTTTCTAATAGTCAGACAATAAATTGTGCATTCATTTCTTTTCGTTATTCTCTTTTCTACGTGATTTATTTTTGAATTTTGAATAAGGAATGTTGATTCGATCGACACCTCGTGCCTAGTTAGCCAATCTATTTCCTTCATAACCTACGATATGCGGAGACCCCAATAAATCACATCTTTCTAAATTAATTTCCTCTTCCTTTTCTCTTCTCTATAATTTTCTTATGCAAGTTTTAGATCACATTCCTCCTCTCCTCCAAGAAAAATAAAATAAAAAATTACGCAGCCATTTCCTTTCTAAATTCGCGACCACTTCTTCTTTCCCAAAATGCCCGTTCTCTCCAAACGATACACACAAGTGTACTTCTACTTCGTTTCTTTTATTTCTCTCTCAAAATATTTCACATTTTCCTTTCATTCCCTTTTCCCTTAAATCACCTCCTCCCCATCCTCCACTTCTCTATACAAAAAAAAGATAGATTAAAATGCAAATGAAAGGTTTGATTTCTAGCTTTCACCACCGAATCGAAGAATAACCGTTAGGTGAGTTATCTATGTTTAGTCATAAGTGAGAAGATCGTTTGATTAAGACTTGAGAATTTGATTTCGAAAATTTTGAAATTGATTCGTAATATTTTAAAGAAAAGAATACTAGTAATGTATACAAATATTTTTGAATAATAATGTTTCAAGTGGTTTTCCCAAAATGTTTTGAAAAAATATATGAATGGAGAACCCATTTTGTTGTTGGAAAATAATTTCGATGATAATGTCTCGTCATTGGAATTCATTCTTGAGTTTCAAAGTGGGCGAGACCACTTTGGTAGCCTTGCTACTTGTTTGACTTAATTGAATGAATTTAATCTCTGAAACATGGTTTGATATACAAATATATATATATATATATATATATATATATATATATATATATATATATATCGAATGATTCAAAGAAAATCAGGAGTTGTTTCTTGAGTTTATTTGAATGATAATCCTATTTATTTGGATAAATCTAATTGTACATCTTGAAGAGATGTTTGGATTCAGACTTTCAATTATTAGATGGAAATATGATTTTTTGGCCTATTTGAATAATTTTTTCCTTTTCTAACGAGTTTTGAATTTTAAGTTAATAACAATCTAAATATGCTCAAAAAAAAAAAAAAAATGTTGGAAGTGAATAAAATATTATAAGTACTAATGTTTTGAAATATGTAAATAGGATCTTTGTTAAAAACATGTATTAAATAAGGCAATGATTTGAAAGGAATATCATATGCATGAATTTCTTGGTTTTCAATATTTCAGATATGTTTGACTTAAAGTGATACTATATGCATGATTTTCTTGGTAGTGGCAAGTGATGTTATTATAAGATTTGGATGGGTAGAACTTAGGCAAACAAGTACCAGTGGAGAACTCATTGTCTTATTTATACATTATTAGTTTTGTGTGTCGAATTTAAGTATTACCGATCAAGTGAATTCAATTATTATTATGAGACAGTTTTTCATTGAATTTTTAATTATTAAGTCGTAGTCAGTAATAGCAATGCTAAAAAATATAAAACGTGGGGATAGAAAATGTGAGTATAACTTTTCATGTACGTAACCAATGTACCTGTTTTTCAACATTCATACTAAATTTGCATACATATCTTATAGGGGAAAATGGGGTTAGTTTCACACTTATAATAATTATATCTAGTATTTTTTATATTTTCTTTTACCCACATCAAGAAAAATATATCCATGAATAATGATTAAAAAAACTACGGCTGTAGACCATCATGTATATATTTAAAGCAGAGAAATTATGCAGTTAACAATTTTTTGGTAAAACTCAATATTCAATGCGAATATAGTAGTTGTTTGATTGGATATGATTTCACAATTGGAGCTAAATGAGTGGTTGGTCGAATGAACAAGTTATAAAGTATCTATTTTATTTCTTGTTATATTATTTATTAAGACTGCTTTGGATGGAGCTAAATATTGAAGTGGGGATCCTAATGTCATAATGAGTTATGGATTTTTAAGTGTACTGTCATTATATACTCCATTCAAAGTTATTATTGATAAAATCTTGATATGCATCTAGTATTTTACGTAGGAATGAGTATACTGGGCAACATTACCCCTTTTAGTTCATGCTTTTGTCCTCAACAATTGATAATTTTTCCCACTCCAAGCTATATAACTAAACAGATAATAGATCTTACTTTGAAAGATTATAGTGAATAAAAGTTATCGTAGGTGGCAGGTTTTAAGGTAAATTTTAACTCTTTGTCAAGACAATATATCATTTTACCATTTTTAGCTTCAATCTATGTCAACTGCAAAATGTAAGTTTGCTGAATAAGCCATAAATAAATTGAGCGGCACAGTGGGTCAGGTATCTAACATAATACAAAAAAAAGTGTAGTAATATTATTTTCACATATAGCTTACATGTCCTTTTTATTGATGGAAACAAACAATTGTATGTGTGCAGTTTCCACTGTTAACATTTATCTATTACAGGATAAATTAAACTAAACTGCCATCGTTTGGATTATCAGCACTACTATTAGATAAGGTATAAATGAATTCACATGATAGTATTGCACTAGAGTTATGAGACCACACAATTGGTGAATACTCCAATGGTGAATGCATAAAATGCAGGGTATTGTTTCAGCATCTTAGGCATGATATGATGTTTCAAATTATAGAAGAGTGAAAATACGACTACTTTTTCCTTTGTCATTGTCTATGTTATCGTTGTATAATTATGCCAACATAATGAAAAAAATACACCATATCTTAAATCTCTTATAGAAGAAAACCATGCGTACAAGATATGTAAGACATTTACAAAAAATGGTGTATTCATTATTGATACATGTTTTACCTGACATGATTAGCTAGTATGAATCTACGTGAAGAATTCTATAAGGGAAATTAATCCCAAAGAATATGGAGTTTCTTGAGATGTAGTCATACCACCTAAAGGACCTACTGATATCAACATTCTATCCAACAGTTGAAATTGGTAGACTGGGTGCATATAGGAAAAGTTGTTCCTTATGAATAAAAGCTTGGTTTTATTTGCTTGGATGATGGTGTTTGTTAATGTTCCTTTAAGGTAAATATATGTCACGTGCCACACTGCGTAGTTAAATACAATTTATTTTATTGATTGCTTGAACTTTACATGCATCGTTATTCTTACATGATAATTGTTGGAAGTAATTATATTTAATAATGTAAAGATTAGTAATTTAGTACTTATCCCATATAACCAATCAAATGATATAGTGTTTCTTATTTCAGTTTTGACTTATAATATCGTTTTACATTATTTATCGTTATTTTTATATGATAATACTTGGAAGTAATCGCATATAATAACGTAAAGAGTAGTAATTTGGTGCTTCTTATCCCATACAACCGATCAAGTGAATCAGTGCTTCTTATTTTAGTTTTGAATACAAGATTATAACATCATTTTGCATTATATATCATTATTTTTGTTGATAATACTTGGAAGTGATTATATTTAATAACATGAAGATTAGTAATTTAGTAATTCTTATCCCATACCACCGATCAAATGAGTCGGTGCTTCTTATTTCAATTTTGACTTTAAAGATTTTAATACCGTTTTGTATTATATATCGTTATTTTTATTTGATAATAGTTGGAAGGGGTTAATTTATTTAATAACTTAAAGATTAGTAATTTAACACTTCTTATCCCATACAACCAATCAAATGAATCAGTGCTCCTTGTAATTTGGTAATTATCTATGCTTGAAATAAAGCATCATATGTCTTACATATATAGAGTGTTGTAAAAGTAATAAACTTGTATCTTACATGTGAAACAAAAGATTAGGTTATAATCTCAATATTCTGCTGATGTCAAGATTTACAAATACAAATTATTACAAGAATCTTTCTCATGATGTATTGGTACTCCTAAAAAAATCATGTCTATTAGCCAAATGAATCTCCAAAGCTATGTAGTTAAAGCTCCGCTAAAGCTCCGTATAATCCCCCTTATAGCTCGTAGCGCTTTTCAGCCGCTAAGCTATTTCAATTTAGCGCTGATGAACAATATATCCGTTTTTAGCCTCGCTATTTCCCGCTATATCCACTAAATCAAGGTTGTTTTACATCCTCTTTAACAATATTAGTATATAAAGCTTGATTTCACTAGTTCTTTTTAAAAAAAATTAATAACATTAAATAAAAGAGCTAATTCTATGGCATAATTTCCAATATATTATAGAACTATATTATAATCATAAAATCTAGTATGTGTAACCATGATATTCAAATTTTGTTATATAACATTAATTAATGTTAGTTTCTTCTAGTGCATATAATGTTAGAATGATAAATAATTTATTTAAAATATTTTGTTTCACCTCTAATGAACCTTTTTGTGCCTCCGCTATATCCTGCTATTTCCCCGCTTTATCCCCGCTACACCTTTTCTACATCTCCATCGCCATGCAACCGCGAAGCGCTTTAACTGCTCAGCTCCAGAGAAACCTCATAGTCAACATTCAGGCCTATGGTACCCGCGTGAAGTAGGAATTTACTGAAGGCTAATTACAAAAAAAAACATAAGTTAAGTGTGATTATTAATAATGATGAGCCAAATTTTAATCAAAAATACTTATCCATGCAGAGTTAGGTATAGAAGATATCGGTGTACTTAGGGAAGATGTATGACAAATATTTTTATTAAAATGATTATTTTGAAATTTTTACTAGAAAATAACTAAAATGTTTAATATATATAATTGACATTGAAGTTTTAACTTTTCATTTCATGAGAAAAGAAATATATTGCTTTTCAATAATTTTGATTCATAAATTTTAGGTAATTTATAAAATTTATTATTTCATAACATATCACCAATACTTTATTGTTTGTTTCCCCTACATATATATATATATATATATATATATATATATATATGTGTGTGTGTGTGTGTGTGTGTGTGTGTGTGTGTGAATGTTTCACAAAATACTTATTTCTATGGTAAAACATTGTTATCTACCATTCATTTATTCCAATACCATTAAGCAACTTTTATAAGCTTGCTTTGAATGATTATGTCTCTTTGATCATTTGATCTAAATTGATTTTTAATCAACTGTGATGTAAAGTATTTTTACTATTTACCCATCGTAGTGATATTAATTATCTTTAACTTAGGCTTATTACATGTTATCTTGGTTATTAGGTTTGCATGAATATTCAAAGTAAAGAGTAAAAATTATTTGTTTGTTCAAAAAATTTGTTTACATAATGCAAATATCAATACAACTCTCATTTCATATCATGTTATATGCCGTAGAAAATATGATGTTTCAATGCCGTTGCAATACTTTTTTCTCAAATTTAATTAATATTGTGCAATGTCAAAAGTTTAATATAAACGTTGAAGTGTTGTTTAACTAAACTATATTTAAATCATTTTTTACTTTAAGTATATTTTTTCTATTGTAGATTTTGGAACATTATTATCAAACTATATTATTTGTATTTTTAATTAATATGTTAAATATAGCATAAACCCTAGTTGAACTTTGGCACTTGCATTATAAATCAAATAAATAGGCATGCTTAGTACCTTAAAAATCAACAAGTAAGGAATGCTTTGTGATTATTTAATTAGATTTGAAAATAGTATTTGTCATTAATTTGCAGAAAAATCAAATCAAAATATTACAACCCATGTACTTATTCTTTCGGCTTTATACAACTAAAATATATATTACAAATTCACCATTAAATAAATTATATGGCTGACCTGTGTGCATAGCGCGAGTTCACACTAGTTATTAATAATTGATAAATAGTAATTTTGTAAGCATATTTATGTTGTTACCTTCTTATTTTATAATTCGAATTATCATTGGATATTGTCGGTGTTTGATGACTGCATGATAATATTATTGTGATAGATGAGAGATATTATTTTCTACTCTTATTTGATTGCATTAGGGTTGTGATTGCACTAATATGTTAATTGCACCGATTTCAATGTTTATGTTGATTGTATTAAATTACATTGATTGCAATGGTGAATGGATGAAATTGTTGAATAAATGCAACTGTTTAATGTACTAGCGATTATTTGGTTGCAGGAGAAGAGCAGGAAATAAAATTACGTAGGCTTGATCCTCCAAAAGTGGTAAGTTGCAGTCTTTTCCTATGAAATAGCTACCATATCTCTTAGGTTGGGCTGGGTCGTATAAGGTTAGACACGGCCCGAAAGTAGTTGAAACTCTTCTTTTTCTTCTATGTGCAGAATTTATAAAATTGGAAGATGTGAGAGGATGAAGAGAGAAGGAAAAAGGAAGAAGAAGGAAGCTTAATTTGTAAGTTGGATCCATAGTTATTTATTTAAATTCATTTCTTATGCATCATTGTTTATCTTGTTTTATGGATGCTTAATTAAATGGATTATGATGGTTTACTTTTATAAATGGTTTGTTTTAGTCCATCTCGAGCCTTCTTTGTTATTCATTGTTTTTATCACTTTTAAGTATCTTATAAGATTAAGGTCCACTACTTTTAACATCTAAAATTAGATGTAAGCTTGTTTGATGATGTTAATAGTTGATTTTGGATTTTTAAAAATAGCTTGTCTCTACACTTGCTACCATGGCCTTACTTTGAACTATATTGAAACCTGGTTCCTTTTTCCTAAGCTCCTCATTCAAATGTCTGCTTTGAATAGCTTCAAGAGAGACAGCTCCATTAGCATTGGAATTTCTCAATGAAACAACCAAAGTTTCCCAAGTTTCTGAAAGCAAACTCATAAATAAAAAAGCTTGTAAAGCATCATCAAAATTGACCTTTACATTTACCAATTGATTTTTTGCATCTTGAAATAAATTCAAATGAAAGACAATAGACTTTTGTTCATTTAATCTTAGATGCACTAACTTTCAAAACAGAAAAGCCTTAATAGTAGCACTTGTTGACTCATATAAAGATAACAACTTGTACCGCAAATCCTTCGCGGATTCAAAACTAGTATATGATGGAAAACTAAATCATCAAGGTATTGGAAAATATAAACAATCGTCTTCTTATCCTTCTTCTTTCATTTTCCCTCATATACAACGGAGGTTTTTTCCATCTCCATCAATCGGATCTTGAAGATCATTGAGATACAGAACATCCACCAGCTTAAGCTTCCAAAAGTCCCATTTTTTCCCATCAAAGATAGCCATTTTTAGAAACGATATCATATTCGACATCAAAAACAATTTTTTTTCAAACCAAAATTATCTATATTTTGCGATGATCTACTTTGATACCAACTGTTATGCCCAAAACGAGTATGCACTACAAGAGGAATAAGGAATTCCAACGGCTAGGGGCTGTTGGTGGCCGTTGAAAAGCCGTTGGAAGCCATTGAAATGTTCGTTGGTATATGGACCAACGGTTTTCAACGAGTTCCAATGCCACCAACGGCTGTTTTCCAACGAGTTCCAACATTTTAAATTGGTCACGTGAATTTCTTGCTGCATCAATAAGCCGTTGGAAAGTGTTGAAAACCGTTGAAATAGAGCTATTGGTAACCGTTGAAATACATGGACCTATAACCGTTGGAAACCGTTGAACGTCGTTGAAAATCTGGGTATTTTTTACATATCTCAGATCACTCACTTCTAGCCACCCACAATCAAATATTCAACAAAACAGCTCAATTTCGAGCATATACATCACAACCACAACCACATATATACCCAAACATAATATTATACCAAAAATCAAACACAAAACATGCAAAATACATAATATAAACCATTTTTTTTACAAAAAAAAACCTAACATCATCAACACAACATATATATAAATACATCCCAACGTCAAAATAAACAATCATCCAACACCACGTCTAAACCATCATCACCAACACATCATCAACACATACAAACCATTAGAATGTACCAAGCATAATCCTTACCCACTCTCAAAGCGTATATGCGTATATATATATATATACCCCCTCCGTTTCATAATATAAGAAGTTATAAGAAATTTGTATATATATATATATACTCCCTTCGTTTCATAATATAAGAAGTTATAAGAAATTTGTATATGTATATATATATATATATAATATATACATACACTCCCTCTGTTTCATAATATAAGAAGTTATAAGAAATTTGTTTTGTTTCAAAATATAAGATGTTTAAGCTTGTTATTCCAATTTTATCTCTATCCATAAAAAATGGCATTCACCTACAAGCAACTTTATGAGTATTTTTATGCAAGAAAAAGTAAAAAATGGTTGATGGGAACAGAAAAAGTAATTGACAACACATGAAAAGAGAAATTAATGTGCAAGACAAAACTAAGTTAAGTAAGGGTTAAAGTGTCATATAAATTTTTTCTTAATTCTTGTGCAAACCTCTAAAACTTCTTATATTATGAACCAGAGGGTGTGTGTGTGTGTGTGTGTGTGTGTGTGTGTATATATATATATATATAATATCAAAACAAACTAACCTCAACTCAATCCCCCTTGGAACCACCAGATGAAGGACCCGTACCGTACTGGCTATGAACTTCGCCAGATGCTGGCTAAGCTGCTCCATCTGCTCTTCGCGGTGGGGATCACACTCATTCAACTCTGCGATCTGGGCTCGTAGTTGTACGATCTCCACCTTGTCCTGAGCCCTCTGGTACGACTGCTAAGATGTCCTAACCTGTAAATAATTTTAGTTTTTTAGTATTTCATAATAGCAATTCAAGTCAATTTCAGTTTTTATTATAAATTTTATTTTATGTTACCGCTTGGTTGCCAACACCATAGTGTCTGTTCCGGGTTGGTGGATCCATGACAATCTCAAAAATCATATCTTCATCCTCGATGGTCAACTCGGTCTTCCTAATCCCCTCAAGCATTTAGGCCCTTTGTTGCTGAAATATACCATGTTAAACAAAATAAAATTGAATATATATATATATATATGTAAATTAAAACTTAAAGTTAAATCAACTAACTTTTAACAACTTATAACTTATAATCTTTAACTGTGATATATATATATATATATATATATATATACATACATACATACATGCATACCAGGTCCTTGCGATGGTGCGGAAACGACTTGGAACCACCACGATATGTAACCGAGTTCTTGTTCCTATTTGTCGAATTTCTCGCAGACTTGGTCTATAAACTTAAATAAAACAATGTTTATTCTAATTTATATATTAATCGAGTAGAAAATTTTAAGTTAAATATGCAGTAAATTTACCTGAAACTCCTCATTATTCCACCAAGTATAAAGATCACCCCACACCTTAGAGCTCATCTAATCTGGCTTTTTTCTAGATGATTTTATGCTATTTAGTGTTACTATGTAATTTTTACCCACTTTACTGTTTCAGTGGCACCGAACGAGCGAAATATCTATCTCTTGGACATCCACCGCGCCGTGCATTTTTTTAAAAATAGCATAAATATAAACTGACCAAATAGAAGCACAACTACTTAATGTAATAAATGATATATACCAGAAAATCATGTCAAATAATCTCCTTGACATTGTTTGATATCAATGTCCACTTGGGACAACAAGAAGTCATGTGAACCATGTAAGCATGGTTTGATATCGTCAAGACTATATTAGAGGGCTCTAACTCGAAACCACTGTGTTAAACGAAAAAATTATTATTTAATATTTCATGGCCACTATATATATTTATAATACATTGTACATACATGAAAATTATACTTAAAACTTAATATTTACCCTCGATTGGCTATTGGCTTAAGCCACACCGCAGGACGTGATAGCTCCTACGATGGAGCACCCCCATCGCCACTTACCGGAGGATGTGAAGGAGAAGGAGATCCATAAGCTGTATGTCTTGTGGCTTCATACTTGTTACAGACAATAATATAACATACCATAAAATGGCTATGTAAAACAAACAGTATGACATAACGTAAGAAGTCTATGCGATATAAATAATATGACATGATATAACATAAAATTATAACATTATAACAAACAGTACGACAAACAGTATGAAATAACATAAAATTACCTTTTTTAAATGAGGATTATTGATTAGTCCTTGTCACTTTCGGATTTTGACTCTATTTCATCCTCTATATATGGTTCATCTGTAGTATCAAATGCTTCAATTAATGCATTTGATTCATCGTTTAGAGGTCCAAAATTTGTTTGATCATCGGTTATTATTGTTCCTTTATTTTTCTCGACATCTACTTGATAAGTTTGTTCGTCAGGAATATTCCGTCCGTCAAATGTATACCGTATTGACGTGAACTTGATAAACTGCATTTACTAAATGTTGGGATTTTTCTCTTGAGGTGGGGGTTGGAATAACATACACATGCCCAGTTGTCCATATAAGCACATATACATTGACTGCATTCGCTGCAATTATCAATTTATAGACTGGGATTCAAGATGGTTTTGTAAGATTGTACTTCAAAACAACAAAAACAAAGAGTGGTGCATGTATGTCATTTTTGTGCATAAAAAAAAGGTGGATTATATTCAAATCTTCCGGTCTTTACCATATTTCCTAAAAATAATAAGAGTATAGTGATAAATTAGGAAAATGTAAAGAATCCGCTTCCATTTTCATTTAACCTAAATTACCGATTTCTCCATTTATACTTAATCCTAGATTCTCAATCTCACCGCAAAATCCCTTATACTTTGCGTTTCCAAACTCTCCTCCGTCGTCCATCCCTCCTCCATCTCCCTCTTCCACCAACGTTCTCTGCCTTTATAACTGCGATGACTCCTCCAGCTACTAGCATGGTTGTGAAAGCCTTGACCTTGGACCTTATTGTAAAGGATCCGCGATTTACTAATTAACATCAAATACATAATAATTTATAATTGAAAATAAGTATTGATAATTTATGATTAATAATATTACTATTAAAAATTAATAATAAGACGTATCGATAGTAAAAGCGAAAGCCTCTGGTTGCTTCCACGATCGAACACTTCGGTTCTTCTGCAGTTTTAATAATTTGGTCAAGATTGAAACTATTTTGGTAAATTTGTTAGTTATTGTTTACTCTCTTTTCAATTGTTGTTTGCTCGAATCATTTTGGTTCAATTCCCCAGATAGTTGATGATGATTTTTAGGATGTATTCATAGGATTTAAACACCCTCCGACCTCTGATTTCTGGAAAGTAGATTCGGTCCTCTTTCCGAAAATAAGAGATAGTAAATCTCGTATATATATCTGTTTTGGCTTTGTGGATGATGGCAAATTCTATTTCAACCCACAAAATTAGTTAATAGCCCCATTTTATCGAAAAAATACGATGACCAAACTGCCATTTTTCTGTTATATTTTTTTTTCCAGTTTTTTGAACACCTCGTAATTGTACTACGTGGTTTTTTGGTGTACCTCGTAGTATGTCTACGTGGTCCATGAATGAACCCCGGAGATCATCTATGTGGTACTTTGATGAACCACGTAGGGCAACTACGAGGTACAGTAAAAAAACCACGTAGTCCCCCTACGTGAAAGGGTATTTTTAGGTTTTTTTTTTAAAAAAAACGGGGGGCTACTAACTAAATTTGTGGGTTTACCTATTATTTCATGATTTGGGGGGCTACTAACTAAAATGGTGGGCTGAAATAGAATTTGCCGTGGATGATATGCTTTGATAGTTTCAAAGTATTTCGAATTTGTGTAAATTTCCCTTTTCCTGTTCCATGTTTACTTTGTTCGAATACAATTATGGTGGTCATTCCTCACTTTGGAAATTTTGCTAACAATTATTCCACACCTTTAAGTTGAAAGGTATTTTGTTTCTGCTTTTTCTTTGATAATTATGTTTTGAGGAGTTTAGTAATTCTGATACTAGATGGCTTAGCAGTTCAAAGGTTTATTATGCTTGTATTGTTGTTGTGTATTGTGCATGTGCACATTTGTGCGTGTGTCTAAGGGTTTGACCTTATAAGTTTATGCCTGTAGGTGTAGAACAGTATGTATTTAAGTGGTTGGAGGTGTACGTGACTGAATTCATGTGTGTTTTAATAGTTCAGTTTAAGTGCGAGCATTGAAATATGTTTGTTTCAGTGTAAAAGAGTGTAGTAGTGTTGTGGGGGTATGTGTGTAGCACCATGTGTAGGTAATGAGCGTGTGCGAGCCTTTATCAGACTCTCAAATGCATGGGTCGAAATCTATGTCACATTCACTTAGTATCTGGGTTTTGAAAACAAATTATTGGTTGTTATTTAAAAAAGGAAAAAAACTTTAAAAGGAAAGGAATCTCAATTTATGACCAATTTTTTATTTTGATAATATGATGCAAATGATGCTTATTAGAGCGATTTTTCCGTTGATAATACACGCCCCCAATGAATTAGGTCAAAATGCCCCAATAAATATAGTGCCGTCATTCTACGAATAAAACAAAAATACAGGCCCCCAATAAATAAGCTCAATGCCCCAATAAATTAGTGTCGTCATTTTGCGCAAAACCTAAAATTCAAGTCAGCAGTCAATCATGAAGAAGAAGACGACAAACTCGTCCAGAGGTTGGGTGAGTTTTTTATTCCAAAGTTTTCGTACGTACAGTAGAAGAATGTTTTTGACTTTTTCTGCACGCAGTAGTTGTTTGCTTTTAGCGACTATTCCGTTGTCTGTTTTACAATGTTAGTTTCAATGTTTTTAAGTTCCCCCATGTTGTATATTAATGGCGCATGGTATTAGATGATGTTTATTTCATCTGCAAGCAGTTTTAAACTTTCCATAGTGCACCACACTTTGAAATCTTTCTCGTACGTACTATGTATTTGTTTACATGCGAATTCATTTGTAGAAATTTCTAATAGTTTATTATGGATGCTTTGAAAATGTTTTGAAATATTAAGTTGCAAGTATTACAGCTTGGTGCGTCTTTCATACGTTTAATATCGGGTTTTACACATTTTGCCTTTATATAGAGTAGGGGTGGGCGCTGGCGGATAACCGAACAGATCGGTTAATATTTTCCGTTAACAGCTTAGTTTGCACGGTTCGGTTGACCGAATTTTTGGTTAACTAAGGGTAGCTTTATTCGACCGAACCGAAAATAATTATCCACGGTTAACCGTTCGATTTAGACGGTTAACCGTTTGGTTTAAACGGTTATCTGTTTAGCGATTAACTGTTTAAATTGAACAGTTAATCGTTTAAATTGATCCATGCCTGTGTACCACCGATCCACTGTGTAACGATCCATCATTGAACCTTTATTCTTGCGACTGATCGATGCGGCTATGTTTGAGCTGATCCATCAATTCTCCAATCCATCACCTTCAAAATGCAGCTGACCCATGTATATGCAAACTTATCAGTATCCAATTATGAATGCCTTTGATCCGATCATTTGTACCAACTCCCGAATATTTGTGCCACAATCCTAGCGACCCGATTCATGATTTGTATTGTTGGTGATCGATATTAGGTAGGACTGGCTTTTTTCCGTATTTCCGCTTTACCGTCAATTTCCTTCTGATTATTTCCAAAATTTTCAATTTCAGTTTTCTTCCTTAAAAATAATTTTGAAAGGAATTCCTTTTGAAAAATATCGGAAAAAGTCGGAAATTTCCTCTAATTTCCACGGAAATTTATTTCCTTCCAAAATACCAGAAAATTTTGAAATTTTGAAAATTTGAAAAATCTGAAAATTTGATAATTTTGAAAATTTGAAAAATCTGAAAATTTGAAACTTTGAAATTAGAAAATTTCAAAATTTTGAAAATTCAATATTCGAAAGTTTGAAAATTTAAAAAATTTGGAATTTTAAAAATTTGAAATTTGAAATTTTGAAAGTTCGAGAATTCGAAATTTGAATTTTGAAAATTTGAGATTTCAAATTTTGACTTTCGAATTTTTGAACATTTGAAATTTAAAATTTGAGAATTCGAAATTTATAAATTAAAAAGTTTGAAATTTGAAATTTTTAAAATTTCGAATTTTCAAAATTCTCAAATTGTCAAAAAATTTAAAATTTTCATATTTCAATTTTGAATTTTCACATTCAAATTTTAAAATTTTAATTTTCATATTTTAAATTTTCAAATTTGAAAATAAACCGAAGTCCTTTTTCTTTTTTTTTGTTTGCCAAATGGGTCTTTACTTTTGCAATGGTGATTAGTGACTGCGGCAGACCTGGAAGGCGCAGGACCTACGCCTTAGGCACGCCTAGGCGCGCACCTTGACTACAATGGTAGAAAATAGTGAATTTCCGAATTTGAGGCCGTGGCGGTGGTAGGAGGATGGATCGATAAATATGAGGAAGGAGAAAGGAAAACGAAAAGAGCTGTTTGGGAGGTAAAAAAGGCACTATGCATTCGACATCAACATGCCGATTCTCACCATTTCCCCAATGGACCAAATGATGTGTGTGGAATGTTGAGGTTCTAACATGTCCCCAACGGTAACACGGAAAACATTATCTGTGAGCGGTGCCTTAGTGTCTTTGAAGTTTGAAATTCGCCTAAGCTAGGAGCCTAGGAGAAACATCTAAGAAGATTATGTGTTAATTTTAGACTTTTTCAAAGGTTGCCTACACAGGTTATCCTTAAATCACGGTATCCAAAACCATGACTGTGTGAAATATCGCCTAAAAAGAAAGCTTATGCTATCAAACCAAAACTAATATTATTTTGGATCGTTTTTCCGAGATCTATAGTTGCACAGGATTTTTAACTTATTAAACGCAGGTAACTAGGCCGGAAAAAAAAAACCGTAATCGAACTTCTTTTTCTGAGTTTCTGGGCTTTTAAAGGAATGTAACATAGTGAATTGAAATGACTAACTTGGTTCCTGAATATTCAGATAACTTATAGTGTCATTTTAGAATCAAGACTTTAAAAAAAGTAAACACTAATGCACAAATTTAGGTGAGAAAAGAAACTGAGCAACTGAGCTTTATATCTTTTCTTTTTATTTCTGAGATGGTTAAGGACGTAAGAACACAAGGGGATTTCTACTTTCTAGCATAGGAAAAATATTCCAGATCAAGTACCAGGTTATAAACAGCCTTTTGAAGTATACAACATTTTGCGTTCACCTCATATGAACAGGTTCTGAAGTTTTGTAGTGAAAATAAATAATAGAGTGACATAGAAAAGAAGGAAGAGAAGATTTTTTTTGGGGGTGGGGGTGGGGGGGGGGGGTGAATTTCATTTCATTTGCATGCACCATTGCATGTATCATTTTGAACTGTGCACATAATTTAAGTGCCCATTGTACTGTTTTTGTGCCTTTTGAAACTTGGCTTTATGCATTATGATATTGAGCTGATCAATCCCTTGTCCAATACCATGCACATCTGTGTTATTCATTGGCCTTTAAGGCCAGGTCGTTTAGCAATATGGATCGCACGCGATTCATGTGTGATGGGTTAGGAGAGATCTACGAATTGTGAGCAACTCTCAACTTTTCTGGACCGCATGTTTCATTACATTCAAGTCGTGGGTTTTTAAACCGGATTAACATTTGCCCCTCGAAGCAAACGTTGTCGAAGAAAAGGGGTGCTTTGAAATGAATGGTTCATACGATTGCTGATGGATCATGATCACCCGCTTTGAATGGATTGGAGCACGTAAATTATGATGGATCGGTCATGTTATCTTTGGTCGTTGAGTTTGCTCTGGCTGTAGTTTGCTAAGCCCGATTCCACGCATGACCTTCGGCTGTAGGTTTGCAAATGACCGATGGGTTGTTGGTCTTCGAGTTAATCATTGGAGCTATTTGAGTCGATCCAACTTGAAAAATGATTGAACAAATCGAACTTGATTCTCCTTGCTAACTGTCCCGAAACAAGAAAATCTTTGCACCAATTCGGGCGATTACCCCCAGTTCTTTCCACATCATTTCTCTCTCAACCAATTTGACAAGTAACATTGGTGAATGACCGGATTTCTATTTGAATATTTCTGAGATTAATATAGTTTAGGGTAATCTCGACATTTGGTAATCAAAACCCTAACATATGGCACTTAAATAGGCAGTGGCTAGGTTATGCTAAGCTGCTACATTCTTTTCTCTAAAATAAAACTAAAGAAGAATAGAAGGCAGCAGCAGAAACATGGGAGTTTGAGCCCGATAAAGATCCGATCTAGGAGCTAAGAAAATGAGGAAAATATAGGTAAGCATTTTTTTTAAAATACTATGGCACTAAGTCCTATTGAAAGGCAGCCTAATCCCTTAAAAAATGATAAACATATTGTTATTAATATTCTTATGCTTAGACCATACCACCATACCTCATTTTAGACCATTTTTTCGGGAGGTTTTAATATTCTTATGCTTAGACTACAAGATAAACATATTGTTCCCTAACACTTCTATATTCCGAAATAGTACATTCATATTTACAGTGATACTCATAATCATATTGTTTTGCAGGGAGCACATATGAGCCCATATGTGCTCCCTGCAAAACAATATGATTATGAGTATCACTGTAAATATGAATGTACTATTTCGAAATATAGCAGTGTTAGGGAACAATATGTTTATCTTGTAGTCTAAGCATAAGAATATAGAAGTGTTAGTCATTTCAATTCACTATGTTACATTCCTTTAAAAGCCCAGACACTCAGAAAAAGAAGTTCGATTACGGTTTTTTTTTTCGGCCTAGTTACCTGCGTTTAATAAGTTAAAAATCCTGTGCAACTATAGATCTCGGAAAAACGATCCAAAATAATATTATTTTTGGTTTGATAGCATAAGCTTTCTTTTTAGGCGATATTTCAAACTGTCATGGTTTTGGATACCATGATTTAAGGATAACCTGTGTAGGCAACCTTTGAAACAGTCTAAAATTAACACACAATCTTCTTAGATGTTTCTCCTAGGCTCCTAGCTTAGGTGAATTTCAAACTTCAAAGACACTAAGGCACCGCTCACAGATAATGTTTTCCGTGTTACCGTTGGGGACATGTTAGAACCTCAACATTCCACACACATTATTTGGTCCATTGGGGGAATTGTGAGAATCAGCATGTTGATGTCAAATGCTAAACAAATAACTGTTTAAACCAAACGGTTAACCGTCGAAATCGAACGGTTAACCATGGATAATTATTTTCGGTTCGGTCGAATAAAGCTACCCTTAGTTAACCGAAATTCGGTCAACCGAACCGTGCAAACTAAGCTGTTAACGGAAAATATTAACCGATCTATTCGGTTATCCGCCAACGCCCACCCCTACTCTATATAATGGCCAAATGTGTAAAAACCTATACTAAACGTATGAAAGACGCACCAAGCTGTAATACTTGCAACTTAATATTTCAAAACATTTTCAAAGCATCCATAATAAACTATTCGAAATTTCTACAAATGAATTCGCATGTAAACAAATACATCGGACGTACGAGAAAGAGTTCAAAGTGTGGTGCACTATGGAAAGTTTAAAACTGCTTGCAGATGAAATAAACATCATCTAATACCATGCGCCATTAATATACAACATGAGGGAACTTAAAAACATTGAAACTAACATTGTAAAATAGACAACGGAATAGTCGCTAAAAGCAAACAACTACTGCGTGCAGAAAAAGTCAAAAACATTCTTCTACTGTATGTACGAAAACTTTGGAATAAAAAACTCACCCAGCCTCTGGACGAGTTTGTCGTCTTCTTCTTCATGATTGACCGCTGACTTGAATTTTAGGTTTTGCGCAAAATGATGGCACTAATTTATTGGGGCATTGAGCTTATTTATTGGGGGGCCTGTATTTTTGTTTTATTCGCATAATGACGACACTATATTTATTGGGGCATTTTGACCTAATTCATTGGGGGCGTGTATTATCAACAGAAAAATCGCTCTAATAAGCATCATTTGCATCATATTATCAAAATAAAAAATTGGTCATAAATTGAGATTCCTTTCCTTTTAAAGTTTTTTCCTTTTTTAAATAACAACCAATGATTTGTTTTCAAAACCCAGATACTAAGTAAATCTGACATAGATTTCGACCCATGCATTTGAGAGTCTGATAAAGGCTCGCACATGCTCATTACCTACACATGGTGCTACACACATACCCCCACAACACTACTACACTCTTTTACACTGAAACAAACATATTTCAACGCTCACACTTAAACTGAACTATTGAAACACACATGAATTCAGTCACGTACACCTCCAAACACTTAAATACATACTGTTCTACACCTACATGCATAAACTTATAAGGTCATACCCTTAGACACACGCACAAATGTGCACATGCACAATACACAACAACAATACAGGCATAATAAACCTTTGAACTGCTAAGCCATCTAGTATCAGAATTACTAAACTCCTCAAAACATAATTATCAAAGAAAAAGAAGATACAAAATACCTTTCAACTTAAAGGTGTGGAATAATTGTTAGCAAAATTTCCAAAGTGAGGAATGACCACCATCATTGTATTCGATCAAAGTAAACATGGAACAGGAAAAGGTAAATTTACACAAATTCGAAATACATTGAAACTGTCAAAGCATATCATCCACGGCAAATTCTATTTCAGCCCACCATTTTAGTTAGTAGCCCCCCAAATCATGAAATAATCGGTAAACCCACAAATTTAGTTAGTAGTCCCCCGTTTTTTTTAAAAAAAACCTAAAAATACCATTTCACATAGGGGGACTACGTGGTTTTTTTACTATACCTCGTAGTTGCCCTATGTGGTTCATCAAAGTACCACATAGATGATCTCCGTGGTTCATTCATGGACCACGTAGACATACTACGAGGTACACCAAAAAAACACGCAGTACAACTACGAGGTGTTCAAAAAACTGAAGAAAAAAAATATAACTGAAAAATGACAATTTGATCATCGTATTTTTTTGATAAAATAGGGGGGCTATTAACTAATTTTGTGGGTTGAAATAGAATTTGTCATCATCCTCAAAGCCAAAACAGATATATATACGAGATTTACTATCTCTTATTTTCGGAAAGAGGACCGAATCTACTTTCCAGAAATCAGAGGTCGGAGGGTGTTTAAATCCTATGAATACATCCTAAAAATCATCATCAGCTATCTGGGGAATTGAACCAAAATGATTCGAGCAAGCAACAATTGAAAAGAGAGTAAACAATAACTAACAAATTTACCAAAACAGTTTCAATCTTGACCAAATTATTAAAACTGCAGAAGAACCGAAGTGTTCGATCGTGGAAACAACCAGAGGCTTTCGCTTTTACTATCGATATGTCTTGTTATTAATTTTTAATGGTAATATTATTAATCATAAATTATCAATACTTATTTTCAATTATAAATTATTATGTATTTGATGTTAATTAGTAAATCGTAGTTCCTTTACAATAAGGTCCAAGGTCAAGGCTTTCACAACCATGCTAGTAGCTGGAGGAGTCATCGCAGTTATAAAGGCAGAGGACGTTGGTGGAAGAGGGAGATGGAGGAGGAATGGACGACAGAGGAGAGTTTGGAAACACAAAGTATAAGGGATTTTGCGGTGGGATTGAGAATCTAGGATTAAGTATAAATGGAGAAATCGGTAATTTAGGTTAAATGAAAATGGGAAGCGAATTCTTTACATTTTCCTAATTTATCACTATACTCTTGTTATTTTTAGGAAATATGGTAAAGACCGGAAGATTTGAATATAATCCACCTTTTTTTTAAGCACAAAAATGACATACATGCACCACTCTTTGTTTTTATTGTTTTGAAGTACAATCTTACAAAACCATCTTGAATCCCAGTCTATAAATTGATAATTGCAGCGAATGTAGTCAATGTATATGTGCTTATATGGACAACTGGGCATGTGTATGTTATTCCAACCCCCACCTCAAGAGAAAAATCCCAACATTTAGTAAATGCAGTTTATCAAGTTCACGTCAATACAGTATACATTTGACGGACGGAATATTCCTGACGAACAAGCTTATCAAGTAGATGTCGAGAAAAATAAAGGAACAAGAAGATTATCAAGAAGATTATCTCGTTGATACACAGAGCTCCAAGAAGCAAGCAGCGGGCACATTGCTCATCAAGAAGATTATCTCGTTCGCCAATCAGAATAACGCTGCAACGATAGTGCTAATTTCTGGGGATGGGGATTTCTTTCCCCTCCTTAACCGTCTAAGAAAAAATGGTCTAAAAATTATAACGTTTGTTCCTCCCGAAGAAAGACGATCATACAAGCTGTGCAGTGTAGCGGATCATTGCTTTCAGTGGGAGATGTTATTTACTAGTGATAAATAAGTTGTTTTTTTTGTTTTAGAGTCTGATAGTTGTCGAAGTTTGCTGTTTAGTAGCATGTATTTTTGGATCTCCTGCTTTTCAGGTTTCATTTGGGCGTGCTGTTTTGTAAAGGGGTGATTTTCTTGGATAGTTTGTTGTGGGTCTTTTTGGGGTTTTGGAGTAATTTTGAGATGATGCTTTCAACTATGGGCTTGATTGGGTTTGTTTTAGTAATGCTAATTTAGGTATCCGTGGTATGTCTTCCATTGCGGTTTGAGCTGTAGTCTCAAAATCCTTTTCATATCTTCTTATATTTGAAAATATCCCTATGGTTTATAAACCCACTCCCATTCTCTTTACGATTGGGAATATCGTTATATATATTCTTAACCATTCACTATAGATTAAATCACCAGTTTTATATAATCAAAAAGGCCAAACGACACACTTTTATAATATAACTCAAATGGTTTCACTACAATAAAATCTTATCAATAAACTCTCCAATCTTTGTTTCCCATGATTTATAATTTCCTTTCGAACCCAAAATTACCCTTTTTTTTACTAACTTTGTTTATTCGATTTGAATTAAATTTCAAATCCTTTTCATACTAATGCATTTCATAACTTTTATTTGTTTATAAAAAAGAAATTCCAATTGTAAAGCAATTGCTTTAGTTACTATTAACTATAAACAAAGTAGTTATCTTTCCGTTTAACTAAAACTAGCATAGTTATTCCATTTTAAAAGATTATTTAAAATACGAATGATTTTTATTAATCATAACTAACTCGATAATCACTTTCTTACCATTACAAACTAATATTATCTCTCAATAATAGTGAAGTCGTTCAAGTTGGGGTATTCTAGTTACCTCTCGGACCTTGATCGACAACAGTCTTATCTTAGGATAATACAAATTTGCAATACTCAAATCTGATACATCATTCCCATTTCCATTTAGTATGGTTTTATAAACCATTTTCTTTTATTTGAAAACCCATTTTACATGCCAATTCCAATTACTTTATTAAGTAAACTTTCTAATCTTATATTACCATTCGAATTCAATATGATTTTCATAAACTATGTCTTATTTTGGTAATTACCTTATAATCTCTTTACTTATGTTATTAAATAATTTATTATCCTTTTGCACGAATCCATTTAACCATCCCCTTTGAAGTCCTATTATATTCACCATTTTTCTTCTTAATAAAATCTTGTTGCAATGCCCGCACTTAGCTTAGAAATCACCGTTACAAACTTTGCCTGTAAACTCGGATTATAATCCTTTTATAATACTCTGATTAGACTTTGATCAAACTTTTAACGCCACTTAATCACTCTTAATTGAATTCCAGTTAAAGTCATCGCTTTAATTATTACACTAAAAATAGTTAGCTTAAATAGAATAATTATCATTTCTAACAACTTATTAAATAATAATAACCTTATTAACACTAAACAATTTGATAATTACTGAAAATATAGTCAATCGTAGATTAACTAACTATTAACAAAATTTGTTAAGTTTAACAAATACTTGGAAGACCATTGATTAGATTAATTTAAATCAGATTGATCCAATTGCCAATTTATTTTTAAAACAGTCGACTTTGCCAATTGTAAACGTTAGTTAAATCGTTAACTGATTTTCATTCCTCATTCCTCTTTAAATTAATTAAATACTTAATTAATTTAAAAATATTACCTAATTTTTTTATAAAAACAATTATTTCATTTTACTAACCCGTAGGTTAGTTCCTGACTTTCCATTTAGAAAATGACATAAGGATATGTCATATAAGACGTTTAATGATCCTTTTTGTAAAACATGATTTAAATATAAATATATTTATAAAATTCCAATTTTAATTCACTTATATAAAATAAATTTATAACTAAATATTACGTCAATTCGCCTGACGGTAGGACGACGTCTTAAAATAGTAGATTTCAGGCCCTCACCGCCAATTACTTAATCAATACTGTCGATCACAACAACAATCACATCCATTAACATTTAGACAGGATTCAGTGTCTTTTGGGGTTCAATTAGTTCATGTGTAAACAATATAAAAATAAACGACATACATGATATTGGAGGAATCCGACCGGATCCCTCCAACCTGTCCATCCCTACATCACGGATTATTATAGCATTTCATGATAGCATAAAAATTTAAATAAATTAACGACAGTAATATAATTAACAACAACCATTAAATCAATCATAAGCAATCAAGGCAGCCAATCAAACAATATATTTTTAATGATATTTTAATTAGGATTAATTGTCAAGAATAATCCGAAGTTTGATGTGTCTTCACGTAATAATACCAAGTTTGGATTATTTCTGAATATGTCTTCCCATATTGATCCCTATGACCCCCTGATGTGTTATTTTGGGATCAATATGGGAATACACAAATAAATGGGATTGATATGGGAAGACCCCCCCAAACTTTAGATTATTCAGAAATAATCCAACTTGGGATTATTATGGGAAGACACGTTAAACTTCGGATTATTCTTGACAATTAATCCTTTAAATTATATGGATTTATCACATCATAGCAGTCCAGAAAAGTATGAGAGTTAAATCACCATTTTTTTCAGTTGACGGTTGTCGCGTTGTTTTATATAATTTCAAACATACGTTTGAAATTATACAAAAATCCAGTAGCTTCTTTTTTCAACCATTTCTACTTGACAACGTGGTGCTCGTCGCCACGATCCCAACGAACCCTGTTTTGTTGAATTTCGTTTACATAAGAATGAGTTATGCAAATTATAAGTTTATATAATTTAAACGATTATTAAACTAATTAATTATTAATAAATTAACTTATTCCTTTAATAACCTTAACTTAAAACGTTGTCCACGCCAGCCTTGTAACAGTCCATACACGGTTTCTTCAGATCCATCCTCCCAAACCCGATGCTTGCCTTCTTCATCAAAGCACGATCCCTTCCACCAATTATTACCGCTGATTCTGAACTCCAGATCACCGCTGCATATCACCACCCTCTCCGCCAGTCCACGTCACATCGATGCCAGAGTGCTCCACCCCCCAATCGAACTCCAGTCACCAGAAAACGCGATAGAACGTTTTCCGTTCAATCCAGTCTTGCCGCCGCCTCACTCAATTTCAGACAACCGGAACCTCTGCCAAAATGACGACCATTCATCCCCGCTTCTGTCCTCTTCAGATGCTTCCTCCTCTCTTGGCCCCTCCGACCTCACAAACCCCAATTCTGATCGCCATCAACTTTGATACCACAAAAATAGATAGCTCCGAACAACCTCGTTTTCCGACCGCCACGGTCCCTTTCAGACCGACTGCCCAACAGAAGAAATGTTTCTCTCCTTCCCCCCCCCCCAACAACTTTCCTTCAGACACCATGACCTAAAACTACCTCCAACTCTGCCAAATACTCAAAAAACGAAACAGGAAATCCACTGTTTTTGGCCGATTCCGGCGACGTCAAGCCAGAAACCTCCCCATATTTTTACTGGGGTTAGATCTCACCCCCAATCTCCAACTTTGCTTCAGATTCCTCCAGCCGATTCACTCCATATTTAGAGATATAATTTAAAATGTTTTTAGGGACTTTCATGCAAATAAGATGGACAGAAGTGAACTTGCGTTTAGATTTTTTGGTTTTAGGCTGAAGGTAGGTGGTATGTATAAGTGATAATATTAGTATTTTAAGTTGTCGTGACCTGCAATATTTTATTTTGTGCCTATCGCCATTTCTGAACGCTGTTTATACGATCATGTGGTTACATACGAAACCCATTCACAATGAAAATGGACGTCATGGTATAATTCGACGTTACGGTCCTAAAGAATCTTGTTTCGTCTAATTCCGAGTCCGTTTGCTCAAACGATGCTCATTCACGTCCAAATGGTCATTTTATTTGTATTTAATTTTTCCACGCTCACAGAATAACTCCAATTGACGCGTAACTTGAAATCTAGCAATAATTTGCTATTGCGGTCTCAATAAAATTTGTTTCATTGAAAATGGAGGTCGTTTGAATAAAGTCCCTTTTTAAATGTCCAATTTAGATTAAAATAAATCAATTTGAAAATACCTCAATATAATATTAATAAAATATTATAATCGACCATATATGAGCAGAATTTCATGTACTTTCAATATAAATTGCTCTGGGTTGAGTTCTAAGTCAAAACGATATTAAAAATATTAAAAAGCCCTTTATTTTATATAAATAATCGATATAATATATGAAGGAGTTCCATAGCGCCTTTTTTAAAAATTTGATTTGCACATAAAACAAAATCTACAACATGAAAACTCGATTTTTCTCTTTTGTTAGAAAATTATTATCAATTTGATCCTAACGTTCCTTGTTTCGAAGAAATCTGACTTATTTTGGATCCTGTATGTCCAGTTAATGTTCAAAACGTTAAATTACGAACTAACGCGACATTTCAAGTTCGTTTTAATTATATATATATATAAACTATATGTCGAAACGTCGTTTAATAAACGAAATCGTTAATATAATTCAGTATAAACAAATATTAAACCATTTTAAATTGCTCGTTCACATTATATTGCAAATTCAGCATTTCCTGACTGTTTTTGTAAAGGCCCGTAAATCCGTACCAATTTGAGCTAACTAATATATTACACATTCGACTCAAAGTGCACGAAAATACAGATCTTTAATAGAAAGAAATAAGAGGATGAGAAAGATAAGATAGAACTAATAGAATAGAAGAAGAAGAATACAACTGAACAGAATCAGACTAAACACGAAACTCACAGCGGAATGAATAAAATATATTATATAATAAAATCTTGAAATACACATTCGAATTTGCATATACATACCATTATCAGAGTACAATACATCATATCATAGCAGAAATAATATCTAAATACTAATGGTGAAGCCTTCTGCTTTGAGCTCCTCCAAGTGAATCTGTAAAATCCTGAAACACTTGACTGCCCGTACAAAATTGGGCACCCAAGAGTTTAGGGAAAACATAGAAAAATAAACTCTGGGTCAGTCATGGGACTGGTGTGAGTAAATTCCAACCATACTGTTTAACTTTGAAAATCCTTTTGAAACAAAAAGATAATAGTAAGACCAGCCCACACATAAACATGGACGGTTTTTACCTTACTATAATCCAAAATACTTTGATATCAAATCCAGTGATATTATGATAATGTCTAAACAAATAAATATCCAAGTAGCAGAACGCTTGCATCTCACGCTCCACATATATATAGTATAAAATCATAAACCGCAAGGCTCTTATTGGTGATTGGATTCCAACAAACAAGGTATGGGATCACCTTCCGATCAGTGTACTCTAGAGGGTATACACCTGGGTTCAACAAGAACATCTTGCAATCCGGCCGACACATGACCGACCACTTATTTAGCTTGAGTGTATCGAATATATTGTTACCCACGGTTATTGGCCATCCAACCGTAATCCGAAGATACAGAAACGAAAAGAAGAACAAATATGAATTTTATCTAGATCGGTGACAATACACCCTGCTTGGGTATGACCCAACTAGCCATGTCGCCCGCCCGATTTCTGTCATTTCCCGGTTGTGAGGCTTGAGGCTACGTCTATCTTTAGAACATCTGATCACCATTCACTTTGAATGCCACATCGTTAAACCCATCAATTCACTAATCGATTTCCAAAAATATCACGGGTACAAAAAAGCTAACAGGAATGAATTCCTCCGCCACCGGACATAACACCTTTAAGAGATCAACCGTACGTGATTTATTAGGTATACTCTGTCAGACACTCGTCCATACAAGTTGTCCTGGGACTGGACAAACAGAAAACACCATTCTTGAACAGAATGACCCTTGCATTTCACTCCGTCTTCAGTTATCTTTAGCATAATCTAATTCACAGCACCTAGGCCTATACAGAGTAGTTTTCGGATAATATATCCAACCGGTCTCTCCGTATTGACAACGATGGTCAAAACACTTCGATAGTTGGTTATTTAACTATCGAAGTAAAAACAAATATCCATTCTAATGTATAACTAAACATCACACAATCACTGGCCCTTTTTATTTTAACATTAATTTTCCAGTTTCCTATATCTTCCTAGATATTTCCCAAAATCCGTTTAAGCCTTACACTTCTTGGAAAACATTTCCAGTTTTCATTATAACTATTTAATTTGCAGCATTCGCTTTTTAAACAATATTCACTTTAAAATGTGAATATAATATATTTATAGAAATCTGAACACCTTTATCAAATTAATCTTCATTTAAGTAATAAATACCCTTATGGGCTCAATCTCATTTACCGAGTTATTCTATAATTTTATCTTCACATTACACTTCATAAACTCTGTTTCTATGTCACTTCTTGTTAAGTAGATATCATGTTTATAACTTTAATCTTGATTACATATTCTATTATAATTTATTGGTTTAAAACTAAATATTAACTGTCCTATCAGATTATAATTTCTAAAATAACTTATTTTCATAATATTCGACATTGTTGAATTATAATTCCAAATCCTAATGGTTTAGTTCTAATCACATTTCGAATATCGAAATGATGTCATTGTTTTCTGAAACGATTTCCCAATTTCTCTTTCTAAACTCATTCTTATATTTCTTTGGACAAACATTGTTACTTATTACTTTAGAATAAGTGGATTTCAAACCAGTCTGTTTTCATTCCCTAGGGAATAGTGCTATATATAAAGATCACGCTCATGCTTGGTCAACAGCGTTAATTTATCGTTATAGTTCAAAAACTTGCAATACGTTGTAATATCCCCTATATAACTAATCTTGACATCTCTTTTCATTACAAACTGATACCATTCCTTGATAATAATTGAAGCTGTTCAAGTTGGGGTATTTTATTTACCTCTCAGACCTTGATCGACAACGTTCTTACCTTAGAACAGATATAAGTCCGTAACTCTAAACTCCTTATTACTAATAATATCAATTAACCCGTATTTCTTGCTTTATTTTACATATGGTTTTATGATGCCATATCCTTATTTTGAAAGCTCGGTTGCTTATAATTGTTTATGTTAAGTATTAATTCTTCGCTTCATCTTCCTTATATAATTATAACTTCTTTACCCCAGTCCATTAACGCTCTTTGTCTTTTGACGTTTCTCTTTTTAGTTGAATCATTTAACCTTATACAGGCAACATCTCATTACAAATTCAATACTATCTTAAATGAATTCCTTTTAAGAAACAATTACTTTAATTACATAATAATTAACTTCATCATTGCTGACGTAAAACAATTTACTTCATTATTGATTTTGAAAATAGATTAGTTGCGTCCTTAATAAACAATAACTAATTATATTAGTCCATTAATCATTTAAACTTCGTTAAATGAAAAGGTCATTAATAATTAAGGAATCCTATTTATTTAAACAATTAATTTCTAAAACCATTATTATTTGATTAATTGAAGATTAATAAATCAAATAATAAATTTCTAACAAAACAGTTGATTTAATCAACTTCAAATCATCAATTAATTTGTTAACTGATTGTAATTACTTCTTACCATTATATTAATAAAATTAATCTAAAAATATTGCTTAATCCTTTTTGTCTTAAAATGATTATCCACATATGACAATTTATAGCTTTACCTGATTAAAAATAATTGCTTATAATTTCTTAATAAAAATTAACTACAAAATGTTTATAATAGAACTTCTATTATAATTTAGGACTTCGCTTTAATTATAAAAATATAATTTTTATAACTTAACTTCGTTGATTTGCCTGACGGTCAATCAACTTCTTAACAAAAAAATGGGTTTATGGTCGACTGTTGCCACTTTCTTAATCGATATCGTCTATTGATTAAATCAAAATAATGTTGAATTTCCATTCGACATCAATATCCACACAGAGTTTCAATGTCATTTGGGTTCAAATAGTGCATATATAAATAATATAAAACAAACAGTACATATAAATATCGAGGAATCCGGTTGGATTCCTCCAACCGGTTTCCTGCATCCACCGATGTTAGTCCATACAATTAATACTAATTCCATACTAGGGAATATTAAAATCGATGGAATCAGTATCCAACCAATAAGGTGTACATATGCAATGATATATCGATTTCAACCAATTTAATTATAATCTACCTAAATGGCCATCACACAACATTCAACCATTATTTATCACTATTAAAATCTAATTACAATATTTAAAATAGAACAGAGCCAGTGAATTTACTCACCTTTGCACGTTAATCTTTAAATAACGATTTGCGTCAGTTGATTAAAGCAGGCGTTCAATTCTTCCATAATTCCAAACGAGCTCCCGATGGCTCCACACCCGTTCTATTTTGTGGTCTGCGTCCCCTTGATTCCAACGTGATCGATTTGATCCAATTCGGTTCACGAACGGACAAGGTACATATATTATAAGTTGACGATTTCAGAATAGCCTTAACTAATTGATTAATTATATGATTAATTCCTTAATTACCGTTTAATTTTTCATCACCGAAATCATCTGTTTTAGTAGCACTAACCATTTCTTCTCTATCTCTTTCGAAACTAGCAGCTTCAGTAACCATACGCCGAATTCTTCCAGCCCTTCCATTCCGATGTCTAACTTCTCCGAAAACATTCTGAATACCCTATATCTCCCAATACCATTATCCACATGCTCATCCTTTCTTTGCATAGTTTAATTAACTTACTAACAGTCTAACCGTATCACTTGTTTAATACGTGACTAACTTCCCAATGCTTCGAACCTGTCTTTCTCCATTGTTGCAACTTCGACTCACTCCAGCTCACACTTCACACATATAAACAACGAGAGTATAAATTATGGCCTTTCCTCAGGACCTTCCTTTCCATTGGTATTTCCAACATACGCGTTATCTTTATTCATCAGTAAAGAAAAATCTCGTCTAAATCCTTCAATTGCCAAACTGCATCTACCTCACCTTCCCAAAACACACGCCTTCAGTTGCCCCTTGGTTGTCAGGCTGCCATCGTTTCCAACAAAAACTCAAATGCCAGAAGAAAAGTGAGACGACCCCAAACCCCGTACTGACGGTGGCAAGGGTTATCCTTGGAATATAACACATAAACAGATAATAGCAGAACAGAAATAAATAAATACACCAAATAATGAACAATAGAATATACTGGATAAAAGTAATCATCAGATTTACACAGTATACAGGATCTTACTTAGTACAAATACAGTTCAGCTATACATAAATGTCAACAGCGGAAAACAAACAAAATATGTACAATAGGAGCTGAACATCATAAAAAGAGATAAATGATAGAATCCATCTTCAGCTCCAGCTATCCAGAAAGAACCAGCTAAACCTGAATACAAGGCTGCCCGTGTATAAAAAGGGGCACCCGAGTTTGAAAGTGAAACAAACTACGAGTCAGTCATGGGACTGGTATGAGAAATCTACTCAACACATATATAATTTGGCTAATCACAGGACCACGCCACTTTTGTGGAACGGGTTTACTCCATTGGATTGCCAGTGCTTTAAAACAAATCTTACTTTTAAACAACGCAATGCTTTTTATAAAAATGAAGCAATTATAAGACTCAGTTTCCATCACACAATGCAACGCAAACCGGAGGATAGAGTTTTACCTTATAATGGCCTAAATATGATTGATACGAATAAAACAAAAGCATTTGATACTACTACTAGTGTTTATGTGTTTCGAAAACAATTTCAAATCATAACTATCAATCATAGACGACATGAGCGTTCCATGCCACTATGTCGCCAAATATATATACAATCGAAACCGCACAGTCACGTATTTGGAAATTGGATTTCCGTCATGAACCAAGGCAAAAGATAGTCCTTACCGACTTCGAGACTCTCTAGCCCGAGCCTCCGGAACAGCCGCAACTGCCCCATGGAGCGACAGGGCCGGTCCACCGATGTGGATTATAGTGCCTGAACAATACGTTTCCCCACCCTTTGGGGCGTAAATGAGCCAACGAATGACTCCATCGGACCCGGATCATCCGACCAAACCGAGGTGCCTCGCAACAGCAACAACCACATAGGTGAAAAGTATATAAATGTCAGGGCTGGTAGGTCACTGACACCACCCTAGCTAGAAAGAAACGCATGCCCTCCCTGAGGTCCTTCTCCCATTTCTGGTTCATACCGGGGTGTGAGGCTCGCGAATTCACGTTATACACAAAGCTACGCCACACAGGCGGTGCTTTGATCATCACCACAAGACTTTGCTTTTCAACAGAAGCCTTGATCATTTGCCACTTAGGCATGCCACACTAGCAATTCATGCCATGCGACGGATGTCCATCGATATACAACCTCTGAGCTCGGGCGTCTCAGAGAAGGGCGTTAAGCAAAAGAATAAATTCTCCGCCGCCAAACAGATGCATATTTAATAGAGATCAATCAACACAGAATAAAATCCAATGTCCGACACACAGTCCATTTACAAGTCCGTTCTGGGTCTGAACGAAACCGGAGGCACTAAATACCTCGCAAACTCATCGACCACCACGTACGTCTGGACGATCACCATTCATTATCCATATTTCGGGATGCCTCCTAATCAGGACCTCGGTTACCATCCAAACGAGGTGAAGATCTCCAGTCTTCGACCACCGTCTTTATCTTCGAATTTCAATCGTCGGTCAATTATTTGAAATGAGAATTAACTCGGCCTTTTCAAATAATTCACGTATATTTAGAATTTCAAATCAATTTATTTCAATGGTTAAATTATTCGACAACACCAATTTTGTTCTTTAATGTAATTTTCACACCAAACACATTCAACCATCAAATACCACATAAATCGAGCAAATTCAGTTTATTTCCATTCCATATCATTTATAATATTTTATAATGATTTATCGCTATTTTTATTTATTTTAAAATAGCTAATTTATTCAAAACGACGCTTCGGGCCATAACGCGGCCGTGGCGCTGTTTTTCTTCAGATTTGATTTGCACATATCTTAAAATCTAACAGTTGGATCTTCACAAAATTTACATCATTAGAAAGGTCTTTTCAAAACGAATCCAACGGTTCCAGTTTCGGGAAATTCCGACGGTCGGATCTCCCGGTACAATCGTTTCGAGTTTCGATTTCAAAATACGAACTGCAGCGTCGTTATTCGATTAAATATAATTATATTTATATATATATAAATATAATTGTTTCTGGCGCTGTTTTTCTTCAGATTTGAATTAAACATTCCAGACAATCCAACCGTTGGATTTTTACAAAGTTGGTGCCGTTGGAAAGATATTCCCAAGGCGAACCCAACGGTTGCGATTTCAGGAAAATCCGATGGTCGGATCTCCTGGTATAATCGTTTGAAATCACTATTTCAAAATACGAACTGCACGGCCATGTTTCGTTTTAATTTTATTTATATTTATATATTTATATAAATATAGTTCATTCAACAATTTCAATGTCGTTTCCACTTCAAATATTTCACTAACGCCTTTAAATTTCGGAAAAATTCGCCATAACCTCCTTTGTACGGGAGGAGCTGGGAAAATTCCCAAATACCCACACGGGCGTCTCATGTCAAAAAGAAAAAGCCAAGCGGCTAGCCAACAGGCTCATAAAATTATCACCCAAACATAACAGTAAATGTGTACCTATTTGTCGGGCACAAAATTTTATTCCTCTTCTCTAACCCCTTTGCTATAACCTGTTCAATAAATATGCATGTACATATATACAGTTCTTATCGTTTATCATTTTCCATTCAACTTCATATTTGATTCCATTTGGTTTAAAAACACCATTCATTCTAATGTTGCATGTAAAGGCAAAAATCATATCATTAGCTAATTAATGAATATTTCAACTCATATATATATTTATTTGAACGATTTGCTATTTTCAACAATTCACATTTCAACAAATCATGTATATAATAAAAATGTGATTTTTATTGTAAAACAATTCATTTCAAAACACTATTATTTTATATAGTTTATATAGGTGATAAAAATAGGATTTTTATTATAAAACAATTGCTTTTAAAACGAGATTATTTTACATAGTTTATGTAGTTGATAAAAGGTGATTTTTATTGTAAAACAATTTATTTCAAAATATGAATACCATTCAACACATGAATTTCTAATCAACGAATGAATATCGATTCAACACATGAAGGTTTTCTATAGTTTCTATATATAGATTAAAAATGTGATTTTTATATTTAAAACACGAATACCATTCAACACATGAATTTCTAATCAACGAGTGAATATCGATTCAACACATGAAGGTTTTCTATTCAATGAATAAATATAGTTTCAGTAAATGAAAATAATTCAAACACACGAATATTATTCAAAATTTCGGCAGCATAACGACAGGGTAGTTAAAACCGGGACCGTCCCTAGCACGGCTCCTCGCTCTACCTTAAAACCTCGCGGTTTTTGACAATGGGGATCATGCATCTAGTTCGCACGCAGGCGGCATGTATATTTTTATTTCATTTCCACAAACTAATCCTATGTGGTTTCAACCAAATATTTTTCAACCACAAACGGGTATTTTTCAACCACAATCAATCAATATCAACCACAAACAATCCCAAACAACCATTCGCTATCAATCAATTTTCACACCAATCACAATCAATAAATATCGTCCATGGTTTGTGGACTAGGGGCGTATATATATTTATATAGCAATTCACTTCTATTTCCACACATATATAATTTTTACAATGCATACGCAACTTATATATCGAACGTACAACCTATACAACGCTTATACATGAGGTGTACAACGCTTATATAACTCATACATCGACTATATAATTTATACATCGTCGTTTTTCCATATCGTTTATAAATTAGAAATCTCACATTGGGTTCCACTCCACCAAAAATAGCAGAAGGCTCGGAAAAATATGCGGTCTCTTATAAAACGTAGAAGACGTCCACACGATCACGATGTTTCCTGTTTCATCGAATTTCGTTAACACAGCAAAAAGATATGATTTTTCAAAGTTTGCAACGGTTTTAAACTGTTAAAATCAGTTTTAAAATTACACAGCCGATACCTTTCAAAAATCTTCAAAACTAGGTTTGAATTTTTCGATCAATCCGTGCAATGGTTCCACGATCGGGTTGCGCAGGGTCGAAGAGCTACGTGAGGCGCACGTGCGCCAGGAAGGGGGCCCACTTCGGTGGCTTCTGGTGACGGCGGCGGCGAAGTGAAGGCGGCGACTTCTCGGCGTCCGTTCTCCCAAAATACACAATGAAAAAATCGAAACTAGGTATGGATTTGAAGATCTCGAGGAGCTCTACAAAATCTTCAACTGGAGGAGGGGCTAATTTTACCTGGTTTGGTCGGAAATTGGATGGGAATGGCGAGAAGGGTTTTCGCCGTCGATCGGCTGTTACGGGGAGAGAGAAAAGGATTTTTATATTTTTTTTATTTGAATTCTGATTGGTCGGTAGATTTTATAAGGGTTTTTCTGACGCGACCACCAATCCAAACCCAAGGACTGTCGTCCCCAGCGTTTTACCCCCATTCCGAACACAATGGGATATGTTTCGAAGGCCCATTCGATTGTTTAAGTCATTTTTCCTTCAAATTAAAATATAAAACATTCAATATTTGATTTGAACGTGCATTTCAATTTGCCAGGGCCACAAACTAATTCGAAAAATTCCAGAAAAATAAATCCAGCTATGTTTTGACGATACGGTCCCAACAAAACTAGTTTCGTTGAATTCTGAGACCGTTTGCAAAAAGGCCCATTTTTGGTCGATCCAATTTAACTGTAATTGACCAAAACACATTTTCCTTTTCCACGCTCACATACTAGCTTCAAAAATTATGAAATTTGAAACCTAGCAATAACTTCACATCCCGGATCCAACAAAAGTGGTTTCGTCGAATTCCGAGGTCGTTTGCAAAATGGCCAATTTCACGGGCTATATAAAATCCATAGCGACCCTTCTGAAAATTCATTCGGCCATAACTTTTGCTTTCCGCTATGAAAATTCGATTTTTCAGATTTGTTAGAAAGGTATTCTCTAACAGATTTAAATATTTTTGGTTTCGCTAAAATCCGTTTTGTTTTGCACCCGGTACAGTCCGACTGAGTTTGAATTCAATTTTTGAAACTGCAGCGCCTTTTCAGGCCTTGTTTATAATTAAAATTAATTATATTCGTTTTCAATTGTCGATTCAAACTCACTTTTCATTGCCATTATTTAAAATATTTATTTTAAATATTTAAAATCCATTATTTTAGCCAATTTAAAAAATTTAAATTGGTTCAGATTTTCTGGGTCGTTACAAAAAGAAGCTCTCATAATATTCTTTTTCCCAGCATGCTACAGTCTTTCCGCTCAACCACAAGGTCGATGTTTTCCTACCCCATTTTGACCAGCCTTTTACCACCAACCACCGCTTTTGTGGCCAGTGGCGGCCCGACCAATCGGTTGCCCAAGCCACAACTTATTTTGGTTGCTCTCTAAAGCTAGTAAGGATTCACTTGTTGGCAAGTAACCTGCAATATTTCAAGCTAACCTGCATATATAGTAAAAATGTAAAATATACCAACTAACCTGTATATCTTGTTTCAAGTATATTATCATAACATATATACAAACATACCTTTCATGCATCGCATATATGGACATACAACAAATATGGCCGCCTTGTTTGTCCCCAAGACAACAATTGAGCAACCTGGTATTTGTTTGATTAAACAAGAAGCAAGTATGAACAAAACATTTGCTGTATCATAGTATAGATTGGTATAACAGTATAAGCTAATACAATATTAAACAAAATAAAAACTATCACGCCTAATATCAATTGAACGACAACAATTGGTTGAAAAAAAGTCACATACCAATTTTTCATACAAATACTGCAACTTTTCAAAATGGTCATAGAAAGATACTTCACCCTTTTTTTGAAGCAAAGTCTTCAATTAAAGCATCATAATCAAGTTTATCTATAAACGAACTTTCAATTGACATCACTGCCAATCCATTCAATCAAGTTTATCAACACAGCTACACTACAAATTTACACAATTACACTTTCAGTACCATGAAATCACATTTAACAATTCCAGTATGTCACTATGTCAGCAATTCATTACAATTTACAGGCGTAGCAGTATTGTATTATACTGTAAGAAAAAAGTGTCTAACCAATTTCAGCGTAGCAGTATTGTACTTAAAAAAGAGAGAGAGAGAACCGAAAATTACCTAGAATTTTGAATTTGCAGATAGAGAAGGGGAGCGGCTTGGTCGATGCTGATGGAGGAGATCGAAGATTAGTATCTGGGAAAACCTAGTTTATTGGATAATACGATGTTTTGTTTTGTGGCTCCTTTTTTTTCAATGCGTGCCTTCTTCTTCTTTGCTGTGTGGGCAGTGGGCTGCAACTGCAAGTTCTCTCTGTCTCTCTCTCTATTTTTTGGTTGCCTTTGCCCAGTGGGCTGCCCCAGTCCGTGGGCTTGCTGGGCTGCCCGTTGGGCCAGCACTGTCTGTGGCTACCAGCTTCCATTAGTACCACCATCGTTGACTCCCTCCGTCTTCCCAGCTCCATACCAAATCCCACAAGGTAGAACTCGATCGCCCAAAAAGAATTTAGACATGTAGATAATTCGAATACTATAACTCGATATCGCCGTAACCAACTCCAAGCCGGTGACCACCAAAACCTGGCAACAGACGCACTTACTATCGCGAACTCCATGAAGACAACATTACCTCCTATCACCTCCTCACATGCCAGAAACAACAGCCTTAGTTGATGCATTAAGTTTGAATATCACACCCCAAGAAAAATAGAATCGAAGAGAAGAATCCAGGCAAACCATAAGGAATTAAATTTCGACTTTATCTTTCCATTGAATGAAGTAATTGGTTTCGATTTATATAAGCTATGAACTTCGTCCTTTTCCCTTAAGCTAAATGGAAAACTCCTTCTGCGTGTTATATACGGATGGAGAGACTTCGTTATTAAGGCATAGGGTGATACAGTTTTTAGTGTAGGTGTAAAATTTGTCGAAGTATAGCACGCCTTGAACAGGAATATGCATGGTTTTCTGAAAAAGCATGGGGCATGCGTGATGTTTAGTAGCTTGTACCATTCCTTACTTATTAAGGAACAAACATATATATATATATATATATATGTGTGTGTATTTTATTGTTTAAACCCTCCTTCATGTTTTACATTAACTGTGGCCTTGTATGTATATATATATACACACATACATAAACAGGCTAGTGCATAGCTGGAAACAAGATGATGTCCATAAGAAATATATACTAGTAGGCATTAAAGGGTATGTGACATGATGAATTACGTTTGGAGGTACAATGGTATAAAAAACGGTGTTACTGCAAGTTATTTGATGAAAATATAATTAATTGAAAACAAGAGAGGGTAACGTGCGCATGAGCATGCATTTGAAAGGGTTAGTTCATAAGAATTTGCCGACGTAAAATTCTTTTCACCGATGAGTCTCTACGGACAAAAGCAAAAATACCGTTGAGTCCAGTGAGGTGCCACAATCCTAAAAATATAATAATATCGGTAGGTTAACTCATATTGTGAAACCCCAAAATATTGATATAGGGTGCAAAATACTCCAAATAAAAAGTTGCGTATTTAATTAATTAAAAAATACAGTAAAATTCTAAAAATTAAATTATCACTACATCTCAAAAGAATCTTATCCAAATTCGAAATCGATATTTAAATATATTTAAATAACCGTTATGGCTTATAATTAACTCCACAACGAATTTCTGGAAATTTTATTTGAACATAACTTCCCATTTAAAATACGAAATCTTGGTTTTTCACTTCCATTAGAAAAATACAGTTCAGCAGATTCCAACGTTTCTTGTTTCGAAGAAATCCTACTAATAACGGGTCTTGTACAGTCAGTTGAAGTTCAAAACGTTAAATTACAAACTGTCGCGATATTACGGGCTCGATTATATTTAATATATATTTTTATACGTTCAACTTCATTTTAATTATTATATAAATCCATTTATATTATGAATTCAATATTTAAGCTAGTTTAAATATTCAAATACAAACCGATAAAAATGCGGGACATTACAGTTTTGGAATTAAAATATTATTTATATTAATAACCTATTCAAAATAAAATGGTTATATTCAATTATTTAAATTCAAATCAATATTTTAATTAATAAAATAATTCAAATAATTGGCCAGAAAATACGGGACATTACAATTTTCTTTTGTATAGTATTTGTTTTCGATTGTGCTTATTTGTACTCAGCTCAAACCTGGTTGTACCTCTTTATTATGTAATATAAGTACCCTTTTGTTTCAAAAAAATATATGGGTCGGTAATTTATGAACAATACAAGAATATGAATCAGTTCAGTGTTATTTAGAGATATATGGATCGGTTCATTTTGTGGCAGGCAAAGAAGGATGACGTGGCTTCATGGTGGACCACACAAACACGTAGCTTTCATGAACCATCCTGGATCAGTTATAAATGCTAAATGATGGATCGTGCAAGTCCAGATGTATCGGCATCATCAGGCGCTAGGAAAATATATGGATGCTGAAAATAAAGTGTTGTTTATATAAAAATGATCGGATCCGAATATGCTAAAAATTTATGAATCGATGTAATAATATACAACATCGGTCGGTGATGCTTCATTCCAATGGGTCGATTCTTTCTGCTCCATGTAAAAGAGAGTGGCGTGGCGATTACGTGGATCGACTGCAATTTTAGTACGGTGGAAATAATGTAGATACAACGGATCGGGCAAAATTATATAATGGGTCGGCAGCTTCATGTAGCAAGATATGGATCCGGCGTGCACTCTAATTCATGGGTCGGATGTAATTTCAACTCAGTGGCAATTGCGTAAATACCATGGGTCGGACATCTGATCCATGGCCTGCGCACACATATTCTCAACTTTGTCACTCCACTCCATGCTCCGCCTAAAAATACCATGCCTTCTCACACATTAAGAAGACCGAATTCTCTCCTCCCCTCCCCAAGGATGCCATTTTCATTTCTCAACATTGATCAAACGTCTCAAACTCCATTGAAGCTACATCAAGCTCAACTCTAAGATCTCTATCAACTTCTTCATCGAGAAATTATCGAAGATCATCGCCATTCACGATTATCGAATACCGACTTCAACGATCGTCGATTCTAGCAAGATTTCGAGCCTTTTCGAGAAGAATAAAGAGATTATAGAAGAGAAAAGGAGAATTATTGTAAAAAAGATATAAAATGTATAAGATGAGAATGATCATGTACCTTGTAATGATGAAGATCATAATGAAATCATCGATTAAAGTGGATGTAGGCCAAAACCGAGGCCGAACCACTATAAATCACTCTCTATTTTGTCATTTTTTGCACGCTTATGCTCTTAACCTTACTTTTCATAAGTCTAAAGTGTTAATACACCTCTTGGGATGTCAGCATCCATTTTGGTTGTTAACATTTTTGGCGCCCACCGTGAGGCTCAAACCCACGACCACATTCTTGGGGTGATAGAGTGGGTACAGATGTTTGTGGCACGACATCACTTAATTGTTATTTATATTATAAATTAGTGGTTTCATCTTTCTTGTCGAACAATATAAACATATTGAAGCCCCCCTTTTCACAGCAAAATAATATGAAAATTTGGAATATCTCAAATCTCTACTAGACAACAAAATAATCCATTAAAATTTCATCATGTTTGAGAAAGATTACTTTATATTCTTTCTTTTTTTGCAAAGCCAGCGGGGTTGAATGAACCCTACCATTTATTTATGTAGAACAGCTTTTTGCCCAAGCGGCCATACGTCAAGATTTTGGTTAGCAACGCGCTCAAGTCTTGAGAATTTCGGCAGAAAATACGGAGCGATTCGGTCCAAGTCACGACGTGTTCGAAAAAGATCGGAAATAGTGTTGATTCGTAAAATCGTCGTTAATAAAATTGGAAAAACCAGCATGGTAAAAATACGTTATCAACTCTGTCCGATTAGCTCAAAATCCTTAAGCTCATCGGTCCAATTACATGGTAAAACTCATCGTGGAAAACATATAGATTCTGGTAAAATTTGGTTTCGCGCACTAAAAAATTGTCGATCGACGTGACACGACCACGAAAAATGACTTGTGTGACTCATGACATCAAAATCTGGAAGTTGACAAACTATTGGTCTGGCACGTTCAAAACAGGTGATCGACACATGAAAAATGCTGAAAATCACGTGTTTATGCTTGGCAGATCACATTTGGGGAATTGGTCGATCATTGGATTTGACACATTGGAAATGGCTGATCGACATTGGAAAATTAACGAAATCCACGTGCGCGCAATACACTGATCAGGCCCGGTGTTTTAGCACTTGGATTTGCCAAACTCCCATTGCCAATTTCGCATCAAGAAGGGATGTGAAAAAGGCAGATTGACATGGCTCTAGGATGCAAAATCCTTTGTTCATATCGGGGATTCAAGATGCGGATTTTGGCAAAGGAGCGGGAGTCGAATTCTGGCACCGCGAAATCTGGTGATCGACATGGCTTGGACTCGAAAATTTAGAGTTGCACATCGCGACTTTTGTGATGTGAAATCTATGACCTGGCCAGGGATATGATATGTTGGCGAATGCCAGATCTTTTAGCACGAAGGTTTTACCATGTCCATCACCCATTTTCCCTAATCCGCACGTGTTGATCATACTTTTTTGGGATACAATTTTTTGAGCTTCCAAGATATGATTTTTTGATGTTGGCTTAGTTTTCTGCCTTTATTTTCGGAATGCGAATTTCGCATCCTCCGGGGATACGAAATTCGGGATGGTGACCCCAAAACTCACCTATAAATATCCTCATGCCCGACATTCAATGGTGTTGGTTCCCATTTGGAATTTCCACACTTTGGCATATGGGATTGAACTCTCAAGCATTAATGACTGCCTTCATCATCTTCATGGATTTTGCACTTCTTTTGGACCTCTTAACATTACACAAGCGATTTTCTTTAACTTTTGGAATTTCATGGACGTTGAAGCTACTTTTTGGACATTGACTCATATTTTCACTCAACGAAGAAGAATGACATTTTGGTTAAAGTTTAGAATTAACAACTATTTGTTGTTCTATTCTACAACTTTGTACATAGAAATTGTCCGAACTTGTACAAACTCTGTAATCATCAATATTATGATGAATGAATTTTATGGAGTGGACGTAGACATTAGTGCCGAACCATTATAAAATGTAACGACCCACGTTTTACTTATCGGGGGATCATAAAATATTTTTATTTATTTCTCCAAGGCTCGTATCATTCTTATCTTTTGATATCTTGTTCATGGGGATGTGAGGCATGCCCATAATTTTTACTAATTTTGTTTGTGACCATTTTATCCTTGTTGTTATTATTTAAGGCATAACTTTTGAATGGGATCGAAACATGAGCTGGAATTGATTTCATTGGTGTTTCCAATTCCGTAGAGTGGTCACATTAAAGATTTAGTTCAGGGATTTGGGAGCAATCATTGTTTTAGTGTTTCTAGTTTTTTGGACATGCTAATTTGTCATTAGTAGGCTGATTAGTGAGGTCTATTAAGGCTAGAGGTTGTTGGGTATAAATTGGAGGGTGTTGGATCTAGATTAACCTTAGAGGGGGGATGGATAGGGTTTATTGGATTTTAACGAGATATTTAAATATTATCAAATCACAGAATGCAGGAGAGGAAATAAATGCAGAAAGTAAATAACACATAGATATACCCAGCTTCGGCAAACTCTACCTACTACTGCATTTCTAAGGTTTCTACTAGGTAATAAAACAGATCCAGCTTAAAAATCCTATAAGCTTGCGAACCCCTCTGTAACACCCTGCATTTTTATGATAATAAAAAATGTACGTAGATAATGGTGATGTATAATAAATTCATACGTAGAAGAAAAAGGAAAATTTATACAGCAACAATACATAAAATGGAAGAATTGATAAAATAAAGGACACTTAATTTAATAATGGGACTTAAGTAAAACGGACATCACCATTGCGTTCGTCTTGGAATTCTGGTTCAAATAGACACCAAGTTTGCGTAGAACGGATAACGTATGAGGAAGTTATGAGCTTTAGAAGTTTGTATATGCATAGAGCTCATATACATAAATATAATAATAAAAATAATATCCAGAATATTCTTTATGACGTGGACCCGGAGGGGTCGACATTGGTGTCAGCACCCCAAGAGGGGGATCGACATAGGTGTCGACACCCCAAGAGGTTGGTCGACATAGGTGTCGACACCCCCCCATCTGGAATTTTTCCAACAAGCGTTTATGATATGTTTTCTTTGTTTAACAGGTTCGGATTATATCTAACTTAATCCGATGGTTCGGAGCTTTCTAGTATGCCTATAAATAGGATGACAAAGCCTTGCTTCATTCTTATATTTTCTGAGCCACTACCTAGGCTCTGCCATTCCTCTTCTTCCTCCAAACCTATTCAAAAAATTAAATTAGTTTTTAGGCTTCTTCTGATTCAAGGTTTGAAGATAAGAGATTAGATCTACTGAATATGCATATAGATTTCTGCTACGCGTGAGGTAAGATCCTGAATCTGATCTTTCTATATTTCTTCTTTTCTTCCTCTTTTCTTCCTCTTTTCTTTTTAGGATCAGATTTGTGAATCCGTGGCTATTTTGTGTTAGATTCAGTTAGGGAAACCACGGAACAATAAATCTGGATTAGATTCAAGGATTGGAAAGCTTTAAGGTGAGTGGATTTAAAATATACCTTTTGAATAATGGTGTATTTATCGTTCGACATTCCTTGTTAACGTAAAGATTAATTTGATGAACATGTTATAATTACAGTCTTAATTATACGATCATTCTGTTCTTCTCCCTTTTCTCCTTTTTATTTTAGAAGTCTAGGCTACCTTCGAGCCTAGGCCAATTTCGTTGGAACATATGTGAAAATTAAAATAAAGACAGTTGGGGATATTTGGGTGCGAGAATAAAAAGAGGGATAAAAGGGAGATATCATTTATTTGGGAATTTAAGACTGTAAATGGGAGACATATGTACATGAATAAAGTTTAATTGGAAAGATTAAGACATGTTTGGAATGGTTATATGAATTAAAGGTTACATGTTATTTTGAAATAGAATGAATTGCATGATAGAAAGAACAGGTGACATAGGTTGGCATAACATGATAATATGTAAATTGAACATAGTAAGATTTTGGAAAAGTGAATATGCCTAAAACTGTAACCACGCCCAGACACGAGGTTAAATTCAACTTATGGTAGAAGTCTGCCCAGAACCAACCGGCATATCCAGCATCCACAAGTTGATAATTTAATGTGAGGGGTCTAGTGCATTAACATATGGTGCTAAGACATGAGGTTAAGTTCAACTTATGGTAGAAGTCTGCCCGGAACCAATCGGCAAATCCAGCATCCACAAGTGGTCAACTTAATGTGAGAGGTCTGATGCCTAAACATAAGTAAAAATTATATGTGCGCAAGAGACGTTAAGAAAATAAGTTAATACACTTATTGTGGTTAGAAAGAAAGATTTCAGTGAATTAGAAATGAAATGCCTAACTTGGAAAATAAGAAAAAGGGAAGGTGTGTAGTCGGCTGAGTTAGTAGGATACGAAGGAAAAGTGATGTATTTCCTTAAGTGACCTATTTATGAGAACGTTGTTGCAAGAAGAGAAAGTGAAAATAAAAGAAACTACTTGCAACTACATATTTGGATGGGAATACATTATGAAAATAAATCACTAATTCTTTCTATACGTCGAACTGATAAGGTGCATGAAATGTTTTCTTTAATAAAATAAGGAACATATATTATAGTAAAGAAAGGATAATGAACTACAATAGTGAAGAAATTGGAATGAACGGGGAATGATAGTAACCTATTATAAGTAAAATATATTAATGGGAATGTTATAATAGGTAGGCTTGTCCTAGGGACAAGTGAGAATTATAACTTAGGTTATAATGAACGACAAAGAAAAGAGAATAACTTATGTAATAAAATGAGTTGTACTTAATTGCAAATTAAGTCACTTGTGAGAATGAGAATATGAGACTTGCGGATAGGGACTACATAAGTTACATGAATGGAAAAGTAAACTTATTTATAAACCTTAGTTAAGATAACTAAGTTAATAAACAAACAACGATAAGTTGTAGTGATGGTGTAAGAAGAAATTATGATTAAATAAGAAAGAGTGCGGCGAACTTATGAAAGAAATAAGTTATATTTAATTATAGGTAATAAGTGACATGTTAAATAGGAAACACGTAAATTGAGATATACTTAATTAAATATTACATGTTATTGTAACCATGAGAAAAGACAATGAATAGCATAAAGAGATGGTAGAGAATAACATGTTGTAGGCTTATTAATAAACTTAAATGGGTTAAGTTATAAATGAAATTAATAAGCAAGAGGAACTTCGTAATTTGAATAAGAGTTCAATGTGAATGAGTGTAACCAAGTTAAATGGAAACCTGATGAGGTAGAGCAAGCGCATAATTGGATGATTAGACATAGGGTCTAAATAACACATTAGTATGAGGCACTTAGGCCAGTCCATACGTTAGAGGATGAAAAACCCGACGAGATTGACCATTACGGTGTCATAAGGCACGAGGGAAGTGCACGTCCATCTGATTAGTTTGTTGGCTCCAAAGGACTGGAAGGGGAAGCACGCGGCTTCTTGGGATGTAGAGGGTACTCCTGGTATCCCTATGTGTTGTGACAGAGTTTGGCCTGTGCTCACAGAGGATAGGTCAGCGCGGATGTGCCAGTGTGTGACGGCCCGCCCCGCACTACCCGACATTTCCTCCGAAAGTGCGTTGTACACATGTCCTACTAGCACGAAACGGTCGTCAGAAGAAAAGAATGAACTAACACAGAACCTGTAGAATGTCTCACAGCGCATGGAACAAAATATAATAATAACATACTTGACATAAAACAGGCGAGGCATTACATAAGCTGATAACTAAACCATCATAGCAGCGGAAATTCAAATACAGCTTATGATCCAACATTATCCTTATTACAACTTTAAAACTGTCTCTAAAGAAAAAGAAAGCAAAAGTAGAAGATATACTATTAATTCCCAAGCAGCGATCTTCAACAACACAGGGAGAATATCTGAATACATCATACGTGGAAGCCTCCTGCTCATCTCCGGATCAGCTACTCGTGCATACCCAGCTAACCTATCTCTAATCTGCTCGTGAGAGCACCCAGAGTAATAAGAAGAGACATAAAACTTTGGGTCAGAAAAAAAGTCTGGTATAAGCGATAAGCAGCTAAACAGAACAATAACAGGTATACTAAACCATACCTGAACTTGGACCTGCAACCAAAGAGTTTGCACTACATACCGTATAATACTCTAGGGTGCCACTAAACATAAGGTGTCAAGATAATGGGGGAGGGGGTGTGCATGTCACAACAAACAATCAAGCATAGCAACCATCCTCACATCACTCACTCAGTGCGTAAAGCATACGATGTCCACCACTTTCAAACACTAGACTCATCGAAGTAGTGACAGAGTTCAACTTGTACAACTACTGCTACCACCAAGCTTATCCCATGGAATGATGACCAAACCTTTTCAATGATTCCACTTCATTGGTCTATAGCCCACTAGTCGTACCTAGGCCACTGTGGCCCTGAATCCGTTCATGTACCCCCTACACATAGTGATCCAAAGTTAAAGACATCGACAACCCCTTTGCACACGTCCCGCAGCAAAGCCCAATCATGAAGCTCACTCATTGGTTCCCATCTGGATCCTGAGTCAAAGCTCCTCATTTGGACCTCCTTTGCATCTCGGGTTTTGGTCGAATTGGAGTTGGTCATCAGAAGAGTTGTCACGATAGTCGTCGCGTAGTAGAGATGGAAGTTCAATTTGGTTCGGTCCAATATGCTTCAGTCGGTTCGGTTCAGCTAAATCATCCCCAGGCTTCCCATTCGGTTCGATGCTCCACTTCATGTTGGTTCGGTTCGGGTGTTATCCTCCATTCGGTTCGGTTCGGGTGTCATGCTCCATCCGGTTCAGTTCATTCCTCCAGCTCCAGCTTGCCTACTCTGATCCGATCCCGCTACCTAGCTCCGATCCGATCCTCTTTTTGTCTCTCCGATCCGATCCTCTGCCCAACTCCAACTCCAAGCACTTGGCCTTCCTTCTCGCCAAGCCCCTTATGCTAAGTACCAATCCGAATCAAGTCCACTTGCCTGGTTCTCCTATCCGATCCGAGCCCAATAATCCGATCCGATATAGTTTGAAACCCTGCACATTTCCTGCAACTTTCCTGCAACTTTTCAGAGACTGTTTTACGCCATTTGATGGTGTTTTCGACCAATCTATCACTTCTGGACAATCACAAAGCATACTATACAGTCATAGCAACATGTATAATCGTTCACAAACACCAAAACAATAATTTGATAGGTTAAAACGGATCAAACATAGCCAAAATCCCATATTTTCCCTTAAGCATGTTTAAGCAAAACTAATCATAGGATTAACAAAACTTAACTAAATTAATCAAATTTTCTAACAGAGGCATAAAATGATATTTAAGAATTTATAAATATTTTTCCATATTTTTAACATGCATAAATTCATTCATTACCACTAATCACCCTGATTAACTGTAATTAGTGTCAAAACAATGCTAATCACTCACCCTTGCCACAAATAAACTTTAGATCTGAAATAATCTACTATATGGGTCGAATTCCAATGCCTAACAGCATCTCCAACTCTGATTTGGTGCTATTTCTCCTTGATTTGATGTAGTTTAAGCCAAAACTTGATTACGAAGTGATTAGGAGTGTTTTTTAGATGTTGGAGGCCATTGTTAGGGTTTATTAAAATGTTTGTGGCAGCTGGGAAATGACTCAAACCGAAATTCCTAACCATAACAGCCCTTAAATACTCCAAATCCCGAAATCCCCTAATGGGACTAGCTGTTAACTACCCAATTAAGCCCGGTTAAGCTGTTTTTGACCCTCTAAACCTTAATTCAGCCATATCTCCCAAACGGTAAGTCCGTTTGGCTATCATGACCATCTACGGAAAGGTAAACCATCAAATGAATCTAACGGAAGTGGTTTCAGGTCAAAACTCCTTACCAATCAAAAGTTATGGACAAAACAAGATCAGCTAGGGGAAAAACGGTCATTTAAAAATCAACAAAAATCATGAACATGGGAAATGACCCCACTAGTCGTTTCCCAAAAGTACATGACCATACGACTTACCAAGAAAAAGAAATAAATATTCTACAATCCTCTCATGCGTAGAATGCGAGTCGTTACATTCTCCCCCCTTAAGAAATTTCATCCCTGAAATTCCTTAACCAGAACATACAAAGGATCCCACATGCCTAACAATCATTTTCAACAATCAAACATGCATAACAACACATAACAAGCCTATCCTAGCATGCGGTTTACTAACAAGGGAGTACTATATCGATATAAAACCTTACCAGGCAAAGAGTTCTGGATACTTCCTCCTTATGTCCTCCTCTGTTTCCCAAGTACAGTCTTTCTCATCATCACCCCACTGAACTTTGACTAGCTTCACCACCTTCCTTCGAAGCTGCTTCGTATCTTTCCCAACAATACGCATAGGCTTGCGATTCCCAACCGCCTCGAGTTCAGCCTCGATATCGTCCAACTGATCAGGTGAAATAGCCACACTAGGGTCATGCACAAACTTCCTTAGCTGGGAAACATGAAATACGATGTGAACTCCCGCCATCTTGTCTGGTAACTCAACTTTATATGCCAAATTCCCAACTTGTTCGAGAATTGGGAATGGACCAACAAATCTCGGTGCCAACTTGCCTCTCCTACCAAAACGAATCACGCTCTTTAATGGAGAAATCTTAACAAACACCATGTCACAAACGGAGAATTTCAATTCTCTTCATCACTTATCAGCATAACTCTTCTGCCTATCTTGGGCAGCTTTCATTCGCTGTTGAATGATCTTAATCTTGTCTGAAGTTTCTCTTATTACATCCGGTCCAAGCACAGACTTCTCACCGGTTTCCTACCAACATAATGGTGAGTTACACGGCTTCCATACAAAGCTTCAAATGGAGCCATACCAATACTGGATTGATAACTGTTATTATAGGCAAACTCTACTAAATGCAAATGGTCATCCATGATCAACCAAAATCCAATACGCAAGATCGCAGGTCTTCTAACACTCGATTCACCCTCTCCGTCTGAACATCGGTTTGAGGATGATACGCGGTGCTGAGATGTATTTCCGATCCTAACGCCTCTTGTAAGCTCTTCCAAAACCCACTAGTACACAGTGGATCTCGGTCACTCACAATGCCTTTTGGTACTCCATGAAATCTCACTACCCACTTCATATATAGTTCGGCTAAGTTGGCTGCCGTTCTATTTGATTTGACTCGTATAAACCTTGCGCTCTTGGTCAAACGATCAACAATCACCCAAATGCTATCATGGCCCGATCTAGTCCTCGGTAAACAATCGATGAAATCCATTGAAACTTGCTCCCATTTTCATTCGGGAATTTCTAACGGTTGCAACAAACCCTTGCCTAGCTTTAACTAACTGGCAATTCATGCACTTGGATATGAACTTCCCAACGTCTCTTTTCATTCCTTCCCAGTAGTAGGTCTGCTTCATGTCTCGATACATCTTGTTACCACTGGGATGTATATTCAGTTTTGAGTGATGACATTCTCTAAGCACTTCATCTCTCAATCCATCTACGTTGGGCACAACTAGTTTTCCATTCTTTCGAAGCCATCCATCTCGATCAAGTCCATACTTTCTCATCTCATCATCGATACCCATCTCTAACTTGGAGATGATTTCCAGTAGATTAGGATCGTTCCTCTGCTTGGAACCAACCCGCTCAATCAAAGTGGGCCTGATCGTCAAACTTGCTAACATTACTGGATCCAACTCGCACTTTGATCTAAAATCATACCCTGCGATATACCCCATTTGCTTCCACTCAAGAAACATAGCCCCTAAACTAGCATGTCTTCTACTCAATGCATCAGCTACTGCATTGCCCTTTCCTGGTGTATATGCGATATCGAAATCATATGAAGCCACAAATTCTAACCATCTTTGCTGACGAAGATTTAAATCCTTCTGAGAGAAAAGATAATTTAACGATTTATGATCAATAAACAACTCAAATATTTCTCCCAAGAGATAATGTCTCCACATCTTCAATGCGAATACGATCGCTGCCAATTCCAAATCATGGGTAGGATATCTTTTCTTGTGCGGTTTTAGTTGCCGACTTGCATAAGCTACAACCCTACCACCTTGCATCAGTACATCACCTAGTCCGGTACTACAGGCATCTGTTTATACCATCATCTCTTCATTCCCCTTAGGAATGACCAACACTGGTGCGCTCGTCAACTTTTCCTTTAGACGCTTAAATGCATACCCGCACTTCTCGTCCCAAACAAAAGCTTGATTCTTCTTGGTCAACTGAGTCAACGGTGTGGCTATCTTGGAGAAGTTTTGGATAAACTTACGATAATATCCAGCTAACCCCAAGAAACTTCTTACGTCTGTTGCATTCTTGGGCATTGTAACACCCCGCACCCGCTAAGGTCACTCACTATGGGAATGCCTTAACTTCGGTGGAGCATTTTAAGTGAATATAGAACAGAAAAATTACAACAAGACAGATATAAATAATACTTGAAAATCTAAAACATCATTTCATTGCAGCAGAAGGTAAACATGTTTAGTTACAACACCATAAAAGAGTCAAGTACCAAATATCCATCATGATAAAAACATAAGTACATAATCCCACTACATAACTAATAGCCATAATAGAAAAGATAAGCTGGGCTTTACATCACGGTCCAAGCTCCAAAAGATAGATAAAGAAATCTGATCAAAGCCCACTAGTGCTAGGCCCAACCTGAGGACCTGAGGGGGAAAAAGATAAAAACAACGGGGTCAGACATAAGTCTGAGTGAGCCCTATAACTTTAACAATACAATCATTAAAGTAATTAGGGTATGATATAACTTGGTACGGTGATGACTGGGGATAAATGACTACACTAAGCATCCAACTAGACATAGGATGAACTAAGATATCGGTAAAGACGCATCTACCCACCCAAGGGTAATTACTAACTGCACCACACCAGTCATTCCTACTTAAAGGTTGATCCCACCCAAGGACTTAGAAAATTTACCCAGTAGTTTCGTGTACCCCTAGCTGACTACATAGGTGTCGTCTGCCCCTATCTCCACTAGGTGTACCCACTACTCCCCAAGCGATCGGCTCCCTACCGTAGATACCCGTGCTGGCCCCACAGTGGGGTGTATCACTCCCCAAAGTGGCAACCCGATACAACCAATGGTGCACGGCTTATACCTACACGATGCAACAACGTCTTACCTACCAGTCCGGGTCCACACATGCATATGAAACCCGTTGGACTTGCGTTGCCACAGCTAACCCGTTTTGGCCTCTTATAGTCAAGCCCAGTACGCGTGTACCGTCCTCGACATGGGTCGAGCCCAATAAGATACATATGGGTTACTGGTTGAAATGGGCCCCCACAAGCTACCCACCTAAGCTTGTCCCTTCTAGTGTATCCCACTTAACCCTTTTTAATAATCATGTCCACTTACATGTTTAAAGTTTGGTTAAGTCATCTAATCATATTTCAATTGCCACTCAAGGCACCCACTAGATTTCCACATGCCACCCAAGGCACTTACTTGATTTCCACATGCCACCCAAGGCACTTACTTAACCCTTTAATCATGTTTAATTACATGTTCCACTTTGGTTAAGTATTCTAATCGTATTTTCTATTGCCACCAAAGGCAACCACTAGATTTTTCCACATGCCACCCAAGGCACCCACTTAACCCCTCATGTCCCTCTACATGCTAATATGGTTAAGTGTTTCTTAATTGATTAAGACCGTAACCTTTGTAAAGACCTCTCACATTAGACTATCTTTTATGGCAGCTGGATTTGCCGGTCGGGTCCGGGCAGCCTTACGCCATAACCGAGTCTAACCTCGTGTCTTTACACTTGTCACGTATTTAGTTTATGCCTAAGACCTCTCACATTGGGCCAATCATTTGTAGCCGCTGGATTTGCCGGTCGGTTCCGGGCAGTCTTATGCTACAAAAGGGTCCAACCTCGTGTCTTAGTCGATTAATTACACCTAATTAATCACCCCCATATTTTGAATTAATTTTCCCTAATTAATTCCAATTTAATGATGTACATAATTGACTCAATTATGTCCATCCACTTTATGGTATGCATAATCATACCAACTTCACACCATTTTATTAACATGAATGTTAACCCCATCGTTCCCCACGTAATTCGCCAACATGACATACTTAAAAGGGAAGATTCATCACACATACAATGGGTTCAACTTGCATAGCATTAGTATCAACATGGGTTTTAAAGGTGTCAACATGCATATAGCATCAAACCCAACTAGCATAAATAATCAACCCAAACTTGCATGAATCACATATGTCATAAAGAGGGTAACTTGCATAAGTTACTTATGTCATACAAAGGGGTAAACTTGCATATGTATGTATGATATATAAAGGGGTTAACTTGCATATGTATGCATATCATACAAAGGTTTAAACTTGCATATGTTACTTGCATATAATCAAATACCAAACTTGCATAACATGTCATATATGAACTTGCATATAATCAAACCCCAAACTTGCATAACATGTTATATATGAACTTGCATATAATCAAACACCAAACTTGCATAACATGTTATATATGAACTTGCATATAATCAAACACCAAACTTGCATAACATGGTGTCATAAGGATCAATGTTCATCATAGTTATTTGCAGAACTAGCATCATGAACTCATAGCATATGACTTGCATAACTTGCATAACATCATGATCACATAGCATATGACTTGCATAACTTGCATAACATCATGAACACATAGCATATGACTTGCATAACTTGCATAACATCTTGATCACATAGCATATGACTTGCATAACTTGCATAACATCAAGAACACATAACATATGACTTGCATAACTTGCATAACATCATGATCACATAGCATATGACTTGCATAACTTGCATAACTAACATCATGAACACATAGCATATGACTTGCATAACTTGCATTGATCCACATTCATAGCCATAACCTCATTATATCCTATCATAATCATTTCAACAATTGGTCATTAAGGCTATAGTACTCACAACTTGTTGATTAGCACTCCTATGAAGAAGATTAAGTTGCTAGAGTTGATTAGAAGTTGATTTGAGAAGCTATCTTCCTCTTTAATTTGATGGAGGCTCCTTCAAGTTGCATTTTGGCGGCATAACGACGTTGTCTCCAATTTTAGTATGAATTAGGGTAGTCTTAGGGTGTATTTATAGATTAGTTAAGTGTTTTAGGCCATTAGATTAACCCTAAATCAGATTAGAGCCGTCAGATCTCGTCACTAGCCACCAACCCTAGCCCAAATCCCAAATCAGTGCACCCAGGTCACACAGACCGACAGGGGGGGTCGACCCCTAGGGGGGGTCGACACCCATGTCGACCCTAGGGTCGACACCCTCTGTCTGGCGGGAATTTTTCCGCCCCTTCTGAAATTTGAAATTTTTATATTTAAATCTGTTTTGAATTTTCTGAAAACTTCTTCGGGCCTTAACCGGGTCATACGGACTCCGATTTTCGAAAACTCGGACTCTATTTCGCGTATTTTTCCGAGACGAACGCAATGGCATAGCCCGTTTCCCCTGATTCAGATTCTAAAATTTAATTCTGCCCTGATTTGTATTATAACAAGTTATTCAACATACGGGGTGTTACATTCTCCCCTACTTAAAGGATTTCGACCCCGTAATCTCTAAGTCAAGAAGAACGTATCCTACCATCCAAATAACCATCTACTAAACCATCAAACACTGGCATCCATTGTCCTTAAAGTTTCTAATGCTGTATGAGCATATGCAAAGAGTGTGTGTATATGCTCCCTATCTAATGCAAAATCAGGCGGTCTACTGATTCAGTTGACCTCCTTAATGCAAACCATTATAGTGCCATGCATCCAATATGTATGCGAAAGAACCCTATCGGCACATACTATCTCTACATGTGTGCACAATCATACACCAAAATGCATCATCCATATGATAACACAACCATTATACATCCATTAATATAGCTACCTACACACAATTATATGCAATATGCATTATGAAGTGATTGAGCCGATCTAGTGTCTAAAGTGTGTGTATATGCATCCACGAGCAACCACTAGCAACCACTTGCATCCACACGCATCCATCAAACATAACATGTCTCAAACACATGTTTCAACCATAGGTTTACCCTATCTAAAGGTCAAAGGTATTAATGAGAGGACATACTAAAGATAAGATAAGTACTAGACAAACGATAAAGGAGAAGTTAAAAGACATACCCTCGAAAAGGAATGGGTACAATGAACGCATCTTCGCTTCTGTCTCCCAAGTAGCATTGCTCTCATCCTCTCCCCATTGCACCTTGACTAGTCGAACCTCTCTGTTTCTCAACTTCCTAATCTCTGACCCAAGGATGCGGGTAGGAGCTCGTCGAATAGTCGCATCACGCTCTACCTCCACTTCTCTAAGCAAGCTCGGCTCTACCACCTCTGCGGTCTCATGTAGGCACTTCCTCAAATGTGACACATGGAATACGTCATGCACACCACTAAGTCTCTCGGGTAAATCCACTCTATATGCCATCCGTCCAATCCTTTCCTTAATAGGAAACGGTCCTACAAATCTTGGTGCTAACTTCCCAACGGACCCAAAGCGAACAACATTCTGTAATGGAGATACTTTGACAAAGACCATGTCCCCAACATCAAACTCCAGATCCGTCCTCCTCTTATCCGCGTAAGATTTCTGCCTATCTTGCGCCGCTTTCATCCTTCTTCGAATCAAATCAATCTTTTCCGAAGTCTCTCTAACCATATCAGGCCCAAGCAAGATCTTATCCGTAGATTCCCACCAACATGTAGGTGATCGACAAGGCCTTCCATAAAGAGCTTCGAAAGGAGCCATACCAATACTAGACTGAAAGCTGTTATTATACGCGAACTCCACCAATGGAAGATGCTCTTCCCATGTACCTCCAAAATCTAAGATACATAGCCTCAAAAGGTCTTATAGAACACGATTCACCCTCTCGGTCTGGCCGTCCGTCTGAGGATGATTTGCGGTGCTCAAACACAACTGAGTCCCCACTGCTTCTTGTAAACCTTTCCAAAACTCGCTAGTGAAGATAGGATCTCGATCACTCACTATGCTAGAAGGTGCACCATGCAACCGAACTATCTCTCGAAGGTAAACTGAAGCTAGCCATGGAGCAGTCCTCTTGCTTTTCACGGGTATGAAATGGGCACTCTTAGTAAGCCTGTCTACTACAACCCAAATTCCCGTATTACCCTTCCTCGATCTCAGTAACCCATCAATAAAATCCATCGAGACGCTATCCTACTTCCATTGCGGAACTTCCAATGGGTGAAGCAACCCACCGGGTTTCTTTTGCTCCGCTTTCACTTGTTGGCACACCAAGCATCTAACGACATACTCGGCCACATCTTTCTTCATACCGGCCCAAAAGAAAACTCGCTTCATGTCTTGGTACATCTTGTCCCCACCGGGATGAATGGTCATCTTTGAACGATGCGCATCATCAAGAATAGCCTTCCTCAAACCCTCGTCTTGCGGTACACAAAGTCTACCGTCTCTATGCAAGCACCCCCTATCGTCTAGGGTGTACCTACTCAAATGGCTGGACGACTCCCCCCTTATGAGCCTCTCTACCAACTCAACCAACTGTGGGTCGTCCCGATGTGCCTCGCCAATCCGTCCCAAAAGAGTAGGTCTGGCCTCTAAGGATGCTAGCAAACCGGGTATAAAGTCAACGGAAGGTCTGAAATCAAACATCGAGATAAATTCCAAGCTTCGTCGTTCCACGAACAATGGACTCAAGGACAACCTTTTTCTGCTTAAGGCGTCTCCCACCACGTTACCCTTGCCAGGGGTATACGCTATCTCGAAATCATAGGATGCTAAGAACTCCATCCACCTTTGTTGTCTCAAGTTCAAATCCTTCTGAGAAAACAAGTACTTCAATGATTTGTAGTTAGTAAACAATTCGAATCTCTCGCCAAGAAGATAATGGCGCCAAGTCTTAGGCGCAAAAACAATAGCGGCCAACTCTAGATCATGTGTAGGGTAATTTTTCTCATGCGCTCTCAACTGCCTTCCACCGTAGGCTATTACCCTTCCCTCTTGCATTAAGACTGCACCCAGTCCTGTCCCACAAGCATCAGTATAAACAACAAATGGCTTACTCCCATCTGGCAACACTAAGACTGGAGCTGTGGTTAAAGCTCTATTTAACCGTTGGAACGCGTCATCACAATCTACGTCCCATGCGAAGACTAGATTCTTCTTCGTCAAGCGAGTTAATGGGGCTGATATCTTCGCGAAGTCCTTGATAAACTTCCTATAGTAGCCAGCCAACCCCAAGAAACTCCTCACCTCGGTAGCATTCTTCGGAACCTTCCAATCTTGGATGGACACTACCTTCGCGGGATGCACATCTATCCCTTCCTTGGAGACCACGTGCCCCAAGAACCGCACTTCCTTCCTCCAAAAGTGACATTTAGAGAATTTAGCCTTAAGGCTATGCGCTCGAAGAGTCTCCAACACTTCCCTAAGATGTAGGGCATGCTCTTCTTCACTCTTAGAAAATACTAAGATGTCATCCACAAAGACCACCACGAACTTATTAAGGTACTCCCTGAACACCCTACTCATCAAATCAACAAAGTATGCAGGGGCGTTCGTCAAACCAAATGGCATCACAAGCCACTCATAAAAACCATCCGGAGTCCTAAAGGCAGTCTTGTCTATGCTATCCTCAGCCACTCTCAACTGATGAAACCCCGTGGCCAAGTCCAACTGCGAAAACACTGAGGCGCCAACCAACTGATCAAAAAGATCATCAATCCTCGGCAATGGGTGTCTATTCTTCTTTGTGAGCTTGTTGAGTTCTCTGTAGTCTACACAAAGTCTGAGGGACCCATCCGCCTTCGTGGCAAAAACTACTGGAGCACCCCACTCCGATATACTACGTCTTATGAACCCCTTCTCAAGCAACTCCCCTACTTGCTTATGGAGTTCCCTCCTCTCACGAGGAGCCATATGGCGCACTGGCAAAGATACTGGTTTAGCATTGTCCACCAGATATATTCGGAAGTCTATCTCCCGCTTCGGAGGTAAGCCCTTCACCTCCTCAAACACATCCGAGTATTCCCGGACCACTCTAACAGATCGCAAACTCTCGACCGAAGCGTCAAGCGATTCAAGATAACTTAGCATAACAGAATCCATGGGATTACAAGAGATCTCGAGAGTGTTCCCCAAGCGGGTCATGAGCCTAACAACTCTCCTTTCACAATCAAGAACGACACCATTACTGGATAACCAGTCCATGCCCAAAATCAACCCATAGCCTGTGAAGCCCAAAACAAAAGCATCACATCTAAACTCAACGCTAAGTACGGAAATCTTCAAACCCAAACATATCATGGACAAATAAGTGGAGCCCCCAATTGGGTTTGAAACAACCAAGGGATCATCTACTAGACTGGTGTCTAAGTGCAGTGACTCAACTAATGATGATGAGATAAACGAATGCGATGCGCCAGAGTCAAACAAAGTACGGACAGGATGATCAAACAGAAAAACCAAACTTTCAACGGAAATAGTTCTACCTCTTTCCTGAATCGGTGGAACCGCGAGAGCCTGAACTTTCCCCCTTGCCTGACCTGGTGCCATAAGAGCTTGCACCTGTCCTCCTGAGGTAGATCCCGTCCTTTACCCCTTCTTAGGGAAGTCCTTCACTAGATGCTCTACTTCGCCATAGTGGAAGCAACCCGTCTTCTTCTTCTTCCGACAATCTTTGCTTAGGTGGCCTGGTGTCCCGCAATTGAAGCACTTCTTCTTTCCCTTGCCAGCGTTGCCTTTCCCACCCTTGTTTTGCTGTTGCTGTTGAGGTCTCTTCTGATCTCCTTTCTTCTCGGGTGCCTTATTAGCATTGGGACCCTTCTCTTCCTCATGCATGAGTGCCATGTCTACTAGCTTCTCAAAAGTTGCCCCCATAGGGATGTGAGTCATAGCCAATCCATGCATCGGTTCATTCAAGCCTTTAACGAACCTCAAGGCCTTCTTCTCTGGTGTATTCACCATGTCTATGCCAAACCTTGCCAATTGATTAAACTTGTTGACATATTCCTTTACTGATAGGTTTCCTTGCTTTAGGGTCAAGAACCTTTCCATATACAAGTTTTCTTCTGCCTTTGAGAGAAACTTTGCCACAAACCTTTGCCTGAAATCCGCCCAAGAGTCAACCGGGCGTTCCCCATTAGTGACCCCCCACCAGAATGAGGCCTCTCCCTTCATTAACCAAGCAACTAACTTGACTTTCTTTCCTTCTTCCATCTCAAAGATATCTATCAACTCTTTCACTTCCTTAAGCCAATCTCTAGCTTCCACAAAAGTTTCTGATCCTTGAAAAGGTTTCCCTCCCATAGCCTTAAATTCCTTGCAAGTCTTAGCAAAAGTATCCGTGCGAGGAGGAGGAGGGGGAGGAAGATCGGGTGCTACTGTTGGTGGAGGAACATTTGCTGGACCCGCAGTGGCGGCCCTAGCCTCCATCAATCTCCTATACCATACTGGTATCGCTACACCCTCCGAAAAGTTAAGATCCTCAGCCATGCTGAAACGAAAAAGGAAAGATTCAAAACGGAGAATTCGAAGGAAGGATATATGGCTCTTGGGGATTATGTTCTTTTCTTTCAAAAACTTTTCTCTTAAAAGACATGTTTTTGAAAATACTTCTTCCAAAAATGTTTTTAGAAAAATAGTTTTTCTAAAAGTTTTATCTGTTCTGGTAACCTTCAGCTCTGATACCACGTGTAACACTCCGCACCCGCTAAGGTCACTCATTATGGGAATGCCTTAACTTCGGTGGAGCATTTTAAGTGAATATAGAACAGAAAAATTACAACAAGACAGATATAAATAATACTTGAAAATCTAAAACATCATTTCATTGCAGCAGAAGGTAAACATGTTTAGTTACAACACCATAAAAGAGTCAAGTACCAAATATCCATCATGATAAAAACATAAGTACATAATCCCACTACATAACTAATAGCCATAATAGAAAAGATAAGCTGGGCTTTACATCACGGTCCAAGCTCCAAAAGATAGATAAATAAATCTGATCAAAGCCCACTAGTGTTAGGCCCAACCTGAGGACCTGAAGGGGAAAAAGATATAAACAACGGGGTCAGACATAAGTCTGAGTGAGCCCTATAACTTTAACAATGCAATCATTAAAGTAATTAGGGTATGATATAACTTGGTACGGTGATGACTGGGGATAAATGACTACACTAAGCAACCAACTAGACATAGGATGAACTAAGATATCGGTAAAGACGCATCTACCCACCCAAGGGTAATTACTAACTGCACCACACCAGTCATTTCTATTTAAAGGTTGATCCCACCCAAGGACTTAGAAAATTTACCTCGTAGTTTCGTGTACCCTTGGCTGACTACATAGGTGCCGTCTGCCCCTATCTCCACTAGGTGTACCCACTACTCCCCAAGCGAACGACTCCCTACCGTAGATACCCGTGCTGGCCCCACAGTGGGGTGTATCACTCCCCAAAGTGGCAACCCGATACAACCAATGGTGCACGGCTTATACCTACACGATGCAACAACGTCTTAACTACCAGCCTGGGTCCACACACGCATATGAAACCCGTTGGACTTGCGTTGCCACCGCTAACCCGTTTTGGCCTCTTATAGTCAAGTCCAATACGCGTGTCCCGTCCTCGACATGGGTCGAGCCCAATAAGATACATACGGGTTACTGGTTGAAATGGGCCCCCACAAGCTACCCACCTAAGCTTGTCCCTTCTAGTGTATCCCACTTAACCCTTTTTAATAATCATGTCCACTTACATGTTTAAAGTTTGGTTAAGTCATCTAATCATATTTCAATTGCCACTCAAGGCACCCACTAGATTTCCACATGCTACCCAAGGCACTTACTTGATTTCCACATGCCACCCAAGGCACTTACTTAACCCTTTAATCATGTTTAATTACATGTTCCACTTTGGTTAAGTATTCTAATCGTATTTTCTATTGCCACCCAAGGCAACCAATAGATTTTTCCACATGCCACCCAAGGCACCCACTTAACCCCTCATGTCCCTCTACATGCTAATATGGTTAAGTGTTTCTTAATTGATTAAGACCGTAACCTTTGTAAAGACCTCTTACATTAGACTATCTTTTACGGCAGTTGGATTTGCCGGTCGGGTCCGGGCAGCCTTACGCCATAACCGAGTCTAACCTCGTGTCTTTACACTTGTCACGTATTTAGTTTATGCCTAAGACCTCTCACATTGGGCCAATCATTTGTAGCCGCTCGATTTGCCGGTCGGTTCCGGGCAGTCTTATGCTACAAAAGTGTCCAACCTCGTGTCTTAGTCGATTAATTACACCTAATTAATCACCCCCATATTTTGAATTAATTTTCCCTAATTAATTCCAATTTAATGATGTACATAATTGACTCAATTATGTCCATCAACTTTATGGTATGCATAATCATACCAACTTCACACCATTTTATTAACATGAATGTTAACCCCATCGTTCCCCACGTAATTCGCCAACATGACATACTTAAAAGGGAAGATTCATCACACATACAATGGGTTCAACTTGCATAACATTAGTATCAACATGGGTTTTAAAGGTGTCAACATGCATATAGCATCAAACCCAACTAGCATAAATAATCAACCCAAACTTGCATGAATCACATATGTCATAAAGAGGGTAACTTGCATAAGTTACTTATGTCATACAAAGGGGTAAACTTGCATATGTATATATGATATACAAAGGGGTTAACTTGCATATGTATGCATATCATACAAAGGTGTAAACTTGCACATGTTACTTGCATATAATCAAATACCAAACTTGCATAACATGTCATATATGAACTTGCATATAATCAAACCCCAAACTTGCATAACATGTTATATATGAACTTGCATATAATCAAACACCAAACTTGCATAACATGTTATATATGAACTTGCATATAATCAAACACCAAACTTGCATAACATGGTGTGATAATGGATCAATGTTCATCATAGTGATTTGCATAACTAGCATCATGAACTCATAGCATATGACTTGCATAACTTGCATAACATCATGATCACATAGCATATGACTTGGATAACTTGCATAACATCATGAACACATAGCATATGACTTGCATAACTTGCATAACATCATGATCACATAGCATATGACTTGCATAACTTTCATAACATCATGAACACATAGCATATGACTTGCATAACTTGCATAACATCATGATCACATAGCATATGGCTTGCATAACTTGCATAACTAACATCATGAACACATAGCATATGACTTGCATAACTTGCATTGATCCACATTCATAGCCATAACCTCATTATATCCTAACATAATCATTTCAACAATTGGTCATTAAGGCTATAGTACTCACAACTTGCTGATTAGCACTCCTATGAAGAAGATTAAGTTGCTAGAGTTGATAGAAGTTGATTTGAGAAGCTATCTTCCTCTTTAATTTGATGGAGGCTCCTTCAAGTTGCATTTTGGCGGCATAACGACGTTGTCTCCAATTTTAGTATGAATTAGGGTAGTATTAGGGTGTATTTATAGATTAGTTAAGTGTTTTAGGCCATTAGATTAACCCTAAATCAGATTAGAGCCGTCAGATCTTGTCGCTAGCCACCAACCCTAGCCCAAATCCCAAATCAGTGCACCCAGGTCACACAGACCGACAGGGGGGGGGGGGTTCGACACCCATGTCGACCCTAGGGTCGACACCCTCTGTCTGGCGGGAATTTTCCTGCCCCTTCTGAAATTTGAAATTTTTATATTTAAATCTGTTTTGAATTTTCTGAAAACTTCTTCGGGCCTTAGTGGGTCATACGGACTCCGATTTTCGAAAACTCAGACTCTATTTCGCGTATTTTTCCAAGACGAACGCAATGGCATAGCCCATTTCCCCTGATTCAGATTCTAAAATTTAATTCTGCCCTGATTTGTATTATAACAAGTTATTCAACATATGGGGTGTTACAGGCATAGACCAATCTTGCACCGTAGCCACCTTTGCAGGATCCACGGTGTTAGCCCACTTTGTGAACTGGGAAACACAAAGTCAAGATGTGAAGTGTTGAAGAACTTGAAAAACTTGGTAAGTACTGAAGCAGGTCGGGTCAGAGCAGCGCATCGGTTCGGATCGGATAAAGTTTTCTGTTCGGATCGGTGAACTATTGCTGTCGAAATCAGAAAGGCACAGCTGTTCGGATCGGAGGGCAATATATTCCCAATTGGATCGGAAAGCCACTTGATTGCTACAGAGATAGATCGGAGCGGAGCGGAGCAGAATAAAGAGAAGAAAGAATTGGTTCCAAGTCAATCCGGGTCGGATCGGGTACCCCGATCCGAACCCCTTGTACATACCCCTCCGACCCGAGCTTGTCTTCCACGTCACTCTCCTGCATGAGCGCCTGGTAATTCGGATCGGCAGTGACCTGTTCCTACCCTCAACGTCCACTACTCTGATGCGTTGTCAACATAGTAATTCATCCGAACCCGAGGCTGATGGGATGGATGACACGTGGCTCCGATCCGGATCGGATGCTGAGCAAATTCTCACCTATAAATACCCCGTCTGGAGACAAAGAAAAGGATCTTTTGGCTAGCACTTTGAGAGTTCAACCACCTTCATAACCCAAATTCCAGCACTCCCAGAAAATCCAAACCTTCTTTCATTATTTGTTTTTAAGATAATTGAGTGATTATAAGTGAGTTTTGAGAGAAATCAAGTGAATATTTCATTGTACTTGCAACAAAATCAGTGAAAATAGTGAAAGATAAGTGGACGTAGGCATTTCTTCGCCGAACCACTATAAATCATGTGTGTGCATTTTTATTTTTATCTCATTTCATTCTGCTTTTAATCAATTTGGGTGTTAGAACCACTTTTTGGTCTAACATTTTGGTGCTTTCACTGAGAACCTCATCTGAATTCTTTGTTTTTCGGGATTATCATTCTACTTTTTGGACCGTTGAGTTCAAAGAAGTTAATCCTCAAGTTTCAACGCCCTTGGATATTTGTTGAAGTGATTGTCAAAGAATCATGGCTAAAGGAAAAGGCAAAGAAGTTCAATCTGGTCGAGGAAATGGAGCTGGCGAAGATCAGCAAAATGCGGTTGTGACAAGGTCTCGTGGGCAGAGTTCAACAGCAGGACGAACCGGTGCAGGAAATCCGAACCGCCTCCAGGGGGAGAGCTCCGATCCGATCCGAGTAGGAGATTCTGAAGCAGTGCATTCCCCCAATCTGAACCGACCCGAGCAGCTTGCCATGTACCGATCCGACCAGGCTCCCCAGCTCCGAACCGACCCGATCTCCCATCTCCGATCCGATCCGACTCTTGGTGATGTTGGAATCTCTACTCGAGTCCCTACAAATGCTCCGATTCCAGCCACCAGGGTCAGTGACCAGGTCAATCCATCTGCGCCCATTACTCAAGGAGATTTCTCGTGCTTACTTGACATGCTCGAGAGTACTAGGGAGGCTATGAAAGTCCACGAGCGCACTAATCTCATGATGCAGGAAAATATGAAGCTCATGAGCAGGGAGATTAGCGAACTCCGTCGACAGAGAACCCCATCACCGGTTCGTCACACACCAGTGGATCAGTCTTCATCTTCCGAGGAAGAACGGCCCCGTGAACGAAGGCCGCTCGAACGACCTCAGAATGTGGAGCAGTTGACATTCGGATCTTTGGGGTCTCGTGAGGATATCGCACGAGCACTAGGAAACAATGACCCCACTCGGGGGCAAAGGCTCCAGTCCCCTCCTCCCGAGATCGACCGGGAGCATAGGGAACGGAATAGAGCAGAAGCAGCTCGAAGAAGAAGGGCATCTCCTGAACAAGAGCCCAGAAGGAACCCGGATACTAGGGCCAGGGAACCTGAACGGCCCCTAACTAATGCTGATGTACAGGCAATGGTTCGCCAGATCATGTCCGAGAGCCGGAACTATACAAATGAAGATTATGGCATTGAGCGAAGCCATACTCCTTTCACCGACGATATCCTCGACTTCCAGTTTCCCCGGCGTTTTAATCTGCCATAGATGGACAAGTACAACGGGAGGACTGATCCGGGACAACATTTGATGCGATACTCGTGGCTCATGAATGCTGCTGCTGCCCCTGATGAAGTGAAGTGCAAAGCATTCCCAATCTATTTAGAAGATGTGGCACTGTTCTGGTTTACCCGACTTCCCCCTCGTTCGATTTCGAATTACAGGGAACTGAGCGAACGTTTTATGAATCAGTTCCGACTCCATGCCCGAAAGTCCAAAAGTGTTATTGAATTATCAAGAATCAAGCAGGCACCAGGAGAGTCTTTGAGGGCATATCTTGACCGTTTTAACTTAGCTGTGACTGAAGTTAGTGACCCGCATGAGCCCACCATTCTGATGGCATTAAAGGAAGGAGTCGATCCTGAATCTGAGTTCGGGGATTACCTTTCTAGGAAGACACCCTCCACAAGAGAGATATTCTATGAAAAAGCCGATATTTATTTAAGGCGAGAGGAGGCCAGGGCAAACCGAAAGAGAAAGTCTGAGGCGGCTTCAAAAGAAAATGTGCAGAGTAACGTCGCCGTGAAGCAGTCTGGGGAAAGTTCCGGCAAGGTTGAAGTAAATGTGGGAAACAAGGGTGGAAACAACAATGCTGGAAACGGGGGCAACAACAATAACCGTAATGCGAACGAAAACAGAAGAAATAGAAATAGGGGAAGTGATCCTAACAAAAGACCCCGATTCCAGACCTACGAGAATTATACACCATTGAACGACACTCTGGAGAATATTTACCTGGATACGTACAACGTTTTGCAGTATAAAAGACCGCCACCTCGTGACTCGACAGAGAAAGAAATGGCAACTGGGAAGTTTTGTTTGTTTCATGGAACTCATGGGCATTCAACCAATGAATGTCGGCATTTGAGAGATGTGATTGAGAAGCTGCTGCGTGAAGGGAAACTGGATGAATATAAAGTTGCCCCGAGGGACAGGGGGCAAGGAGAGCAGGCTCCAAAACAGATTCTACCTGCTCCCAAGCCTACAGCGCAGCAGAAAGGTAAGGAATTGTTATCAACTCCATAGTGGGCGGACCTCACCCGGCAATCCGTAGTTTCAGATCAATGGATCAATATGTAAATGCTGCCAAGCACATAGATGTGAATGAAGGTGATGATTTGGAAGATATCACCCCCATAAAACAACAGAAGACCATGTTTGACGACGTGGTATTCCGCAGCAGAGGTAATACTGGGATCCAATCACCCACTGATGATCCGATGGTTATTACTACCACTATTGGGCCGGCCTTGGTCCATAAGGTATTAGTAGACAACGGAAGTTCTGTCAATATTTTATTTAAAAAGTCATTTGATCAGATGAAGCTTGAATCTGAAGATTTGAAGCCATGTGAAGGATGGATAAGAGGCTTCAACGGGGCATCAACAGCTCCCATGGGATACATAGAATTTCCCGTGACCTTGGGGCAAGGAGAACGCCGAAGAGTGTGGATACTTCAGTTCGTAGTATTGGATGTGGATTCGCCTTATAATGCATTTTTGGGGAGACCTGCCCTTGCTGAGTTCAGAGCTTGTATCGCCCCTTGGTGTTTATTGCTTAAGTTCCCGACCGAAGCCGGAACTGGAGTGATGAGAGGGGATCAAGTTTCCGGACGAGCCTGTTATGTTGCCGAATTAAAGATGTTGATGAAAGGACTTAACATTGAGAGTAAAGATGCCTCGCCTCCTCCAAAGGGGGGCTCGGCATAGCAATTAGAGAAATCGACCCCGAAGGAGTTGCCCAAAGGAATGCCTGAGGACTTGGATCCCAGAAAAGACGAGGAACCAGAGGCTAGAAATGCAACTCCTAATGAAGCGACAGTGGAAATTCCCATTGATGACGCTGATCCGACAAGAGTCTTGAAGATTGGGTCTCAATTGGATCCACGTCGGGCCAAAGAACTAACGGACTTTTTGAAGGCGAACTTGGACGTGTTTGCCTGGACCCACGCTGACATGTGTGGGATATCGCCATCCATTATAAGTCACAAATTAAATGTAAACCCGAAACATCCGCCTGTGAAGCAAAAGAGACGTATGCTGGGCCCAGAGAGGTCAGCTGCTCTCAAAGAGGAAGTGGAGAAGCTGAAGCAGAATGGATTTATTCGAGATTCGACATATCCCGACTGGATATCGAATCCCGTTTTGGTAAAGAAGCCGAATGGAAAGTGGCGGACTTGCATTGATTTTTCAGATTTGAACAAAGCCCGCCCAAAAGATAGTTTCCCACTACCCAGGATTGATCAGCTTGTAGATTCGACAGCAGGTCATGAACTTCTCTCTTTCAGGGACGCATATTCCGGATATAATCAAATTCCTATGCACGTGCCAGATCAAGAGCATACCAGCTTCATTACGAATTTGGGGTTATATTGTTATGTTGTAATGCCATTCAGATTAAAAAACGCCGGAGCCACTTATCAACGCTTGGTGAACAGAATGTTTTACAATTAAATAGGGAAGATTATGGAGGTTTACGTGGACGATATGCTTGTCAAATCGAAACAATCCTCCAGCCATACGCAAGACTTGGCAGAAATGTTTGGTATTCTACGAAAGTATCGAATGAAGTTGAATCCTCTGAAATGCTCATTTGGAGTGGCGTCAGGAAAATTCCTAGGCTTCATTGTGAGCTCCCGAGGAATTAAAATCAATCCTAGCCAAATAGCAGCGATTAGAAACATTGAAGAACCAAGAAGAATTAAAGATGTCCAAAGTCTTGCAGGGAAAGTAGCCGCGTTGAGTAGATTCATCTCCAAAGCTACAGACAAGTGCGTTCCATTTTTTGATTTAATTAAAAGGGGAAAGAAAAACTTTGAGTGGACTCCGGACTGTGTTGAGGCCTTTCGAAATTTATTGGAACTGCTAGAGAAACCGCCGATTTTATCAAAGCCCGTAAATCACGAAGAATTGTTTGTTTACTTGGCAGTCTCGGCTCACGCCGTTAGCACAGCCCTGGTTCGAGAAGAAGATAAAGTACAAAGGCCAGTGTATTATGTAAGCAAGAAATTAGCAGCGGCAGAGCGCAACTACCCAAAGATTGAGATGCTCGCTTACAGCTTCCTAATCGCATCCCGAAAACTTCGTCACTATTTCCAAGCTCATCCAATAACCATATACACCGACCAGCCCTTGAGGCAGGTGTTGCAGAGACCCGAAGCATCGGGAAGGTTGATCAAATGGAATATAGAATTAAGTCAGTTTGATTTGAATTTTCAACCACGAAAATCAATCAAGGGGCAAGCTCTGGCAGACTTTATTGCGGAGTTCACCAACCCAGAGGAGGAAGTAATCGATGACAGAGTGGTTAAGTCCGAGGATGAGTTAAAGATAGATCCGTGGAAGCTATACACAGATGGAGCCAAGAACGACCGAAGGTCCGGAGCTGGAATCGTCTTAGTCACTCCTGAAGGACGGTCGTTATATTACGCTCTACGATTAGAATTTTCGGCGACTAACAATGACTCTGAATATGAAGCCCTGATTGTCGGGCTGAAGCTTGCTAAAGACCTCGAAATAAAAACGTTGGACATATTCTGTGACTCTAAAATCGTTGTTTGCCAAGTGCGAGAGGAATTTGTGGCTCGGGGACCTCGACTTATCGCCTACCTCAGGAAAGTGAGAGAGCTATTGAGTAGCTTGGAGCGGTACAACATAACACATATCCCAAGAGCTGAAAACCAGAAGGCGGATAGGCTGGCAAAGCTGGCTAGTTCCGACAATCCAGAAGAGACTGAAATAATTCCAATTGAAACGTTGGAATCGCCAAGCTTTGAGTCAATGGAAATTGAGTTCGCTTTTGAAGCGGAACCGGAGAAGGAGTCGTGGATGACCCCAATTAAGAACTTCCTTAAGGATGGAACACTTCCGTCAAAGAAGAGTGAGAGAAGGGCTATAGTTCGCAAGGCTACTAGATATGTAATACAAGATGATATTCTTTATAGGCAGGGATTTTCCATGCCCCTGTTACGATGTATTGCACACGACGACATCAAACGTGTACTAAGAGAAGTGCACGAAGGTGAGTGTGGAGATCATACAGGAGGTCAGACTTTAGCAAAAAAGATATTGCGATATGGATACTTCTGGCCCACAATTAATAAAGATGCAGCTGATTATTCACGACGCTGCGATAAGTGCCAGAGATTCGCCAAAATCCCCAGAGCACCGTCGACCCAACTTAAATCAATGGTGAGTCCTTGGCCATTTTCCACGTGGGGAATTGATATCATTGGAGTTCTACCGATTGCTAAAGGAGGAGCGAAATATGCAATAGTGGCCGTGGACTATTTTACGAAGTGGGTGGAAGCTGAACCTTTGACCAAAATCACGGCAAGAAAGGTGATAAGTTTCGTGGTCAGAAATATTATATGCCAATTCGGGATCCCAAGAACGATTATAACTGACAACGGAACCCAGTTTGATGGCACTGAATTCAGAAATTTCTGCCAGAAGTATATGATTGACAAGCGATACACTGCCGTGGCTTATCCGCAGTCAAATGGGCAAGTTGAGGCAATAAACAAAGTAATAAAATCCATCCTCAAGAAGCGATTAGAGCGCGTAAAGGCAAAATGGGTTGACGAATTGCCTCTAGCCTTGTGGGCATATCGAACAACATTTAAGACGTCCACCGGTCACACCCCTTTCTCTCTCTCCTTTGGCTCAGAAGCAGTAATTCCAGTTGAACTGAAGTTCCTTCCCACAGGGTGACGTATTATGATCCGATGACGAATCGGGCACTCTTACTTGAGTCCCTTGATGAAGTCGAAGAAAAAAGGGACGAAGCAGATTTGCGTGCGGCAAGACATCGACATCAGATGGCACGCTATTACGACAAAAAAATTCGCCTCAGGACTTTTGAACCAGGAGATTTGGTGCTAAAGAGAGTCTTTCCATCCCTTCCTCACCTTGGTCCAAAGTGGGAAGGACCCTTTGTCATCCAACGGAAACTTGAAAAAGGAACCTTCAAGTTAACGACCGTAGATGGCGAAGAAGTCCCTAGAGCATGGAATGCCCAACACTTAATGCGATATTTGGATTAGAAATGTTGTACTCTTTGTTATTTTTCTTATGAATTCTGTAATAAGGCACGACTTGCCTTGGGAAAATCTGACGATATGAATAAAGGACTATAAAGTGGATGTAGGCTACGACTTAGCCGAACCACTATAAAAATATTGTGTGTTATTTACTTTTATGCATTACATATATACATTCATCGATTATTCTGTTGTGATTATAGAATACAGGATGACTCAAAACCTGAAAAGGTTGAAGACAGTTTAAACATAAGAAAAAGCACAACGACTATTTGTGCGACAAGACATAAAAGAATGGGAAAACGACATTCCTAACTCTAACTCTCCAGAGAGAGAGAGAGAGAGAGTATAAAAGCGTCTCCGACTGAGCGCTGAAAAAGAAATCCTTCCCCTAACTCTAACTCTCCAGAGAGAGAGAGAGTATAAAAGCGTCTCCGACTGAGCGCTGAGAAAGAGATCTTTCCTCGCCGAAAGACCGAGGAATGAATAGATTGCTGAGCTCGAACTCTAACTCTCCAGAGAGAGAGGGAGTATAAAAGAAGTGTCAGAAAAAACGACAGGCACTGACGACACAGGAAATGCCATCCCGTCAGAAAATCGGGAGCGTTCAGATTGCTTGATTAAGCATTAAATAATTTGTGAGAATTGACTGGGGGAATATATGTTTACGCATATATCCTCCCTCCGTAACTTCATTTCATAACTATAGTAAGACATGCATTTTTACATAAGAGCAGAACTATTGACAAACAGACATTGCATAAAATGAATTATTTTTTATTTATTTACAAATGAATGAATTTGTACAGGAGAGTAGCTAAAAAAGAAGGTGCAAGAGCCGCTCTTGTAGTAGCAATTGTTGGTTCACTAAATGCTAAAATGACACAAGGCAATCCACTATTTAGATTTTGAGTGAGCCTTGGACTTCTTGGCGGCTTTCTCCGCATCCTTTGCTTCTTTCTCGGCCTCTGTCAAGATTCGTTTTGATTTCTTCTTTCCTGAAGATGCGGTGCTGGAACCGGCAGACTTCTTCCCAGAGGGCGGAGCGCTGGAATCAAGAGAAGATTTTTTAGCGAGTTCCTCTGTAATAGATCTAGTTGAGAGCTTAACAACTAACCTTGATCCCGCATCCACAACCGCGAGGGGCTTGAGGGCTTCAGGGTCTAGTTCTTCGGCTTTCAATTGCAAGCGTTTTTCTTGATCAGCTTTCATCGCAGCCAAAGTAACATCATCAGCATTTTTTGACTCCCCGACTATTGCAACTTCTGGTTCCTCCTCATGACCTCCGTCACCGCCATCATCCTTTAAAGCTGCTATCATTTCTTCATCATGGGGAGTGGCGGCCTTAGTTGGCTCACTTCCTTCTCCCAAGTCTATAGGAGCAGCCTTGTCGTCCCCTCCTTTTGCCTTTTCTGTAGGCTCTGCCCTGGCGGTGGCTCCCTGAGTCACATCTGTCTTTTCGGATGGCTCAATACCTATAGAATGAGAAGCAACAGTTATCAACTCAGGCGAAAACAATGGGTTTTTCATCGATTGCTCAATCACGTGGCGAAAGGTAGAAATAGCCTTGACAAATTGAGGAGAAAATGGAGGGATAGCGCCGACCATGCACATCAACCGAGTGACCGCCATATATCCTTCTGGAGGGTTGTGGGGACGGTCAGAGCTTGAGGGCACTAGAGTGTCTCTTTTCATTATCCCGTATTTCAAACAAATTCGGATAAGTCGATCGTTGTCGATTGTTGATTCAACGGAATCTGGAGGTGATTCCAGTATGATAGCCGATTCAAACTCATCAGGAGCCCGGTCGTCGCCAACCCCTCCTTCTTCTTCAAACCCTAAAGAAACTTCATTCTCTGAAGATGCTTCGTCACTTTTACGATTTCCGACGTCGTAGTCCGAACCCTCATTATCCCATTCTGGATCCGACGGAGAAGATATGTCCTCGAGAGTAATCTTGTTAGAGGTTTCCGGGGCTTATTTCCTCTCGGCTAATCTGGAAGAGCGTCTGGGTCTCATGGTCATAAAACTATTGAAGAAGCAATAGCACACATTAGAGCAAATTAGCCCGTATCCCCCCGTGCGTGTGTGCAAACTAAAGTGTAAACAGTGTATACGAAAAGTGCAAAGTAAATGTTTAAAAGTGCGGCGAAAAAGTTTGGCAAGATATAAAGAGTTGAAGTAATTCTTGATGTCCAGTTACGTTCGCAAGGCACTATCCTAACTGTCCATAAAATTGAAGATTATGTCGAAGTTTGATTGGGCCAGTTAGACGAGTTTTTATGCGTTAAGGTAGACTGTGCTTCGGTTCGGTTCGGGTGCATTCATTGGGGCCGGATCGGGGGCGTGACCTTAGGCTTGGAAATCTTATTGAAGCTCAGAATTCAAAATCGGATCGGATCGGAGGCAAAGTCCCCAAACGGTTCGGATCGGGTCACGTAGTTATGTTTCTCCTCCATCATCTTACGATCCGAACCGACCCGATTAGGTAGGCTCCTTCCCTCCTATCTTAAGTGCTTGTTCCGACCCGATCCGATCTCCTGGATTTCTTTTCTTTTTTCCTTTCTTTGCTAGCCCCGACCCGATCCGACCTCCTGAATTTCCTTCCTTCTTCTTTTGTTTTTTCAACTTCCATGCCTCTCCGAACCGAACCGATTCTCCATCATCTTCTTCTCCTTCACCCTCTTTCTTCCCTATCCGACCCCAAGGCCAATCTCGTGCCAGTCCCTCAAGTCAAAACCAAGCAATTACTTGCTGGTGCATTCAACTACGGATCCTCGTTCCCTTCGCTCCAACCTCAAGACGGCGACGAGTCTATTGACAACAATGACGAGGGGGAGGGTCACGGCGGCAAGGTCATCCGAATTTCATAGTTAAATTATCCTAATCGCTCACGAATCCGACTCGAAAACGATTAAAGAAGGAATCGATCGAAGTTTTATAACCTACCAGCGTGATTACTTCGAGAACTAAGAAGAATTTTGAAGATTCACGAATTAAATTTTTCTCGTTTTGCAGAGCTCGAGTGGTAAAATAGTAAAAGTGGACGAAGGAAGGAGGCAGTGTTTATATAGAAGAGGAATGTGACTATTCGTCTCCCCATTCGGATCGGACCGATGGCCCAATAGCAGAACCCCCGTTCGGATCGGATAGGCAGTCCAGAAGTAAAGCTTGGCCCAATAGTCCAGTGGAAAATAGAAAGGAGAAGGGGTCTGTTCGGATCGGAACCCGAACCGAACCGAGTTCTTTAGCTCAGCAACGAACTGAATTGAAATTTGAAGAAAAAGATGAAAACACAAGTAAAATCAAAAGAGAAATTACCTCGAAGAGCGCTATGCATTGATAGTCAAAGCATGCTCCGTCTCCAACAGAAGCATCCTTTGAGGGGGCAAAATGTTAGCCCACTTTGTGAACTGGGCAACACAAAGTGTAACACCCCACCTCCGCTAGGGTCACTCACAAAGGGAATGCCCTAGTTTTTGGAGAGGTATTATCGAGATAACATCACAGAATTATCACAAGACAGAACATAAATAAATAATTAAGTAAACAGCGGAAGAATTTCTGAGCAAAACAGAACTTCATTTCATTCCAAATTAAACCATGTATTTTACAAACATTTCAAGTAACCTCATTACAACTGTCTTGTAATAATAGCCAAAGAAGCAGTAATTTAAAAACAGTAAAACAGCTTATTCCCCAAGTGCAGTCAAAAGAAGCAGCCATAGCAAACCGTACATGCTGAGCCAAAGCAAGTGATATCCAAGCTAAGAGCTAGTTATTCCTCCCTGAGAACTTGGGGGGGGGGGGAACGAAAGAAAAAGAGGCGAAAGGAAAAGGGTCAGTCATAAAGACTGAGTAAGTTCTAGTGACTTTCAATGTAAAAACGGTTAAAACAACCTGTCATGTATGAACTGGAACTAGACTTAAGAATAGTGTCAAGGTGAACAAGATAGACTAAGGTGATCAGGATAAGTCAAGACAAGTCAAGTAAAGCATCACATGTTCGAGATCCGTTGCATCGACTTCACTAGTATACTAAGCCCGTGTCACAAGTTAATCACGAAATAAATCCCACGGCCCAATATCATGAAATGACCCTGAAACGGGGTCTGACCCAAGTACGGGGTCCTACGGAGCGATTATCTAGTCGATCGGCTCCCTACAAGTTCTAGCTCGTCAAGTGTCCGTGTCATACGGCTAATCACGAAATAAATCCCACGGCCCAATATCATGAAATGACCTTGAAACGGGGTCTGACCCAAGTACGGGGTCCTACGGAGCGATTATCTAGTCGATCGGCTCCCTACAAGTTCTAGCTCGTCAAGTGTCCGTGTCATACGGCTAATCACGAATGTAGTCACCTGTGCTGGGTCCACCTTCGGGTGTATCAGCCCTAAGGTGTCAACCCCTGACACGATTCAAGATGCACAGATAAATCTACGGATACCCAGTGTCTGCCCCGGATACGTGCACGATCGTAGTCCGCCGAACCTACACTGGCGTACCCCACTGCCGCCGTTCACCTCTTACAATCAGCCCAGTAATCGTGCCCCCACCCGGCCTAGCCCCAGGGTACCTTGATACATCTAGAGGGTTACTGCTGAAAGGGGTCGTGTCTAGGGTTTCGTCTAATAGATTAGGTCATGTAATTCGTGACCCAACCCGCCTAACAGATTAAGTCATGTAATTCGTGACTCAATCCTTTTCTAGTCTAGTCATGTCAAGATGGTTAAGCATGTCATTTCAGTTCGCGACTTAACCCGCCTACGTGTCATGTCAAGTTGGCTAAGTGTCGTCGTTTTCAAGTTCATGACTTAGCCCTTCGAATCGTGTTCAAGTTGGTTAAGTTGTCTTTTCATGTTCATGACTTAACCCTACTTGGCATTAATTGATTCGTTAATGCACCGAACCACTCACATTGGATCCTGTTGTTCGTAGCCACTGGATTTGCCGGGCGGTTCCGGGCAGGTTTACACTACGAACTCAACCCAACCTCGGGTTTCAAGCGCGATGTGACCAACTACTCACATTGGATCCTATTGTTTGTAGCAACTGGATTTGCCGGGCGGTTCCGGGCAGATTTACACTACAAACTCAACTCAACCTCGAGTTGGCCACTTTCTTGTTTTCTAAAGTCATGCCCATGTTCTTATCAGAATTTTGATATCATGTTCATATGTCAACTTCGTGCCCAACTAAGGCATGTTTAAAGTCAAGTTATGGCATGTTCAAGTCAAGTTTTTCGTGCCATATTTCATGTTCTACTTATGCCAAATTTCATAGTTTATGCTTATAATTAATTCAAGTTTTGCCTATTCTACCCAATCGTATCCCCAACGTATATAAACGTACTTCGTTCACAAGTATAAACAGTTCAAGAGATAAAGGGGAATAATACCAAACATGTGATAGGCATATGTGACAGTTATAACATTACTTGCATAATAAACAGGCTATAACATATCACATAGTTGCAATACTAGTATGGTGATAACTTGGCATAGTGATGATTCCAACTTAATTTAACATGATGTTTTCAACTTTGCATCATAGGCATAATAATCATTGCGGCATCATAAAAATTTTATTATAAACATGAAACATTAAAGGCATAGTAATCCTAATGGGCATAGTGGATTCCAATTTAGCATTTTTAACATAATGATTCTCATAGACATAATAATTCCAATTTATCATAATGATTCTCATCTAATATTATAAACATAATGGTTCCAACTTAGCATTATTAACATAATGATTCTCAACTAACATGATAGACATAATGATCCCAATTTAGCGTTTTTAACATAATTAACATGATAGACATAATGATTCCAATTTAGCGTTTTTAACATAATTAACATGATAGACATAATGATTCCAACTTAGCGTTTTTAACATATCTAACATTATAACAATTTCAACTTTTCATCATAGCCTAGCAATACCCTATTTTTCATAAATCATGATGGGTATAATAACACCACAGGCATAATTCCATCAATATTCATAGCCATGGTCTAATTAGCATCATAGGCATGGTTTAATCAACATAAATATTTCAATAAACATAGCGATTTCATGGACATGTATTAGTCCAACTTGCCAAACAATTAAGCCCAAGTGATTCATAACAACATCAAAATCATGACAAGTTTAACTTGCAACGTTGCCATAGCAATATCCCCAAATTATAATTCAACGATAAATAATATAAACAATGGATTAGCAATAGTTCATAAATTCGGTTTCAATTCATCGCATGTCCATATTGTTTTAGCGTTTTTGCCTAAAAAGTAACATAGAACTTACAATATGAAGCAATTAAAAATCCCAAATCAATTAGTCTCGAATTCGTTGTCTAAAGCGTCGTAGTTGTTGTAGCTTCTAGTTGTAGCCTTCAAGAATCGTCCTCCATCTTCTATAATTTTATTCTTTATATTTTTAATTCAGAGCCCTAGGTTTAATGGCGGCGGCCTGAGGCTAAAATGAAAAAGTATGATTTAGGCTAGGTCTTAGGTCCTTTTTATAATGTTTGTGAGTTGTTTTAGACCGTCGATGGAGCTTGATTCAACAATAGCCGTTCAGTCAGTATAGAGTTATCCTATTGACTCAGCCATGAGTCAGAAATGACTCAGCATTGACTCAGCGATGAGTCAAAAATGACTCAGCGTATTAAATGTTCACCAATTCAAACGTAAATACGTATTTAATAGATACATTTTCCCCTTTACCGTATTAATTACCCATATATAAATATTTATTTATATATGAATAAATATTTTCTTACCTTTAATTTGTCATAATTAAAAATTGGAGAAGGCCAAAAAAAAAGGAAAAAAAAAACCATCCTTGACAACCAAAAATGCGCAACGTACGCTACATGATGCGTACACGTCATATATATATATATATATATATATGCGTATATGTATATATATATTATATATATTCAATTTTTTTCTCTATCTTCCCAATTACCCATTTTCACACTAAACCACTTTTTGAACTGCGTTCTCACTAGGCTATTTTAAGCCATTCCCCTAAAACAAAAATGGGGCGCTGGCGGGGATCGAACTCTGTACCTCTTGTATGCAAGTCATGTGTTCCAACCAAATGAGCTACTAAGTCTTTTGCTTACAAACCCTAGAACAATGCTAAACATTATTCGTTTCCCATTCTTCTTCTTTTTCATGTTTTGCTGTGATATTTAAATTAAAGATATCTTCTTCACACGTTATCCGTTTTGCGTAAACTCGGACTCTATCTTAAGCAGAATTTCGAGGCGAATGCAATGGCGTAACCCGTTTCCCTTAATTCTTTGATTTGAAATTAATTATACTTTAATTTGTGAATCTCACTGTTATAGAATACACGGGGTGTTACATTCTCCCCCACTTAAAAGGATTTCGTCCCCGAAATCTTCAAGTTAGGAGGAATGTATATCCTAACATCCAAACATCCATCTACTCATCCATCAAACACGAGCATCCATTGTCCTTAAAAGACTTCTAATGCTTTATGATCATATGTGAAGTGTGTGTATATGTTCCTTAGCTAATGCTAATGATCAGGCCTGACTGATCTTCTAAATGCAAAATATGTTTAATGAAATGAATCCAATATGTATGAAATTTTTCCTACTATAATTCACAATTTCTACATGAGTGCTCAAACATTCAATCATATGCAACAACCAAATGATAGCACAACCAAGTTTCCAAAATAAACACTCATGCATATGCAATATGTAAATGTGCCTGAGCCGATCTAGTGCCTAATGTGTATTCATGCATCCACGAGCAACCACTTGCGACCACTTGCAACCATTTCGCAATCATAACATGTTTCAATTACATGTTTACATCCAAAAAGATTCTACCTATGGTTCTCAAGATAGGATCAAAGAGATAACAAAACAAACATGGATAGCAAGAGAAATGTATGTAAACCTATAGGAAAAATAGATCTAGAATGTACCCTAAAAAGAAATGGGTATAGCGCGCTTAGCTTTTCTTAAATTTCCCAAGTTGCGTCTTCTAGGGCTTCACCCCACTGTATTTTAACTAGCTTGACTTCTTGATTCCTTAGCTCCTAGATCTCCGTTCCTAAGACACGAATCAGAACTCGCCTCAATGTTTCCACTTTTACGCCTTCAAGGATGCTTGGCTCAATCACTCCGGAAGACTCATCCGCCTTATCTTTATCCTTATCACTCATACCTATCCTATATAACATGTTAACAAGCCTCACGAAAACTATCTCCATCATACGGGAAAACCCTCTACGAAGCTAGAAAGAAGATTAGCCACAGGTAAAGCTACAGTGACTACAGATGGAGAAAAGAAAGGGAAAGAGATTCAAACAAGGAAACAAAGGATAGTGCTAATGGCTTTTGGGGAATAGCCTTTAAAAACTTTTTCTTGGAAAATGCTTCTTTGTAAATGGTTTTGAAAAAAAAATTCAAAAGGTTTTCAAAACTTTTGCCCAGTCTTGGTAACCTTCTGCTCTGATACCAAGTGTAACACCCCACCTCCGCTAGGGTCACTCACAAAGGGAATGCCCTAGTTTTTGGAGAGGTATTATCGAGATAACATCACAGAATTATCACAAGACAGAACATGAATAAATAATTAAGTAAACAGCGGAAGAATTTCTGAGCAAAACAGAACTTCATTTCATTCCAAATTAAACCATGTCTTTTACAAACATTTCAAGTAACCTCATTACAACTGTCTTGTAATAATAGCCAAAGAAGCAGTAATTTAAAAACAGTAAAACAGCTTATTCCCCAAGTGCAGTCAAAAGAAGCAGCCATAGCAAACCGTACATGCTGAGCCAAAGCAAGTGATATCCAAGCTAAGAGCTAGTTATTCCTCCCTGAGAACCTGGGGGGGGGGGAACGAAAGAAAAAGAGGCGAAAGGAAAAGGGTCAGTCATAAAGACTGAGTAAGTTCTAGTGACTTTCAGTGTAAAAACGGTTAAAACAACCTGTCATGTATGAACTGGAACTAGACTTAAGAATAGTGTCAAGGTGAACAAGATAGACTAAGGTGATCAGGATAAGTCAAGACAAGTCAAGTAAAGCATCACATGTTCGAGATCCGTTGCATCGACTTCACTAGTATACTAAGCCCGTGTCACAAGTTAATCACGAAATAAATCCCACGGCCCAATATCATGAAATGACCCTGAAACGGGGTCTGACCCAAGTACGGGGTCCTACGGAGCGATTATCTAGTCGATCGGCTCCCTACAAGTTCTAGCTCGTCAAGTGTCCGTATCATACGGCTAATCACGAAATAAATCCCACGGCCCAATATCATGAAATGACCTTGAAACGGGGTCTGACCCAAGTACGGGGTCCTACGGAGCGATTATCTAGTCGATCGGCTCCCTACAAGTTCTAGCTCGTCAAGTGTCCGTGTCATACGGCTAATCACGAATGTAGTCACCTGTGCTGGGTCCACCTTCGGGTGTATCAGCCCTAAGGTGTCAACCCCTGACACGATTCAAGATGCACAGATAAATCTACGGATACCCAGTGTCTGCCCCGGATACGTGCACGATCGTAGTCCGCCGAACCTACACTGGCGTACCCCACTACCGCCGTTCACCTCTTACAATCAGCCCAGTAATCGTGCCCCCACCCGGCCTAGCCCCAGGGTACCTTGATACATCTAGAGGGTTACTGCTGAAAGGGGTCGTGTCTAGGGTTTCGTCTAATAGATTAGGTCATGTAATTCGTGACCCAACCCGCCTAACAGATTAAGTCATGTAATTCGTGACTCAATCCTTTTCTAGTCTAGTCATGTCAAGATGGTTAAGCATGTCATTTCAGTTCGCGACTTAACCCGCCTACGTGTCATGTCAAGTTGGCTAAGTGTCGTCGTTTTCAAGTTCATGACTTAGCCCTTCGAATCGTGTTCAAGTTGGTTAAGTTGTCTTTTCATGTTCATGACTTAACCCTACTTGGCATTAATTGATTCGTTAATGCACCGAACCACTCACATTGGATCCTGTTGTTCGTAGCCACTGGATTTGCCGGGCGGTTCCGGGCAGGTTTACACTACGAACTCAACCCAACCTCGGGTTTCAAGCGCGATGTGACCAACTACTCACATTGGATCCTATTGTTTGTAGCAACTGGATTTGCCGGGCGGTTCCGGGCAGATTTACACTACAAACTCAACCCAACCTCGAGTTGGCCACTTTCTTGTTTTCTAAAGTCATGCCCATGTTCTTATTAGAATTTTGATATCATGTTCATATGTCAACTTCGTGCCCAACTAAGGCATGTTTAAAGTCAAGTTATGGCATGTTCAAGTCAAGTTTTTCGTGCCATATTTCATGTTCTACTTATGCCAAATTTCATAGTTTATGCTTATAATTAATTCAAGTTTTGCCTATTCTACCCAATCGTATCCCCAACGTATATAAACGTACTTCGTTCACAAGTATAAACAGTTCAAGAGATAAAGGGGAATAATACCAAACATGTGATAGGCATATGTGACAGTTATAACATTACTTGCATAATAAACAGGCTATAACATATCACATAGTTGCAATACTAGTATGGTGATAACTTGGCATAGTGATGATTCCAACTTAATTTAACATGATGTTTTCAACTTTGCATCATAGGCATAATAATCATTGCGGCATCATAAAAATTTTATTATAAACATGAAACATTAAAGGCATAGTAATCCTAATGGGCATAGTGGATTCCAATTTAGCATTTTAACATAATGATTCTCATAGACATAATAATTCCAATTTATCATAATGATTCTCATCTAATATTATAAACATAATGGTTCCAACTTAGCATTATTAACATAATGATTCTCAACTAACATGATAGACATAATGATCCCAATTTAGCGTTTTTAACATAATTAACATGATAGACATAATGATTCCAATTTAGCGTTTTTAACATAATTAACATGATAGACATAATGATTCCAACTTAGCGTTTTTAACATATCTAACATTATAACAATTTCAACTTTTCATCATAGCCTAGCAATACCCTATTTTTCATAAATCATGATGGGTATAATAACACCACAGGCATAATTCCATCAATATTCATAGCCATGGTCTAATTAGCATCGTAGGCATGGTTTAATCAACATAAATATTTCAATAAACATAGCGATTTCATGGACATGTATTAGTCCAACTTGCCAAACAATTAAGCCCAAGTGATTCATAACAACATCAAAATCATGACAAGTTTAACTTGCAACGTTGCCATAGCAATATCCCCAAATTATAATTCAACGATAAATAATATAAACAATGGATTAGCAATAGTTCATAAATTCGGTTTCAATTCATCGCATGTCCATATTGTTTTAGCATTTTTGCCTAAAAAGTAACATAGAACTTACAATATGAAGCAATTAAAAATCCCAAATCAATTAGTCTCGAATTCGTTGTCTAAAGCGTCGTAGTTGTTGTAGCTTCTAGTTGTAGCCTTCAAGAATCGTCCTCCATCTTCTATAATTTTATTCTTTATATTTTTAATTCAGAGCCCTAGGTTTAATGGCGGCGGCCTGAGGCTAAAATGAAATAGTATGATTTAGGCTAGGTCTTAGGTCCTTTTTATAATGTTTGTGAGTTGTTTTAGACCGTCGATGGAGCTTGATTCAACAATAGCCGTTCAGTCAGGATAGAGTTATCCTATTGACTCAGCCATGAGTCAGAAATGACTCAACATTGACTCAGCGATGAGTCAAAAATGACTCAGCGTATTAAATGTTCACCAATTCAAACGTAAATACGTATTTAATAGATACATTTTCCCCTTTACCGTATTAATTACCCATATATAAATATTTATTTGTATATGAATAAATATTTTCTTACCTTTAATTTGTCATAATTAAAAATTGGAGAAGGCCAAAAAAAAAGAAAAAAAAAACCATCCTTGACAACCAAAAATGCGCAACGTACGCTACATGATGCGTACACGTCATATATATATATATGCGTATATGTATATATATATTATATATATATATTCATTTTTTTCTCTATCTTCCCAATTACCCATTTTCACACTAAACCACTTTTTGAACTGCGTTCTCACTAGGCTATTTTAAGCCATTCCCCTAAAACAAAAATGGGGCGCTGGCGGGGATCGAACTCTGTACCTCTTGTATGCAAGTCATGTGTTCCAACCAAATGAGCTACTAAGTCTTTTGCTTACAAACCCTAGAACAATGCTAAACATTATTCGTTTCCCATTCTTCTTTTTTTTCATGTTTTGCTGCGATATTTAAATTAAAGATATCTTCTTCACACGTTATCCGTTTTGCGTAAACTCGGACTCTATCTTAAGCAGAATTTCGAGGCGAATGCAATGGCGTAACCCGTTTCCCTTAATTCTTTGATTTGAAATTAATTATACTTTAATTTGTGAATCTCACTGTTATAGAATACACGGGGTGTTACACAAAGTCAAGATGTGAAGTGTTGAAGAACTTGAAAAACTTGGTAAGTACTGAAGCAGGTCGGGTCGGAGCAGCGCATCGGTTCGGATCGGATAAAGTTTTCTGTTCGGATCAGTGAACTATTGCTGTCGAAATCAGAAAGGCACAGCTGTTCGGATCGGAGGGCAATATATTCCCAATTGGATCGGAAAGCCACTTGATTGCTACAGAGATAGATTGGAGCGGAGCAGAGCAGAATAAAGAGAAGAAAGAATTGGTTCCAAGTCAATCCGGGTCGGATCGGGTACCCCGATCCGAACCCCTTGTACATACCCCTCCGACCCGAGCTTGTCTTCCACGTCACTCTCCTGCATGAGCGCCTGGTAATTCGGATCGGCAGTGACCTGTTCCTACCCTCAACGTCCACTACTCTGATGCGTTGTCAACATAGTAATTCATCCGAACCCGAGGCTGATGGGATGGATGACACGTAGCTCCGATCCGGATCGGATTCTGAGCAAATTCTCACCTATAAATACCCCGTCTGGAGACAAAGAAAAGGATCTTTTGGCTAGCACTTTGAGAGTTCAACCACCTTCATAACCCGAATTCCAGCACTCCCAGAAAATCCAAACCTTCTTTCATTATTTGTTTTTAAGATAATTGAGTGATTGTAAGTGAGTTTTGAGAGAAATCAAGTGAATATTTCATTGTACTTGCAACAAAATCAGTGAAAATAGTGAAAGATAAGTGGACGTAGGCATTTCTTCGCCGAACCACTATAAATCCTGTGTGTGCATTTTTATTTTTATCTCATTTCATTCTGCTTTTAATCAATTTGGGTGTTAGAACCACTTTTTGGTCTAACACACGGCGATACCATTCTCTGAAACAACATGGCCCAAGAATCTCACTTCCCTCCTCCATAAGTGACACTTAGAAAACTTTGCCTTCGGCTGGTGTTTCCTCAACACCTCCATCACTACCCTCAAATGTTCCTTGTGTTCTTCCTCGTTCCTCAAGAAAACCAAAATGTCATCCACGAACACAAGAACAAACTTATTCAGCTGATCTCAGAATACCCTATTCATAAGATCCACAAAATATGCTGGCGCATTGGTCAACCCAAACGGCATAACCAACCATTCATAAAATCCAGACAGCATCCGAAATGCCGTTTTAGCTATACTCCCAGCTTCCACTCTAAGCCGATGAAAACCTTTCGCGAGATCCAACTGAGAAAACAGTCTCGCTCCACTTATCTGATCAAACAAATCATCTGTCCACGGTAGAGGATACTTATTCTTCCTCGTCACCTTATTCAACTCGCGGTAGTCCACACACAATCGAAGGGAACCATCGACCTTGGTGGCAAACACAACTGGTGCTCCCCACTCAGAAACACTCCTTCTGATAAATCCCTTCTTCAAAAGATCGCTGACTTGTACCCCGAGCTCTCGCTGCTCCCTTGGCGCCATACGACGAAGAGGCATCACTATAGGTCTGACATCTTTTACTAAATCAATACGGAAATCAATCTCTCGGTGTGGTGGAAGCCCGGTCACTTCCTCGAAGACGTCCGGATACTGGCCAACCACGGGCACATCTGACAACTCATCATGCGGGATGTCGAGGGAATTCAGAAAACTAGTCATTACCCCCTCACTGGGTAGATCACCAAACACTACCCTCCGCCTATCATCTGCTCTAACTATCACCAAAAAGCCCTCACAGTCTACCACCACCCCGTATCTTTGGAGCCAATCGACTCCCAAAATAATGCCAAACCCAGTAAAGCCCAAAACAAAGCAATCACCAACAAACATGTATCCATGACTCGAAAAGACCACATTACGACAAATCATACTAAGGCTAATCGAACCACCAATCGAGTTTGTCACTACTAAAGGTCTATCGACTATCTCGGGTTCCAATCCCAACCTATCTACCAGGTAACTAGATATGAAAGAACTGGAAGCTCCGGTATCAAATAAAACTCTAACAGGAACATCGTAAACAGAAAGCATACCTTCAATGACGATATTCTTTCCCTTCTCCGCCGCAGTTGGGGCATTCGACGAAGAAGGAATAGCATTAAGGGCATATGCTTTCACCATCTGCTTCTCTTTCAAAGGTTGTGGACACTTATCCTTCTGATGTCCAGGTTGGCCACAGTTGAAGCACTTCCTATCTGCTGGCTTGGCTCTACAATTACCAGCATAGTGGCCCTTCTTGCTACAGCTAAAACACTCAACGTCTTTCTTTTTCTTTTTCTTTTGGCCATCCTTGGTCTGACTCTGCTTTCTCTTATTCTGAGAACCATTCTTGCCTCCACTGCTTGCTTGCGGCATTGGATCCTCTGCAGATGTAACTTCAGTCTTCGACTTAGGGTAAAGACTCTCTGACCTTAAAGCTTTCCCCACAATCGATTCAAACGTCTCATCGATGTGGTTAATAAGCCTTTCCCCCAAATATCCATCCAAACCAGTTATAAACTTTTCGTTCTTCTTCTCGGCAGTGTCGATAAGAGATAATCCATACTTTGACAAAGTGTCGAACTCTGCAACATACTCTGAAACTGCCCTTGAATTCTACTTAAGTTCCAGAAACTCCCTAAACAGTTCTGACTTCTGAGCAGCTGGGATAAACTTATCGCTAAAGCGAGCCTTAAACTGATCCCATGTAATCTGATCCTCTGGAGTAGCTGCCTTAATAGCATTCCACCAATTCATTGCCCGTCCTTGCAGCTGACGGGATGCTAGCCTTCTCTTCATCGCGTCCTCGATACCCAAGTCTTCGAAGATACGCCCGCAGCTATCCAGTCAATCCTGAACATCCGTAGCCGACTCCGTTCCGTGGAACGGCTTCCCACCAAGACTAGTATAATCCTTGTTAAGCTTGGCGAAATCGGCCCTAGGCACCTGCACCGCTGCACCACCACCATTAGCAGCATTAGGAACTGCCCTCTGAACATCTCTAAGCATCTCTCTCATGAGGTCAGTAAACATCGTCCTCATCTCAGCAGCATTCCCATTATTGGCTCCTCTACCAGTACCCCTCGTATATCGGCGCATCGTTCAATCTGTACAGTGAAAACGATTAACCATCTTCTTTGTGGTGTCAGTGCAGTGCAACCTTAATCTTATCTATACTAGTAGTATATATAGCTTTTGAAAACCAAAATAATCACAAATACGCGCTCTCATATACGTATACTAACTCTCCCTGATGACTTCCCTACGTTAACTACGCAACCTAGAGCTCTGATACAAAGTGTGTCAGCCCGCCCCGCACTAGCCGACATTTCCTCCGAAAGTGCGCTGTACACATGTCCAGCTAGCATGGAACGGTCGTCAGAAGAAAAGAAAGAAAAGAATGAACTAACACAGAACCTGTAGAATGTCTCACAGCGCATGGAACAAAATATAATAATAACATACTTGACATAAAACAAGCGATACAGTGCATAAGCTGATAACTAAACCATCATAGCAGCGGAAATTCAAATACAGCTTATGATCCAACATTATCCTTATTACAACTTTAAAACTATCTCTAAAGCAAAAGAAAGCAAAAGTAGAAGATACACTACTAATGCCCAAGCAACGATCTTCAACAACACAGGGAGAATATCTAAATACATCATATGTGGAAGCCTCTTGCTCGTCTCCGGATTAGCTACCCATGCATACCCAGCTAACCTGTCTCTAGTCTGCTCGTGAGAGCACCCAGAGAAGTAAGAAGAGACATAAAACTCTGGGTCAGACAAAAAGTTTGGTATGAGCGATAAGCAGCTAAACAGAACAATAACAGGTATACTAAACCATACCTGAACTTGGACCTGCAACCAAACAGTTAGCACTACATACCGTATAATACTCTAGGGTGCCACTAAACATAAGGTGTCAAGATAACGGGGGAGGGGTGTGCATGTCATGGCAAACAATCAAGCATAGCAACCATCCTCACATCACTCACTCAGTGCGTAAAGCATACGATGTCCACCACTTTCAAACACTAGACCCATCGAAGTAGTGATGGAGTTCAACTTCTACAACTACTGCTACCACCAAGCTTATCCCATGGAGTCATGACCAAACCTTTTCAATGATTCCACTTCATTGGTCTATAGCCCACTAGTCGTACTTAGGCCACTGTGGCCCTGAATCCGTTCACGTACCCCCTACACATAGTGATCCAAAGCTACAAACATCGACAACCCCTTTGCACACGTCCCGCATCAAAGTCCAATCATGAAGCTCACACATTGGTTCCCATTTGGATCCTGAGTCAAAGCTCCTCATTTGGACCTCCTTTGCATCTCAGGTTTTGTTCGAATTGGAGTTGGTCTTCAGAAGAGTTGTCACGATAGTCGTCGCGTAGTAGAGATGGAAGTTCAATTTGGTTCGGTCCAATCTGCTTCAGTCGGTTCGGTTCGGCTAAATCATACCCAGGCTTCCCATTCGGTTCGGTTCTCCACTTCATGATGATTCGGTTTGGGTGTTATCCTCCATTCGGTTCGGTTCGGGTGCCATGCTCCATCCGGTTCGGTTCGTTCCTCCTGCTCCAGCTTGCCTACTCCGATCCGATCCCGCTCCCTAGCTCTGATCCACTCCCCTTTTTGTCTCTCCGATCTGATCCTCTGCCCAACTCCAACTCCAAGCACTTGGCCTTCCTTCTCGCCAAGCCCCGTATGTTAAGTTCCAATCCGAATCAAGTCCACTTGCCCAGTTCTCCTATCCGATCCGAGCCCAATAATCCGATCCGATCCGATTTAAAACCCTGCACATTTCCTGCAACTTTCCAACGACTGTTTTACGCCATTCGACGGCGTTTTCGACCAATCTATCACTTCTAGACAATCACAAAGCATACGATACAGTCATAGCAACATGTATAATCATTCACAAACACCAAAACATAGCCAAAATCTCATATTTTCCCTTAAGCATGTTTAAACAAAACAAATCATAGGATCAACAAAACTTAACCAAACTAATCAAATATTCTAATAGAGGCATAAAATGATATTTAAGAATTTATAAATATTTTTCCCGATTTTTAACATGCATAAATTCACTAATTATCACTAATCACCCTGATTAACTATAATTAGTGTCAAAACAATGCTAATCACTCATCTTTGCCACAAATAAACTTTAGATCTGAAACAATCTATTGTATGGGTCGAATTCCAATGCCTAACAGTAGCTCCAACTCTGATTTGGTGCTATTTCTCCTTGATTTGATGTAGTTTAAGCCAAAACTTGATTAAGAAGTGATTAGGGGTGTTTTTAGATGTTGGAGGCCATTGTTAGGGTTTTCTAAGATGTTTGTGGCGGCTGGGAAACGACTCAAACCGAAATTCCTAACCCTAACAGCCCTTAAATACTCCAAATCCCGAAATCCCCCAATGGGCCTAGCTATTAACTACCCAATTAAGCTTGGTTAAGCTGTTTTTATCCCTCTAAACCTTAATTCAGCCATATCTCCCAAACGGTTAGTCCGTTTGGCTATCATGACCACTCTACGGAAAGATAAACCATCAAACGAATCTAATGGAAGTGGTTTCAGGTCAAAACTCCTTACCATTCAAAAGTTATGGACAAAACAAGATTAGTTAGGGGAAAAACGGTCATTTAAAAATCAATAAAAATCATGAACATGGGAAATGACCCCACTAGTCGTTTCCCAAAAGTACATGACCATACGACTTACCAAGAAAAAGAAATAAATATTCTACGATCCTCTGATGCGTAGAATGCGGGTCGTTACACAGTGAGTATGCCTTGATTGCAATATTGTGGGCGATCAAAAGACTGTAGGGTGGCTAGGTGATTCGGTGATCCGAGGAGCCTTGTAACTAGGCTAGGTTACGACCAACTTTGAGTGCCCTGGCAGGTCTAACCTCGGAGATAATAAGTCGTCGTCTACCTACAATCTGCAGTCAGTTCATTTGTAGTATGTGAGGAGGAAAGGCGAAGAACTCCAAAAGACCATAGACCTTTTTCTATCAAGGCTATGGGTGAGGGTGGCCAATAAGATTTTATGTGTTTGGTTGTTTAGGACATAGAGGGCCAGGATTTAGTTCTCAATGTAGGTCGCCTTTCACTAGTTGAGGGAGGGGTCGTGTGGGACCATAGCCACTATAAATGAAGACCATAACATCTGTGTAAACAGATATCTGAAAAGCTCCCGACCGAGTTCCGTGTTTCTTGTATGGCCCTCCCACGGGACTCGGGTGCACAATAGAGGATATGTGCGGTTAAGACATCGAGTACGATTGACGATACATACGTGGGGAAAAGTCTAGATACATGCATGTCTGCTCTGGGTGGTGTATCGTAGATTCTGGGGCATTATTCGATGATGGAACCTAATTCGATCGAGTGGTTCGAAGATGGTAGTCAATATGCTTACGTAATACAGTGATAGTGGTTCTATGCAGACGTAGCGTTGTTATATACAGAGATCCGTACGTCACTCGGGCGTAGGATGAGGGACTGCGTATATTCCTACGATGATACGCTGGAGACCGTGCGAGTGGGGTACCATGGGGTGTACCTTAGTTTAGGGGTAGCTACATATATACTGTATTAGGTTAATCTACTGGGGAGTAGATGTGTATGACGTGTGTGTAAGCCTTGAGTGTTATTAACACAAATAACCTAATATATGAGAAAATATAACTGAATGGTATATGTAGGATTATCCAGTGTGTAGTTTAAATTCAGTCACCAGAACTTATGTTCTAACCCCCTCCTCATAACATACTCGCATGTTAGGTTTGTGGCAGAGATATGATAGATTTGGATACTGGTTTAGCAGTATTATTACTACGGTAATGTAATAACCCGAAAAATCTAAGCCAGTTAAAAAATTTATTTTGGTAATTTTAATGAATTTTGAATATATAAAATGAATCATTTTAAATAATATCGACGAAAATTTATTTTGAATATATTTAGAACGTATATATTATATACGCCGTCGTTAGAATATAATTAATTATATATAATTATAAAAGGAATTGAAAATGGCGCGGTAGTTCGATAATTCGATTTCAAACTTCAATTGAATGTACCGGGTGCAAAATAATCCGGATTTTAACGAAACCCAAAATAATAGGATCTAATTGAGAATATCTTTCCAACGAATCTGAAAAATCGAAATTTCATAGCGGGAATCAAAAGTTATGCCCAGTTGAAAATTCAGAATAGTCGCTATGTAAATTATACATGGCCCAAAAAGTCAAATTTTGCATACGGATGAATTTGGACTCAAAACCTCTTCCATTGAGTTCAAAATGCCGTTTAGAACTCCGAAAAGTATAAGCTTCGATATATTCCGATATCCGGAATAGTGGCTATGGGCTGGAGTTGTTCGGTTAACAAAACATAGCCCTTAAAAAGTGAAATTTTGCATACGAGCTCAGAATTCGACAAGATAAATTTTTATGGATTCATAATGACAAATCATTGTTGAGTTCCAAATGGCGCGTCGAACGGAGTTAGTATGTGGCCGTGCGAGCTGAAACAGTTCAGGGTAAAGCGAGCAGTCATTTTACAAAGGAACATTGTTGATACGACCTCAGAATTCGATTTCGTTTTTTTTTCTGGATTCGTATCGTCTAAAAATGGTTAAATCCAAAAGGGCATGATTTTTGAAGTTAGCATGTGAGCGTGCGAGAAGAAAAGGTGCGCCAAAATCGCATTTTTAGAGCTTATCTGAGCATTTTCGTGATTTTTTTGAACGGTCAAACGAACTCGGAATTCGACGAAACTTGTTTCGTTGGACTCGTCTTCACGTCTATTATCTCCTGTCAGAAATCCGCGGCCATCGGAGATCGCTAGTGTTCAGGCGATACGCGAGAAACTAACATATAAACACTTTTACTTCCTTTTCTTCTTCACTTTCTTCCTCTTCCTTTTTCTTCAAAAAAAACTCTTTAATGGTCGCCGCCTCTTCCTTGCCACTGTCGCCCCTCCTCCCGCTGCCACCGCCCACCGCTGTCGCCCCTCCTCCCCTCCGGCCACTCCCCTCCTCCTCCTCTTCCTCCTCCTTCTTCTCTCTCTCTCCAATTTGCAACCCTAGTCCCCAACCACCAACCACCACCACCGCCCTTAGCACCCTCCCCCACGTCCATCAGGCCCGCCACCGCCCGCTGGCCACCCAACTCCGGCCGTGGGCCCCGCTACACCCAAAAATCCATTTTCACCAAAAATCCCGTTTTGCAAATAACACCCTGTCACCATTTCGCGAATAACTCCCAAACCGTGCGTTTTTGGCCAAAGTCCCTCTAGATCAAAGTTGTAGACCACGAAATTCTCTTCGATTTGGCTATATGGAAGTCATGTTTTGGAGTTTGGAGCTGCTCGAAAAACGCGTTTGAAGTCTGCTGTTCAAAAGCTGAAAAATTCGTGTACTTTCGCGAATACTGGCGAATTGGAGCATTTTCGGCTAAAAGTCCCTAGGAGAAAGTTGTCCGGAATGGCGCGTTTAAGCTAGTAAAAAGATGGTGTGAGGATTGAAGCTCGTTTGCAAATTCTAGGACCCGAACAGCGAATCCGGGCGTTAGGAAAAAAGTGAGTTTTCTCCGCTTTAAAGCTTCTACAGTTTTAGACATATGAAGTAAATAAAAATATGATTTTTATATTATAGAGAGAATAAAAATCCGATTTTTAACATATAGAAGATATAAAGATAAGATTTTTATATAATGTAGATATTAAAAATATGATTTTTATATACATAGCAAGAATATAAAAATGTGATTTTTATATATGTAGTGGCTACGGGCAACGAAAGTGACAAAAGGCGAGAACGACAAGATTTCAACATAAGAAGAGTCGTGGTATTGGATTAGCTAATTGGTGAGAATTTCCCACTCTTCAATTTCTTTTCTAGTTATATATATATACACTAGGATGCAGAGGGTGCTTAGTAGCACCCGATACAATCGTCCACAGACCATGGACTTCTTTGTTTGGTTGTGTAGTTGGTTAGATTATTTGGTTTGAATTGAGTTGTTTGGTGAAATGGAATGGATTTGATTGATGTGTGAATGGCGTGGGCCTTCACTAGACCGGGGATAAGGCTAGGCCTTGTCCCATTTCTAGTATCGTGCTGTTATGCCGCCGAAATTTTCTAAAATAAGTTAGAAAAATAAAGATATCATTTTATTTGATAAATGAACCTAATAGAATATTCATAGGTTGAATAAAATAGTTTGGTCATTAAAAATATAATTTTTAACGTGAATGTGAATAAACAAATAAATATTCATTTATAAACCGGACGGTTTGTTTATGTACACCTATTTGAAGGACATTGATTGGGACGATAAATTTTACACATCGCCCAACTGCACAAATAAAAATCTGTGTTTGATTGTTTGAAACCCCGCACGGGTATTGGGATAAAATACGACATACACTAATCCCAATAATTAGTTGTATGTCGATCGATTGATTGACAGGATGTTATAAGCGTTAGATATCTATATTTGATGCTTATACAGTGTAGTGCACTTTGGATGATGGTTGATTATTTATCGTTGCTATTATATACATGTGTTGTATGGAATTCATATAATTAACTTTATATGGTAATTGATTGGGCCTCATTCCAATTTAGAAGATAAAGAATATTATAAAATAAAGGTTCATGTGTTGACTGTACTCATCCGTTGAGATTAGTCATGTGTTGAACAAAATATTTTAATAATAAAATTTACATCTTTATCCTTATAAAATAAAGGTTCATGTGTTGACAGTACTCATCCATTGAAATTAGTCATGTGTTGAACGAAATATTTTAATAATAAAATTTACATCTTTATCATATATAAGATCAGAAACTAATTGGAAAATAGATAAGATGAGTGGTCTCCTGGATATTGATCTGATGTTGGTTTCGGCCTTCGGGGTTAATATTTAGGGAATCGTTCTCTTACTAATTTACGATTGGAGTCTGATTTGTAATCAAACGATAGATACCATAATTTTTATAAAATATATTAAATAACAAAAATAGTCACATGTGGACAGTACTCATTCGTTGAGATTAGTCGTGTGTTGACAAAAATATAGAGTCATGTATTGAAAGAAATATAGATTCATTTGTTGAATAGAATAACGAAGTCGTTGAAATATATAAAGCCGTGTTGATTAGAGATGCGCTATTTTAACGCGAACGATATTTATATCGACTATATTCGTTTTTGAATTTTATTGAGTAGAAAACGAATTTGAATTGAAAACGAATAGAAATAGAATAAAAATTGATTTGAAATGAATTCAAATTGAATTGAAATTTGAATTGAATTGAAATGAATTTAAAACGAATTTATAAGGGAAAAAAAATTCAATTTTGATTTGAATTTGAAACGGAAGTAGAAATTGTTTTTGAAACGAATTTAAACTATTTATAAAGTTTGTTTTAAATAGAAATCGACGAAATATATATTATATATATTATATATATAATATAATGGCCTGAATATAACGCGCCGCGCCGCGGCAGTTCGTGAATTTCGGCCATTTATTTCAAATGGACATTACGGGAGATCCGACCGTCGGATTCTCCTAAAATCGGAACCGTTGGGTTCGTATCGAAAAGAGCTTTCTAATGAATATTAGAAATTCAAAATCTAACAGTTGGATTTGGAGATACGTCCAAATCAAATTGGAAAAAGGTCGTTGTAAGTGCAGTTCGATGGCCGTTGATGGAAATCGACTGTACGGGCCTTGATAAAATTATTAAAAATATCAATAATTTGTGTAAAATCATAAGAAATGATTTGGGAAAAACGGGGATGAAAAACTCCATATTTGAAAAGATAAAAATATATTTTTATCGAAATGAACTAATTTTGAACTAAGATTAAAACCCATTTTTTTTTTTTAAATAAATAAATTGGATTTGAAATGGATTTTAAATAGAATTGATTTGTGGGTTTGTTGCGAACAGTGTTTTAAATAACATTTGTTCTTTAACCCGATAATAAATAGAATGTGATTTGGGTTTGTCGTGAACTGTGTTTTAAATGACATTAGTTCTCTAACCCAGTAAAAGGAGTTTTAATGAATCTGCAATTAGATTGAAATGTGAATTGATAATTTAAATTATAAAATTTGGAAAATGAGCGAGAATGGAGTACCACCAGTTTTGCTCCAAGCGATAGTTAAATCTTTAATTAGATTTGAACGTGAAATGGTAATTAATTTTACCGATAACATCGTGGTGTTAGATATGGAGTATTACTAGTTTTGCTTCATGGGATGAATAGGTTGGGATTGGGAAATAAAATAAATAATTACTTCGGTGTGGTTCGCTAATCTCGACTAGTTTGGAAAACCATAATTTGGTTTGAAACGACATCCAAAGGAAGATTAAAGGATAAATTTTAAAGAATTTATCTTGGATAAAATTAATGGGAACCTTTTCCTAAAAATGTGATTTTGTGAATAAAAGAATATTCTGGGTTGGAATGAGGCGTTCGTTGTGTTTGTGTAACATTAGTTTTTAATATACGCGGGTTGTTCGGAAAGGCCGGGTTTATACCCATTCTGAATAACCGATTCGACGATATGTCGAAGATGAAGACGGTGGTCGAAGACCGGAAGTCTTCACATCGTTTGGATAATTACTGACGATCCTGATTGGGCTGTACACCCAAGAGGACGGAAATAGTTGGTGGTCGTCCAGACGTACCTGGAGATCGATGGATATGCGAGGAAAGTGCCTCCGGTTTCGTTCAGACCCAGAACCAACTTGTAAATGGATTGTGTGTCTGACATTGGATTTTATTCTGTATTGATTGATTTCTGTTAAATATATATCTGTTTAGCGGCGGAGAATTTATTCTCTTGCTTAACGCCCTTCTCTGAGACGTACGAGCTTAGAGGTTATATATCGATAGATATCAATCGCATGGCATGAATTTCCTGTGTGGCACGCTGAGATGCAATGATCAAGGCTTCTGTTGAAAAGCAAAGCCTTGTGGTTGATGATCAAAGCACGACCTACGTGGAAGCTTTGTGTATAACGTGAATTCGCGAGCCTCACACCTCGGTATGAGTTAAAAACGGGATACGGACCGCTGGGAGAGCAAGACGTTTCTTTCTAGCTTTGGTGGTGTCAGTGACTTACCAGCCCTGACATTTATATACTTTTCACCTTTGTGGTTGTTGGAATGAGGCGCCTCGATTATAGGTCTGTAAGGACTGGGAAACGTGTGTTCAGGCATAACCAATCCTCTAACGTAAGTGAGGACCGGCCCCGCCGATTCCAGGATTGCCCAGAGTGTGTAGTCCTGAGACATTTGCTAGAGTGTCTCGTACGCGGAGAGGAGCTTGCCCCTTGCCTCGACTCATAACGGAAATCCAATTTCCAATACGTGTATTTCGGTTTTATTTGTAGAGCCTAGTATGGCGACATAGTGGGATGGGGCACTTATGCCGTCTATGATTTATATTTATGATTGAAAATGTTTTGACACTATACACTTAGTATAGTATCAAATGATTTGTTTTAAACGTACCAAGCATGTTTGGCTGTTATAAGGTAAAACCCTATCCTCCGGCTTGCGTTGCATTATATGATGGGACCTGGGTCTTATAATAGCTTCATTTTTCGAAAAAGCATTGCGTTGTTTATTCTATGCAAAGGTATTCTTGTGAGGAAACCCGTTCCGTGTTATACGGTGTGGTCCCTTGAATTACTCTCTTTTAAAGTCAAATCTTAAATAACTGTTTTAGTTCTCACACCAGTCACATGACTGACCTGGAGTTTATTGTTTTAACCTAAACTCTGGGTGCCCCTATTTTTGATACGGGCAGCTAGTAGTTTTGGTTTTGCAGATTTATATTCACAGGATCCTGGTTTACAGCTGGAATGATATCCGGAAAGCTCTGTATCCGTATATCACCTTCAGTTTTGCTTTGTATTATTTTCCGCTGCTATGAAATTTATTGTAATCTCTGATATTTATCGAATGTAATTTATTCATTTATACTCTGTATATTCTTGTAACTGATGGAATTGTTGTAATAACAATGAAATGTTCTTCCGTCTGCATTCTGATTTGTCCTGTTCTCAAAACGTTCAGGGGTTTCGAACGGTTTAGATCGGTTTGACGACTGATTCGGATCGAGCGAAATTCCCGGCCGTCACATTTGGTATCAGAGCTTTGGTTTACAGAGCTCGAGAACAAGACACATTAGAACCATACGAAAGAATTCATCAGATATTGGATTAGCAATATCCAATTAGAATGACTCGCTAGAGATATGATCAGTAGTATCCTAGAACGAGTGTGAAGAGTATATTTTTCAATTGAAAACAATTTTGTTTTGAAATTTAAACCATTTTAAACGTATTTGAATATTTATTTATATTGAATTTGGACAATCCAGTATATAAAGGTTTTGCGTATACGCGTCATGAACGTATATTCGAAGTTTTAATATACTGGATAGATATAGAATCACATTCTAGACACCCGGAGGTGGTTCTGATGATTGATCGATCATCATCAGAACTTATGTTCGTGTTTTGAAGGTGTGGTTTCTATATATTTCCATTAGACTGGTGCGAGAAGCAAAAATTATATAGATAGATTTATTGTTGTGATTTGGCATCAAAAACTTGATTTTTTGTATATATATTAAAATTATGAATTTGAAACTCTAATTCACTAATTGATTGATGTTTGTGTTGTTTGTTTATTTGTTTGATAATTTGGAACCATTATGCCTAATTGCATCAAATATTGAATTGTATTAAAAAAATTAGTCGCATTTGCTTGCATATACAAATACTTACATTGAACAGGTCATAACAAGGAGGCTAGAGCAGAGAATACAATTTGTTTGCCCGACAAATAGGTACATGTTTACAATATAATTTACTGTTTTGTTTGGGTGATGATGATTTTATGAGCCGATTGGCTAGCCGCTTGGCTTTTTCTTTTTCTTTTTGAGATCAGAAGGCCTGTATGGCAATTTCGGGATTTTCCCGTGCTCCCCGTACAAAGGAGGTTATGGCGAAATTTTTCAAAAATTCCGGGTGTTAGCCAAATTTTTGAAGAATTTGGAAATTCTCAAAAGCTGAAAAGTTAGAGACTGGAAGCCAGATCGAACGTAGAGTTGATTAATCAAGCCACTTTCGACTTTGTTCCTTTTCAAGGACGAAAAGTTTTAAGTGAGGGAGATTGTAATAACCCGGAAAATCTAAGCCAGTTTAAAATTTTTATTTTGGCAATTTTAATGAATTTTGAATATTTAAAATGAATCATTTTAAATAATATCGACGAAAATTTATTTTGAATATATTTAGAACGTATATATTATATACGCCGTCGTTAGAATATAATTAATTATATATAATTATAAAAGGAATTGAAAATGGCGCGGTAGTTCGATAATTCGATTTCAAACTTCAATTGAATGTACCGGGTGCAAAATAATCCGGATTTTAACGAAACAAAAAATAATAGGATTTAATTGAGAATATCTTTCCAACGAATCTGAAAAATCGAAATTTCATAGCGGGAATCAAAAGTTACGCCCAGTTGAAAATTCAGAATAGTCGCTATGTAAATTACACATGGCCCAAAAAGTCAAATTTTGCATACGGATGAATTTGGACTCAAAACCTCTTCCATTGAGTTCAAAATGCCATTTAGAACTCCAAAAAGTATAAGCTTCGATATATTCCGATATCCGGAATAGTGGCTATGGGCTGGAGTTGTTCGGTTAACAAAACATAGCCCTTAAAAAGTGAAATTTTGCATACGAGCTCAGAATTCGACAAGATAAATTTTTATGGATTCATAATGACAAATCATTGTTGAGTTCCAAATGGCGCGTCGAACGGAGTTAGTATGTGGCCGTGCGAGTTGAAACAGTTCAGGGTAAAGCGAGCAGTCATTTTACCAAGGAACATTGTTGATACAACCTCAGAATTCGATTTCGTTTTTTTTTCTGGATTCGTATCGTCTAAGAATGGTTAAATCCAAAAGAGCATGATTTTTGAAGTTAGCATATGAGCGTGCGAGAAGAAAAGGTGCGCCAAAATCGCATTTTTAGAGCTTATCTGAACATTTTCGTGATTTTTTTTTGAATGGTCAAACGAACTCGGAATTCGACGAAACTTGTTTCGTTGGACTCGTCTTCACGTCTATTATCTCGTGTCCGAAATCCGCGGCCATCGGAGATCGCTAGCGTTCAGGCGAAACGCGAGAAACTAGCATATAAACACTTTTACTTCCTTTTCTTCTTCACTTTCTTCCTCTTCCTCTTTCTTCACAAAAACTCTTTAATGGTCACCGCCTCTTCCTTGCCGCTGTCGCCCCTCCTCCCGCTGCCACCGCCCACCGCCACCGCCCCTCCTCCCCTCCGGCCACTCCCCTCCTCCTCCTCCTTCTCTCTCTCTCCAATTTGCAACCCTAGGCCCCATCCACCAACCACCACCACCGTGGGCCCCTCCACCACCACCACCGCCCTTAGCACCCTCCCCCACGTCCATCAGGCCCGCCACCGCCCGCTGGCCACCCAACTCCGGCCGTGGGCCCCGCTACACCCAAAAATCCATTTTCACCAAAAATCCCGTTTTGCAAATAACACTCTGTCACCATTTCGCGAATAACTCCCAAACCGTGCGTTTTTGGCCAAAGTCCCTCTAGATCAAAGTTGTAGACCACGAAATTCTCTTTGATTTGGCTATATGGAAGTCATGTTTTGGAGTTTGGGGCTGCTCGGAAAACGCGTTCGAAGTCTGCTGTTCAAAAGCTGAAAAATTCGTGTACTTTCGCGAATTCTGGCGAATTGGAGCATTTTCGGCTAAAAGCCCCTTAGGAGAAAGTTGTCCGGAATGGCGCGTTTAAGCTAGAAAAAAGATGGTGTGAGGATTGAAGCTCGTTTGCAAATTCTAGGATTAAAGCTTCTACAGTTTTAGACATGAAGTAAATAAAAATATGATTTTTATATTATAGAGAGAATAAAAATCCGATTTTTAACATATAGAAGATATAAAGATAAGATTTTTATATAATGTAGATATTAAAAATATGATTTTTATATACATAGCAAGAATATAAAAATGTGATTTTTATATATGTAGTGGCTACGGGCAACGAAAGTGAAAAAAGGCGAGAACGACAAGATTTCTACATAAGAAGAGTCGTGGTATTGGATTAGCTAATTGGTGAGAATTTCTCACTCTTCAATTTCTTTTCTAGTTATAGATATATACACTAGGATGCAGACGGTGCTTAGTAGCACCCGACACAATCGTCCACAGACCATGGACTTGTTTGTTTGGTTGTGTAGTTGGTTAGATTATTTGGTTTGAATTGAGTTGTTTGGTGAAATGGAATGGATTTGATTGATGTGTGAATGGCGTGGGCCTTCACTAGACCGGGGATAAGGCTAGGCCTTGTCCCGTTTCTAGTATCGTGCCGTTATGCTGCCGAAATTTTCTAAAATAAGTTAGAAAAATAAAGATATCATTTTATTTGATAAATGAACCGAATAGAATATTCATAGGTTGAATAAAATAGTTTGGTCGTTAAAAATATAATTTTTAACATGAATGTGAATAAACAAATAAATATTCATTTATAAACCGGACGGTTTGTTTATTTACACCTGTTTGAAGGATATTGATTGGGACGATAAATTTTACACATCGCCCAACTGCACAAATAAAAATCTGTGTTTGATTGTTTGAAACCCCACACGGGTATTGGGATAAAATACGGCATACACTAATCCCAATAATTAGTTGTATGTCGATCGATTGATTGACAGGCTGTTATAAGCGTTAGATATCTATATTTGATGCTTATACAGTGTAGTGCACTTTGGATGATGGTTGATTATTTATCGTTGCTATTATATACATGTGTTGTATGGAATCCATATAATTAACTTTATATGGTAATTGATTGGGCCTCATTCCAATTTAGAAGATAAAGAATATTATAAAATAAAGGTTCATGTGTCGACAGTACTCATCCGTTGAGATTAGTCATGTGTTGAACGAAATATTTTGATAATAAAATTTACATCTTTATCCTTATAAAATAAAGGTTCATGTGTTGACAGTACTTATCCATTGATATTAGTCATGTGTTGAACGAAATATTTTAATAATAAAATTTACATTTTTATCATATATAAGATCAGAAACTAATTGGAAAATAGATAAGATGAGTGGTCTCCTGGATATTGATCTGATGTTGGTTTCGGCCTTCGGGGTTAATATTTAGGGAATCGTTCTCTTACTAATTTACGATTGTAGTCTGATTTGAAATCAAACGATAGATACCATAATTTTTATAAAATATATTAAATAACAAAAATAGTCACATATGGACAATACTCATTCGTTGAGATTAGTCGTGTGTTGACAAAAATAGAGTCATGTTTTGAAAGAAATATAGATTCATTTGTTGAGTAGAATAACGAAGTAGTTGAAATATATAAAGCCGTGTTGATTAGAGATGCGCTATTTTGACGCGAACGAAATTTATATCGATTATATTCGTTTTTGAATTTTATTGAGTAGAAAAATAATTTGAACTGAAAACGAATTGAAATAGAATAAAAATCGATTTGAAATGAATTCAAATTGAATTGAAATTTGAATTGAATTGAAATGAATTTAAAACGAATTTATAAGGAAAAAATTCAATTTTGATTTGAATTTGAAATGGAAGTAGAAATTGTTTTTGAAACGAATTTAAACTATTTATAAAGTTTTTTTTAAATAGAAATCGACGAAATATATATTATATATATTATATATATAATATAGTGGCCTGAATAGAACGCGCCGGGCCGCGGCAGTTCGTGAATTTCGACCATTTATTTCAAACGGACATTACGGGAGATCCGACCGTCGGATTCTCCTAAAACCGGAACCGTTGGGTTTGTATCGGAAAGAGCTTTCTAACGAATATTAGAAATTCAAAATCTAACGGTTGGATTTGGAGATACGTCCAAATCAAATTTGAAAAAGGTCGTTGTAAGTGCAGTTCGATGGCCGTTGATGGAAATCGACTGTACGGGCCTTGATAAAATTATTAAAAATATCAATAATTTGTGTAAAATCATAAGAAATGATTTGGGAAAAATTGGGATGAAAACTCCATATTTGAAAAGATAAAAATAGATTTTTATCGAAATGAACTAGTTTTGAACTAAGATTTAAACTCATTTATTTTTTTTAAATAAATAAATTGGATTTGAAATGGATTTTAAATAGAATTGATTTGTGGGTTTGTCGTGAACAGTGTTTTAAATAACATTTGTTCTTTAACCCGATAATAAATAGAATGTGATTTGGGTATGTCGTGAACTGTGTTTTAAATGACATTAGTTCTCTAACCCAGTAAAAGGAGTTTTAATGAATCTGCAATTAGATTGAAATGTGAATTGATAATTTAAATTATAAAATTTGGAAAATGAGCGAGAATGGAGTATCACCAGTTTTGCTCCAAGCGATAGTTAAATCTTTAATTAGATTTGAACGTGAAATGGTAACTAATTTTACCGATAACACTGTGGTGTTAGATATGGAGTATTACCAGTTTTGCTTCATGGGATGAATAGGTTGGGATTGGGAAATAAAATAAATAATTACTTCGGTGTGGTTCGCTAATCTCGACTAGTTTGGAAAACCATAATTTGGTTTGAAACGACATCCAAAGGAAGATTAAAGGGTAAATTTTTAAAGAATTTATCTTGGATAAAATTAATGGGAACCTTTTCCTAAAAATGTGATTTTGTGAATAAAAGAATATTCTGGGTTGGAATGAGGCGTTCGTTGTGTTTGTGTAACATTTGTTTTTAATATACGCGGGTTGTTCGGAAAGGCCGGGTTTATACCCATTCTGAATAACCGATTCGACGATATGTCGAAGATGAAGACGGTGGTCGAAGACCAGAAGTCTTCACATCGTTTGGATAATTACTGACGATCCTGATTGGGCTGTACACCCAAGAGGACGGAAATAGTTGGTGGTCGTCCAGACGTACCTGGAGATCGATGGATATGTGAGGAAAGTGCCTCCGGTTTCGTTCAGACCCACAACGAACTTGTAAATGGATTGTGTGTCTGACATTGGATTTTATTCTGTGTTGATTGATTTCTGTTAAATATATATCTGTTTGGCGGCGGAGAATTTATTCTCTTGCTTAACGCCCTTCTCTGAGACGTACGAGCTTAGAGGTTATATATCGATAGATATCAATCGCATGGCATGAATTTCCTGTGTGGCACGCTGAGATGCAATGATCAAGGCTTCTGTTGAAAAGAAAAGCCTTGTGGTTGATGATCAAAGCACGGCCTACGTGGCAACTTTGTGTATAACGTGAATTCGCGAGCCTCACACCTCGGTATGAGTTAAAAACGGGATACGGACCGCTGGGAGAGCACGGCGTTTCTTTCTAGCTTTGGTGGTGTCAGTGAATTACCAGCCCTGACATTTATATACTTTTCACCTTTGTGGTTGTTGGAATGAGGCGCCTCGATTATAGGTCTGTAAGGACCGGGAAATGTGTGTTCACGCATAACCAATCCTCTAACGTAAGTGAGGACCGGCCCAGCCGATTCCAAGATTGCCCAGAGTGTGTAGTCCTGAGACATTTGTTAGAGTGTCTCGAACGCGGAGAGGAGCTTGCCCCTTGCCTCGACTCATGACGGAAATCCAATTTCCAATACGTGTATTCCGGTTTTATTTGTAGAGCCTAGTATGGCGACATAGTGGGATGGGGCACTTATGCCGTCTATGATTTATATTTATGATTGAAAATGTTTTGACACTATACACTTATTCTAGTATCAAATGATTTGTTTTAAACGTACCAAGCATGTTTGGCTGTTATAAGGTAAAACCCTATCCTCCTGCTTGCGTTGCATTGTGTGATGGGACCTGGGTCTTATAATAGCTTCATTTTTCGAAAAAGCATTGCGCTGTTTATTCTATGCACTGGTATTCTTGGGAGGAAACCCGTTCCGTGTTATATGGCGTGGTCCCTTGAATTACTCTCTTTTAAAGTCAAATCTTAAATAACTGTTTTAGTTCTCACACCAGTCACATGACTGATCTGGAGTTTATTGTTTTAACCTAAACTCTGGGTGCCCCTATTTTCGACACGGGCAGCTAGTAGTTTTGGTTTTGCAGATTTATATTCACAGGATCCTGGTTTACAGCTGGAATGATATCCGGAAAGCTCTGTATCCGTATATCACCTTCAGTTGTGCTTTGTATTATTTTCCGCTACTATGTAATTTATTGTAATCTCTGATATTTATCGAATGTAATTTATTCATTTATACCCTGTATATTCTTGTATCTGATGGAATTGTTGTAATAACAATGAAATGTTCTTCCGTCTGCATTCTGATTTGTCCTGTTCTCAAAACGTTCAGGGGTTTCGAACGGTCTAGATCGGTTTGACGACTGATTCGGATCGAGTGAAATTCCCGGCCGTCACAGGTAAGGCTATATTTTGATTGCATTATATTTTATCCCTTCCGTTGTAAGATGTTTTTTTGAGCTATGATATATTTTATATCCCTGTCTTTTCTGCAGGATAACAGAGCAAACCAACACGAGTTTCGATAGACTAGAATTTACAAAAAAAAATCGTCTGTCGGAATTCGGGTTGTTACACCCTAGCTCCTGTTCTAATCCTACGCTCAAAACCCTAGTATGATCTAAATCCTCTAGATCATATTTTTCCCAAGCTACAAACCCGTAGCTAGTGAACCCTAGTTTTTACAGACTCCAGTAAATTGTAGTTTTATAGACAAACTAGAAAACAGTTCGACGATTACAAAAACAATACAATGAAAAAGAATAAAATAAAAAGAAAAAACCTCTTTTATAATTAAGCCCAAAAAGCACGACCTTTTTAATTTTAATTCTCTTTTAGGCTTTGCTCCCAAAAATAACGGCGGCCGATCCGGAAACCGAACTAAGGCTTTTACTTCTGACCACACCGCAACTTCAAATTGCAGAAAAGAATTGTCTCTATTGATCTTTAATTCTCTATGCTTGTTTGTTATTCGATTTGAGTCCTTACGATAGAAAACATGAGTACTTCTGAATTGATTTAATTTTTCTTTTTGAATTTATGGCTCGTGTTTTCGATAGATGATACCAGTGATGAAACGATGTTTATATAGGATATAGAAATCCTATAATTGCTCTGATTTCGAACAAATGACTTGCTGATTTTTGCATTGCATGATTTCCCTCTTTGATGCCTTGAATAAAATTGAATCGACTTTGATGGTTAAATAATTTTGAGAAATTCTGGAAATATATTATTTGTGGCTCCCTTGCGTGATTGAAGAAATGTTGCTTTGAATTTGGTCTTGATTTCCTCGGCATTGAACTTAAGTAAATCTGGAAAAATCAAATGTTCTTTGTTCTCTTTTTTTTCATGACCTTGATTGCTTGTCTATTTGAAATGTTGCCATGCTTGAATTTTGGCCATGAATTTCTATTTGATTTTCTGCCCGAAAATTGTTCAGTAGAAAGTAATTGACTTTGCCAAATATGCATACATTCCTGGAATCTTACATGTGAATTTGTTTCCCTTTTGATCACTGCAGATTTTCTGGAGACATGAATTTATTTTTTCCATATATGATCATTTGAAAATTTGGAAACATTTTAAAATAACTTGCCAAATTTGAATTGTTGATTTCAACCAAACAAACCGATTCAATCCTTGCCCAAAACCGTTCTTTTGGAATTTAACACATTCTGTGTAATATTGGAAACTTTTTTGAAAAACTCTTGCCAAATATTGTATGATTCTCTGAAAATATGAATTGATCCTTGACATTTCTTGTATACACTGTTGCTTCACGACTACTTGAGCAATGCCTGCTCCACTCTTGACCCATGCTTGCATGGTTTCGGCTTGAACGCATAATATACATAAGGACCTGACTTTGTTAAATTGCTGAACTATGCTGACTTGAAACCGATTACCATTTGCATGAAACTTGTTCCTTTTGATTATGCTGAAACATGTTGGCTTTACTTGTCTTGATCACATTGATTTGCTGTTGCCATGTATAGCTGCTGTGTTGAGCATTTTTGTGCATGTTTTAAGCTTCATGTATTTGGTATACACTTGTGTACACCCAGTTATGCCATATTTTCAGAGATGTGCTTGGTTCACTGCACATGCTAACAGTCCCGTCTTATTCCATGTCCATTTATCATTTGCTGCTTGACATCTTGCCTGTTGTGTATATTGCATATGTCATTGAATGGTTTACCCTCCATTGTAGCTGCACTTGTTCATGCTATGTGTACACTTTTGTCCAATAGCCTTATGATTGCTGCTTTATTATACATGCAGCCTGATCCATTTGTACCATCCATTGGCTTGCATTCATGACTTGTACCATCCATTTGTATGCTGTGTAATATCGCTGCCTCGATCATGTGATGTAGTTGCACTTAAACCATTTTGTACACATGTTTTTTCCAGCACTATATTGCCTTGATCATTGCTGCATGAACTTGTGCACTTAAACTTTGCTGTCATGTGACCTGTACACATTTTCTTGAGTTGTTGGCATTTGATTGTCCCATTCATGTTGGTACTTTAGCTTGACCATACCCGAGCCTATCTTGATCATACTGTATTTGTGCACTTGATTGCATGCTGCTCCATGCTGGTCTTGTTCTAAGTTCCATTGCTGCAGTGGTGGACACTTGCATAGTCCATTTATGTTTGTTCGTCGACATTTATACATATATGTATATACACACGTATGTGTGTATATATGTGTGGCTATTCAAAAGACAGATATGAAATTTCTATCAGCAGACCAACTATATCTGTGTTGGGGCTTTTCATAATCAATAAATTATAATACTGGTTCTTATCTGCAAACCACTGTAGATGTGTTTAGGCTGATCTGTGAGCACTAGAGCATACAGTCTGCCTTGTGGTGTTTACAGTGTATCACTGTGAATATCACCAGCTGTCTAAACATAGATGGATATCCATATTAAATCAGATCAAGTCATGAAATATGATGAGAAACACATTAAAATTCTGAGGCAAATAAATTTTAAAAATAAAATTATATTTCCTAGAAATAAAATTATTTCTGTTCCAGATTACTGTGTGTGTTTCTGTGATAGGTAAGCAGAAGACTTGACTGATTGTGCTGACTGACAAAAGTGAAAATTTAAGTGAATGAAGACATGAGTGATTAAAGAGTCAGTACATAAAATTGCACAACAAAGTGTGAATTTGAAATGTAACTAAGTTTTGAGTGTTGTAGTGAGGAACTGATATGTATACGAAGTTGAATATGAAATGTTTTGTATTACTGAGATGTACAAATAGTGGAGTTATAAAATTTGTACGTTAAGATGTTGAAATAAAATATTCTATTTAAAGAAAATACTGTTTGAATATCTGAATTATTTTACAGTCATATTCTCTTTAAATATAAATATTATATTCCTATCTGTGATGTAGTATAACAGTACAATAAGAAACACATTTAAAATAATATTTTTTTTGTAATCATCAAAAAAATCATAGCATTGTTATATACAACAATCTCCCCTTTTTGACGATGAGAAACAAATAATAAGATTTTGAATACAAGAAATGTGTTTGACAATGAATATTGAAACTCCCCCTATTTGTATGCTCCCCCTATAATCAAACTCCCCCTAGATATGTGCATGAGTGAAACGAAAAATAAAATAAATTTTCAATTAAAATATTAACTCATAAATCAAAATCTCAACCCAATCTCCCCCTTTTCTTATCATCAAAAGGATATAAAAATTAAAATAGTGATGAAGAATGGACTAATAATATAATTTCAGCTTAACAGGAAGAACTGTCATCATAAATCTCAATTAATCAAACAAAAATCATAATATTCTGAGAACCAGAAGCAAATTTCACATTCTGGAGAATGATGGATTTACTATGAAATTTTTATAAATGGAGAGAGTTTAAAACTTATGATTCCAATTATTTTCAAAATAATTTTTATAAAAAATAAGCACAAAAACAGTGATGGATTTGGATTACAATTATAAATTCAATTTAAGAGAAAAAATCATATAATATCAAATCCTAATAGCTATCAATCAACATATCACAATATGTAACAGCCCAGAAAAATTCGACGCTCGAATTTTCAACAATAATACATAATCCCGTATCATTTGTCAAAAATCGAAGTTTCGAACCCCGACTGTTAATAGAAAGAAGTTAGTGGGTGAGAGAAGAAAGAAATGTTAGAATAGAAGAAAGAAGAAGAATACACATCAAAATCTCACAGCGAAACGAATTAAAATATAATATATCAAATCTCTTTATACAAAAAGAAACTGTATATATATACATACCAATCATCAGAGTACATCATATATCAGACACAACGGAAATACACTTTATATAACTAATGGCGAAGCCTCCTGCTTCCATCCCCCGAAACTCCAAGCGAAACCTAACCTGGAAATATACTCGGTCTGACCCGAGCACATTTGAAGCGAAGAAAAATTCACCGGGTCAGTCTAGGATACTTTCAGTGATAAATTCACAACACAACAACATGTTTAACTTTGGAAAATCCTTTTGAAATAAAGGATAATAGTAAGACCAGTCCACACATAAACACGGACAGTTTTTATCTTAATATAACCCAAACCATTTTTGAAATCAATATCTTTTCTGATATTATAGTAGTGTCTATCAAGCCACAAATAAATAACAAATTAGCAGAAGGCTTGCATATCATGCTCTACATATATAATATACAATCAAAACCACGGGAGCTTATTGGAATTTGGATTCCGACTATGACAAGGTATGGGACCACCTGCCGATAGTGTATCTCTAGAGGCGAATACTCTGGGTTCAACAAGAACATCTTGCAACCCAGCCCATACATGACCAACCACTCATTTCGCTTGAGTGTATCGAATGTATATCACCAACAGTTGGGCTCAAACCACCGTTTTCCGAAAAGGGACAGAATCGATAGATTAAAGAAGCAAAAGGAATTTTTCTAGATAGTTGATTATACACCCTAATGGGAGCGACCCACAAAGCCATGCTGCCTGCCCGATTTTTGTCATTTCCCGGTTGATGAGGCTTGAGACTATGCTTTATCATCACATCAGATTCACTTCGAATGCCACATTGTAAGATCCATCGAAATCACTAATTGATATCCACAACAATACTTTATGTGTCAGCTAAAAGTAGTTTCCTTCTCCGCTTCCACTCTTGGTATAGTTGGAGAAATCAAGGTACGTGACCTCTTTGGAAATACTCTGTCAGGCATCCGTCCATATAAGTCATCCAGGAGCAGGATGAAACGAAGGTACTCTCCTACCACATCCTATATAGGAATCATCACAAGGATCAGTAGCGAGAAGTCCTTGCAACCCGTAGATTTCAACCATGATAGAACCCCAGTATATCTCTGCGTCGACTCAAAGATTGTGAGTGGTTCTTCCATTTATGAAGATATACGGTCTTCAATGCTCCACCTTCATCGCCTGCCAATTAGTCGCGAACGTACAGTTGATTCGAAGTGGTTCTGGGTCTAGTCCCCATCTCGGTCTCTTCGAAACAACACGTCAAAAGGTAAATAGAACATTTCATTTGATAGTCGGTTGTTTAACTATCAAATCTTAACAGTGCTGTTAAGTACATTGGCAGCTCAGGTCATTTATATTTAAATACTTCGTTAAACCATTTATTGATTTTTATAATCGATTTCATAAATCTTATTTCAACAAAATCCTCAACTTCATTACTCTGGAGACATTAATCAACCCCCTCTTTAGAACAACGCTTTTTACAAATTTCTCTTTTATTTCCTCTATTCGGAAATGTCATTATATTTCATAAAACATCCTTATTTCTTTTATATTTTATTTTCAAAGCCTTTACGTATTCTTTTAGCTCTGAAAATATCCCTTATAGTTTTATAAACTCGCTTTCCAAATTCTTTTTACCCTTTAGAAATATCATCATGTATATATTTAACTAACCGTTATAAGTTTTATTTCCAATGTTATATGGTTAAAATAACGTCAGGTGGCGTACTTCTTATAATATAACCTCCAACGGGTTTATTAACTTTAAACCAATCGCACTTTTGGAATTTATAGTTTATTTCCAATATATGATTATATTTCAAAACCAATGTCATTCTTTATTCCATATTTTTCATGAAAGCCAAAGTTCATCGACTTATTTCTTTTGAATCAACGCGCTTACCAAAACATACTATTTAATTACTTGGGGAATAGTGTTATTCTTTTAATTACATTATATAAGTATAATCATATTTCGTTTCTAAGCCAAATAACACACTGCCTATTTTAAAACCAAATGGTTTTATTTTATTTCTAAATCCTTACAAATTAATATTCGTAATATTTCCTCGACAAGTCATTTCCAACCTCCTCTACCCTTACAAACCAATATTATATTTTGATAATAGTGAAGCCTTTGGTGTATTTTAATTACCTCTCAGTCCTTGACCAACAACGTTCTTATCGCGAGACAATAAAAGTTTGCAACTCGAAAACCCCATTATCATTTCCGTTCCCATTTACTATGGTTTCAAGCACCATTTCCTTTTATTCGAAAACCCACTTTGCATGTAAATTCTCTTTTCTTGATTAAGTAAACTGCTCGACAAAATCTTATTTGCCATCGGATTCAAATATGGTTTCATAGCCCCTTCCTTACATTGTTAACCTCCTTAGAATCACTTTACTTAACTTCTTAAGTAAATATTTACCGAACCTCTTTTAATTCCTATTTTAATCATACTCGGTTTACTTAATTAAATAAATCTTATTGAGATCCTCGCATTAGCTTACAAATCCCCTTTACACATCTTGTTTATAATCATGGAATATAAATGCCTTTTAAGCTCTTGCTAGACTGAAATCAAACTTGTTTTCATTTGTTCACTTCTTTAAATTTAATTTACCATTAGAAATAATCGCTTTGATTATCATTATTTTAGATAATCTACTTCAACATTAACTACTTTAAAAGTAGTTAATTCCATTATTAATTAGAAATAGAGTACTTAATCATTTTAAGGGATTATTGAATAATAATTAACAAAATTAACTTGATAATCGTTTTTAAAAATATAGTAAATTAAAGATTAATTAAATTTAAACAGCCTTCGTTAAGTTTAACGAATATTCGAAAATTATCGATTTGATTAATTAAAATCAAACCAACTAAATCGTGTACTTTTGTTAAAACAGTCGCTTTTGTTGACCGTTAACATCAGTTAACCATTAACTGATTTTCATTCACTGTTTACCTTTTTAAATTAATTAATAACTTAATTAATTTAAAAATATCATTTAATTATTTTATAAAAACAATTACCCAATTTTACTAATATGTACATTAGTTTCTTCCTTCCTAAGCATAAATGACATAATAATTCATTATACAAAACCTTTAATAGCTTCTTTTATAAACATGATCAAAATATAAATATATGTATAAACTTCTATCTGAATTAACTTGTATAAAATCACTTAATATTTCATTTTTAATTATAAAATAAATTTATAACTAAAATCTTCGTCAGTTCGCATAACGGCAAAACGACGCCATAACCGATGGATTTTACACCATCATTGCCAATCACTTAATCAATATTGTCGATTGATTAAAAATCACAATATGATCAACAACCATTCAATCTGAACAGGTTTGATATCATTTTGGGTTAAATAATTCATATATGTGAATAATGTGATCAATAAATAACATACAATAAATTTGAGGAATCTGGTTTGATTCCTCCAACCTGTTCTTCTCTGCACCACAGGTTATTATAACATTTCATGATAGTATATAATTTTAAATAAATTAATGACGATAATATAATTATCAGCAACCATTAAATCAACCATACGCAACCAAGACAACCAATCAACCAATATATATAATATAAATGATATTTTAAATTTTATGGATTTATCACATCATAGCAGTCTAGAAAAGTGTGAGAATTAACTCACCATTGTTTTCAGTTGATGTTTTCATCATCCTTTTTCCTGTATAATTTTAAACTGTGTTTAAAATTACACAAAATTCCAACTGCTCCCTTTTTGACTGGACCAGCGCGTATGCGTAGCCTCCGTAGCGACGATCCCAGCAGATTCTGTTTCGTCAGATTTCGTTAACGTATGTAAAAGATATCGTGTTTTAAAGTTTATACAATTTAACGAGAATTAATTAATTAATTAAATTATAATTTAACTTAATTACCTTCATTAGTCACCACTAATCCACGTTAGCCTACTTCACATGTTTTCTCCCTTCCCTTCCATTGAAACCCGATGCTCTTCCTCCTCATCAGACACTCGCAAGAACAACTCACCCCAACCGACGTCGCTCCGCCCATTCAGACCGCCGGGGGCCGCCTCCGCCTCACCGCTGACCCCGCCTCAACGTCCAGCTCCAGCACCTGAAGACCCCCACCCCGATGATGCTCCAACCGGTCTGAAATCGATTTTGCCCAATTTCCGTCCAAACCCAAAATTTCACCACCTCAGGCTGCTGAAGGTGTCCGGGGCACCACCTAACTCGACGCCTCGCTCCCCTCTTTCCTTTTGCTTCAGGTACCTGCCCCCTTGATGACCGCAGCCACCAGAAATGCCCTAAATCCGACCATGACTCCATAAAACACCCAAAAACGATCAACTCTGATCATCCCCAATTTCCGGTCACCCCAGTCAGTATCTGACCCTCCGACCAGAAGCAAAAACGAAGCCCTCTCTCCCCTCTACAACATCGCTTCAGGCCCTTCATCAATCGTCAACCCAAACTCCTTCAAATCCCATAAAAACGAAATGGATTTCTTGGCGTTTCTCGCGATTTCCGGCCACTACACTCGACGAAACTTCCCCAACTTTTTATCGTAGCTAGCCCTCGACCCGATCTATGTTTTTGCTTCAAGACCCCCTAGCAAATTCAACATGGATTCAAAGGTATAAATTGTTTTGTGAAGAGGGGGTTTTCTGCAAAATTCATGGATGGAAATGAAAGGTGGCTGGAGAATTCTGATTTTTGGGGGTTTATATAAGTGGGAAAATTATTATTTTCACTTAACGTGATGACTGACAATGACAGACGATTTTTATTTCGTGTCTATCGCAATTTCTGAAGTTGTTTATTGGTTACTACGGCCACATACAAGCTTCGTTCGTGATGGAAATGGACATCATAGTATAATTTGATGATACGGTCCTAATGAATTTTGTTTCGTCGAATTCCGAGTCCGTTTGCTCAAACGGCGCTCGTTCATGTCTAAATGGTCATTTTTATTTGCATTTTATTTTGCCACGCTCACAAAATAACCCCGATTGACGCGCAACTTGAAATCTAGTAATAATTTGTTGTACCGGTCTCAATAAAATTTGTTTCGTCGAATACAGAGGTCGTTTGAATGAAGTCCCTTTTAAAGGGTCCAATTTGAATTAAAATAAACCAATTTAAAAATACTTCAATATAAAAATATTATAATTGGTCATACTCGACCAGAATTGCATATAATACCAAAATAAAATAACGCAGGCTGAATTCCGAACCAAATCGATATTCAAAATATTAAAAACCCCTTTATTTATAAAATGAATCGTTATAAATTATGAAGAAATTTCATAGTGACTATTTTAAAATTTGATTTGGACATAAAACAAAATCTACAATACGAAAACTGGATTTTTCTCTTTCATTAGAAAAATATTATCCAACAGATTCAGATGTTTCTTGTTTCGAAGAAATCAGACTTAATTTGAATCCTGTACAGCCAGTTAAAGTTCAAAACGCCATATTACGAACTACCGCGTCGCTGCAGCTCGTTTTATAATTAAATTATATATTATACGTTCAATCGTCGTTAAATAAATGAACAGGCTAATTTATTTTCAATAAAAACAATATTAAACCCTTTTGTGTTGCCAATTCACATTACACTGCAAATTCAACATTTCCTAAATATTTTAAATTCAAATATTATATTATTTATTAAATAAAATATTCAAAATTATTCAATTCAATTATTTAAATTCAAATCAACTTTTAAAACAACAAAATAAATTTAAATAATTGGCCTGAAAAATACAGACGTTACATTCCTTCTCCCTTAAAATAATTTCGTCCCCGAAATTGCTAAGGCAGAAAGAACGCTACAACCCCATTATCTTTACAAAAATATTTAATCAAAACATGGTTTGTTTCCCAAAACTAATCTTATCGGTTTTATAACCAATTAATATCAAATAACAAAATTTTCCAAAAAAATCTTCAAAAATTTTCTAACACCTTAAATTTTGAAAAAAATTCGGCAGAGTCTCCCCTGCACAGAGGGACATCTGCAATATCGCAGGTTCAAGAAATATATATACATCGACTCTCATGGTTGGAAAATTCAAAATCAGATCTCAAAACCCAAACCAAAACCCAAATTTTTTTATTTGGCGTAGGCGTACCTTTTTGCGGGCGTTATCAAGCATAATTCTTAATTTATAGCAATCTACGCAATCAAATTCTATCTTCATAGCCTTACCATACCTGTACTTAATCGCATTTACCAAGTAAGTAATAATATATGGAATAATATTCCAATGATATACATGTGATTACACAAATCCTCAAAATCAAACACTTGGCATCATTATTGGGTTAAATCCTTTAGTTTTCAATCAGCTTACTATACTGAATTTTATTTACTTAACCTTTCAATTTATTCAATTTTTAAATTTAACTATTGCTGAATTCTATACAAACCATCCAGCATAAACAACCAACCAAACTAGGCATAACCATCCAATCCGATCATTTTGATTCAACATTAATATTTTTCATTTGTTTTCACTTTGGTTTCATTTACCGATTCATATCAAATTGATTTCTTATCCAATTACTAATTCGATTACCAAATTCCAATGTATTTTATTTAACTCCAATGTCGTATCCATTTCTGAATTAACTCGACTTATCCAAAGTAAGTCGTATTTCCACATTTGGTTTTAAATTCCATTCAAATCAATCCAACAATCAAATACTCAATAATTCGATAAAATAATTTCTTTACTATATAAAATATAATTTGGGCAAATTTATTTCATTTACCCTCTTTACAAAATATTTAAAATAATTTTATGTTCAAATACAAATACGTGCTCTCAATATACATACACTCAACTCAATCTAGGGTATTACTACCCAATCTTTATTGAGTTACACCACAGAGCCATGGTTATCACTAAACCAATAGCTCCAATACCAACTGTAACGGCCCGGAAAAATTCGATGCTCGAATTTTCAACAATAATACATAATCCCGTATCACTTACCAAAAATCCAAGTATCGAACCCCGACTGTTAATAGAAAGAAGTTAGAGGGTCAGAGAAGAAAGAAAGAAATGTTAGAATAGAAGAAAGAAGAAGAATGCACATCAGAATCTCACAGTAGAACGAATTAAAATATAATATATCAAATCTCTTTATACAAAATGAAACTGTATATATATATATACATACCAATCATCAGAGTACATCATATATCAAACACAACGGAAATACACTTTATATAACTAACGATGAAGCCTCCTGCGTCCAGCCCCTGAAACTCCAAGCGAAAGCTAACCTGGAAATATACTCGGTCTGACCCGAGCACATTTGAAGCAAAGTAAAATTCACCGGGTCTGTCTGGAATACTTTCACTGATAAATTCACAATACAACAACTTGTTTAACTTAGGAAAATCCTTTTGAAATAAAAGGTAATTGTAAGACCAGTCCACACGGACTATTTTTATCTTACTATAACCCAAACCATTTTTAAAATCAATATCTTTTCTGATATTATAATAGTGTCTATCAAGCCACAAACAAATAACAAATTAGCAGAACGCTTGCATCTCACGCTCTACATATATAATATACAATCAAAACTGCGGGCGCTTATTGGAAATTGGATTCCGACTATGACAAGGTATGGGACCACCTGTCGAAAGTGTATCTCTAGAGGCGAATACACTGGGTCCAACAAGAACGTCTGGAAACCCGGCCTACACATGACCGAACACTCATTGCGCTTGAGTGTATTGAATGTATATCACCAACGGTTGGGCTCAAACCACCGTTTCCTGAAAATGGACAAAATCGATAGATTAAAGAAGTAAAAGTAATTTCTGTAGATAGGTGATTATACACCCTAATGGGAGCGACCCACATAGCCATGCTGCCTGCCCGATTTTTGTCATTTCGCGATTGATGAGGCTTGAGACTACGCTTTATCATCACATCAGATTCACTTCGAATGCCACATTGTCAGATCCATCGAAATCACTAATTGACGTCCACAACAATACTTTATGTGTCAGCTAAATGAAGTTTCCTTCTCCGCTTCCACTCTTGGTATGGTTGGAAAAATCAAGGTACATGACCTCTTTGGAAATACTCTGTCAGGCATCCGTCCATACAAGTCATCCAGGAACAGGATGAACCGAAGGTACTCTCCTACCACATCCTATATAGGAATCACCCCAAGGATCAGTAGCGAGAAGTCCTTGCAACCCGTAGATTTCAACCATGGCAGAACCCCAGTATGTCTTTGCGTCGACTAAGAGATTGTGAGTGGTTCTTCCATTTATGAAGATATACGGTCTTCAATGCTCCACCTTCATCGCCTGCCAATTAGTCGCGAACGTACAGTTGATTCAAAATGGTTTTAGGTCTAGTCCCCATCCCGGTCTCTTCGAAACAACACATCAAAAGGTAAATAGAACATTTCATTTGATAGTCGGTTGTTTAACTATCAAATCTTTACAGTGCTGTTAAATACATTGGCAGCTCAGGTCATTTATATTAAAATACTTCGCTAAAACATTTATTGAGTTTTATAATCGATTTTATAAATCTTACTTCAACAAAATCCTCAACTTCATTACTCTGGAGAAATTAATCAACCCCCTCTTTAGAACAACGCATTTTACAAATTTCTCTTTTATTTCCTCTATTCGGAAATATCACTATATTTCATAAAACATCCTTATTTCTTTTATATTTTATTTTCAAAGCCTTTACGTATTCTTTTAGCTCTGAAAATATCCCTTATAGTTTTATAAACTTGCTTTCCAATTTATTTTTACCCTTTAGAAATATCATCATGTATATATTTAACCAATCGTTATAAGTTTTATTTCCAATGTTATATGGTTAAAACAACGTCAGGTGGCGTACTTCTTATAATATAACCTCCAACGGGTTTATTAAATTTAAACCAATCACACTTTTGGAATTTATAGTTTATTTCCAATATATGATTATATTTCAAAACCAATGTCATTCTTTATTCCCTATCTTTCTTGAAAACCAAAGTTTATCGACTTATTTCTTTTGAATCAATGCGCTTACCAAAACACACTATTTAATTACTTCGGGAATAGTGTTATTCTTTTAATTACATTATATAAGTATAATCATATTTTGCTTCTGAGCCAAATAACACACTGCCTATTTTAAAACCAAATGGTTTTATTTTATTTCTAAATCCTTACAAATTAATATTTGTAATATTTCCTTGACAAGTCATTTCAACAACCTCTACCCTTACAAACCAGTATTATCTTTTGATAATATTGAAGCCTTTCAAGTTATTTTAATTACCTCTCAGACCTTGACCGACAATGTTCTTATCGCGAGACAATAAAAATTTGCAACTCGAAAATCCCATATTTCATTTCCATTCCCGTTTACTATGGTTTCAAACACCATTTCCTTTTATTCGAAAACCCACTTTACAAGTAAATTCTCTTTTCTTGATTAAGTAAACTGCTCGACAAAATCTTATTTGCCATCGGATTCAAATATGGTTTCATAGCCCCTTCCTTACAATGTTAACCTCCTTAGAATCACTTTACTTAACTTCTTAAGTAAATATTCGCCGAACCACTTTTAATTCCTATTTTAATCATACTCGGTTTACTTAATTAAATAAATCTTGTTGAGATCCTCGCATTAGCTTACAAATCCCCTTTACACATCTTGTTTGTAATTATGGAATATCAATGCCTTTTAAGCTCTTGCTAGACTTGAAATCAAACTTGTTTTCATTTGTTCACTTCTTAAAATTTAACTTACCATTAGAAATAATCGCTTTGATTATCATTATTTTAAATGATAATCCACTTCAACATTAACTACTTTAAAAGTAGTTAATTCCATTATTAATTAGAAATAGAGTACTTAATCATTTTAAGGGATTATTGAATAATAATTAACTAAATTAACTTGATAATAATTTTTAAAAATATAGTTAATTAAAGATTAATTAACTTTAAACAGCCTTGGTTAAGTTTAACAAATATTCGAAAATTATCGATTTGATTAATTAAAATCAAACCAACCAAATCGTGTACTTTAGTTAAAACAGTCGCTTTTGTCGACCGTTAACATCAGTTAACCATTAACTGATTTTCATTCACTGTTTACCTTTTTAAATTAATTAATAACTTAATTAATTTAAAAAATATCATTTAATTGTTTTATAAAAATAATTACCCAATTTTACTAATATGTATATTAGTTTCTTCCTTCCTAAGCATAAACGACATAATAATTCATTATACAAAACCTTTAATTCCTTCTTTTATAAAGATGATCAAAATATAAATATATTTATAAACTTCTGTTTGAATTAACATGTATAAAATCACTTAATATTTCATTTTTAGTTATAAAATAAATTTATAACAAAAAACTTAGTCAGTTCGCCTAACGGCAAAACGACGCCATAACCGATGGACTTTACACCATCATTGCCAATCACTTAATCAATACTGTCGATTGATTAAAAATCACAACACGATCAACAACCATTCAATCTGAACAGGTTTGATATCATTTTGGGTTAAATAATTCATATATGTGAATAATGTGACCAATAAATAATATACAATAAATTTGAGGAATCTGGTTTGATTCCTCCAACCTGTTCTTCCGTCCACCACAGATTATTATAACATTTAATGATAGAATATAATTTTAAATAAATTAATGATGATAATATAATTATCAACAACCATTAAATCGACCATACACAACCCAGACAACCAATCAGCCAATATATACAATATAAATGATATTTTAAATTTTATGGATTTATCACGTCATAGCAGTCCAGAAAAGTGTGAGAATTAACTCACCGTTGTTTTCAGTTGATGGTTTCAGCGTCCTTTTTCCCATATAACTTTAAACTGCGTTTAAAATTACACAAAATTCCAGCCGCTCCCGTTTTTGACTAGACCAACGCGTATGCGTAGCCTCCGTCGCCACGATCCCAACGGATCCTGTTTCGTCAGATTTCGTTAACGTACGTAAAAGATATCCTGTTTTAAAGTTTATACAATTTAACGAGAATTAATTAATTAATTAAATTATAATTTACCTTAGTTACCTTCATTAGTCACCACTATTCCACGTCATCCTACTTCACGCGTTTTCTCCCTTCCCTTCCACTGAAACCCGATGCTCTTCCTCTTCATCAGACACTCGCAAGAACAACTCACCCCAACCGACGTCGCACCGCCCATTCAGACCGCCGGAGGCCACCTCCGCCTCACCGCTGACTCCGCCTCAATGTCCAGCTCCGACGCCCGAAGACCCCCACCCCGATGATGCTCCAACCGGTCTGAAATCGATTTTGCCCAATTTCCGTCCAAACCCAAAATTCCACCATCTCAGGGTGCCGGAGGTGTCCGGACCACCACCTAACTCGGCGCCTCGCTCCCCTCTTTCCTTTTGCTTCACATACCCGCCCTCTTGATGACCGCAGCCACCAGAAATGCCCCAAATCCGACCGTGACTCTATAAAACACCCAAAAATGATCAACTCCGATCATCCCCAATTTCCGATCACCTCAGTCAGTTTCTGACCCTCCGACCAGAAACAAAAACGAAGCTCTCTCTCTCCTTTACAACATCGCTTCAGGCCATTCATCAATCATCAACCCAAACTCCTTCAAATCCCATAAAAACTAAATGGATTTCTTGCCGTTCCTAGCGATTTCTGGCTACCACACTCGAGGAAACTTCCCCAACTTTTTATCGTAGCTAGCCCTCGACCCGATCTACGTTTTTGCTTCAGGACCCCCTAGCAAATTCATCACAGATTCAAAGATATAAATTGTTTTGTGAAGAGGGGGTTTTCTGCAAAATTCATGGACGGAAATGAATGGTGGTTGGAGAATTCTGATTTTTGGGGGTTTATATAAGTGGAAAAATTATTATTTTAACTTGACGTGTTGACTGACAATGACCGACGATTTTTATTTTGTGTCTATCACAATTTCTGAAGTTGTTATTGTTTATTGGTTATTGTGGTTACGTACAAGCTCCGTTCGTGATGGAAATGGACATCATAGTATAATTTAACGATACGGTCCTAATGAATCTTGTTTCGTCGAATTCCGAGTCTGTTTGCTCAAACGACGCTCGTTCACGTCTAAATGGTCGTTTTTATTTGCATTTTATTTTGCCACGCTCACAAAATAACCCCGATTGACGTGCAACTTGAAATCTAGTAATAATTTGCTGTTGCGGTTTCATTAAAATTTGTTTCATCGAATACAGAGGTCATTTGAATAAAGTCCCTTTTAAAGGGTCCAATTTGAATTAAAATAAACCAATTTAAAAATACTTCAATATAAAAATAGTAAAATATTATAATTGGTCATACTCGACCAGAATTGCATATAATACCAAAATAAAATAACTCGTGTTGAATTCCAAGCCAAATCGATATTCATAATATTTAAAAACCCCTTTATTTATAAAATAAATCATTCTAAATTATAAAGAAATTTCATAGCGACTATTTTAAAATTTGATTTGGACATAAAACAAAATCTACAACATGAAAGTTGGATTTTTCTCTTTCATTAGAAAAATATTATCCAACAGATCCAGACATTTCTTGTTTCGAAGAAATCCAACTTAATTTGTATCCTGTACAACCAGTTAAAGTTCAAAACGTCATATTACGAACTACCGCGCCACTGCAGCTCGTTTTATAATTAAGTTATATATTATACGTTCAGTCGTCGTTAAATAAACGAACACGCTAATTTATTTCCAATAAAAACAATATTAAACCCTTTTGTGTTGCCAATTCACATTACACTGTAAATTCAACATTTCCCAAATATTTTAGAATTAAAATATTATATTATTTATTAAATAAAATATTCAAAATTATTAAATTCAATTGTTTAAATTCAAATCAATTTTTAAAACAATAAAATAAATTTAAATAATTTGCCTGGAAAATACGGGACGTTACATAATATATCATAAAATAGTAACACATTTCATAGAATAGAAAATGGATTGATAGGCTGGTTTTTACACACCAAGGAGAATTTCAAAAATATTTGTATCAAATTATTTCCTTTTTCTTTTCCTTTTTATTTATGAGCACACTGACCATGCATAACCATATCTTGGATTTTTAAATGAGGTCAGTCGCAACTTAAATTATAAGTAATCCCATAACCATGCATGACTAGAGCTTGGATTTTTAAATGTGGTTAGAGAAACACTTATGTATGTTATATTTTTATCATTTTGATTTTCAAAGGTACTCCTCAGTATATAAAAACAATATGGATGATAGAAATGTGGTAGTTACAGAAATGGTTGTGAAATAAATTTCTAAACTAATCATATTATGAAATATGCTCAACTGTACCGGGATTATTGAAAATTTTCAATTGTCTCTATTTTTGAAAAATAACACAGTTACGTTGCCATCACAAATTTGACACTGTAAATTTATTAAGATGATTTTAAAAAAATTAAACTCTCCACATTAATATAAAATCACGATGGATGACTTAATAATGGTAGATAAAGGAGATATTCATGAAATAATCGCCAATTCAAAGATATTATAAAAAATGTTCAATCATCATGAAAATTCAAATAAAATTTCCCCTTGTTATGGAATATACTGTAGTCACAACTCATTACAATTTCAAAATCTAATAATAATTTTGATGAATTCTAAATATAGTTCAATTTGGTTATTGATTTCAATTTCTGAATGAATAATCAATAAATAATTTTAAAATTGAAAATCAATTATAAGAGGAATATGAGGAATCTTTACAAGATGAGACTCGGAATGAATAAACAAAACAGATGAGTGAAAATTATTCAAAGCATTGAAGACTGATACCACTTGTTGTCTCTACTAACGGGAATTAATATGACACTGATGGCTAACAAGGGTATCTAAGTCAACAAAATCCAATCATTAAGCTCAAGCAGACAAGATTAACAAATTAAGTAAATTAATTCCATCTATCAGAGCAGCAAACAAATTTAATCAAAATAAGCAATCATCAAAACATTTTCAAAAATTATTTCATTTATTAGAGCAACAAATCAATGTCAAAGCAGGCTTATCAAGAGATTTTTTTCACAAATATTTCTAACAGTCACAAATGATGATTCATCACCCAAGATTAAAAATAGAGTTTATTTTAAATCATTTGAAGGAATATGAAAATCTCAAGATTCAATGAATCGATCACACCAAATTATAAATTTTAGATTCAAGATGTGTGTGTGATTCAAGAAATCAATAATTTCAAATGATTTCAAACAAACAAATATTCAAATCAAATGATCATGAAATAATAGTCAGATTTAAGACCAATTTTTTCTGACAAGCACAAGAGAAATTTTCAGAATATTTAAATCAAGTTTTGAGAGATATTCATGATACAAAAATAAAGAAATAATTTATTTGAAATCACTTGAATGAATGTAAATTTTGATACAATGAATCAATCACACAAGACTAATAATTTTAAATCTACGAAGTGTCTAAGAGTCAAAATATCAAAAATTTCTGATGATTTCAAAAAACAAATGTCCATCCAAAAAGATCATGAATAAAGATGAATTTCAAGATGTAACCCAATGATACAACCCAAATGTTTTTCAACTCATACATAATCCAAGCCAATCTGAAAACCAATGAAATTGTCACTACTAAAAAATAGTGGTGTTCTGTAATGAGTATAATTTTTCAAGCCTTTCTGTAGTGGCTCAAAAATCCGTGAAAGTTTGAGCTGACTAATATCCTACACATTCAACTTAAAATACACGAATATTCAAATCATTAATAGGAAGAAATTAGAGGATGAGACAGAAAAGATAGAGCTAATAGAGTAGTAGTAGAAGAAGAACATCAGAATCAAGTAAACACGAATCTCACAGCAGAATGAATAACATGTATTATAACATAACTTTGAAATACACAAATCGAATTTGTATATACATACCATATCAGAGTACAACTCATATATATTACAGCGGAAACGAACTCTAACTAATTAATGGTGAAGCCTTCAACTTCCAGCTCCTCCAAGTGAATCTGCAAAGTTTGAAACACTTGGCTACCCGTACAAATTTGGGCACCCAAGAGTTTAGGGAAAACACAAACAAATAAACTCTGGATCAGTCATGGGACTGGTGTGAGTAAATTCCAACCATACTGTTTAACTTTGAAAATTCTTTTCAAAACAAGAAGATAAATAGTAAGACTAGCCCACACATAAACATGGCCGGTTTTTACCTTACTATAAACCGAAATACTTTGATATCAAAATCCAGTGATATTATAATAATGTCTAAACAAATAAGTATCCAAGTAGCAGAACGCTTGCATCTCACGCTCCACATATATATAGTATAAAATCATAAACCGCAGGGAGCTTATTGGAGAATGGATTCAAACAGACAAGGTATGGGAGCACCTTCCGATCAGTGTACTCTAGAGAGGATACACCCAGGGTTCAACAAGAACGTCTTGCAACCCGGCCACACATGACCGACCACTCATTTAGCTTGAGTGTATCGAATATATTGCCACCCACGGTTGTTGGCCATCCAACCGTAATCCGAAGGTACAGAATCGAAAAGAAGTGTAAATATGAATTTTCTCTCGATCGGTGACAATACATCCTGCTTGGGGATGACCCAACTAGCCATGCTGCCTAGCCCAACTTTTGTTACTTCCTGGTTGTGAGGCTAGAGGCTACGTCTATCTTCAGAACATCTGATCACCATTCACTTAGAATGCCACATCGTCAAATCCGTAATCACATATTGATTACACAAATGCACACTGGGTGTATAATAAAGAGAAGTTACCTTCTCCCCGCCAACTTGATATATTCGTAAAAATCAACGGTGTGACAGTTGGAAATACTCGGTCGGACACTCGTCCATACAAGTTGTCCTGGGACTGGACAAACAAAAACACCATTCTGGAACTGGACGACCCTTGCATTTAACTCCATCTTCAATTATCTTCAGCATATCTAATTCGCAACGCTTATGCCCACACGGAGTGGTTTCCGAATGATATATCGAACCAGTCTCTCCATATCGACAACATGGTCAAAACACTTCGATAGTCGGTTATTTAACTATCGAAGTAAAACAAACATCCATTCTAATGTATAACTAAACATCATACAATCACGGGAACTTTTTATTTAACAATTGGACCCCATCATCTACATCCCTTACACATGTAAACACCCCCAACCGCTGCTGTATTTTCTTCTTCTGAATGAAGAACCTTCCACTCCAATATTTTGTTCCAACGCCGCTTTTAATGTTCCCAAAAATAGAAACTCCTTTCCTGCTTTAAACCGTGCACTCATCTCCCCAAAAAGAACAAAACGTGCTGCTCCCTCATCATGATACCACGACTTCCTCTACTACATCCGGTTCCCATTCCTCACGTGTGTAAATACTCCCCCACCCTCCAATGATAACCACACATGCTCCAATTCGTTGTATTACCACCGTTCACCACGTCGAGAACCCTACCTCCTGTTTAAACTTATCACAGTAAACGTCCCTTAGTACTCACGCACTTCGCATGAATCCTCCAGTCTCCACCATGCAAACCATTTTACACGCCCCAGGTACCCACCTCCATAAACCAATCCGCACTGTATTTCCACTTTACTCATGAATTCAGACCCATACTCCTCCTCTACTCCTCCCTCTCCTCTCAAGAACATATACCCAGCTCCATTACTGTAAAACGCGTTGACCTTTAACCAAAAAGCTCCACCATGTTACTAAGCATCTCACCCCTATTCTTCTGATTCGCATGTCACTATCCTGTGCCCTACTTGCGGCAACTCGCCTGCCATCAACGAACTGAGCTCGACACTCCTTTCCATTTTCCAGCAAACCATGGACTTTGATTTATACAAATTTGTAAAGAACACGAAAATCTTGCGTTTTGAAAGTGATTGAAAGCACAGGTTTTGTGATGGAATAAAACGAAGACATCGCCTTTTATATATTTATATATATGTTGATACTTTACCCTTAAGTAATAGCTTAGTGTAGGAGTGTTATAATATATAGGGTAGGACGTGAGTTTTTCATAGGAAGGGTATGCGATAAGCTGTTACCATGTGCTTTCCAATTTGCCTGCACGTTTTTAGTTCTAGGGTAGGTACTGTTTTGAATTAAATTTCATGTGTTGTCTTGTATTAGCTCCTAGGAAGGAGAATGGGCATGCACGTTCTTACTTACTTCCATATGAAGTGTTATGGGAAACTTAGGTTTGCAGGACTATATCATAGGTTATATTTTTGACGAGTCCTTTCAGCTAGAAATAAAAAGAATAACCTGCCTGATATAGGGACGTGTATGGTTTAGACAAGGAAAGTTCAGTGTACGCAGAGTAATGGAAAAATATATATTTAAAGTTTAGTGTACTCATTACGTGTTGCGACGAACAGAAGTAAGGTTGCGGTCATGTCCAGCGAGGTGTCACAATCCCAAAAATATAATAATATCGGTAGTTTTCCTTATTCTTGAAACCCCGAAATATCGATATAGGGTGTAAAATACTCCAAATAAAAAGTTGTTTATTTAATCAATTAAAAATTATAGAAAAATTCTAAAAATTAAATTATTGCTATGTCCTAAAAGAATCTTATCCCGAATCGAAGCCGATATTTAAATATATTCAAATAACTGTTATGGCCATAAACGAATATGGCGCTGCTTTTTTGAATATTTTATTTGGACACAACTTACAATCTGCAACACGAAATTTTGTTTTTTTCACTTCTGTTAGAAAGATATAATTCAAAAGATTCCAACACTTCTTGTTTCGAAGAAATCCGACTAATAACGTGTCATGTACACTCAGTTGAAGTTCAGAACGTTAAATTACGAACTGCAGCGTCGTTATGAGCTTGATTATATTTAATATATATTTTTATATGTTCAACTTCGTTTTAATTAGTATATAAATCTTCTTATATCATGAATTTAATATTTAAACTGTTTTAAATATTCAAATTCAAATCGATAAAAATGCGTGACATTACATTCCTTCCCCCTTAAAATAATTTCGTCCTCGAAATTGCTAAGATGGGGAAAATACCACGATCTCTGTTGTAAACAGGTTAAAAATCTTTTTGGTTTACTTTATAATTTCAGTTTCAACTAAACAAATTAATTATTTTAATTAAAATATTAATTCTCTTTTTATTAACGAATAATATTAACACCTTAAATTTTTGAGAAATTTCGCCGGCATTTCCTCTGCACGGCTCAATCGATACTACTACAACTCGCCTTTCTGGGCCATCTCCAATTCAAAAGAAATTCAAACAGCCAAATGGCTTTCCAAAATAGCTCATAAATATAAACTCGTGTCTTCTTGTCGGGCATTCAACGCTTCTCTTCCATTAGTTATCACTTGATCATATACCCCTGCATCCTTAGTTGACTTCTCATCAATCCATTCAGCATATACCATACAGTATCATTTGATCACCAATCAATTCTTCCGGTATCCCTTCTTATAACCAAGCCAACTCCATCTCAACTCCAGTTTCATTCTCGGTTCCAAATGCTTATTCAATCAATCTAATCCCATACCAAGTTAAGTTCTAGTCCAAAATCTTTTTTCAATAAATTTAATTTCTTCATTCAATCAACTTCTTCTCCGACACGATTTTCACTTAACTGACTTCAGTTCAACTTTATAAGTTAAATTTAAATTTCAGAATTTAAATTCCTGGGATTTTTCTTTTCGTTTGAAATCATATATAATAATTCAAAACATTTGAATTTCTAAATAACTTATTTCCTCAAACAATTCAAAAACAAAATCTTTTTGGTAGTAATCCATCACTTAAAAACTCGAAAATGAACACCGATGATGGTTGACTTCATCATCGGAATTTATTTTCCTGCGATCAAAGTGAGTTCAATACTGTATTACTTTCAAAACTTTTTTTTAAACACTTTTATTTTTGTAATTACTTCAAAATGTCTATCACAACACTTGAAAACAATTTCAAATCTCCTAGGATTTTAAAATTCCCTTATATTTAATCCTAATATTATTTTCAACTCTTTTCCAAGTTTCCAGAGTTTTATTGCCAATTCCGGTTTTAAATTCAGATTTAATTCATTTGATTTTTCATATTATGCTTATATAATATTTCGATTGGTTATTTATATAATCAACTCAATTATAGATCTTATTTGATCATAATAATGATCAACACTATAATAATCTCAAGATATATACTCTTTTTTTTATCAAAATATAATTTGGGTAAAATTATTTCATTTACCCTCTTTTCAAAACATACTGTGTCGAATTACTCTGCTCAAGAGTTTAGAAACATCTACCGACATAGTTTGCATTACTGTTTCGACCAGAATTCATAAACCACTTGACTGACTAGTCAACGCAATATAAAACAGTTTTATACTGATTTACAAATACGCACTCATATATATACACTCAAACTCAATCTAGAGTATTACTAACTTCATCTCTATAGAGTTACGCCACAGAGCCAAGGTAATCACTTAACCTTCAGCTCTGATACCAACTGTAGTGGCCCGAAAATCCGTGCCAGTTTGAGCTGACTAATATCCTACACATTCAACTCAAAATACACGAATATTCAGATCATTAATAGAAAGAAATTAGAGGATGGGACATAAAAGATAGAACTAATAGAGTAGAAGAAGAAGAACATCAGAATCAAGTAAACACGAATCTCACAGCGGAATGTATAACGTATTATAACATAACTTTGAAATACACAAACCGAATTTGTATATACATACCATATCAGAGTATAACTCATATATATTACAGCGGAAACAAACTCTAACTAATTAATGGTGAACCCTTTTGCTTCCAGCTCCTCCAAGTGAATCTGCAAAGCCTGAAACACTTGGCTACCCGTACAAATTTGGGCACCCAAGAGTTTAGGGAAAACACAAACAAATAAACTTTGGGTCAGTCATGGGACTGGTGTGAGTAAATTCCAACCATACTGTTTAACTTTGAAAATTCTTTTCAAAACAAGAAGATAAATAGTAAGACCAACCCGCACATAAACATGGATGGTTTTTACCTTACTATAAACCGAAATACTTTGATATCAAAATCCAGTGATATTATAATAATGTCTAAACAAATAAGTATCCAAGTAGTAGAATGCTTGCATCTTACGGTCCACATATATATAGTATAAAATCATAAACCGCAGGGCGCTTATGGGAGAATGGATTCCAACAGACAAGGTATGGGAGCACCTTCCGATTAGTGTATTGCAACCCGGCCACACATGACCGACCACTCATTTAGCTTGAGTGTATCAAATATATTGCCACCCACGGTTGTTGGCTATCCAACCGTAATCCGAAGATACAGAATCGAAAAGAAGTATAAATATGAATTTTGTCTAGATCGGAGATAATACACCCTGCTTGGGGATGACCCAACTAGCCATGCTGCCTAGCCCAACTTTTGTTACTTCCTGATTGTGAGGCTAGAGGCTACTTCTATCTTCAGAACATATGATCACCATTCACTTTGAAAGCCACATCGTCAAATCCGTAATCACATATTTATTACACAAATGCGCACTGGGTGTATAATAAAGAGAAGTTACCTTCTCCCTACCAACTTGGTATATTCGTAAAAATCAACGGTGTGACAGTTGGAAATACTCGGTTGGACACTTGTCCATACAAGTTGTCCTGGGACTGGACAAACAAAAACACCATTCTAGAACTGGACGACCCTTGCATTTAACTCCGTCTTCAATTATCTTCAGCATATCTAATTCGCAGCGCTTATGCCTATACGGAGTGGTTTCCGGATAATATATCCAACCGGTCTCTCCATATCGACAACGATGGTCAAAACACTTCGATAGTCGGTTATTTAACTATCGAAGTAAAACAAAAATCCATTCTAATGTATAACTAAACATCATACAATCACGGGCACTTTTTATTTAACATTCGTTTTATTGTTCAAATTCCAATATCTTACTAGATATTTCTCAAATCCCATTTAGCCTTTTTACACTTCTTGGAAAACATTTCCAGTTATTATAAACTCTTGTTCTCTTATTATCCAGAAAATATACGTTATTAACGTTCGAAACATTTCCATTCTTTTCACGTTCTTTATTTTCTACACTTGGATAATAAATCCTAACTATATTGGAAAAATATTTCCAATTTCATCATAAACGTTTTAATCTGCCAAGCGTTCACTTTAAAGCATTATTCACTTTAAAATGTGAATATCATCTGAACACCTTTATCAAATACTTCATTATTCAAGTAATAAATACCATTACCTTGTTTACCGAAATCTCTTCCATAATTTACATTCTCATTCCCTTTTACAAATTCTATTTCTAAGCCAACTTCTTGTTGAATCAACATCTAGTTTATAACTAAATATTTATTTCATATCCTATTATAATTCGTTGGTTTAAACTAAATACTAACTACCCTATCAGATTATAGTTCCTAGAAATATATTTACTTTATTACTTTCGACATCGTCGAATTGTAGTTCCAAATCCTAATGGTTTAATTCTAATCACATTTCGAACATCGAAATGCTGTCATCGTTTTCTAACACGATTCTCTAATATATTTTTCTAAACTTATTCTTATATTTTCTTTGGGCAGATATCATTACTTATTACTTTCAAATAATTGGATTTCAAACCAATTGTTTACATTCCCTAGGAAGTGCTGCTATATATGAAAATCACGCTTAAGTTTGGTTAACAGCGCTAATTTATCGTTACAGTTCAAAAACTTGTCATACGCTGTAATATCCCTTTTATAACTAATCACGACATAACGGTCATGCTTTAGCCTAATCAACAACGTTATTTTATCTCTATAGTTCTAAGCCTTGCAATACGCTGCCATATTCCTTTTATACTAATCTTGACATCTCTTCCCATTACAAATGATATCGTTCCCCGATAATAGTGAAGCCGTTCAAGTTGGGGTATTCTATTTTCCTCTCAGACCTTGATCGACAACGTTCTTATCTTAGAACAGATATAAGTCTGTAACTCTAATCGCTTATTACTTATAATATCTATTAGACTGTATTTTCTTGTTTAATTTGAACTATGGTTTTGTAACCCCATATCCTTATTTTGAAACTCGGTTGTTCATAACTATTTAAACTTCGTTAATTAAAAAGGTCATCAAATCTTATTAATTTCGATTAATTTATTTCTAACATTTTCAGTAGATTAATTGAAGACCAACTAATCTAATAATCATTTTTCAAATAAACAGTTGATTAAATCAACTTCCTTCCATCAGTAAATTTGTTAACTAATTTTAAATTACTTCTTATCATTAGATTAATGTATTTAATCTAATAATATTTCTAAATTGTTTATCTTAAAATAATTATCCAAATATTTGGACAATTTCTGCTTTATAAACTTATTTTAAACAAATCGTTTTTTTATTTTCTTTATACCAACGAACTGTAAAACAACAGTTTATAATAGAACCTCTATTATAGTTTAAAGCTTCATTTAAATTATAAAAATATAATTTTTATAACTTACTTCGTTGATTTACCTGACGCCAATCAACTTCTTAACAAACGATGGGTTTATGGTCGACTGTTGTCACTTTCTTAATCGATATCGTTGATATATTACATCAAACAAATGTCATTTGGGTTCAAACAGTGTTTATATAAATAATAGGCAACCAACAGTACAGAAAAATATTGTGGAATCTGGTTGGATTCCTCCAACCGGTTTCCTGCATCCACATATGTTAGTCCATACAATTTACACTGAATTCATACTAGGGAATATTCTAATCGATGGAATCAGTGTCCAACCGATGATGTGTACATATGCAATGATAGATAATATTCAACCAAATTAATTGTAATCTACCTAATCGTCCATCACACAACATTCAATCAACATTAAAATATGATTAAAAACAGAGTTAGTGAATTTACTCACCTTGGTTCGCAGTCGTTTTAATGTCGGTTGATTCACATCAGTCCACGCATGAAACCAGCGTCTGTTAAAAACGTAAATCTAGCGCCATTTTTCCCTTCTGCATTTTCTCTTCTTTAATCTAAACTGCTCCCTCGATTCAACGCTACTACTTCATGGACTTATACCCGCGTCCACCAAAATTCTTCTTTCCCGATCGAATATACCCCACTGCTATTCCCTTCCATGCCATTTCGGCTACCTTGAACAACCAGTTCTTCAAATTCTCCATTGTCGAACATTACTCCACCTTCATTCATATATTTTATATATATTTATATGGGCCTTACGTCAGTCCATACACATTAAAATCCATCGACGCGCTTTCAGTTCCTTCACGAAACAAAAGAACCTACTCCAAACCAATACTTCTTCCCCAATAATTTATACCATAAGCTACTTTGTTTTTAAAATTGGGCTCACAATAAAAGCCCCGGTCCAAACAAATGAACCAGCCGGCTATATTTCCTGTAGCCTCTTCTTCCTATTTACGCTCCGAGTACTCCTAAACAATTGGACCCCATCATCTACATCCCTTACACATGTAAACACCCCCAACCGCTGCTGTATTTTCTTCTTCTGAATGAAGAACCTCCCGCTTCAATATTTTGTTCCAACGCCATCTTTAATGTTCCCAAAAACAGAAACTCCTTTCCTGCTTTAAACCGTGCACTCATCTCCCCAAAAAGAAAAAACGTGCTAATCCCTCAACATGATACCACGGCTTCCTCTACTACATCTGGTTCCCATTCCTCACGTTTGTAAATACTCTCCCACCTTCCCATGATAACTACACATGCTCCACTTCGTTGTATTACCACCGTTCACCACGTCGAGAACCCCACCTCCCGTTTAAACTCATAATAGTAAATGTCCCTTAGTACTCACGCACTTCGCATGAAACCTCCAGTCTCCACCATACAAACCATTTTCCACACCCCAGGTACCCACCTCCTTTTATATGTATTTTTTCTTTACTTCCATGAACCAATCCGCACTGTATTTCCACTTTACTCATGAATTCAGACCCATACTCCTCCTCTACTCCAGACTTGCTGTTCCCAGTAAATATTCCTACTACATTCGCATTTAAGGCCTCACCATTTCCATTTGCCCAAGGAACCTCCCTCTCCTCTCAAGAACATATACCCGGCTCCATTACTGTAAAACGCGTTGACCTTTAACCAAAAAGCTCTACCATGTTACTAAGCATCTCACCCCTATTCTTCCGATTCACATGTCACTGTCCTATGCCCTACTTGCGGCAACTCGCCTACCATCAACGAACTGAGCTCGACACTCCTTTCCATTTTCCAGCAAACCATGGACTTTGATTTATACAAATTTGTAAAGAACAGGAGAATCTTGTGTTTTGAAAGTGGATGAAAGCATAGGTTTTGCGATGGAATAAAACGAAGACATCGCCTTTTATATATTTATATATATGTTGATATTTAACCCTTAAATAATAGCTTAGTGTAAGAGCGTTATAATATATAGGGTAGGACGTGAGTTTTTCATAGAAAGGGTAGGGGATAATCTGTTAGCATGTGCTTTCCTATTTGCCTGCACGTTTTTAGTTCTAGGGTAGGTAATGTTTCGAATTAAATTTCATGTGTTGTCTTGTCTTAGCTCCTAGGAAGGAGAATAGGCATGCATGTTCTTACTTACTTCCATATGAAGTGTTAGGGGAAACTTAGGTTTGCAGGACTATATCGTAGGTTATATTTTTGACGAGTCCTTTCAGCTAGAAATAAAAAGAATAACCTGCCTGATATAGGGACGTGTATGATTTAGACTAGGAAAGTTCAGTGTGTTGTATATAACGGTGTTGTATACACAATTATATGATTTTTGTTTGATGACAACAACCAAATTTATATTCTTTTAAATGTGTTTGTAATCGTACTGTTTCATTTTCACATCACAGACAGGAATATAATATTTAAATTTAGATAGAATACGACTATGCACGAATTCAAATATTCAGCAGTATTTTATTTAAATATAAATATTTTATTTCATACATTCAAACAATACAAACTTTATACTCCACTCTTCGAATACATCACTGATGTATATATTTCAATTTATATTCATTTTCATATTCACTACAACACTCACACTCAACTATACAGACACTTTGATTTCATATATATATATATACAATTTCTTTTTCACTCATATACAAATATACATGTCTATTTTTTTCTGTCTTCTGTCTTCACAGCTTTCAGTCCAGTCACTTCAGTCCAGTCCCATCTTCTTACCTGTCACATGAAACAAAAACACACAGTATACTGCAATAAAAATAATACTGAATATATGAAAATATAAATTTTATTTTAAAAAATTTATTTGCTTCAGATTTCTGGTGTGTTTCTCATCAATTTTCATGACCTGATCGGATTTATTTGTGTCTAGTCAGTTTGTATATGTATAGTACAAGGACAGGAAAACTCGTCTGATGGCTGCATATACACACGTGTATAAATATACATGTGTGCACTGCCGCGCCAATCAGTGTGCAATTGAGGAGTAGCCACGAGGACCATCTCGACTCAGTGCACATGAAAAATAGTTCAGCAAAGATATCGCGCAACAAAGTCAAGACAGCTCGACCACATATATGCAGCAGTGAATTTCATGTCAGCAAAACATATATGTGAACAAAGAACATGGTTATCTCAACGCAAAGTCGTCAAACAGCAAGATTCAAGTTACAAATCAGCTCGGCAAGGTGACAAATACATAGCAGTGGTGATAACACAAGTGTATACACAAATTATACATGGATGATACAAGCCGCTCAACATGGTCAAGACAACAAAGTGATTTAGTTTTTCAAGTGCAAGCTACAACTAAATTTGGTCGAGCATGAAACTCAAGCCAGTGAGCACAAAGCTCAGTCCAGCAATGTGGTGCAACACAGTGCAAGTGTATGTACACATAAATGAATGGCAGCGTGTATGGGTGTAGTAGTCAAGCTAGAATGTGAAGCAGAAGTAGTGCAATAAGTTGCGCAGCAAAGTGGTGAACACAACAGTATGATCAAACCCAAAGAGATACACGTGTACAGTTCATGGTACAAGTGCAAAGGACAATTCTTTCTTGTCAAAGAGAAAAAAAGGGTGCAAACAAATTCAAACACAATGCAGCATTTTTGGTATGGTCAGAACAACTCAGTCCCAAGCAATACAATATAGTGCACAAATTCAGGTCAGGAGAGACCAAGTGCTCAACAAAGTAATACAATGCCATTACAAGAAAGTGCAAACATTGAATGCTTCAGCAATGTTCATTTCAGCAAGACTACAAACAATGGTGTGAAAATCATGCCACAAATCAGCACCAAGGTCAAGATAGGTTTTCAAATGCAAGTATGGTCGAAGCAGTCAAGTAAATGGTGGATCATATACATGGATGAAACTCAGGTGAACAAAGTTGCAAGAACAAGAATCACATATACTGGCAGATGAGCATAAATATAGTGGATCAACAAGGCAGATCTATTCATGCACACAAGCAATAGATTAAATACGAGTTTGACAAAACAAGAAACAAGTGAAGAGGTTTCTGCAAGAAATCATCTTCAGTAATCACAGTCTGTTATTTGAGTAAAATTGGTGACATATATTTAGCAAGAGCTTCTCAAAATGTTTCAAGTACCAATTCATATTTCCAGAGAATTAAATACAGAAATCACTACGTGATTTTAGAGCATGAAATCATTCCCGTTTTAGGCAGTATAAAATTAGGCAAAAGATTCCAATAATAAAATCAGTGGGATACAAGCAGAACAAGTTAATCTTGTATTCCAGTTTTTAACAAGGAAAGTCATGCAGGGGAAACAATGTTTGTTTCCAGTTTTGCATCTCAGCAAAATCAATTCAAGGTGGATAAAAAGGCAACATTATTTGAAAAGATTTCAACAATTATTTTAAAGACATTTGTGGAATTAAATGAATTCAAAATGGAAAATTTTTCTGGTGTAATGGACATAGACAAATTTTCATATCTAAATTCATCGAGGAAATCACGCTGCTTAAAAACAAAGTGAGATTGTCAAAGAGGGAATGCAAAACAATTAGATCAAAGTCATCATTTTTGAAATCATAGATATCAATTAGGGTTTCATTTCTATACCCTATATTAATCACCATATTCATCACTGGCATTGGATCATCGAAATCCAACAAATTAAATTTAAAGAACTCAAGAGAGAATCGAATTACTCACAATTTCATAGGGTTTCGATTGCCAGTCAGAAAGACTCAACCGATCGACGCAAGGATTCAATCAATTCCACCATCTGATTCAAAGCCACAAAGGATTCAATCAATTCAAAGAAGCTATCGATTTGATTTGGATTTCTTTCAGCAAACCCTAGGTTGTTTGCCGCCACCATATTTGTTTCTCCAGAGAAATAGAAAAGAACGGGACTAAAGAGATGGGTGCAACACAAAATGAAATGGGCCGGCCAACATTGAGGAGTTAATTTGAAAAGGGGATAACCTTTATTATTTAAACTCCTTTATTCATTTTACAAGGGTTTCTTTTATTTTTCATCTTTGTTGTGTTTTAATTTTCTTTTGTAAAACGAATCAAATAGTTTTTCTAGTGTTTGTAAAAAACTAGGAGAATCAGTCAGGGTGTTGACTGACTGTTGACAGAGTCTGTAAAATCTGGGTTACTGGTTACGGGGTCATAAAGAGGGGAATCTGATCGAGTGGATATCGGTCAGTCTAGGGTTTTGAGCGTAGGGTTAGGACAGGAGCAGACGCTGCGAGTGTACATGGCCTTGTACGCGGGATCTGTTTATAACACCTAGTAGAAACCTTAGGAATGCAGCAGTAGGCAGGGTTTTGCCGAAGCTGGGTATATCTGTGTGTGATTTATTTTCTGCACTTTTATTTCTGCTGCATTTTGTGATATGTTTATTATTTTAATATCCTGTCAGTTTTTCAATTCAGTTAAAAACCGTGATAAACCCTATTCACCCCCTCTAGGCTTAATCTAGATCCAACAATTGGTATCAGAGCAGGTATTTTGTTTAACTCTAGAGTAATGGGTTATCCTAGTTGTCAGTTCTCTGAGAGTCAGTCCAGTCACATTCCAAACATTTTTGATGGTACAGATTTTTTTATTGGAAATCAGAAATGAAATTCTATCTGAAATCTGTTAATATAGAATATTGGGATGTTGTTAACAATGGAAGTGATATAATAGATAGGAATATTAATGCTCGTGCTATGCATATTGTTTATTCCTATCTTGGTAATGATCAATTAAAATTTATCTCCCATTGTTTGACAGCGCAGGATATCCGGAAAACTCTCAACATGCTATATGAAAAAACTGACGAATGCTCAAAACCCAGGAATGTCAACTCAAGTTCAGATCTATGCTTAACAGGTTTTACAAATGATAATTCAGATGGATTGATGAAGCTAAAGATCTTCCTTATGAAGATTTGGTTTATATCTTTATTGAATTAACAAATGCTTTTGACAGTCTTAAATCAAAAAATAAAATTTTGAAATCTAAAAAACTTGAGTTGATCACTAAAAATAATATTTTGGAATTGAAACTGGAAAATATCTTGAAAGGTTCAAACTTTGATTGCAAGGATTGTTTCAACTCGAAAAACAATTTAGCTCTTCTCAATGAAAATATTCAAACACTTGAAAAACAAATTATGGATTTAAAAGAAAAAGAAGGTGAGCTAATCTGTATAAACAATTCCTTGCGAAAAGAATTGAAATCTTTTTCAACAAATTCCAAATGTGAAATTGCTGAGAAACAAAAACATTTTGAAAGTGAGATTTCTGAGTCTAAGGCCAAAATTGAAAAGCTTGAAAACGAACTCTTGGTTTTGAAACAAAATGATGCTGAAAAGAGTAAGATAGCTATAAATCGTTATTCAAATATAATAAAAGAAAAAGTGATCTTAAATGCCAAATTCAACAACTTGAAACAATTTTGGATAAATTTTCTAATGGGGAAAAGTCGTCAAATATTTTGTTGCAAAACCAATTTTCTGTTAGAAATAAAAGTGGCCTTGGCTTTGGAAAACTTGACAAATTTTCTCAAAAGCTGAAATCAAATGTTTTTAAAAATCCTTCAAACTATGTTGGGAAAGATCTTTCTGAAAAATAAAACTCTGAAAATTATAAAGGATTTTTGAATTATAATCGAAGTGGAAATTTGTTTAATAACAAACCATTTAAACAATCTTGGATCCCAGTTATAAATAAAACGACTTTGACTAAATTCAAACAAATTTGGGTCCCGAAGGGTACAAAGATAAATTCAAATGGTTTGTTATATAGACAGGTTTGGGTATCGAAAGTTCGATACATAGCTATGAGTGGTAAAACAATCTTTGTTAGACCACTTAACCCTCTCAACTGCTAGGTACCAGTGATGGCTGAGGAACTGCTTTGGAAAAGAAAATTTGAATTCAAGCTATTCCACATCTTTGATTTATTTAGAGTTCCTTAGCGAATTCTGTTGAGTTAGAGATTCTGTTTTACATTGGATTCTGGTGTGATCTCTAAACTCACCTTTGTATATTCTTTCTGTTTTTTTCTATGTTTATTCCTTCTTCTACCCCTTCTGTTTTTTGTTTTTAATTTGTCACTATCATATCATTGTAATATTTCTTGTACGTTCTTGACTTCCATTTGCAGTACTCATGATCTTCTGAAATTTGATTTATTTGAATAGAACTCTGATGTTTTAATAATTTCCAGATCTTGAATTCAAATTGTAAGTTTCTGCAATCGTTTGAAGTTTATTTCTGAATTCTTAACAGGTTTGAAGAATTCATATCATAGCTTGAACGCTGTTAATCTGAATTCTAAATGTTTGAAGACCTGAAATATTAATGAGATTTCACACATCTTTGCTGTTTTGAGTATCTTCTAATTCATTTTTGGAAAGACTTAAAATATTATACTCATTACAGCACTCTGCTATTTATCAGTTGTAATAATCTCATTAATTTTTGGATTGGCTTGGATATTTTGATTTGTCTTGAATCAGTGATACATCTAGAAATCCATATTTTATTCATGATCATTTTTGTTAAAAATTATTTGTTTGAAATCATTTGAAATCCTTGATATTTTGAATATCACACCTCTTAAATTTGAAATTATCAATCTTGTGTGATTGATTCATTATATCTTAAAACTTAACATTGATTCAAGTGATTTCAAATAAATTTTCTGGATCATGAATATCCTTCAAATTAGATGTAAGTGATCTAAATATTCTTTAGACTTGTGATGAATATTTATGAAAATTCATTTGAAAATACAGTCATAAATATCACTGTTATTTCATGATTATTTGATTTGTATATATGTTTGTTTAAAATCATTTGAAATTATTGATTTATTGAATCTTACACACAATTTTGAATCTGAAATATAACCTGGTGTGATTGATTCGTTAAATCCTAATACTTTCACATTTCTTAAAATGATTTAAAATAAAGTATTTTTGTAATCTGGGATCATGAAATAATTTTTTTGTGACCATCATCTTGACTTGTGTGCTTGGAAACTATCTTTGTACTGCTCTGATATTGTTTCAAATAACTGCTTGTTCTTGTCTGCAGCTTTGAAAAATGTGCAAATTTGTTAATTCTGTCTATTTGGGATTTAACTTTGTTAATAGAAACACCAGTTGGTACCAGAAGTGCTGAATTTTTATGTATACATTTGTCTTATCCCTCTTGTCCGGTATAGCTCTCATATCCCTCTTGCTTTGTATAGAACTTTTCAATTTCCTCTTGTAATTGATTTTCAATTTTGAAATTGTTTATTGATTATTCGTTTTGAAATTGGAATCCATATACAAATTGAACTGTATTTATAATTCACAAAATTATTATTAGAATTTAAAATTATGATGAATTGTGACTGCAGTATATTTCACAACAAGAGGAGATCTTATTTAATTTTTTTTCATGATGGTTGAATATTTATTATAATATATTTGAATTGGCAATTATTTCACGACCATCTTCATTACCTATCATTATTCTGCCATCCGTTATGATTTTATATAAATATGGAGAGTTATTTTTTTTAAAACCATCTAAAATAAACAGTGAATTTTTTTGTGATAGAAATTGGACTATGTTATTATTCAGAATTAGTGATAACCAAAAACTTTCAATGATCCTGGTACAGTCGACCATATTTCATAATATAATTAATTTAGAAATTTATTTCACAAGCCATTTCTGTACCTACCGCGTTTCTATCATCCATTTTTGGTTTTACATACCGAGGAGTTTTTCATTTTTGAAACTGAAAATAATAAAAATATAATATTCTTAAGTATTTCTCTAACCTGATTTAAAAATCCAAGCTCTGGTTATGCATGGTTATGAGATTACTTATAATTTAGGCTGCAACTGACCTCATTTAAAAATCCAAGCTCTAGTTATGCGTGGTCAGTGTGCTCTTAAATAAATAAATAAATAAATAAATAAATAAATAAAAAATGCTAAATTGGATTTAAACTTAAATCCTCCTTGGTGTTTATAAAAACCAGCCTATCAATCCATGTTCTAATCTATGAAATGTGTTAATATCTTATGAAGTATTATAATTTGTTGACTGATAGCTACTGGGATTTGAGACTATTTGATTTTGTCACTTAAGTTGAATTTATAATTATAGTCCAAATCCATCACTGTATTTTGTGCTTTATTTTTTATAAAATTCTTTTGGAAAATAATTGAAAATATATGTTTTTGAAACTCTCTCTCCATAATATATAAAATTCATCGTAAATCCATCATTATCTAGAATGTGAAATATAACACCAGTTCTCAGTTTATTATGATTTTTGTTTGAATGATTGAGATTTATGATCATCGTTCTTCCTCGTATGCTGAAATTATATTTTTAATCAATTTTCATCTATATTTTAAATTCTGAATCGTTTTGATGATAACAAAAGGGGGAGAATGAGCTGAGATTTTGATTTTTGAGTGAATTTTTATAAACATTTTTAAGGTTGAAAAATTATTGAATTCATTCATACACAGTTGTAGGGGGAGTTTTCTGTTGTAGGGGGAGCAAATAAATAGGGGGAGTTCAATATTCACTGTCAAACACATTTATTGTGATCAAGATCTTTATTTGTTTGTCAACATCAAAAGGGGGAGATTGTTGTATATAACGGTGTTGTATACACAATTATATGATTTTTGTTTGATGATAACAACCAAATATATATTCTTTTAAATGTGTTTGTAATCGTACTGTTTCATTTTCACATCACAGACATGAATATAATATTTAAATTTAAATAGAATACGACTATGCATGAATTCAAATATTCAACAGTATTTTATTTAAATATAAATATTTTTTCATACATTCAAACAGTACAAACACTCCACAATTCGAATACATCACCGATATATATTTCAGTTTATATTCATTTTCATATTCACTACAACACTCACACTCGACTATACAGACACTTTGATTTCATATATATACACGGTTTCTTTTTCACTCATATACAGATATACATGTCTATTTTTTTCTGTCTTTTGTCTTCATAGCTTTCAGTCCAGTCACTTCAGTCCAGTCTCATCTTCTTACCTGTCATATGAAAACAAAACACATAGTACACTGCAATAGAAATAATACTGAATACATGCAAATATAAGTTTTATTTTAAAAATTTTATTTGCCTCAGATTTCTAGTGTATTTCTCATCATTTTTCATGACTTGATCTGATTTATCTGTGTCAAGTCAGTTTGTATATGTATAGTACAAGGACAGGAAAACTCGTCTGATGGCTGCATATACACACATGTATAAATATACACGTGTGCACTGCCTCGCCAATCATTGTGCAACTGAGGAGTAGCCACGAGGACAATCTCGACTCAGTGCACATGAAAAACAGTTCAACAAAGATATCGCGCAACAAAATCAAGACAGCTCGACCACGTATATGCAGTAGTGAATTACATGTCAGCAAAACATATATGTGAACAAAGAACATGGTTATCTCAACGCAAAGTCGTCAAGCTGCAAGATTCAAGTTACAAATCAGCTCGGCGAGGTCACAAATACATAGCAGTGGTGATAACACAAGTGTATACACAAATTATACATGGATGATACAAGCAGCTCAACATGGTCAAGAAACAAAGTGATTTAGTTTTTCAAGTGCATGCTACAACTAAATTTGGTCGAGCATGAAACTCAAGCCAATGAACATAAAGCTCAGTCCAGCAATGTGGTGCAACACAGTGCAAGTGTATGTACGCATAAATGAATGGCAGCGTGTATGGGTGCAGTAGTCAAGCTAGAATGTGAAGCAGAAGTAGTGCAATAAGTTGCTCAACAATGTGGTGAACACAACAGTATGATCAAACCCAAAGAGATACACACGTACAGTTCATGGTACAAGTGCAAGGGACTATTCTTTCTTGTCAGAGAAAAACAAAAAGGTGCAAACAAATTCAAACGCAATGCAGCATTTTTGGTATGGTCAGAACAACTCAAACCCATGCAATACAATACAGTGCGCAAATTCAGGTCAGGTGAGACCAAGTGCTCAACAAAGTAATACAATGCCATAGCAAGAAAGTGCAAACATTGAATGCTTCAGCAATGTTCATTTCAGCAAGACTACAAACAATAGTGTGAAAATCATGCCACAAATCAGCAACAAGGTCAAGATAGGTTTTCAAATGCAAGTATGGTCGAAGCAGTCAAGTAAATGGTGGATCATATACATGGATGAAACTCAGGTGAACAAAGTTGCAAGAACAAGAATCACATATACTGGCAGATGATCATAAATATAGTGGATCAACAAGGCAGATCTATTCATGCACACAAGCAATAGATTAAATACAAGTTTGACAAAACAGGAAACAAGTGAAGAGTTTTCGGCAAGAAATTATCTCCAGTAATCACAGTCTACTATTTGAGTAAAATTGGTGACATATATTTAGCAAGAGCTTCTCAAAATGTTTCAAGTACCAATTCATGTTTCCAGAGAATTGAATACAGAAATAACTACGTGATTTTAGAGCATGAAATCATTCCCGTTTTAGGCAGTATAAAATTAGGCAAAAGATTCCAATAATAAAGTCAGTGGGATACAAGCAGAACAAGTTAATCTTGTATTACAGTTTTTAACAAGGAAATTCATGCAGGGAAAACAATGTTTGTTTCCAGTTTTCCATCTCGGCAAAATCAATTCAAGGTGGATAAAAAGGCAACATTATTTGAAAAGATTTCAACAATTATTTTTAAGACATTTGTGGAATGAAATGAATTCAAAATGGAAAATTTTTCCGGTGTGAACCAAATCGTCCAGGTTCCTAAAGAGGGACATAGATAAATTTTCATATCTAAATTCATCGAGGAAATAACGCTGTTTAAAAACAAAGTGAGATTGTCAAAGAGGGAATGAAAACAATCAGATCAAAGTCATCATTTTTGAAATCAGAGATATCAATTAGGGTTTCGTTTCTATACCCTATATTAATCACCATATTCATCAACGGCATTTGATCATCGAAATCCAACAAATTAAAATTAAAGAATTCAAGAGAGAATCGAATTACCCACAATTTCAGAGGGTTTCGATTGCCAGTCAGAAAGACTCAACCGATCGACGCAAGGATTCAACCAATTCCATCATCTGATTCAAAGCCACAAAGGATTCAATCAATTCAAAGAAGCTATCAATTTGATCTGGGTTTCTTTCAGCAAACCCTAGGTTGTTTCCCGCCACTGTATTTGTTTCTCCAGAGAAATAGAAAAGAACGGGACTAAAGAGATGAGTGCAACACAAAATGAAATGGGCCGGCCAACATTGAGGAGTTAATTTGAAAAGGGGATAACCTTTATTATTTAAACTCCTTTATTCATTTTACAAGGTTTCTTTTATTTTTCATCTTTGTTATATTTTAAATTTCTTTTGTAAAACGAATCAAACAGTTTTTCTAGTGTCTGTAAAAAACTAGGGGAATCAGTCAGGGTGTTGACTGATAGTTGACAGAGTCTGTAAAATCTGGGTTACTGGTTACGGGGTCGTAAACAAGGGAATCTGATCGAGTGGATATCGGTCAGTCTAGGGTTTTGAGCGTAGGATTAGGACAGGAGCAGGCGCTGCGAGTGTGCATGGTCTTGTACGCGGGATCTGTCTATAACACCTAGTAGAAACCTTAGGAATGCAGCAGTAGGCAGGGTTTTGCCGAAGCTGGGTATATCTGTGTGTGATTTATTTTCTGCATTTTTATTTCTGCTGCATTCTGTGATCTGTTTATTATTTTAATATCCTGTCAGTTTTTCAATTCAGTTAAAAACTACGATAAACCCTATTCATCCCCCTCTAGGACTAATCTAGATCCAACAATTGGTATCAGAGAAGGTATTTTGTTCAACTCTAGAGTAATGGGTTATCCTAGTTGTCAGTTCTCTGAGAGTCAGTCCAGTCACAGTGTTCAAGAAATAACAAGAATATTCCAGCACTGTTAGGTATTCAGAAATCAGAAAAGAAATAAACTTCAAAGTAATTGCAGAAATTTACAATTTTGATTTCAAGATTTGGAAATTATTAAAAACATCAGAATTTTATTCAAGTGAAGCGAATTGCCAAAAAATCATGAATTCTGCAATCTGAAGTTAAGTAAGCTTAGTAAAAAAAAATAGCAGTGACAAATCAAATCAGAAAAATCACAAGAAAATAGAAGGGGTAGAAGGAGGAATAAAAAATGAAGAATAAAAACAGTGAATATTAACAAAGTTGAGTTTAGAGATCATGCCATATTTTCAGTAGATGTTGTGGATCTCCAACTCAGCAATCTTGGCTAAGGAACTCTATATGATACAGAAATGTGGAACAACTTGAATTCAATCTCTTTATCGCAAAGCAGTTCCTCAACCATCTTTGGTACCTAACAGTTTAGATGATCTAGTGGTCTAACAAAATTTGCAAAACCACTCTCAGTTGTATTCGTACGTTTTGGTACCCAAACCTGTTTGTATAACAATCCATTGGAAATTACATTGTACCCTTAAATAGAATTCATTTTTCGATTTCCAGAATAAAAAAATCTGTTCTATTGAGAATAGTTGGAATATTGCTGGACTGACTCTCACTAATAAGACAACTACTATCTATGAGATCCATTCCTCTAGAGTTAACAGAAAACCCCTGCTCTGATACCACTTGTTGGATCAAGATTAAACCTAGAGGGGGCTGAATAGGGTTTATTGGATTTTAACGAGATATTTAAATAATATCAGATCATAGAATGTAGTACAGGAAATAAATGTAGGAAGTAAATAACACACAGATATACCCAGCTTTGGAAAACTATGCCTACTTCTGCGTTCCTAAGGTTTCTACTAGGTAATAAAATTGATCCCGCTTACGAACCGTGTAAACTCGTGAACCGCTCGCTCCTGTTCTAATCCTACGCTCAAAACCCTAGACTGATCTATATCCTCTAGATCGGATTTTTCCCTAGCTACAAACCCATAGCTAGTAAACCCTAGTTTTTGCAGACTCTAGTAAACTGCTAGTTTTATAGACAAACTAGAAAACAGTTTGACGATTAAAAAAACAATACAATGAGAAAAAAACAAATAAAAAGCAAACCCCCCTTTTATAATTAAGCTCAATATACTCGGCCCTTTTTTATTTTAATTCTCTTTATGGCTTTGCTCACAAAAATAATGGCGGCCGATCTGGAAACCGAACTAGGGCATTTACTTCTGACCAAATTGCAACTTCGAATTGCTAAAAGAATTATCTCTGATGATCGTCGATTCTCTATGCTTGTCTGTTATTCGATTTGAGTCCTTACGATCGAAAACGTGAGTATTTCTAAATTGATTAATTTTGCTTTTTGAATTTGTGGCTTGTGTTTTCGATAGATGATGCCTGTGATGAAATGATGTTTATATAGGATATAGAAATCTTATAATTGCTCTGGTTTCAAACAAATGACTTGTGAGTTTTGTGTTGCGTGATTTCACTCTTTGATGCCTTGAATAAAAATGAATCGACTTTGATGGTTAAATAATTTTGAGCAATTCTGGAAATATATTATTTGTGGCTCCCTTGCGTGATTGAAGAAATGTTGCTTTGAATTTGGTATTGATTTCCTCGGCATTGAACTTAAGTAAATCTGGAAAAATCAAATGTTCTGTTTCCTCTTTTTTTCATGACCTTGATTGCTTGTATATTTGAATGTTTCCATGCTTGAATTTTGGCCATGAGTTTCTGTTTAGTTTTGTGCCCGAAAATTGTTCACTAGAAAATAATTGACTTTGTCAAATATGCATACATTCCTGGAATCTTGCATGTGAATTTGTTCCCCTTTTGATCACTGAAGATTTTCTACAGACATGAATTTATTTTTTCCATATATGATCATTTGAAAATCTGGAAACATTTTAAAATAACCTACCAAATTTGAATTGTTGATTTCAGCCAAACAAACCGATTTAATCCTTGCCCAAAGCGGTTCTTTTGGAATCTAACACATGCCTGTGTATTGCTGGAAACTGTTTAAAAAACTCTTGCCAAATATTATATGATTCTTTGAAAATATGAATTCATCCTTGACATTTCTTGTATAAACTGTTGCTTCACGACTACTTAAGCAATGCATGATCCACTGTCTTGACCCATGCTTGCATGGTCTCGGGTTGAACGCATAATATACATAAGGACCTGATTTTGTTAAATTGCTGAGCTATGCTGACTTGAAACTGGTTACCATTTGCATGAAACTTGTTCCTTTTGATTATGCTGAAATATGTTGGCTTGACTTGTCTTGATCACACTGATTTGCTGTTGCTATGTATGACTGTTGTGTCGAGCATTCTTGCGCATGCTTTTAAGCTTCATGTATTTGGTATACACTTGTGTACACCCAGATATGCCATATTTTCATATATGTGCTTGGTACACTACACATGCTGACAGTTCCATCGTATTCCATGTCTATTTATCATTTGCTGCTTGACATCTTGCTTGCTGTGTATATTGCATATGCCATTGAATGGTTTACCCTCCATTGTAGCTGCACTTGTTCATGCTATGTGTACACTTTTGTCCAATAGCTTTGTGATTTATGCTTTATTATACATGCAGCTTGATCCATTTGTACCATCCATTGGCTTGCATTCATGACTTATACCATCCATTTGTTTGCTGTGTAATCTCGCTGCCTCGATCATGTGATGTAGTTGCACTTAAACCATTACGTACACATGTTCTTTCCAGTACTGTATAGCCTTGATCATTGCTGCGTGAACTTGTGCACTTAAATTTTGCTGTCATGTGACCTGTACACATTTTCTTGAGTTGTTGGCATTTTACTATCCCATTCATGTTGGTACTTTAGCTTGACAATGCTCGAGCCTGTCTTGAAAATGCTGTATTTATGCACTTGATTGCATGCTGCTCAATGCTTGTCTTGTTGTAAGTGCCATTGCTGCAGTGGTGGACACTTGCATTGTCCATTTATGTTTGTTCAACGACATGTATACATATATGTATATATACATGTATGTGTGTATATATATGTGTGCATATATGTGTGGCTATTCAAAAGACAGATATGAAATTTCTATTAGCAGGCCAACTATATCTGTGTTGGGGCTGTTCAGAATCTGTAAATTATAATACTGGTTCTGATCGTCAAACCAGTTTAGTTGTGCTGCGGTTGAGCACTAGAGTATATAGTCTACCTTGTGGTATTTACAGTGTATCACCATGAATATCACAAGCTGTCTAGACACAAATGGATGTCCATATTAAATCTGATCAAGTCATGAAATATGATGAGAAACACATCAAAAACTCTAAGGCAAATAAATTTTAAAAGTAAAATTATATTTGCTAGAATATAAAATTATTTCTGTTCCAGATTACTCTCTGTGTGTGTGTTTCTGTGATAGGTAAGCAGAAGACTGGACTGACTGTGCTGACTGACATAAGTGAAGACTTAAAGAATGAAGACATGAGTGAGTAAAGAGTCAGTATATGAAATTGTACAATAAAGTGTGAATATGAAATGTAACCGAGTGTTGAGTGTTGTAGTGAGGAACTGGTATGTATATGAAGTTGAATATGAAATGTATTGTATTACTGAGATGTACAAATAATGGAGTTATAAATTTTATATTGTTAAGATGTTGAAATTAAATATTCTATTTAAATAAAATACTATTTGAATATCTGAATTCTTTTACATTTGTATTCTGTTTGAATATAAATATTATATTCCTGTCTGTGATGTAGTATAACAATACAATAACAAACAAATTTAAAATAATATATATTTGTTTGTAATTATCAAACAAAATTCATAGCATTGTTATATACTACAGAGGGTAGGGGTAAGGAAAAGTGTTTAGTTTCATCATTTCTCCATTTGTTTGGGTGTCTGTGATTCTCCGACTCAACCAAATACACCTCTACTTCATTTCAATTCACAGATTTACATATAAAAATTGAAGATCAACATCGTGGAAGGGAAGATTGCATCAATTTGATTGATTTGGAGACCATTCTTCGTTGTTCTTCATTGTCCAGATTTGTAGATCGTTGATTTGAAGCTATTTTGTGGATTTGGTGAGTGATAAGCATCTCTCACACAGATTCAATAGAGTATATGGGTTGTTTGATCTTATTTTCATCATTTCAAGTCATTTTCGCCTAGATCTAATGGAAGTAAGTATATGTTCAATTCAAATCACCATAAGATCTAATCTAGCAAGATTATAACGGTAAACTCATGTGCTAATTCTATGTTTATGCAAGTTAATATCCATTTATTGATTCATTCATTGTTTTATCATGATTTGTTGAATTTCATATGGTTGTATGATGATTATTTGTTGTGTTAGTGCTTGTTTGTTGATTGATTGATTGTGTTATTGAATGATTGTTTGAAATCGAATGATTTGGACAAGTTGCAAGCACGGATTAGATCGCATCGACTTTGGATCGTTCAACGTTGATGGATCGCTTAGATTGGTGTACATTGTTGGATCAGATCGTTCAAAGGTGATGGATCGGAATGGGGTGTGCAGTGATGGATCAGCCAAACATTTGATCATGGAAAAACCGATGGATCTCCACAAGAATGGAGGATCCTGTCATGACCAAATAAATGGATCGATCGTGGGCAAGTCATACTGATCGGTTGTGGACTGATTGTATGGATCGGTTACAACACGTCCTATGAATTGGGTCGTTCGAAAGGTGTTGGGTCGGCCTGAGTTAGAGAAAAGAGGAAATGCGATGGATCAGGTCTTATGCGTTAAAAGTGGGTCGACTAAGGATGAATTGCACACATTTAGGTCGGTTGAAGTTGGCCAATGACAGATGAATCGTGAGTGAGCATAGCCGGTGAGTCGGGTTGTTGGGCACTGGATTGGGTGCGACCCTGGGATGCGATACATAATGCAGATGGGTCGTGGGTCATTGAGATTGGAGTGCAGTCCATTGTGATGGATCGGTTGACGATCCAAAAGATAAACGCAGAATGATACAACCAGTATTGAGCGAATGTTGACCAAGTGATGTTTACCTTTGGTTCGATGTAAGATGTATCTTTGTTGTAAATTTTGATGGAAGGTTTGAAGTAAAGCAGAGTGTTCATTGATTGATGAAATGCAACAAAGTTATGAAAATGAATCAAGGATGTTTGAGTTCGTAGATAATGGTTGCTCTAGATGATTTGAGCTTACGGATAGTCACCGATGATGATGGTTAGAGTTATTAGTGTGCCAAGGGATTGTCGTTAGTCAGAGGTTCTAGCTGACTCGAAGCAGGGGTATAATAGGGACGCCTAAAAGACTAGATGATTAGTCGAGTACCCTAGGCTGATGGGCCTAATTGTCTTTGTCGAATAAGGAAAACATACGAGAGACGATGTTGTACGGAGTTTTTTTCTAGAACTGTTGAATATTCGACGTCAAGGGAGATATTTATTGAGTGCTTGTCTAATGTTGGTTTAGTCCATCGGGGCTTGTTCTTGGGAGATGTTGAACTTGATTAGGGTAGTCCATGCTTGATCATTGGTTGTTATGACTGCCATTGTTTGTTTCTTTTCTGATTGTTTGTGAAGGCTATCACCATCAGACGTGGAGGAGACGGGTTTGGAGTTCTTATCTATTGATGTGTTAGTAGATTAGATGATTGATCTGCCTAATTATCATATACTTTATTGATGATGTTAGATAGCTGTTTTATCGCTCATTAAGACTATTGTCTGACCCAAGGTTTTATGTTGCCTCTTGTTACCTTGGGTTGTTCATTCACGTTGTGAATGGGCAGACTGAGTAGCAGCTAATAGGTAGTAGATCTTGATAAGGACGATGCTGCTGAGCGACGACGAGCTGGAGGCTTACGTACTAGTTTCCTACTATACATATCTTGTTGTTTCCACTGATAATTGTGATGTATGATACTTTGAGTGAACCTATAGTGAGGGTTATTGTATAGAGTCTGATGAAATCCAGTTCGATGTATGGATTCTCTTCTGATTATATGAAAGTTTTAGATTCTGTTCAATGATGCTTTAATATTACTGCATGTTATATATGTTCTATTATATTTTATTCCTGCGCTGTGAGTTATATGACAGATTTCCGCATGTGTTATTCTACCCTGATGATCATCCGTAGCTACCTGATACGTCTTTCAACGCATTATTCCTCTTGATAAGTGTAGGAGTTATGGGCGGTAGTCACATTTGGTATCAAATCTCTAGTTAATCGATATTAGCGAAAGTTCGTGGATGTAATGACGTATGAGAGATGTATTTGTACTTTCCTGATGGATGTATACTATATATTAGTGTATAGTATAGTGGCGTTTGAACTCCATTGCAGTTTTCTCATGTATGGACTAATCATTCTATTTTCAGATTTAGAATGAGTCGTCGATCTTCAAGACATACTGCTAGTGAGGAGATTGTTCCTCGAGGGGTAGATGGCTGTATACTAGATTACCAAGCTATGTTCGAGGACATGATGGTAGCGATCATGAGGAGGGTACCCACTCCAGAAATAGCCACGGTAGATGTTGGTGTTCAGGTGCAGGTGCCTAGGGTGATTGATTTTGCTAAGCTATGTAAGGATTTCTCTGCTCTTAGTGGGAAGCCTTTCAAAGGGACAGAGCCGACAATCGAGTTTCAAGGGTGGCTTGATACTTGTGTTCGGATATTTGAAGACTAGGGTATTAATGATGCTACGAAGAGGAAGATTGCATCAGGACAGCTACAGGGCAGAGCGATGGATTGGTGGAACTCTGTCAATTTAGAGTCTACAGAGGACGAGATTACTTAGGATCAGTTCCGAGTCAAGTTTGAGACGAAATTCATTTCTACCGCCCAAACTCGGTTCTTTTCAAGAAGTTTGTCGAGCTAAAGAAGAGTGGTCGACCAGTGTTGGAGTATGTTCTTAATTTTGAAGCTTTATCCAAGTATACTCATTCGTATATTGAGACTACTTATCAGAAGAACAAGAAGTTTGTCATGGGCTTGGTTGCGTATCTTGGGAGGCTTTTGGTGGATCATCTTGATGACCCATAAGAGAAGATCATAGAGAAAGCATTGAGGAATGAGAGTCTGTTTCCTAAGGAAGAAGTTGTTTTTGTTGCAACTAACGAGGATCCAAAACCACAACATAGTGGTAATAACAAAAGGAGGAAGCAACAACAACAAAAAGGAAAGGATGACCAGAAGAAACAGAAAAGCGACGTGATTTTCTTCAATTATCAACAGAAAGGTCTTTTTTCCAAGGATTGTAAGAGTCTAAAAGCCTAGAGGAAGTGATATAACTGTGGTAAACCTAGGCATAATAAGAAGAATTGTCCAGAACCATCGAGGGGTAGCCAGATAGTGAAGGCGTATGCTTTGGAAGCCGTGCCAACTTCTTTAAGAGCTCCTACGGTTGAGGAGAATGGGGAGAGTGTTGTTGTTCAAGGTACGCTTTCTATCAGAGATGTTTTAGTTCGAGTGTTTTTTGATACTAGAGCATCACATTCTTTTGTTTGCAATGAGATTGTGTGCCGCTTGGGTTTGGAACCCGAGATATGTGATAGACCATTGGTTGTGACTAATCCAGTTGGGGGTTTGTCTAGTTTGTGTATGCTTTGTCGTGGTCTAGTGTTGTCGAGTCATGGTTGCTCTTTTGTGTGTGATTGCTTTGTTTTGAACTTCGTTGGGTTTGGGATCATTTTGGGTATGGTCTGTCTCAAGAGGTATGCGGCTAAAGTGGATTGCGAAAAGCTCGAGGTGACAATCGAGAATGTGGAAGGGCGAATGGTTGTGATTCGATGTAAGCTAGAAGATGGTGTCTTCGTAAGATTTTTATATTCGCTTGTAATTCCATTAGAAGACTTGTCATCTATGTCGATTGCTGGTGAGTTTGACGATGTCTTTAAAGAGGTCAAAGGTTTATCGCCGCATCGCGAGATCGAGTTCGAGATCTATTTGGTCCAAGGTGTTAGACCTATCGTTATGCCCTTTAGGAGGATGTCTCCTAGAGAACATGGAGAGTTAGAGGTGCAAGTTAGCGGCCTATTGGGAAAAGGATTCATTTGGAGAAGTGTGCCGAATGGGGTGCACTAGTTGTATTTGCAACCAAGGCTGATGGATCTTTGAGATTGCGTGTTGATTATTATAAGCTGCATAAGGTGACTAAGAAGAACCAGTATCCATTGCTGAGGATAGATGACTTGTTTCATCAGCTTCACGAAGCCAAGTTGTTTTCTCAGATGGATTTGGCAACGGGATTTCCCCAGTTGAGAGTGGAGAAGGATGGTGTGCTGAATGTAATGACTCGAAAATCCGGTCCAATTTGAGATGACTAAAAACACAAGTCCAACGCCAAATTAAACTGAAAGCCAGGAAACTAATAGATAGAAGTTAGAGGGTGAGAATAAATAAGATAGAAACTTAGAATAGAAGAAGAATAAGAACACAACATCAGAGTAACACGAACCTCACAGCGGAACGAATAACATATAATAGACAACATATCCTTGTAATAAAATCAGTACATGTATACATTATCAGAGTACAACACTTACAACACAGCGGAAATAAACTATAGCTATATGATCCTCAAGCCTCCTGCTCCAAGCTCTCCAAGTATATCTGTAAATTCCTGACTACTTGACTGCCCGTACAAAATTGGGCACCCAAGAGTTTAGGGAAAACAAAACAAGATAAACTCCAGTTCAGTCATGGGACTGGTATGAGTAAAACAGTTTAAAACAGTTCGAACAGTAAACGATATCTTAGAAGACCACGCTGTATAACGGAATGGGTTTTTCCCTTATGAAAACCAAAAATATCTTTATATCAAAAACCTTTTGATATTATAATAATGTCTATCAACCACAATATAATAATCATTTAGCAGAAACACTTTCATCTCATGTTCTACATATATGGTATACAATCAAAACCGCAAGCACGTATTGGGTAATGGATTTCCAACTATGGCAAGGTATGGAACCACCTTTCGCTAGTGTAACTCTAGAGAGGAATACACTGGGTTCAACAAGAACATCTTGCAACTAGGCCACACATGACCAACTACTCATTTTGCTTGAGTGTATCGAATGTATATCACCAACGGTTGGGATCATCAACCGTTTTTCGAATGGGACAGTATCAACAATAGATTTTTAGAAGTAAATGAAACTCTAGATCAGGCGATTATACACCCTAATAGGTGCGACCTACATAGCCATGCTGCCTTCACGATTTCTGTCATTTACCGGATGTGAGGCTAGAAGCTACGCTTATCTTTTTACATATCATATCTTCATTATACCCGCCAAATCACAAATTGACTTATCCAAAAATATCACGGGTATAAAGCTAAGAGAAACGAATTCCTCCGCCACTAAACGTGAATACGTTCGAAGAGATCAACTTACGCGATCTATTGGATATACTTTGTCAGACCTTCTTCCATACAAGTTGTCCTGGGACTGGACAAACCGAAGGCACTATTCAGTATATCCATCTTAGGCACTGTTATCTAAGATTTATACAATCGCCCTTGCATTTTACTCCGTCTTCAATTATCTTTGGCATATATGATTCGCAACGCTTATGCCAATACAGAGTGGTTCTTCGGATAATAATCCACCGGTCTCTCCATATTAACAACGTTAAAATGGTCAAAACTTCGATAGTCTGTGATTTAACCATCAAAGAAAAACAAGTGTGCAAACAACGATATTATTTCCAGAAGGAAATTATATCGATCAATTATCATTTAACATTTATCTCTTTTTTTCCTTAATTTACTTATATCCTATTTCCATATATTTTAAATTCTTATTTACTATTATCAGAAAACATTTCTGATTCGTATTTGGAAAACATTTCCAAAACCCCTTTGTGATCAAACCTTACCATTCCTTAGTTAAGAAGGAAGTCAATCAAGTTAGGGTATAATTACCTCTTAGACCTTAACTGAACAACGTTTTAATTTTGGAATAGACAAAGTTTATCTTTTAAACTTTTAACAAACTTCCTTACGTAATTCTCTTTTGAAAAATCTCTATTCGATAACTCCTTCCTTCGAATAACTATATTCGATACTCTCTCTTACGAATATCTAGATTCGA